>LR999454.1:2491627-3114534 GCA_905216605.1 Arabidopsis arenosa | reverse complement strand
ACTAAGTCCGCTGTTGTCATCGCGTTTTTGCGTTAGTTTGCGGAGAACCTGTAGGCACTTTATGCGGAGGTTTTGAGGACGGGCCTCTGTTAGGGTTTGCTCGTGGCAACTAGGATGGGACTCCAGCTCCTTAGAGTTGTGGAAATCACGCAAATTTTCGAGTTTGGCATCTCGGAATCGGTGTTTCTTCTTTCGTTTCCGCTTTGGACATTCGTTCTCCTCCTTTGTTGTTTTGTTGTCTGTTTTTCTGTAGATTTTTGTTTTTCTCCGCTACTTGTACTCTTTGTAATTTTTGTCGAAACTTCGAAAATGGTATAAATACTTCACATTTTACCAAAAAAAAAAAAATACCAATGTGGCGACGAGCCGACGACATTAAAGAGGCTGTCATTGCTACGGCTCTACGTTGGGGTTTGAATAAGAGATTGGCCGTCAAGAAGTGTTTTCGGGTAAGCTCCATGGTTTTTTCAGTGTGGTTTAAGATTTTTATATTGGAAAATGATTAAAGGAATCGAATTAAGGAGCACTTATAACACGAAATAAGTTAAATCAAATCAGGCAAAGGTATGTAGAAAACAACTTAGTTAAGGAAAGTAGCGAAAAAAACAGAGTAGAAACAGTTTTGTTGAATTGGAACTTGGAGGACTTCTCCACCATAATTCAATTTTAACCTTTTTCTTTTTTGTTTTTTTGGACAAAATAAAGTTTTCAGATTTAAATTCTTAATTTTAAGAGGATTTAAACTTTTGAACAGAAAAAAAAACAGAGGATTTAAATTTAATTTGTTAGAGAGACTAAAGCAAATAGAAAATGGAATTTGGTTTCCTTAACGAGAAAGAAAGAAGATTTCAATACTTTTTACTTATTTCTCTCTTTCATAGTGTAGAGTAGAGACCCTTATTAATAACCATGCAAGGTAAAATCCAAAGTACATATAGTTACAGAAACACAATGATAACAACTGAGCTGAAATGCTTTAAGGCAACATACGTCTTGCTGAGGCGATGGAAGCCTCAACAATGCGGAGCCATGCTCGACGCCAAGGACAATCAAAGCACATAAGTACAAGAATACCTATCAATGCGGTCACATAAGTTGCAGCAGTACTAAAATAGAATACCACCATGTCAATAGCAGCTTCATCGCTTCCTTCTTCTCCTCCATTAACCGCTTCATCTGAGCTTTTATTAGCCTCACAACTTCTATTGGTCGGTTGTCCACAAAGAAGAGGATTACCCAGGTAGCTGTTCTCGTCGAAGGTGTCAAAATGTCTTCCTTGGGGAATGATTCCTGATAAATTGTTGTAAGACACATCCAATAAAGCAAGAAAATCAAGGCTGGTAAGTTGTTGAGGAATACTTCCTTGCAACATGTTATGAGAAAGATCAAGGCTCTCAATATCCTTCAGATTGGAGAAGTTGTGTGGTATAGAACTCGACAAGAAATTGTGAGATAGATTCAACGCTCGTAGGTTTGAGAGATCTCCAAGTTCTGCTGGGATAACACCGCTTAATTCATTGCTTGACAGATCCAACCCATACATATAGTCAAGTATTCCTTTGTTGAACCCAGAGCCACCAAAGTAAGAATCATACCTTTGCTTCGTTGCAAATTTGATTTCAATTTTTTGAAAAGTAAAGTAGTCTACCTCGAGCTCCTCTACCATGAATGTGTATTTGTAAAATTTCAGGTCAAGGCTCCCTAAGGTGGTAGATAATCTATTGTACGCAGATTCCTTTCCTCGTCCAAATGATAAATTATTGAGGCATGAAGGTATGAAGCCGCTGAGCTTGTTATCTGAGAGATCTAAGAGTCTGATCTTGCTTAAATCACAGAGATGTCTTGGAATAGATCCTGTTAAATTGTTCCCACTCAACAAAAGAATTCTTATGTGGTGGGTATCAACAAACTTTGGTATACTCCCAGAGAGTTTATTGTTCCGCAGATCAATTATTTTGACATGTTCCAATAATGTGTCTGGAATTACCCCTTTGAAGTTGTTGTTGTGTAGGAACAAAATTGAACTAGGAGAATGTGACGGTAAAGCTCCGGACAGTAGGTTTCTAGAGATGTCCAGAAACCTAATATTCACCAAAGAAGGTGGTATTGTGCCTTCTAAGAAATTGTTTGATACCGATAAAATATCCAAATAAGATATTGTCGATATCCAACTTGGAATAGTACCTGTGAGACAATTGTTAGACATGTCAAGAGCTAGCAATGTATTGTTGGAGCTAAGCAAACCAACTCCAATCTTCCCTGTGAAATTGTTGTTATCCATACTCAAAACCTCCATGGAAGTGAAGTTTGTTCCTTCTGGAAGAAATTGGCCATTAAGTTTGTTGTGAGAGAGGAACAAGTATTTAAGTGAAACACAACCCGTAAGAAATCTTCTAGGTAGCTTCCCATAGAAGTTATTATAAGATAGGTCCATGACAAAAATGTTCTTCATATCACCCAGAGACGATGGAAAATACCCCGAGAACCCATTATCCGAGCCATTCATGTGCATCAGATTTGGAAGCGCACGACCGATATTATCTGGGAACAGCCCACCAATATTATTTGCTGAAAAATCCAAGAACCTCAAAATATTATGCACTACTGTGGGCATCTGAAAGATAGTGAATGAATTTTTCTGCAACTGTAAGACTTTGAGATTTGTATTATTCACCAACATCCAAGTAGGAATGTCTCCCGATAATCTGTTGCTAGATAGATCAACTAGAAGCAAGTTCTTCTGGTACATGAGAAAGGAAGGGATTTTCTCCAAGTTGCAAGATCGGAGTACAACAACACTCGGTTGAAATTTTGGCTTCCAACTACTCTCTGTCTTTACTTGTACCATATCAGATGTTGACGAAAGTTTTAACACCTCTAGCGTTGTAACATTGGCGAGTGGATTGAGTGAGAATAAGCCTGTAAAGTTGTTATCTAACAACGATAGATATTCAAGGGTCTCAAGGCCACTAAAACTAGATGGTAGATTCCCACTAATTTGGTTGTATGAGAGGTCAAGAACCTGTAGATTGTTCAAGCGACCTAAACAAAGAGGAAGCTGGCCTACAAAATAATTGTCACTGAGATAGAGCTCCCGCAAATTCTTCATTTTACAAACTACTGCATAAATATAATGAGAATATTAAGAATAGTTGTATTCCTCTCGAGAAGTCATA
This sequence comes from Arabidopsis arenosa, assembly GCA_905216605.1. Taxonomy (NCBI): domain Eukaryota; kingdom Viridiplantae; phylum Streptophyta; class Magnoliopsida; order Brassicales; family Brassicaceae; genus Arabidopsis; species Arabidopsis arenosa. The sequence goes on along the minus strand of LR999454.1, from coordinate 3,111,358 downwards.
CATAATCTTGAAGATAGGGTAAACAAAGGTCACCTTCTATAGGTATAGGTCCATCCAATTCATTACCAGCAAGACCCAAGACTTCCAAGTTAGTCGAATTGTTTAGTGCTGAAATTATTAAAGGCCAAAAGATTTTCCTTCAAAAAGTGATCATTGTCGAAATCTAAATAAGATATATTCATCTCCATTAATTCATTTAAAAAAAAAAAAAAAACGTCCAACAGAAGAAGCAAACTTGCCTTGCAATTCCATTGAGCTAGAAAATTTATTGGAACCTAGATCCAGAGCTTTCAGCCTTTTCAGGTGAGTCAAGTCTACCACAAGACAAAGAGATGTAATATGGATAAGATGATCTTTGAGATTGCATAAATCAATTTAACAATTATTTACGGAGTTAAATCTGTTAACAGTGAAAATTAACGTAGATGTTACCTGAAATAGAACCGTAAAAATAGTTTCGACCCATATCCAAAAGTTCCAAGTTTGTCAAGTCCTTTAGTTCTGAAAGTGGAATCCAATAGAATATAAGGATAGTTACAACAAAAAAATTAGAAATACTTTTATTATCAAGTACAACACCTTTTATTATCAAATACTTTTGTTTAGGTCCACATGCAAGTACAACACCTTTCATTTTATTATCAAGATTTTTTTTGCTCATGACCATTCAAACTTTCAAGTAAAGATGCATTTGACACGATTATATCCACTCAATCTACCTGGATCAATATCAATACTCAAAAACAAATTTTCTTGCTCATGAACATTCAAACTTTCAAATGCATTTGGAACATTATCATGCTCACTCAATCGACTAGGACTATCTTAGTATCATTCATATATGTTTTCAGTTATTTGAGAAAATTATCAACTGATTTTTTAACAAAATTATCCAAAGCCTTCTTTGAAATTTAATAAATGATTCATCTCTTTGTTTTTGTTTTTGTTTTTCCTTTTATCATTTCCAAACAAAACCATAATCAAAAGTCAATTTGATTAGAAGAGTAGCACATCGGTGAACAAAGGCGAGGTGATGAGAAGAACTGATTACTGATGCTGCCGAAAACAAAGTGAAATTTCTTTAAAGCACCAACAACAAAATTAAAATATTCATAAAGAAAGGAATAAAACATAAATTAAAATATTTTAACACTAGAAAGAAAAAAAAAGACAATATATATATATATATAATGTTTAGTGGCATTTAAAATTTGGTGAATTTGTGCATAAACAAAAATGGAATATGAAATTCGGTAATCGACATTAGTAAATTTCATCTGGAACAATAAGAAAATAAAGCAGATAATTGGATATATAGTTCGGTTTAATAACGAAAAAACTAGGTTTGATTTTAGTATGCGCATGGTGGAGAAGTTTATGCTTTTTAAGGCATCCGAAAGAATAACCTGACGTTTAATAAATGCTCCTAGTTGAACTAACATAGTTGACAAAAAAACGAGGTGACGGTTATTAAATTCAAACGACTTTATTTGAAATTTATCATATTTGAATCGGTAACAAAAACAACTAACATAGTTGCATGGACACCCAAGAAATATTTTACAAGATTTTGACATTTGTATACAGATAATATATACATAAAACGTAAGATATAATTATAATGTTAAATAATTATGTCTATGTGTACATGTAAATACATATATATGGTATGTTATTAACATTTGTATACATATAAACACGTATATGAAGCGTTATTAAAATTTGTATACATGTAAACAAGTATATAGAACGTTAGTAACATACTAACATTTGTATATATGTAAACACATATATAGAGCATTAATAACATTTGTATACTTTTATGTACGCTACAATACAAATATTACAATTATCGTATCTCAAACCGTCGATTAGAGAAAGTGATCAGTGCATCGCAATTGGACATCGAAATATCATTAGAATCAGAAGTTTCATCGGATTTTCGATGGGTTTTCATCGGTTTTCATCGAGTTGCACTGGATCTCACCGGATTTCATCGAATTGTCACTGGATCTTCACTAGATTTCATCGCATTGTCACCGGATCTGTATCAGATTTTTCCAAATTGATCACCGGAACTTAGACAAATTCATCATAACATTAACACTAATCGTGTCGAGTTTCTAGTATTGATTGACTCTATTCCGAACATATTTTTCACTGTACGCAAATAATCGGTGGCCATGGATTTTCATGTTTTTACAAAATAAATATATTGAATATTAGATCTAATCGACGGAGAGACAACATGTAGGATATATACATAGATCTATAAAATTTTCTAGACACCCACAACAAATATCAATTCATTTGTTTCATGTAATAGACCGATCAAGAATCCAAATATCTGAAGCGCGTGAGGTTCAATTGGAAAGGAATGTGGGATAAATATTTTCATTGTTATGGACTTTGTGTCAGTTTACTAAAAAACGAATTTGTCCCACATCCATGGTCTATGCCCCAATTATCTCTTTAAAATTTGTAACATCAATTTTGAACTGAACTCTCTGTTTTATAAATCAAACACATCCACTAACACACAAAAAGAAACGGAGAATCTAAATTTTAATACCGCAAATCATCCAAACTTACAATTACAAAAAACGGTCGTTGCAGCGTTTAATGGATCTAAGGATAGTAGCAGAAAATTTTGAATGGGAAAACGAAATCAGAATCAAAGAAGTGAAATTCGTGTAACAAATGACACGAAATTCATATGACTATTACACTTATAACTTATTCCATTTGATTTGCTTATTACATACCACCGTATTGCTTGTTCCTTGTTCGAAATTATATATTACTATAGAACAAATATTAGCCCAAAGAACGCTGCAACGGAGAAAAATAGTTTATCAAAAACCAAAAACGGAGAAAAAAACGTGCTCATATAGGAAATAAACTGTCAGAAACACGTGGCAGGAGAATCTTCTGTTCTCCTCTACCATAGGTAGGAAGGAAGGAAGTACATAACTTGCTTGGAGTAAACAATTCACGTTCATTTTGTAGCTTTATCCGTCTTGACGTGGCAACTTTTTACTGGTCCTGCTGATTCTTTATCGTAAAAGCATTTTCTATTAAAGGAAAAAATTAAAGAAAGAAAATAGGATTCCTTTGTCCTCTTTGAACGAGTTAAATTTTTAACATATAATAAAAAATACGAAGATTATAGTTCCACGAAATTTCATCTATTTTTATCCAAATAATTTTATTGAAATATTAACAACAATATGAAGCAAAATTTTAAAATGATAATAAAAGGAGTAGACGAACCAATCCGAATAGAAGTTCTCTTGTCTTGCAAAAGTTGTATAGAGAGAGAGTCAGAGAGAGAAAGTTTCGCTTGTCTTAAACCAATGTACGAAACTCATCCATCCAATTAGTAACAGGCACGTCATCATTAGCCCGCGGAAACCAGACCATGTGAGTCACACGTGATGTTTTTGTTCCTTCTTTCTCATTGCCTCAAACGCGGATTTGCTGCGTTTGCTGACCGAGTCGCTCTTTTCTTGACCTTTTTTTTATGTGTTTTCTTGGAGGGCTTCTTTCCTTGCTGTCTTTGATTCTTTTTTTTTAATGTTCTCTACGTTTCCTTAGCCTTATTTAGAAGACATACAATGCGTATGATACGCCTCTACGTACACATTTACTTACAGCTATATATAAAATAACAAATCATCGCCTCCTTTTTAGTCACACAATATATAAACACCTAAAAGAAACAAAAAAAAAGAGAAAAAAAAACCCAAAAAAAAAAAAAAGAAGAATAACTTCTGAAATCTATGGCAAAGAAGGTGAGGAAGCTTCACGTGACGGTGAAGCCGGTGAGGCTTGATGGATTACCGGCTATTCTCGGTGATGAAACGGCGGGGAAGAACCTTTCCGCGATGGTAGAGGTGAAATGGAAAGGACCGGTCTCCGGTTTTGGATTAGGTTTCGTCCCTTTCTATCGGTCGAATCGACCGGTTAACCATACTAGCTCTAAACCGATTGCTTTAGGCGTAAGCCATGTAGAATGGGAAGAAGAGTTTGAACGCGTTTGTTGCATCGTTGGCCCATGGAACCTCTCCTTCAATGTCTTCTACGTGAGTTTTCTTAATTCTCCTTTTTAGGATTATTAATTTGATGTTTGAATTCAATTAGTTGAATTTATCTATTTTTTGGTATTAGGGTGAAAATATGGACGCAAAAAACAAAAAGTCTTTGATCGGAAAAGCATCGTTGGATTTGTCGGAGTTAGCGTCAAAACAAGAATCGACGGTGGAGAGAAAGCTTCCGATTCGGTCAAAAGGTTCCGTACTTTCGAAGGAAGCAACACTTTTGGTAATTAATCTGGTCAATTAAAATCTAAACACATTTTTTAATTCACCAAAAGTCATTTCAAATTTGAATTGTTCTCATTGGATATTAAATTAATCTCGGAAACATCATGGAAAGGTTTTAAAGACTTTCCTTAGACAGAAAAAGTAAATTAATAATCTAATCTTTTTTTTTGTCATCAATTAATAATCTAATCTTGATCCTTAATTTAATAGACACACGGTTGTTTATTTAAAACAGGTCAACGTGACTTTTTCCGAGGTAAGAACCGAACCAGACGACTTTATGCAACTTGGTCAGGTCTCCATTGACTCAGTAATTACGAAGAAGATGTCAACGAGTCGTCGTGGCGGTGGCAGCAATTTCGATTCTTCTTCCTCCCCGGCCACCGCGTCGAGTTCAGGCGGACGGAGCCCCCTTGTTGAAACCGGGTCATCTTCAAGCCCGGATGAGAACCAATCTGAACCGGGTCAAAAAGCCGGGTTTAATTGGTGGAAGAGAAGACGGTTAAGCTTTTCGATGACATGGAGAAGAGAACCGGTACGTAATTGGCTTTCTGAAATTTCAAAACCAGGTTCGATTTTTTCCTTAACCGGACCGGTTTGTTTTTTGCAGAGAGAGGATGAAGTTGCAAAGACATCAACGAAACCATCGGAGGAACCAGAAAAACCGGCGACGGCGGCGACGGAGCTATCAATCGAGGCAAACAAATGGGTAATGAAGGATTTAGTGAGCCGAGATGGAAAATCGAAACTGAAATCGGAAGTCTACTCAGCGTCGATTGATCAAAGAAGCGAACAAGCCGCCGGAGAAGCAGCTTGCGCGGCGGTTGCAGTGGTGGTGGCGCATTGGTTCCATGCGAATCCTAAGCTCATAAATCCTTCAGGAACAGAGTTCGATTCGTTGATCACGCAAGGCTCTTCCTTATGGCAATCTCTTTGCGACCAAGAATCGTTTCTGAGATTGTTTCCAAACAAGCATTTCGATCTCGAAACGATCGTTTCCGCAAATTTACGACCGGTTAGGGTTTGTACTGATAAGTCGTTCACCGGGTTTTTCAGCCCGGAGAGATTTGCTTCGTTGGATGGTCTAATGTCGTTTGATCAGATTTGGGACGAGGTAGAGAAAGAAGTAGCGTTAGCCTCAAGTAATGGTGAAACTAGGGTTTATATTGTTAGCTGGAATGATCATTTCTTCGTGGTGAAGGCAGATTTAGATGGTTATTGCGTTATCGATTCGTTAGGGGAGAGATTGTTTGAAGGATGCAAGCAAGCTTACATTCTAAAGTTTGATGATTCGAGTTTGATGTATGAGAAAGAGGAATCGTCGGAGAAGTTGGTTTGTGAAGGTAAAAAGTGTTGTAGAGAATATATAAAGAGGTTTTTGGCGGCGATTCCGGTGGCGGAGTTGGCGGCAAAGGAGGAGAAAGGGAATGTAGTGGATGTGTCTCTTCTTCATGAGAAACTTCAGATTGATTTGCATCATATTATGTTGACTAGTGATGATTAGAGTTTTTGTTTTTCTGACTATTGATTGGTGACTCGTTAGTGTAGATTTGTTAGGATGGTGAGATATAGAGAGAGTATTAATTTTTGTACATATGGTTCGTTAAGTCAAGGAAAAGTTTTCATTTGTCCTGGCTTAGGTACTAAAATCCAAACAGGCTTTCTTTTTGTAATGTTTTCGAGCATCCTCAGCCGAAAAAAAAAACAAACCGAACCAAACCTAATGTATGTAAGTGATTCGATTTAGTTTCTGTTACAGCTTAAAGTTAACATTTTTTAGAACTTTTTTTTGTTGTCGGTTCGGTGTGGTTAAAAATAAAAACCATAAAACCGAACGGTACTAGGGTCCAAAGAAAGAACAGAGCAATACTTTTGATATATGAGAACAAAAACAGAGTGTATATTAGGTTTGTAGGAACCAGAATTTCCACAACAAGGCTTATTCAAATTGGATTTTGGAAAATAAGAATAATATTATAGCTTATAATTCCGTTTTCCAAATATCAAATCCCAATTCCAGTCTATATGTGTTTGAGTTCTCATCTATCTTCTAAAATAGGCAATTTGATTCTAAGTAACAGTTTCAAACTTTCTAACCTAACCACTTCAGACATTTTTTTGTTTAATAAACCAATAAATAATAAATAAATAAATAAATGTCTGAAGTGGTTAATTTTTCATTTAAACGAACTTCTTTTTTACATTTCAATACATTAGTGTTCTAAGACTAAAGGATTAGCATTGTAAAAATTAATAGAGTATCTTGGATTAATTAGTGATCACACGAGTCAGTAACATAAATCTGAACACTCGCTTTTTATATATGTTTACGTTCGTTTAGTTGAAATCCCACTTTGTTTACATTTAAATCTCATTATAGTATTTTAGTTAATTTTGTTTAAAACCGTGATCAAATCTTGTTTAGCTTATTAAGTAATAGCATGCAATTCCTAGTGAAGTAAAACATTATTTCTTGCGGATTCGATCCTAAAATAATGCATCGACATACTATTCGATTGTGCTAGTGTGCATATTAAGTTTTAGTTGATATGTGTAACCGGAAGATTAAAATATTGTGCCTATTTTCTAATTTATTCTAATTACATTTTTTTTGCTTTATTAATATGAAGAAGAGTTACATAGACTAGTACAAAAATAATGAAAGCAAAAAGACAAATCATTTATGATCCAATCCTTTGCTAACATATCTGCTAATTTTTCGAAATCTCTTTTGATTCATCTTAACTAAAGAATCAAACTAGTAATCATCCCAAGCAATACAAATACAAACCATATGTACCAACTAAAGAATAGTCATAAAAAATCAAAGGAGGAATTTGATTGAATTTAAAAATACTATGATTGCATTTTCCAATGAGATGATTGCATTTTCCAATGAGATACAATCTACTGAAAATTACCTAGTTTGACTCAAATCTAGAGAAAAATAACTAGATTAACATCCAAATATTGTGGTTTACTAGAATAACACAATTTTTGGGTTAAAAGACCAAATACCCATTTTATTTTCAATTCTATTAAAATATATAATTAACATATAATAATTAAATTAAATAGAAAATTAAAAAAATACAAAAAAAAATTATAAAACGAAAATTGAAAAAAAAAACGAAAAAATATATATAAATTGAAAAAAACGAAAAAAAAAACAAATACCCATTTTATTTTCAATTCAATTAAAATAAAATAATTAAAATATAATAACTAAATTAAATAGAAAATTAGAAAAAAATACAAAACGACAAAAAAAATATAAAATGAAAAAAAAAATACAGAACAAAAAAAAATTAAAAAAAAGAAACCGAAAAAATATAAAACGAAAAAAAAAATTAAAAAGAAAAAAAGAATATAAGAAACGAAAAAAATTATCTTTATCATATATTAACAAGGAGACAACCACACATTAGCCATCTATTATAAATAAGTCTGTCGCGATAAGAATATGTCTGTCATTACTTTATTGTGCAGATTAAAATTCTATCTTCATCAATAAAACTGTCATCATACGACATATTTTTTTATAGCCTATCTGAAATCTGTCATAATATAAAAAAAATCTATCATAACATAAAACATTTCGGTTGTGAGTATATGTCATTCTAGCAATTTATATTTTTATATAACAAATCTGCTATCACACTCCAGATTTTTGTTAAGAAAAAAAAAATTGTCATAACATAAAATAAATCTGTTATCACTAATAAGTCAAACTAGTAATAATTTTTTTATTAACAGATATGCTACATTATGACAGATTTTTATCGAAAAATATAAGTCTGACGCCACTAAAACAATAAATCTGCCACACATTTTAATAAATCTGTCAAAATTACGAAAGTTTGTGGTGTGTCATCATAAAATAAGTCTGTCGTGAGAAAAAAATCTGTTACAAATTAAATATATGTCGTAACCTATTTTAAGTAAGTCTGTGGGAGAAAAAACATTTGTCACAAAAAATCTGCCATAGAAAAATAAGTCTGTCATGGAAAATAAACCTGTCACAACTAACCCAGCAGATTTTTCAAAATAATTTTTTTTTTCCAAATATTTTTTCTCCACGTTTTTTAAATATATTTAAGGGTAATTTTGATTTTTTTTTTTATTCCTAACAAAGAGAGAAAGAGTATTATGGTCATGAAAATAACTCATTTAACCCCCAATTTTTTTTAGACATTCTAGTAATTAAACTAATAATTTGGGTTAATCTAGTAACTTTTCCATCAATCTATGATACTATTGCGGCAATATGCCAATATATATGGAAGCAAAAACGTCAAGAAAAAGAAAAAAAAATTATACTAGTATTAGCTAGGGGTTAAAATATAATTTTAAAACAAAACTAGTATTTAGTGGATGATTGAATTTTTCTAAATTAGTTATATTGTAAAACGTCCATGATTAATTCAAAAATCATTTGTTGATTTTAATGCTTTATCATTTTGTATTTGTTATGTTGTGTTTGTGATAATGAATGGTATGTATTAGGTGTAATTACAGGTGGAATTACGTTTTTGAAACGTAAAAAAACAAACATACCTATTGTTTTATAAATATAAAATGTAATCATTCAAATTTATTATTATTTTTGTTTAAAATAAAATAGAATCGAAACACCTAATATGTTCAAATAAAAGCCTTGAATGGATGATAGAAAAAAGAACGATCATACACTGGTGTAAGGTCGTACACTTTTATACTTTCATTCACAAGAAAATATATATGAAGCGTACAAAACCAAAATATTACAAAAAAAGATTGAACCATTAGCAACCAAAATAAAAAGGAAAAGCTATGATTTGCTAGTAATAGTAGGAACGCATCATATCTCATATGACTCCGAATGGAGAGAGCGTATCGGACGAAGCGGATCAAGTGGATCAGGCGTATCAAACAGAACAAAAGCGGATCAAGCAGATTTGGCGGTACAAGTGCGGATCAAGCGGATTTGGCGGTTCAAAAAAATATTTGAATGTTGAAAGCGGATCAAATATTGCAGATGATATTATATAGGCTTTGAATGTTGCGTCAGATATTTGGCAGTTCAAGTTGTAGGACAGATGAACTGTCTTTAACTTACCAATCAGCAAAAAAAGTTAAAAAGTGGGCTGACTGCATACATATAATTTTTTTTTGTGTTTTTGTGATTAAAGTAGGCCAAATGAGACCGTTCTCTCCCATATGCTAGTGGAAGTGGTCCAACGGCAGTCCATATTTTTTTAATAAATAAAAAAAGAAAATTAAATTAAATATTATTTTTTTTTATAAAAGCACAAAAACTCTTTTGTACTTCATATATTACACTCACACTACAAAAAAGGTGACTATCTTGCTCTTTCTCTTGCTTTTTTTACGTTGCTTGTTTTTTTGTTTAGAATGTAACTTTTTTTTTTATAAAATTAGAAATATACTAGATTTTAACCCGCGGTACACCGCAGGACGATTTGCTTTTAAAATTAGTGATATTTAAAATTTAATGGTTATATATTATATACATTTTTTTTGCAAATGGTATCATCTTATAGGACATTTATATTTTATAGTTTACAATTGTTATTAAGTAACGGTTTACCACAAGATAATTTTTGTTTTATACAATTTACTTTAATCAGGATCATTTGATATGTCTAATATTGATGGTGTTAAAAAAGTAATAAAATGAAAATTTAACTGTATTGAACCAGCGGATTAATGATGTTTAAATTTTTTTGATTCAAACTTGTCCCATCATATAATCCCGTCCTACAATATAACACCGTCCTATGTTATTATAACTCTTTATATATGTTCAAATGTTCTTATATTATAAATTTTTTTATTAATTTTAAATATATGAATTAGAATATTTAAAACTTCTTAAAAACTCGTCCCGTTATATAACATTGCCTACCAATATAACCCGCCTCGTGTTATTGTAACTCTTTATATATGTTCAAAGTTTCATAATATTATAAACTTTTTTATTGATTTTAAATATATGAATTATATTATTTAAAACTTTTTAAAAGTATTAAATTTAACATTTTCGGTAAAATTAAGCAGTTAAACTAAAAATCGAATGAAACGGTATCTAATTTTAAATTTGGATGCTTATTAAGTTGAGCTTCTTGTTCATTCAGATTTGGATTCATTTTGATCTTATTTATAATATGATTCTGAGTCAATATCTAAATATTTTAGCCGATATGGGACATTAAACACACACCTTTTTCATTAATTGCGTAATATATATCCGTTTTAAAAATTTCGAATCCCAATATATGTAGAAAAAAAATTGAGATTTTTTTTTTACTTTATGTATTATATGATGATTCAAAACAGTTAAAAAATGTTTAAGCAAAGATGATAGGAGAATTGTATTTCTAAATCTTAACCAAATCTTCTAAATATCTATATTTTTAATTATGGAATATCCGGTTCATAATTTTGGATATGTTTTGGCCCGATCCAAAAAGGATATGAACTATCCGGTGTAAGATTTATGAAGTAAATTTCTTATCGGATCGGGTACCAAATTTGTCGGATAACAATTTAACCCACCCGCTAAAAATGTACTTCAAAAATACTAGTATAGATATTATAGAATTTATTTATTTATGTGTAGTATAAAGTTATATTTTATAAATTGTAATGATTGTATAGTTTATATTTCTATCCTAATTTTTTCTTCAAGATTTTATAATATAGAGACTAAACAAATTAGTAAAATCAACTTTATGTATGTTATTTAATTATAAATCAATTTTTAAATTTTATTTAAATAGATAGATGAGTTTTCTTCTAAATAAAACAATTCTTATAATTTTAAATATTTGTGTATTAATAATCAAATTGGTAAAACTATTAATCTCAAAAAATATTTCTTATATGACAGTGTGTTTACCAACTAGTTCAAGTGGAAATAGCAACGTTGAAAATCAAAGGGAGCCTTATCTACATGTATACATTAATTTTTTTTTTATCCTAATTTTGTTTTGATGATTATGTTAAATTTATTGATGTCATTAGTTATGAATATTTCTTATTTTTTCTTGCAATAATGTAGATTAAAATTTTGTTTATATGAAGTAGAATCGTAGGAAACATATTAGCCAAACAATATAAATATATATTTTCTTAATCATATATAGATTCATGCATCAATCTATTTTTTTCAAATATTTATTTTTAACTTTCTAATTTACTACTACATCTTTACTTTGCAATATTCTAGTAAAAGAAGTTTGTTGGTTTAAAGTAATTAAATTTATATTGCTTCTTATAAGTTTATTTAGTACTAGTTTAATTAATATTTTATTTTTAATATATACTTTAAAATATACTTTTATTTTTTTAATATATACTTTTATTTTGAATATATTTTAAATATATACTTTTATTTTTATATATACTTATAAATATAATAATTTAAAATTATGATATTTAAAATGATATGCTTTTTATGATCTGGACATGCATAATAATTTCATACATATTAATTTGTAAATTATGTTTGATTGTAGATAACTCTAAATTGCTATCTATCATTTTTTATAGTTCAGAAATGTGTAATATTTACATAACATTTTTTTTATCGTCACACAACACATTATTTAGTATATTATTGTTTGTTTTAGTATTACTTATTTTATTTTTAAATTTTTAGATATGGAGTCAAATAGATGATAAAACACAAAAAATTTCAGAAGAAGAAGATCTAAATCTTTCCACAGAAACATCAGCACGGTATGTTTGTTAGAAATTAATTTTTTTTCTGAATTTTCAAGTAGTTACAATTTTAATAAAAAAAGTAGTTAAAAATTTCGTAATTTGTAGAGTGAAGACAATTTTAAATGGACTCCTAACCGAGAAAGGATATTTCTTGAGTTGTACGATCAAGCAATTGCCATGGGCAATTACTGTTTCAAAGATCCCACACCCCTTGATAGAGAATTTATCGTTGAGAAGTTTAACAAGGAGTTTAATCTTAACATAAATTATCGGTTCTTCAAAGAAAAACTTGATCAACTAAAAAGAAAGTACAAGAAGTACAAGCATCTTATGAAAAATTCCACGGGCATCTCGGTTGATACTACTACATCTGTGATATCGGCATCTAACTCATGGTGGCAAGAGCGTGAAGTTAGTATTTATAATGTCTCTCATAACCAAAATATAATTTAGTAAAATTTAGAAAAGATTTATAGGCTAAAATTTTTATTATCTTATTAACAGGTATGTAAAATTGTCAAATCATTTTATCGAAAGCCGCCAGAGCTTTGGGATGCGATGCAACGATGTTTCATATTATATGACGTCCACTCGCAGCCTCAATTCTCTGTGAACCAAAGAAGAGAATAGTTGATGAATGATGGTCTGGATAATGATGAAGGTCATGTATACTTTGAAACACATGATGGTGATATGCAAGACAGTCAAGTTCCTGAGACACAAGGAAATGAAGAGGTGTATCGCGTTAACATTGATGATGAAACACGTCAGTCAAATGAGTTCATCCGTGAAAGTTTGCGTCAGAATTCGTCACCCGCTACTCCTTTTCAGATTCCTATGCCCAGAATTCAACAACGAGGTGGAGTAAGGCGTGGAAGTAGTTCGCAAAGTGGTGCAGGAAACTCCCAAATTTCTACCAGGAGTGGTTCACGAGGAAGTCGTAGAAAACAATCATTTGAGACAACCCTAACAAATACAATGACAGGCTTCAGAGAGTTTCAGCGCCAAAGTTTACAACAGTTGCGCCCAAATTTTTTTGACGAAGCTGATTACAGCGCATTCGATATGGCTGTGAAGATATTTGAATCAATGGACCTTCAGAATGACACTGATTTTTATTGGGCTTGCATGCATGCATTTAAGGAAGAAAGATTTTGGTGTAAGTACTTCATTGATAGAGCTGAAAGAACCATCGAAGATAAGCTAAAATTTTTACAAGCTCTTACTGGATATACACGAGACAGTGAATATGTGAGAAAACGGTTAGTCTCCGGACAAAATTTTGGGAGTCTTATTGGAAGCGGTTTTTCTTTTGGAAGTCCATCTTTTGGTAGTAATTATTTATCGGGTCAAAGTTCTGGTAGTCAATGGGGTCCTAGTTTTCAACAATGGGGAACACCTCCAACTGCTCCGCAATGGAATCCACCTTCAAATGCTCCACAATGGGGAACGCCTCCAACTGCTCCCCAATGGAATTCACCTTAAAATGCCCCACAATGGAGAACACAACAAAATGTGCCCCAATGGAGTTCACCACCAAATGTTCAACATGGATTTTTATTGGGAACGAAAGAGGAAACTACAACAAATGCTCACCAAAGAGTTTCACATGAAGAAGAAGTTCCTTCAGCCGAAAACATGGTTAGGGGAGTATCACCAGAATTTGGTTTCACGAATTATTCTTCTACAAGAAGGACAACACGACCACGAAGACGAGGAGGATTATTCAACATGTGGGGATCTGAAGGAGGACTAAATTTAAATGAAACTCATCAAAGTGATTTAGCATCTGAGAACTAGTTCAATAAGGCTTGTGCCTTTTAGTTGCCTTTATGTTTTATTTTGCATGTTATTTTTATAATGTTAGAATGTACTATTACTGTTGATTTACTTAATTTCTCATTAGTTTATTTTTGTTTCGTGTTTAAAAATTTCAGGCTTTTCGTATATGCCTATTGCGATCACAAGGTGTACACAATCTAAATTATGAAGAGATAATTTAATTATGGAATTTGGAAAATGAGCAATTTGAAGAGTTAATAATTCAACCGTCATTGAGTTACTACAATCGAAATGGAGAAATATTTGGCGTCGAGTACAAGAAGATAGTGCTGCTTGTCTTCAGTTACTACGTATGTCTCTTGATTGTTTTAGATCATTATATGACATAATGAAAACAAGTTATGGATTACAACCTACATTGAATGTTAGCATTGAAGAGAGTGTTGCCATATTTTTACGGATATGTGGACACAATGAAGTTCAAAGAGATGTTCGGTTGCGATTTGGACGAACGCAAGACACAGTGAATCGAAATTTTTTTGAAGTCCTTAGAGCGACAGAGTTACTTACTTGTAATTATATCAAGAATCCAACAAGATAAGAACTACGTCGAATTCCTGAAAAACTACTAAGGGATCGAAGATATTGCCATGTTTTAGTGGATTTGTTGGTGAAGCATGAACTAACAGGAATGTATTAGAATCGACACGATATAACATCATTTAATATCATGGCTGTAACGCCCCCCAACCGCTCTATGACCCGGACAGCCAAGAACGTCCCGGAGACGCTACGTGAATATGATCATCGACGATCCAGCCGAGGTTCAAGAACAAATCAAGTCCCTTAGCCGGTTCACCGACGATATTTTCCCACTTAGAACATCGTTTAGGCTTGCCAACCTTTACGATATTCAAGTGTTGAGCCGACTCGGACTAAGTCTATATCAGTCATTACTCGTGGTTTTGTACAAGAAACCCGATTTTATTCCTTAAGTATAAATATGTTACAAAATGTTACCAAGATGCTTATAGAGTTTTGTGGCCAAGGCCTAGAGCCCAAAAGCACTGTACATAATATAAACATACTTGTTTTACAAAAGGCACAAAACTACTTCGGGTTTCCTAACGTCCACCACACCCTCTAGCTTCCCTCTATTGGTTACCTGCAAAACAAGTAGAGTCATAAGTAATCTTAGATTACTCAGTGAGCTCGGGATTCCCTGGAACAACTATTAGTTTTCCCATCCCAAAATTCTAACACAGAACACGCATCAGAGAATACCAACGAAAAGTAGCAAGCTAAGAAAGCAATGAATCATGCTTAAGCAAAAACGTGAATTCAAAGCTTTATTAAGTTTTCTAGGGCCCTGATATATATACTGCCTTCCATAACTACCATGTCTGTGAACACCCGTGCTATAACCACAAAGGCATATAACCGGAACATCACTTTAAGCTACACCGTCGTGTAGACAGCTTCGGCCAGGGTAGCTAGCCTAGTACCACGTGAAGTTCATGTTAAATGAAATTAAGCAAGACATCACGATAGCACGGCCGCCGACGAAGGACAGCTATATCCTAGTCTTGATACGCTTATGGTATGCTCGGACTAAAAGTCACGTACACATAGAATAAAAGTATCTTCACAAAATAACCTCCTAAGTATAAGCCTTATGTATTTGAATCGATTGATTACTTATACGGCATAATACTAAGTTCACACAACCAATCAATACTCATAAGATTCAAGGAAACAATCAATGAATGCAAGAGTATATGATCATGCAACCAAACCGTATCCTGAACTCACACTGTTTCCTACGAGCTTAGCTGATTCGGACAAAATTTCTCGGTGATTTTCTCGATATCAGACAATTTCTTGGGTACAAACGATTCCGCAGCAGCCTCTCGGTTTTTCTCCTTCTTTTTCCCACCAAATGACTCGAGGATGGTCGAGTATTTATAGGGGAAAGACGGGCGAGTCAGCAGTGTACGTGTCAGCCACTCGGACGGACACGTACGGGGCTGCACACGGAATGGTGACACGTGGTCGGCTAACTTCGGCTCCAAGGGACGAAACTTTGGCTCCAAGTGACTTCCATTTGGCTCCAAGTTAGGTAGCTTGGGCTCCAAGTTGGCTAAGTCACGAGTCTTTAGTTTGGTCAACGGTCGGTCAACGGGTCGTGTATGTCCCGCGGTACGGTCTGCTGTCGTCCCGTGGTAGGTTTCTCGACCCAAATCAATAATTCCTCGTCCCATCTTCATCCAATCGTCATGATATTCAATTTCGTTCGGCAAGGACTCGGATTAGTACGACAAATTCGGTACGGAATCACCCGATCGTCCGATAGATGCCTTGCGGTACGTCCGAATACTCGTCCGCGGGTAGGTTCCGTCGTCCGACTTTAATCTTTTCTTGACCGGATATGATTTTTCTTCGACCGAATCTTTTTGCTTCCAATCCTTAGTGAATTCTTATTCTTTCTAAGTTCTTCCTTTAGCTTTCGTCGATGAATCTTGCACGGTCGCTTATCCCTTAATGAGGTCACTACAATGGCAATATGTGATATAAATATGTTGTTTACATATGTTTGGAATGGAGCACCTGGATCATGTCACGATACAGCAGTTCTAACGATGGCATAAGATAATGATTCTGAATTTCCTTTGCGTCCGAGAGACAATTATTATGTAGTTGATTCTGGGTATCCAAATAAACAAGGTTTTTTGGCACCTTATAGATCTTCGCGGAGCGGAGTTGTTAGGTATTACATGTCACAGTTCTACAATGGTCCTCCTCCTAGGAATAAACAAGAGTTGTTTAATCGATGTCATGCATCTCTACGTTCTGTTATTGAAAGGACATTTGGAGTTTGGAAGAAAAAATGGAGAATTTTTTGTGAATTTCCCAGATATGATATTGATGCTCAAAAAATAGTGGTAACGGCTACAATGGGACTACATAATTTTATCAGAATTTTGAATTATTTTGACGAGGATTTTGTTGAAGTAATGGGAGATAGAAATATCAACAACGTAAATTCTGAGAATGATCTAGATGACATGGAGAGAGGTGTTAAACCTGATGGAAATCATATAGCAAATATAAGAAAAAATATTGCTGATATGTTATGGGAAAATCAAAATACTTTTCATTAAATTTAATTTGTTTTTGCTTATGTGTTGTCTTTTTTTTTCACTCTTATGTGTTGTATTTGGATATTTTATGTTTAATATTTTAAAATTATTTAATAGATTAGTATATTTTAGTTTTATATGATTTTAATTATACATACCATAATATATTATAAACTTATATAGAATAAAATCAACAATAAACTAAAATACTTTGTACTATAATAATAATAGTATTAAAAAATAAAATTGTATTTTATATATGTGTTTTTAATAAAGTTTATACAATATGTAGTTCCTAATAATTTTTCAATTATTTTGTGTACTATTTATTATTTAATAATTTGATCTGCACATGTTAAACCGCTTTCACCATTCGAACTCATATTTGAACTGCTTGATCTGCATGATCTGCACTTGTCCTACATGATCTGCATGTTCTGCACTTGTCCTACATATTCTGCAACGCTTGAACTGCTTTTACCATTCGAAGCCATAATATTTAGTTATGAGTTAATTTATAAATACAGTAAATATATTTATTTTGATAACTATTAAAACATTAAAAAGAAATTTTACTTCAAATACAATATCAAAAATATATTAATATCTAATATTTTGATTTTCCCATAACATATCTACAATATTTTCCCTGATGTTTGTCATAAGATCGCTATCAAATATCTCTGCACCTTCCATATTCCTTAGATCAGTCTAAGAATTTGTGTCCGTAATCTTTGTCTCTCCCATTACTTCTGCAAAATCGTCATCTGAAATTTTTTAAAGGGAATTTTGTCAATAGTGCCACGAATACAGCTTTTAGTTTTCTAAACTGCCATTTCGAAAAACTCATATCCTAAAATGGTCATATTTGGTTTTTGTGGCATGTGTAAAAGTCAAAAATATCCTCCGAAATTATTAGAGAGAAAAGATAATAAAGTTACACACCTGACATGTTCCAGCTAAAATAGGACTGTAATTAATGCCTAAAAGTAGATGGTACCATGTATTAACTGTCGATGTCAAAATATTATTTATTAAAAAGTTTCATGAATCAGAAGGTCTATATTTTCGTGGACAACTTGTGAGTAATGAATATCGTTTTTTAGTCTACGATATTCAGTGTTTGTAGACAAACTTATGTATGTTGTAATTATTGTTTACATGACATATATTGAACGATACTTCTTTTGTCGACGACTTCAGATTCATGAAACGTATTGTTCTCGTCCACAAACTTTGAACCAACCCTATTTCATATATAGTTTAACATCAAATCAATATCGTCCACAATGTAAGGAAACATGGTCCACGAAACAATGACATATTTATTCATAAAGTGGTCTACAATTTCTTATGTGATACAAACAAGATCTAATCCCTAACCATGTAGTTTAATGAACTTGATAGCAAAAAGGACCGCAATCGCTGGTATAGCCATGAAAAGAAGCAATTATGGGATAAACTGATGGACCAAAAATTAGTTTTTCGACCCTAAAACTAAAGATATTGAAAGTTAGGGGGACAATTGAAAAAATTGTATATGAAAAAGGTTTTTACGAACCGGAGGGATACATGTTCGTCGTCTCGTTCTCCATTTCGTTGGGTAGCGATCTGTAGAGAAACCCCTTTTAGGAAGATGTTTGGGAACAATGGTTAAGTCGCCGTCTTTGTCTACACGATATGGAGGGAAAACGGGCCGACCATCAATTACTTCTTGAGTATCCTCGTCTAATTCCATCTTAGATCTGCAAATTGTGGACAATAATTAAGATGGTTAGTAGACATATGTGGATAGCTAATGGACAACGAAAATGAAAGAATCTAGTACAATCCGCTACAAGATTTACCCTCTATTTGGATCGGTAAATCGTGGACAAAAAGTATGAAAACAGTCAAAGATCTTTGTCGTAAACGGAAGATGGCAACCGACTAAAAAAACAGATTAGATTAAAATGGAAGGAGAAGGGGTAAAAGACAAATAAAAGCAAGAAATATATTAAATTTAATTTTACCTTCAATTTAAAATGTGTCTGGTTTCCAATGCATCTCTGAGACTATTAAATGCTGAACTGAAACGTCAAATCGATTTCCTCTATACACAAATTGGAGGGCATTTCCGTCTTTCTTATTAAGAGAAATGGCGTTGCATACAACATGTTTTTTTAATGTCATTTTTAAAAATGGAAGGTGAAAACAGGGCAGTTTAGTTAAAAATCTCTTTTTTAAATTCTGATAAAATTATGAAGTGTCATTGTAACCATTACCACTCTCTTTTGCACATGAGTATTATATCTAGGAAACTCACAAAGAATCCTCCATTTTTTTCTTCCAAACTCCAAATATTCTCTCAATAACAGAACGTAAAGATGCATGACATCGATTAAACAGGTCTTGCTTATTCCTAGGAGGAGGATCATTTTCAAATTGTGACATATGATAGCGAATAACCCTGTTTCATGAAGATCTATATGGAGCAAGAAAACCTTGTTTGTTTGGACAGTTAAAATCAACTACATAATATTTTTTCTGTTGGAGGTAAAGGAAATTCATAAGTACTTACTTTTTTGGATAGCCAGAATCTACTACATAATATCATAAATACTTACTTCTTGATCTTTTCACCATGAATTACTTGCAGTTATCTGATGTGTGACAGGATCAACCGTGATGTCCATGTTATTAATAAGTTGTACATACTTCTTGTACTTTTTTCAACTGATCAAGTTTTTCTTTGAAGAACCGATAGTTTATATTGAGATTGAACTTCTCGTTAAATTTTACAACAAAAAACTGTTTAGCAAGGGGTGTACGATCTTTTAAACGGTAATTATTCATGGTAGTTTCTTTATCGTATAACTCAAGAAATATTCTTTTTCGGCTAGGAGTCCATTTGAAATTGTTTTCGCTCTACAATTTTTTTAAAAATTAAAATATATTTTCCAATTAAACTTTAACTACGCTAAAATTTAGAAAAACAAATAGAATATATTTATCCGTGTTGATGTTTCTGTAGAAAAATTTGTATCAGCTTCTATGGTATTGTTTGTGATTTGTCGGTGATTAGACGTCATATCTACAATATTGAAAATAATATTTAGATTCATTATGAACTATATTAAGAATATATGGAACAAAATAAAACTATAAACAAATGATTGAGTTATTTGTCTAATAAATGTTTTATTTTAAAAATACATTTGATATATTTGGCATACTTAAATCATATTTTATCAAATAAATAACATTTTCTGTTTTGGGTTTTTATTTTTTTCTAACTCTGTTTTAATTATAGCATAATACAAAATTCATAATTCATGTACTTATTTATCATAACCGCACTTATTTATCATAATTCAAAATTCATAACTGTAAAGATTCATGTATGTGTAAAATTTGAATTATATAACAGACATATGTATTATCAAAAATTAATAACAAAATAAAATAAAATGTACATGCGTATATAAAAATCTATTGAACATATATAACATCATTGGTTATGTACGATTTATTGATTAGTCATATTTAAATAAAACAATGATAGCAATTGCATATATATGTGTGTGTGTGTGGTTAATTGTTTTTAGAATTATGTTGTAACTGTATGTAAAATATTTGTATAAATAACAATGATATATTATAGTAATTATTTATATTTTTAAATTAATATAGCATATATATAAACTATACTTATTATTGAATGTAAGAAAATATAATTTTATTGGAACACAAGTAAAATATTTACCTGAAAATTGGAGAATATGTTAAATAGGTGTTTGTGACGTTTTAACCCGATTAGTCTTTACGAATGCGGAAACATAAGAACCAATCAACACAAAGAATTACGAGTTCCTCTCCAAGCCGGAGAGTACTTCTCAAACATCCACTAAATAAATCCAAGTATAAGTTTCAATACAATCCTCTCTTGTCTCTCAATCTAACACTCTTTAGAGCATGTGCAATGAGAGTCTCTCACCCAAGTCTCTCATGTAAAAAGAAATAATAAAATAATAAGAAATATTATTTAATGATGAGAGTCTCTAAAAAAAGTGGTGAGAGTCTCTCAAGTGAGAGACTTTGAGAAACTTTCTCTACCTTTTTGAGAGACTCTCACAATTAAATAATACTTCTTATTATTTTATTTTTTATTTTTACATGAGAGACTTGAGTGAGAGACTCTCATTGCACATGCTCTTATGTTTCTCTCTTATAGGTACCTGAAAAAGAAACAAGATAACTTGAAGCTTATTCACTAATGCTTCGAGTGTAAAGACAAACCCGAGAACAAAGAGAAGAAGAACAAGAAACCTATCTAGAAGACCTTAAGCTCTCAAAGACAAAACCTCTCTAGAACTCTCTTAACTCGAAAACTCTCTTTAGTTTTGTCTCTCTTTGCTTTTGCTTGTTGGTGATGATGAATTGTGAACCCTTGCCTCTCTTTATATTGACCTTCTACACTGCCTAATTCCAAGTTGGATATGGATTCCTATTCCTCTTTGGAATTTGACTTTCTTGTTTGTCAAGAGAAACCTCCTCAAAACATCTTCATTGTCTTCTTCCTTTGGATTCTTCTTATGGCCCAGCTCGTTTTGTAACAACCCGGTTCACGAACCGAACCGGTTCCCTGACCCAACGTTAACTTATCCACAAATCTCCACCTTTGTCGTGTGGTCCAACTTAATCTTTCCCGATTCAGCTTGAAACTTGTTGCCCTCTTCAATGGATGCTCCCAGCAGCCCTCACTCCCTACCGCCTGAGATAATCGAAGTCGTCATGAGTAATGCCGCCATCACTCAAGGCATAGGTACCTGAAATGTGCTTTCTTCTGTCATGATGCACTAAGTTCTTGGCTAGGCAAATTTCACTTTTTGAGTCACAATTAAGCTTAAAACACTCTGAATCAAATCCTAATTCACTACAAATCTTCTGTAACCAAATACTCTCCTTAGCTGCTTCAGTGAGAGCCATGTATTCAGCCTCTGTGGTTAAAAGGGCTACCACATTCTGAAGACTAGATCTCCAACTCACTGTGTTTCCACCAACCTGAAAAACATAACCTGAAACTGATCTGCTTTTGTCTCGATCAGTAGCATAGTCTGAATCACAAACCCTTCAATCTTCATGTGATCTAATTTTGTGAATGTAAGGCACACTTCTGTAGCTCCCTTTAGATACCTCAGGATCCACTTAACCACAGCCCAATGATCTCTTCCTGGTTTTGACATGAATCTGCTGACTAAGCAGATGACATAAGCTAGATCAGGTCTTGAACCGATCATAGCATACATCAGACTTCCTACTGCGCTTGCATAGGGTATTGAGCTCATTAGTGGTTCTTCTCTGATTAACTCTTCTTGTGTCAAGCTTCGGAGCTTCATTGACGAGTTAATAGGTGACACAACAACCTTACAATCGTCCATATTGAATGTTCTTAAAACTTGTTTAAGATATCTTCCTTGTGATAGTTTCAAAACCCCCTTTCTCCATGCCCCTGATGATGTCCATTCCAAGGATTCTAGTAGCTGGTCCCAGATCCTTCATCTCAAACTTCTTATTCAGACTCTTCTTTAAGATCTTGATCTTCTCCAAGTCTTTAGCTGCTACTAGCATATCATCCACATAGAGTAAGAGAAATTTCTGATCATCAATGGTTGATCCTTTGTGATAGAAACATGGATCATTGACACTTCTGTGAAATCCTTGTGACTTCATGAATTCATCAAACTTTTGATTTCACTGTCTAGGAGTTTGTTTTAATCCATAGAGTGATTTCTTGAGTAAACATACTTCGTCTTCTCTTCCTTGCTCTATGAATCTTTCAGGCTGATTCATGTAGATGACTTCATCCAATGTGCCATGCAAGAAAGCAGTCTTCACGTCAAGTTGTTCTAATTCCATATCAAAATTAACAACAACTGACAACATAATCCGTATGGAAACATGTTTGACTATAGGAGATAAGATTTTATTGTAATCAATTCCTTCAACTTGTGTAAATCCCTTTGCTACAAGTCTGGCCTTGTATCTTGCTTCTTTTACTCCCGGAATTCCTTCCTTTAGTTTGAAGATCCATTTACACCCTACTATCTTCTTCTTGTCTGGTTTAGAGACAATTTCACATGTTTCATTCTTGTCCAGAGACTTCATCTCTTCAATCATAGCATGTTCCCACTTCTTCCAGTATTTGTTTCTCCTAGCTTCTCCCACTGATCTTGGCTCATCTATTTCTAAATCTTCTGCACAAGTTAGTGCATACGCCACATAGTGAGATCCATCAAACCTGGTAGGTGGTTTTATTACTCTTCTATCCCGGTCTCTTGCCAGCATATAATCATCAAAAGACTCATGGTGATCCTCCTGACTTTCTTGCTCAGGATCTGATTCCCCATCTTCTTCTGACTAAGTTTCTTCATTTGTCTTTGTTCTTGACTCTGTTCCTTCAGAATTAGCTCCACCTTGACTAGTAGATTATTATGTATCTTCTGAGTTAGCTCCATCTTGACTGTTGGAACTTGTATCCCCTGAGTCAGCTCCACCTTGACCAGTAGAGCTTTGAACTGAGTTACATGTGCTTGGTCCTTGGATCAACTATGTGTTTATGCTTTTTCGTTGTACAGCTTTTTTTCATCAAAGACTACATTCCTGCTGATTGTACACTTTCCATCTTCTGGTAACCATACCATGTAACCTTTAGTACCAAGTAGGTATCCCATGAAGATTCCCTTAACAGCTCAAGGACTCATCTTGTCCTGTTGAACGTATACATATGCCACATATCCAAATCGTCTGAGATAACTGTAATCTACCTTTGATACTGACCAAACTTCTTCTGGAATCTTGAACTTCAGGGATGCATTAGGAGACATGTTGATTAGGTAGACTGTAGTTACAGCAGCTTCAGCCCAAAATTTCTTCTCCATCCCTATTTCTGCTAACATACACCTGATCTTATTAGCTATTGTTCTATTCATCCTTTCTGATACTCCATTCTGCTGAGGAGTATAGGTGCATGTTCTATGTCTCTTGATCCCTGAATCTATGCATAGTTTATCTATTTGTTGGTTGTAGAATTCTAGACAATTGTCTGTCCTTAGACACTTGATCTTCTTGTTTGTTTGATTTTCCACGAGCTTCTTCCACTCTGAAAACTTCTCTAACAGCTCATCTTTACTTCTTAAGAATCTGATCCAGATTTTCTTTGAATAATCATCAATGAAAGTTAAGAAGTACTTGCAACCAAACAAACTTGATTCATTTGAGACTGAACCCCACAAATCACTATGTACATACTCCAAGATGCATGTTGTTGTATGCTTAGCTTCCGCAAAGCTTTGTTTGTGAGACCTGCCTAGGACACATTCTTCACAGAAATCCAACGTGTGAACTTTTTTTGAATCTAGCTAACCTTCTTTGACCAGAATGTTCATGTTCTTTAGACTCATGTGTCCTAACCTGGAATGCCATATGTTAGTGAGATTTACTTCGGCTCTTGCCACAGATGCTTCCCCTTTTAAGACTGTTCCCTGCAAATAATAGAATCCATCCTGATACTTACTTGTAAACACTTTCTTGCCTTGTTTGAAGAATGTGATTGCAAAATCTTCACCAACATAGTTGTATCCATTCTTTTCAAGTTGACCATATGAGATAATATTCTTGCCCATTGTAGGCATGTATCTCACTTCTGTAAGTATTACAATAGAACCATCCGGGTTTTGTATCTTCAGCTTGCCAATTCCTTTAACTTCACTGTGAGTGTTGTTCCCCATCAAGACCTTTCCTCCATCAATCTTCTCGAAATCAAACAAAGCATCTTTGTCTGGTGTGATGTGGAAAGTACAACCAAAATCTAGAACCCACTCATCTCTTGTGTTTTGTAGGCTTGCTTTTAGGATCATAGGATGCTCTTCTTCTTGAGAAACATTTGCAGCATTAGTAGATTTTCTTTGAGGATAATCTACCTTAAAGTGACCTTCCTTGCCGCATACCCATCACTCTCTTGCCTTAGGCTGATTCCTATGTCTTGACTTTGATCTCTTATCATTGCTCTTTGACCAGTTGCCTCCTTGACCATTGTTCCTGTTCTCAGATCTCCCTCTGCTCTCAAACAGTCCTTCTGAGTTAGCCTTTGACTTAATCTTTAGCTGGATCAAACTCAACCTTTTTTGTTTCTGTCTTCACTTCTGTTATCCCCTTGCCACTGTCTCCACGGGCTGCAGAAGTACTTGTCTGTTGTAAAGTAGTAACAGTTTCTGGTTCCTTTAGAGTGTGATCTAAACCTTGTAACTCTAGCTAACATCTGACCTTGAACTTCCATAACCGAAAGTCTCCTTTACCGTCAAACTTTGGTACGTCAAACGACTTTTGCTCTTTTGAGCCCATACTGATATAGTTTCAGGGAGAAACTATATCCTTCTTTTCCTTACCTAAATTATCCTTAGCGTGAACACCCGCATAACCTGATTTTTGATCGTCTTCAGCTTAGCCTGGATGCTCTGACACCACTTGTGAGGTTTTAACCCGATTAGCCTTTACGAATGCGGAAACAAAAAAACCAATCAACACAAAGAATTACGAGTTCCTCTCCAAGCTGGAAAGTACTTCTCAAACATCCACTAAATAAATCCAAGTATAAGTTTCAATACAATCCTCTCTTGTCTCTCAATCTAACACTCTTTATGTTTCTCTCTTATAGGTACCTCAAGAAAAAACAAGATAACTTGAAACTTATTCACCAATGCTTGGAGTGTAAAGACAAACCCAAGAACAAAGAGAAGAAGAACAAGAAACCTATCTACAAGACCTTAAGCTCTCAAAGACAAAATCTCTCTAGAACTCTCTTAATTCGAAAACTCTCTCTAGCTTTTTCTTTCTTTGCTTTTGCTTGTTTGTGATGATGAATTGTGAACCCTTGCCTCTCTTTATATAGACCTTGTAGACCGCCGAATTCCAAGTTGGATTTGGATTCCTATTTCTCTTTAGAATTTGACTTTCTTGTTTGTCAAGTAAGAGAAACCTCCTCAAAACATCTTCATGGGGTTCTTCCTTTGGATTCTTCTTATGGCCCAGCTTTGGCCCAGCTCGTTTTGCAACAACCCGGTTCACAACCCGAACCGGTTCCCTGACCTGACGACAACTTATCCACAGTGTTGAACTTCTTATAAAACTTTAAAACAATGAAACGTGATATGAAGTTTGAGAAAAATGAAATGTAAGATGTGGTTTATATAGAATTTTGAATATAAAAAAATAATGGTTTTTAATTCTTTTTAAAATAAATAAGTTTTGAGATGTGTGTACAGTAGATAGAATGTTCATAAATTGTTAACTATGGACTGCTGCGTGGGTCGTCCACTTTTTTCCACAAAAAGACAAAAATAACTGAACCATGTGTATATCCTATACTTTTGGTAATTTATTTAAAAAATTCATGAATGATAAAATTTATTGCAGTTCGTCCATTTTAATGGTGAGCTTAAGACATGGGCATTCGGGTACCCGTTCGGGTTCGATTCTTTTTTTTCGGGTATCGGATCTATTCGGGTAGGGGGTCGAGATCCATTCGGGTATTCTAAAAATTCGGTTCGGGTTCGGTTCGGGTTCGAGTCGGTTCAGGTATTTTAATAAAAAAACAAAATACCCGAAAATAACCAAAAATACCCGAAACATTTTCGGGTTCGGGTCGGGTTCGGGTTTTTTACTCGTATATACCCAAATCTAACCGAAATACCCGATTTCTCAAAAATACATTTGTTACTCTTTGCCCAAATATAACCAAAAATATCTAAAAATACTAAAATTACCCAAAAGAAAACTACATCATTAGTTACATTTTAACCAAATATATCCAAATGTATCCGAATTACTCAAAAATACCTAGTATATTCGGATTTATGATTGTAATTTTAGGTATTTCGGATATTATAAGTATAAATATAACTAATATTTTTAGGTGTATATTTGTATTCGGGTACCCACGGGTATTGGATTCGGTTCGGGTTCGGTTCGGGTTTTTTTCGGGTAGGAGGTTTAGGATCCATTCGGGTATTTTTAAAAATCGGTTCGGGTTCGGTTCGGATATTTTTTCGGGTTTTTCGGTTCGGGTATTCGGTTCCGGATATTTTGCCCAGGCCTAGTGAGCTACTATTTAAACGATGTCCATTCAGACCCTATGTTTATGATGTTTCAAGTGCGTTTCTTGTTTTCATTTTTTTAATAAGATTTTTTCTTTTATAAAATAATAATATATGTATTAATTATTTGATCAATACTTATTTTCTTCAAAAATATTGTTCGTCACACAAAATTTAGAAAAGTTTACTTAATTAGAGTTTACATGATAACATAATAATATAAATCAAATACTCGATCTTTATATGAAACTTTTTGTGTTTAACGTTTTTGTATATGTAAAATAATAAATATATTTATCGTATTTATAGATTATAATCAAGACTATGTTAAACCAATATTACAAATTTATTTTAATATATTTATTGTTAGTATGTATAGTTTATGTAAAATATTTTATTTAAAATTAACGTTTTCTACAATATAAATATTTCACCTGCACCGCCTGATCTGCTTCACCATTCAATACATATTTTAAAGCGTTCAAATCGTTTGATTCGAATTGTACTGCAAGCTCTGCTTGATTCTCTTTTATTCTGTTTGATACGCCCGATATACTTGATCTGTTCCGTCTGATATGCTCTTTCATCGCGATCGACATACAAAGAAACATACAACACAACATAAAGGAAAGAGATAGGCGATCGACATCCGTAGACATTGAGGAGATAATTAATTTCCATGTTGTGATTCTTGATTCAAGAAAACTTTGGGCCGAAAGACCTGAATTTTTTGGTTACAAGTAATAAAATAAAAACAAAAACAAAAATCTAGTAAGAGAGACATAAGAAGCTTTGAATTTTATTTGTAATGATACAAAGCTTTACGAATTAAACACGTGCAATGTATTTTCAGACCGGTGAACATTTAACGGATGAAATTATATGACATATCAACATCAACAATATTTAATCAAAGATATTGAAAGATATTTTGATTATTTAATTATTAAAATTTAATTTGATCCAGACACACTTTATTTTGTTTTGTTTTGTTATATATTACAGAGAGACAACGCACCCACCGACACACGTCTCTCTTTCTTTCCTTGAATACAAAAAAAAAACATTATGGCGGAAAAATACGACCGTGCCGGTGAGATAAAAGCATTCGACGAGATGAAGATCGGCGTGAAGGGTCTCGTCGACGCCGGAATCACAAAAGTCCCACGCATTTTCCATAACCCGCATGCTAACGTAGCAAACCCTAAGCCTTCCTCGACGGTGGTGATGATTCCAACAATCGATCTTGGAGGTGGCGTGTTCGAATCCACGGTCACGCGAAAGAGTGTGGTTGCGAAGGTTAAAGACGCAATGGAGAAGTTTGGATTTTTCAAAGCTATTAACCATGGGGTTCCACTTGATGTGATGGAGAATATGAGAAATGGTATTCGTGGGTTTCACGACCAAGATCCAGAAGTGAGGCAAATGTTCTATAGTCGAGACAAAACCAAAAAGGTTAAGTATAACTCTAATGCTGATCTCTATGACTCTCCTGCTGCGAGTTGGAGAGATACCTTAAGTTGTGTAATGGCTCCTGATGTTCCAAAAGCAGAGGACTTACCAGAGATTTGTGGGTAAGAAAGAAGACTAATCTAAATTAATTCTTGGTTAGTACCTAAAGATCCAAACTTTGATTTGATGTTATAGATGCGTTTTGAAAGTTGATTGGTGTGAATATTTTAGGGAGATCATGTTGGAGTACTCAAAGAAAGTGATGAAGTTAGCGGAGTTAATGTTTGAACTTTTATCAGAAGCTTTAGGGTTGAGTCCTAACCACCTCAAAGAAATGGATTGCACAAAAGGTTTATTGCTGCTCTGTCATTGTGTCCCGCCCTGTCCTGAGCCAAACCGAACATTCGGCGGCGCTCAGCACACAGACAGATCTTTCCTTACTATTCTTCTTCACGACCACATTGGAGGACTTCAAGTTCTCCACGATGGATACTGGATCGATGTTCCTCCTAATCCCGAAGCTCTTATCTTTAACGTTGGAGATCTCCTACAGGCAAGTTGTGTTTACACTTGAAATCAAATGGTCTATACAAGCCCCACATAGGTTTTTTTTGAAAATGAAAAATTACTTCTTTTTTTGCAGCTTATAACGAATGACAAGTTTGTAAGTGTGGAGCACAGAGTTTTGGCAAATGGAGGTGAAGAGCCGCGCATTTCGGTCGCGTGTTTCTTTGTACATTCTTCACCAAGTTCGAGAGTATATGGACCCATTAAAGAGCTTTTGTCAGGCATGCAAAACCCTTCCAAATACAGAGACACCACTGCTGAAGCCTCCAATCATCACTATGTGGCTAGAAAACTTAATGGGAATGCTTCGTTGGACCATTTAAGGATCTGAGGTTCCTTGAGTTTCCAATAAAATCTGTGAAGTACCATGTTAAATACCTTGAACGTTTCATTCAATAATCCTTCAGTTGTGAGTTTCGGTTGCATGTTTGCCCCAAACTAGAGAATATGGATCAATCGAAGCGAGTGAATCTTTAAATTTGTAAAATTTTAAATAAACATTGAGATTGTATTTAAGGATTTTCCATTTGTTATAATCTCAAATTTACCTTGAATGAGGTTTATAATTGGTTATTTAAATCAATGGCATTTTGTGTAATATATTACCTCAATCAAAAATGTGAATATAGATTTACTGCATTTTAAGATGCTGCAGTCAATAATACATCAGATTAGTATATTTTCTGGAATTGTTATTGAGTGGATCAATATAATCTTTTATTACTAAACCCAAAACCACATTCACCTCTTCCCTGCCTCTGCTATGTTTTTCGTTGGAAAATCAAAGATGTATATGAATATGACTACATAGAATTCACCATTCTTACTTTATAGAAAAATAAGTAGATACAAAAGCATCATAGAAAATACATGCAAATGCTTCAATACAAACTATTTGACAAACATGTAAGATTCAAATTCAAAACCAAAAATATCCTACCAGATTCTGTGCTTATTCGGACCCATAATATTGGTGAGCCACTCAGGCTTGTATGAAGCAATGACTTGTGCAATTGCAAATCCAACCAACAGTCCAGGTCCATACCCCATTGCAACTGCTTTCCAGTCTAACACTTGTTGTTCTTCTTCTTCTTCTTTCTTATGGTCCTGCCTTGGAGATGCACTAGTGTCGAAGCAACTTTCCTCGAGAGGAAAACCACAAAGCCCTGCATTCCCTTCAAAGGAAGATTTCAATTGCCCAGTAATTTGTGCTCCTTGTGGTATTTCACCATTGAGTTGGTTATGAGACACACTTATGTACGCCAAAAACGAGAGTGCCTTGAGTCCATTAGGAATAGTCCCTGAGAGTTGGTTTCTTGACATGTCTAGTGACTGGAGCTCCTTAAGATTGGCCAAAGACTGAGGAATATGGCCTGTAAAAGCGTTGTTTGATAAGTTCAGTGCAATCAATGCCTTTAAAAGGCCAATGGATTCAGGAATGTTTCCTTCAAGTAGATTTCTAGAAAAATCAATGGTGCTGTAGGAAGTTAGGACCTTCGCTTGCTCCATGTGTAGACCTTTGTACTTCAAATCTATACGATCCAAAAAGGTATAGACAACTAAACCATAAGGATTCTTCTCGTAAACCATATATAAACCCGCATATTCATTCATCTTGGAGGTAGATACTTTCCAATTCACAAAATATCTTGGCGGCAAGCTTCCAGTAAATTTATTATCAGATATCTCAAGTATTCGCAGCTCTGGAAACCCAAGAGGACCTTGATGAGGAGGAGATATAGGACCATAAAACTTGTTTGAACTGAGGGTAAGGACTTGTAACTTTGGTAAAGCCTTGAGCCAGAAAGGAAATGTGTCTTTGATTATGTTGTTGTCAACGCTTAAAAACTCTAGAGATGAGCAATTCAAAAGAGACCTTGGAAGTTTTCCGGTTAGTCGATTGTATCCAACATCAAATGTCCGTATGGAGGAACCGACAATGAATGTGTCTGGAATAGTTCCTTCCAAATTGTTTTTCCGGAGATTTACAAATGTGACATTACTCAAACATTGAGGAATCGGACCGATGAGGTTGTTGTAGTTTAGATCAAGGACACCAAGCGAGATTCTGGTGCATATTGAAAGAGGTATCTCCCCAGTGAAATTATTATAACCCGCAGAGAAGGCGTTGATAGAGTGTGGTAGACTAGGAAGTGCTCCTTGAAAGTTGTTTGATTCCAAAAGCAATATCCGCACCGATGAATTTACTAAAACTTCCCTTGATCCTTCGAAACCGTCGAAAGAATTATTTAAAATATTCACTAAATGCAGAAGAGGAAGGCTCCATAACCACTCGGGGATTTTTCCGTCGATTCTATTGTTGGATACGTCTATAGCTTCCAACTTTTGAAGGGTCTTGAATATGTTTGGGAACTCTTTGAGGCCACAGTGCTTTAAGAACATCATTGCCATGTTTAATGGGATGTATGAATCTGAACTTAAACTGGCTAGAGATATACTATTACCGGAAAGATCAAGGTGCACCAAAGATTTGAGAGAAGAGAAGAGTCTTAAGTCTATTGGGTGGCTTGTGTTTAGATAAGAAAGGTCGAGATGTGTGAGGTTGGTGAGCTTTGAGACAGGCTCTATGATATTTCCTTCAAAATGGTTAAACCCAAGGTACATGTACTCAAGCCTAAATGACGTAAAGGATTTAGGAACTTCAATAGAACCAGTGAGATTGTTTTCACGAAGATCAAGATAAAATAAATAAGGAATAGTGAAGAGGGAAGAAGGAATGGTTCCAGAGAAATCATTTTTATAAAGATTTAGAACGGAGAGGTTAGTTAGATTTTGTACAAGCGGGATATTACCGGTGAGCTTGTTTTGGTCAAGGTACAAAAGTTTTAACTGGGTTAGGTTACTAATGGTGGGAGGAACTTGACCGAAGAAGCCATTAGAGGAAAGAGAAAAGACTTGTAAATTGTTGAGATAGCCAAATTCGGAAGGGAGTGAGGAACTGAAGTTATTGACCTCAAGATTAAGGTAACGAAGACGGTGCAACTCAAAGAGGCTACTATTGGGATTCAAAGTTCCAGAGAAGTGATTATGAGAAAGGTCTAAAAGTGTGAGCTTGGTTAGATTCCGCAAAAGTGGGAAACTACCGGTGAGATAGTTTTGGGAAAGGTCTAACTGATAAAGCATGCTAAGGTTACTAAATGAGGAAGGAACTTGGCCAAGGAAGCTATTAAAGGAAAGAGATAAAACCTCTAATTTGTTGAGATTTCCAAACTCGGAAGGGAGGGAAGAGGAGGTGAAGTTGTTGTTAGAGAGATC
Organism: Arabidopsis arenosa; assembly: GCA_905216605.1. Taxonomy (NCBI): domain Eukaryota; kingdom Viridiplantae; phylum Streptophyta; class Magnoliopsida; order Brassicales; family Brassicaceae; genus Arabidopsis; species Arabidopsis arenosa. The sequence continues at coordinate 3,078,955 of LR999454.1, read as the reverse complement.
AAGGTAGCGAAGATGATGAAACTGGAAGAGGCTACTGTTGGACTTGAGAGTTCCACTAAGACAGGCCCGTAGTCGTAGCTTTGTGACCGCACCTGTGGAGTTATCACACAAGATTCCATTAAAGTAGTCACTGTGGTTGCAACTGCGGGTATCAAACTCGTTCTTGAACTGCGTAAGGGCTTGAAACTTGTGGGGATGACAACGTACTAGACCAGAAACAGGATTATTTGTATTGAATCTTATAATGACAAAGCTTGAAGGGCAGACACAACAAAGTAAGAGTAGCGAGAGAAAAAGCAAACGCAAAGGCGATTCAAACATGGTCGTCATGAAATGTTTTTAAGAAGAATGATTTTGTTTAAGAAAAGTGAGAAAAAATGATATAAATAAAGGGAAGGATTTCGTTGAAACATGACTTAGAAGAAGTCAGAGCTAACTAAGGTCAGCAGAAAAGTATGCATAAGTGCCAATATAATGTCTAAGAGCCACTCAAATCATGACGTGAAATCCACGTTACTAAATTTCACCAACGTAAAATTTGGAATGGAAATCCACATCAATCAGTTTGAAATTTATAACCTATGTTCAGACACATTTGCTACGTTTTTGGATCGGAGGATGGAGAAGTTTGCACCTCTTAGAGCTTTGCAAAATAACATGTGGCATTGATTTTTTTTTGTGGATTGTCAAAGTTCAAAGTTAGGGTCTTAGGGACGTGATAAAGTGGCATTGAATATTGTTTGTTTGTGGATTTGTCGAAGTTCAAACTTCAAAGTTAAGGACTTGTCAAAGTGATTACATTATGGAGACGATCTCTCTGATTCGTCATTCTTACGTCGCGTGAGTAAGGGAGAGAGGTGGCGACTGGCGAGAGTTCTGCTTCGATGCTTCAAGTACACTAGAGCTCTTTAGTGCTAGTGTTAACAGCCCCGGCCCAATAAATAGAGGCCTTAGGATAAACAAATTTTTAGACCTTTTAATAAAAAAAAAATTAAAGCAAATTTATATTTATGGGCATATTTAAAAAAATATAACTTTTGGGCCTTTTTCGAAACAAAATGGTGAAATTCTTAAATAGTTGGGGCTAACAATAGAACTTTTAAAGGTTTTCTTAACAGATCTTAAAATATTAAAATTTGGGGATTTTTTTGTTGAAAATTTAAATTTATTCATCAAAATCAAAAGGTATTTACAGGAGCGAAAAATCAAATGAATCAATAATAGTATAAGAAGGTGTTATTCAATCATTAAGTTTGAATCAATTATAAGGTTTAGAATTGAAATTTAATATTATTTTTAAGAATCTATTTGTGTAGATTTCAAATCTCTGTAGTATATCACATATTTTTATTCTATTAATTTAATTTACTTATGAAACTCCCAAGAGATTTTATTTAAAACTACTCAATATACAAGTCGTTTAGGTTTTGAATAATACTATATATTAGTGAAATATTTCAAATTTTAGTTGAAAACAAAAATTTGAAATTTATTAAACATGATTTACAAATATAAGATTAAATAATACCAAATTTTAAAGCATAATTTTTTTGTGCAAAATTTTAAAGCATAATTTAGAATCATTAACTTCTTTTTTTATATAACTTAGGGTAGATCCTAAGTCTATGGAGGGGTCCGTACTAATCCCTGGATAGATTCGCTCTCCGAATATTCAAATGGGCCGAAAGCAAAGATTCATATCCATGTGGGTGTCTACGAATAATGTGTTGGAGTTTCACGCAGCAGCAGGTGGATTGAACTTAAGATGGGTTGGTGCCCCAAGCATGTCTCCTTACCACTAGACCACAAGGTGGTGGACTGGAATCATTAATATGAACGGTGGATTAGTATGAGATTTTAATTCTATTAAATCTTAGACTGAATAACATCCCCTAAAACAATGAGACTGTTATGGTTCGTTTCGTTATAAACCGACTCAAAAACTAAAGCATTATGGCTTAAACAAAAGAGAAATTGCATTTCATACCATACGACCGAATATTAATTAAGTCAAATTGCGAGGGAAAGTCCTCATATTTGATCTCAAGTATTAGAAAAACGATTTCGTAAATAAATGATAGTGATAAATTAATTTATCCAGAAACGTGTACGTGACCTGGTTACAAAAATGAGACACCCTTACTTGAGTTGGTCATGAAGAGACAACAGCTTAGCTTTTCTTTTTTTTATTATTCTCCACAAGCAAATAAAATAAAGAATTTGTCATTATACATATATTTGGTAATGGACGGTCACATATTAGCTGTCAAATATATATAACACATTGAGTCACCTAACTCTTTTGATCTGACAGAGACTTCCACATACATCTCGTGCTTTCGTTTTCCAATCTCAAGTCAATTCTCAACTATAAAAAGATGAATTATATTTATGGAATATTAGAAAGAAAAACAACAAAGCGACAAATCTGTTTCACCTAATAATCTACAAATGAACCAATGGCTTCAAACTTCAAAGAGTGGCTATGTTTCACTTGTCTGTTTTGGACAACACAACCCAAAATATAACAAGTCCTACGGAGACTTTCTACGTCACAACTATCCGACAAAAGTGTTCATAAGTAACTTTTAAAAACAGTCGAAAACATGAAACATATCAAAATGTTATACAGAATTGGAATCAAGATTCTCAAGAAAGTGTACATAAACTATAAATCAAACTCGAGAAGAGAAAAGGAAGAAGATTGAATCGTTTTACGACAATCCGGGGATATGATAAAAACACACAAGATCAAAGGTGGAAGACGAGTCATCTACACATATATGAGTGGGTGCAAAAAACACAAAAAAGAATGAATCAGTAAGGATTGTTGTAGTAATAACCCGTCGGTGGCGGTCCCATACCGTTGACAGGTGGCATTCCGTAAGCTGGATATGGACCGGTGTTCATCTTTGCCAAACTGGCTTGACCTCTCATGCCTTCACGTTGGTATTGCTGCCATAGCTGCTGCTCTTGACTCAGTAGATACTGCTTCTTCTCCATCTCGGCCATTTGTACGTATGAAGGTGGTGGAATGGTTAGTGAGGCTGCGAATGGGTCTTGGTTCACTTTCTCCACGGTTCCATCTGGTGCGGGTAAAGCCAATACTTGATTGTTGGTTTTACCTGGTAAGGGTAAAGCTACGCTGCTCGCGCTACCACCAGTCAATTGCGAGGTGCTCACGTGTTGTCTGACCATTCCTTGATCGTACATCCCGTTAAGCAACAAGTTATCGAACCCACCGCCCAAAGCGGCTGTCTGTTTTTCTAAATTGCTAGCTGTTTCAACCAATGCCAATTCCCAATCCGCTTTCCCGGGCTCTGCAGCAGGATTCTGCCAAGCAGAGGTCACTCCATTCGAAGAGAAAGCTTCCCATTTTCCGTTATTACCCGGTGGACCTGCAAAGAGGGCAAGCGCAAACTTGTTCCCTTGGTCATCCGCCGTGACTTCATCCTCCCTCAAGTTAACTAAATCCTCGGTAAATTGCGGTTTTTGAGGCTGAGGTTCTGGTTCAGGCGGAGGTGGAGGAGTGTAATTCTCTGGAGGAGGAAGCGCTTTGATTTCGTTCATATCAGGTTCAGGCTCCTCTTCTTGAACCGGCGGAGGAGGAGCTTCGATCTCTTTCCTCTCGGGACTCTTCCCTCTCTTTGCCCTGTCTCTAACAAACTCTTCCAATGTCTCCAACAACTTGCTTGTAATCCTCTGAACTTCCGGATACTCAGACGATCTCGCCACACCCGTTTCCTTACACCAATTATAAAACGCAATAAGCTCATCAATCTGTTTAGCCGCACTAGCATAAGCATCAAAGGCCTTAACGCAATCCGTATACTCCATATCGAAAAATTTATCCAACAAAACAGCCAAAACCTCACAGATATCAGCATACAGCTTAAAACTCTCCCTCACAACGGGATACAACGCGATCAATATCATCCTACTGTTCTTAGCTAAACCAGTAGGTCTCAATGACAAAAACCGATCCAGCAGCCTTTGCAAATGACCCATCTTTCCGAAAATCCTCTCCGGCGTCATTTCCCTCAAAGGCGTTACAACTTTCTTCTCATCTCTCCCTCCTCCGCCTCCTCCTCCCATCTCAGTCATATCTCCGTAAGACCGAGATCTCTTCGGCACACCACCATAACCATTAGTATCTCCTCTGAAATCACCACCACCACTCTCATAATCATAAGAACGAGGCGGTGGAGACCTAAAATCATCTCTTCCTCTCCCATATCGATCATCACCATTACTATGATGGCTACTATTACCACCACTATTAACCGACACACCACTCTTCCTCTCAAACAAAGCTAACTCAAGCCTCTGATCCAAATAACCAGCATAAGTCCTAACAAAAGCCGAATGATCCCACGAACTCGAATGCGCTTCATCGCGAAAATCAGACATGTTTAACATCCTCGTACCTCGTCTAGTCGAATAAAGAATCTCTTCTTGAAAAATCGGATCTCCTTCATTAAGAAGTCTATGCACAAGCATAAGCGCCTTGAGAGCAACAATCCAATCACGCGTCTTACTCAATCGCCGTGAAACGGAAGTAACACAAGCGAGGATATAGCCACGGGAGAGAGAAGTCAGGTTTAGAATCTCACGAATGTATTTCTCGCTTGCGGGATCGTCGTCGTGGCTTGTAGCTTTCACGATAGCTACTTCTAGATCTGGAGCCATGTTGCTTGCTACTTTAGCGATTCCGATGCTTGTTTGGTCTTTAACCGCACCAATCGCTTTTCGAATACTCGGCGCCATCTCCGATTTCGCACAACTCTTCAAAAAAAAAAAACGGAGAATCGAAAATAATTTGAGATTGATTAAGAATCTAACGGGAAACACAATTTGAAAATCGATTTGGATTTTTTCTTTGAGCTATTTTTAGAAATTACCGTTAGGTTTGTACCTTGGCTAGATCTACGGAGGAGGATTCGTCGGAGACCAAAACGGTGTCGGATTTGTTGGAGATCTCTGGGATCTATAGATCTGTAGAAACGCCAAATTTGGCGTTGTGAGATTCGGCGAAGGAGTAAAAGAGAATGGTGGTGTGGTGGTGGCTGAAGAGAGAGAACAGAGTTGGATTTAAGAGGAAAGTTGGAGTCTGTGATGACGTGGCGATTTTTAAGTCGTTGATTTAGAGAGAAGGAGATGCTAAAGCTTTTTTTTTTTCTACCGAGCATTGTCGGGAGCTGTGTGCTTGTCGGAAAGTAAAGATGTAATTTGTTTTTTTTGGTTCCAAACTTCAAACATGTAATTTGGGTAATAATAACAGATTATTATTTTCTCAGTGGAAAATTAACTCTAGTTTTTGAAATGTAGGTAAAATGTAAAACAGGAAATATACTTTTGTTTCGAAGTAGAAGCAGAAATATTACTTTTTTTTTCAAGTCGGGAGGATCGAAGTTCGAAAGCGTTGAAAATATTATTTTATTTAAAAATAATAAATGCGGTGGCCACGGTCTGAGCTGGTACGACGGCTTATTCATATAATGTAATTTGTTTACGTCTCATTTTTATGTTGTGGACTAATTTTAAAAAAATGATGTTTCTATAGGAGAAATCAACTAATCTGAAACAAAAGAACAACTCCCTCTCATTAAGTGATACTCCATCCGTTTTAAATTAGTTATCGTTTAAGGTTTTTTCACGTTTATTAAGAAAAATCAATTTTTCTGTTTTACCTTTAAGGCTAGGCCTGGACACAAATATGGATCCACATAGAACCGAACCGAACCGAACCGAACCGAAATTGATGGGTACGGTTCGGTTCCGGTTCTAATGAAAATATCGATTGGATCTTGAATCAAAGAACCATGGATATCGGTTCGGTTCGGGTAGGAACCGATATCCATTCGGGTACCCAAAAACTATAGCCCATTAACCTATATTTATATAACTCAAAGTTTTAAACCCATCTAGACATAAACCTAACTACCCAAGCCTAACAACCTACTATATATCTCTCTTAGCCTCTTATATATTTCTCTGAAACCTAAAGAGAAACCCTAGTTTGTTCTCTCTTTCTCAAAGAAGGAGACGCCGCAGATAACAACTCTCTCTTTCGAATCATTGCAAATCGAAGACAAATCTTCTTTTGGTGTTTTTAAAACTTGTGTTTTGTGGTATTTTTAAAACTTTGGGTGTCTTTTGACTTAATACTTTCCAAATTTCAACTATTTTTTGAATTTGTAATGGTATGATGACTAATATGTGATGTTGCATTGCATACTTGCATAATTGCATTTGAATTTTACATTATAATTCTATTGTTTTTTCGGTTCCAAAAATATCCGAAACAGTTTGGTTCCTATTTGGTTCCAAAATTTATTACCCGAACCGAACCGAACCGAATAGGAACCGAACCGATATTGATTTGGTTCCAATATGGTTCCTAAATCTCAGAACCTCAGAACCAAAATACTTGGAACCGAATGGTTTGGTTCTAGAACCGAACCGAATACCCAAACGCCCATGCCTATTTAAGGCCATCCACAATGGTTTCAACATTCAACACCATTTTTTTTTAACACTCCACATCATCTTCTCTCTTCCACCTAATACTTCAACACCCATTCAACTTTTATCATCTACAATGGTTTTGATTAATAAAATTCAACACCTTATCCCACCATATTTTATTTTCATATTTTTTTATTGTTTTCTGATGACATATTAATAACAATTATCGATTAAAAATAAAATAAAATAATGTAAAATAAATAAGTAAATAATTTTCTTTTGCAAATAATAAAAACAAAAAATAATCATTATAAAACAAATAAAATTACGAAAGTTTTGAAATTTAATACAATACACAGATAAATACACAACACAACTAATAAAGCACACAAAACATAATTAGTACAATAAACACAACTCACAAACATTAAAGCTTTTAAATCACACAAAAACTTAAAAAAAAAACTCTTTAATCACGAAATTTTGCCAATATGTGTTTCACTAGATCTGCTTGCAGTTCATGATGTACATTTGAATCACGCAACTCTGATCTAGCACGCACATGGTCTGCAAATACAAGTAGCACTTCGGTTGAGAATAGTTGCGGTGTAGTAGATCCACTTGCCTCCGATTGGTCATAATCGGTCCAGTTTTGAGCATATGTATCTCTTTCATCCTTAACAATCATTTTATGTATATGATACATGACCTCGTAATGATAGCCAAAAAGATGATACATGATCTCAACAAACAATTATCAGATTGATTTTGAAACTGATAATTGTTGGGATTTAGATAGTTAAAAGGATGATTAGAAGAATTTTAGGTGTTAAAAGGGTTATTGTTGGGATCCATTTAACAAAAAAAAAGTGTTTAATGAACAAAAATAGATGATTGGAAGATAATTGAAAAATTGTACTGATAATGGCGTTTTTTTCTCTGTGTCCAAATGAAATGAGACTAGACTCTATTTATAGATCATTAAAAATGCTGAATTTTGATAATTTTTTATTTATTTTTAAAGTAGATTTCTATCAAATAATTGAGATCAAATTATTAGGATAAATAAAAATCATCAAAATTATTTTCTTTATATGCGTGGACCACACACACAAATTTGGTCTTTTCATACACTACATGTGGCAGCGCATGACCCATTTTTTTTTTATTCAACACATTATTTGCCATGTGTATTTTTCTTTAATTTCGACTCTCTCATTCTAGTGATTAAACTGTTAATTTTTTTTTTCAACAGACCATTGTACGTGGTCTAATTAATATATTATTTTATTTGATATCGTTAATAAATAAGCTTAAAGAGTAGGGATACAATTGGAAAATTTGTCAAACATCTGCATAGAAAACAAAAAAACGACAACTAATTTAAAATAAAATTTAACTTGTAGAACGACAACTATTAAAAACGGAGGGAGTATGATATTTTAGCCCCAAAAAAATTGTTTAATTTTCAGGGAAAATATAAATATTATTTTGTATTGATTTTAAATTAAAACTTTAATTATTATACGGTATACCGTATACCTAAACAAACTGCGAAATATGTTAGCAACCCTCATTTCTCTAAAGTACCTCATCTGAAATATGTTCCCTCTTTTGAGGTCCTTCGCCATATGTTATCTCCTCTAAGGCCACACTCCCAAGAGTCACTCACGAAAATATATTCGCTCTTCGGAGGTTTCTCATTGATGCGAATTTCCTAGAAGTCTCTCACCGTTCATGAGGCATCTAGAGTCTATTAGCCCCCTAAGTTCCTCACCGTTTGCTCACTCGCCAAAAATGTGTCACCATCTGGAATACTTTGTGTACACTTCAAAGGTCCACTAATGAAAAAGGAACACTATTTTCCCGCAAATTGGCAGAGAGATATATTCCAATCTTATTGGAGAACAAAAAGAGAATGCATTAACTTTACCAGCACTAATCTTCTGTCTCCATTTCATAACTAAGTCATAACTATTACAAGAAAAGGTGCAGAGTAAGTTAGGCTTTTTGGCAGATGCTTTACGATGAATAATACACAAAAAGACAGATATTTATTATGAATTACGTTACATAGACAAACATACGTACAAAAAGAGCAGTAATCTCACTTACATACAAAAAGATTAGTTAGCTCAGAGAGACATACAGAAAACTAAGACAACCTCTGTGGTCACTGGTCAGTAACTATGATCTGAGTCATTAGAATAACCTCCATTGTCATCAAGTGGAGCTGCTTCACCCCATCCTCCACTCCACAATGGCTGAAGGACGATGACCTTACCATTACTGAGCCCAGCAGAGATCTGACTCGGATGTGAAGGATGAGCGGCAACAACAGTCGGATAAACCTCGAGCCTGTGCCATCCCAAATTTGTTAGCAAACTCAATTGCATCATTGCTTGAATCAAAATAGAAGTGTGGGCAAGGAAACTGTACCTGATGTTGTTGGGGCTGGGTTGAGTAAGAGAAGTCAGATTGATTCGACATACCGTCATGAAGGTCCTGGAGTCCACAATTTTTATAAATCCACTTCTAAAGCCAACATAGATGATCTCACCATCGGAAGAATATGTAGCGGAAGTTATTGCATTATCAGATTCATCGGGTATCCACTGCGAAGCATTTTTTATTTAGAGTCGATAAGATAAAACTAGAGGCAAGGGAATATTATCAGAGAAGAGAGTTTTTAAAGTCTTTGCCTTTTACCTGCAAACGGCAATCAAGAGTTCGAGCTTCGTATATACCTATCCAACCCTCATGGACCACAAGTAGCTCAATTTGATATGGGTCAAACTGGATGTGAGTTACTAAAGAGGTGGACTCATGGTTAGACCGGGTGCAAAACTTACGCGTAGAGTTCTTACTTGTTAGCTTAACCCAACTCTTTGTGCTCCAAAGACAGAGCTGAAGAAAACAAATACACTTTAGAAATCCTGAAAGTAACAATTTTGGGTATCTACAGATGCATGTACAAACCTTTCCATCAGAGTCGGATGAGACGAGGACATTAAAACAGCGGGAAAATGCTAGGCAGGCTATTTTCTGATCGTGGCCCTCCAGCTTTTCTTTGACCTAAACATGTACAGCTTTATAACATCTTTAAGCAGCAGACAAAGTCAGGCAAACGGTTTCAGACGATTACTACAAAAACAAAGACTTTACCTTTCTCGAGGATAAACAATGGATAAAGATAGAACCATCATCTAGCCCAACTGCAAGCAAATCACCAGGAATAAATATAAAATACGTAGCCATAGGTGTAGGACTTCCAAAAGCAGCTACCTTCTGCAGTTTTGTGCAAACAGTGTCATTTGATGATGCAGACACAAAGTCAGGACCTAAAAGCTTATAACACTACAACGCTTATTACCTCAAAACTCTTTACATCAAAAACTGCTATTTTTCCTCCTGAAGTAGAGAAAAGATAGGAACCCTTGATGGCGAAACATGACGTTGAATTCTGAACAGAGGCGGCCATCTCGTTTTTCATAGTTTTCCCACTTTGAGGTTGATGTAATTGTGGCTTCGGAAATACATTTTCCTTCAATATTCTAGGAGTATACTGTAAGCAAAAAATTTAAAGAATCAAGTAGATAGGGTAAGTAGTCAAGACATCAGCGCTGAAATATAGGAGAGAGGAGAGATAATTATGGCATCTGAGACTAAACCTTGCAGAATTCATTTTGGCTACTTGCCCACGTCCAGAGTTTATGTGTGGCGTCTTCTGCCAAAGCCAGTATGTAATCTCCAGAAGGGGAATAGGTCAAACGTGCAACCTACCAAAGTCAACAAAATCAATGAGATCCCAATAGTTGAAGATATAGAACACAAGTTTTACTATATGCATCAACAAACAGCATTGTCATTCAATATTCATCGAGGACTACAAGCGTAGGTGACACTTTCATTCCAAACAGCTCAAGCGAAATAAATTTCTCAGAGAATATGGTTTCTAGATGATGCTACTACCGAGAATGTATACACAGGTGGCAGAAACTCTGTAGTCAAATAATAAATGCTAACATGAGACATTCCCCTTTAATTAACTGATACTATTACTCTGAACAAAGTAAAGTTCTTGGGAGTAACAAAGCACAATCCTTGATGGCTAGAATTTCTCAAGAGCCATTTTCTTGTTTCCTTCTAAAGATCAATTAAAAATGTGAATGAATGCCTTGGATGACATGAAGACTGAAGTACATCAAATTTTAACAGATTCTGGAGAAAGTAACCTTACCCTCTCTTCCGAGCAATAATCAGGAAGAACGAGTGCATTGCACTGAGATGGATCATTGATTTCGTTTGGTTTGCAGTTAACAACCTTCTTCCTTGGCCCTGTTTTATTGAATTTTTTTCTCAAAGAGGATGGTGTGCCACAAAGGTATGACACTACTGGAACATTTTCCAGAGAACTAGAACTGTTGCATGTACTAGAAGTCCACCAGTCCATACTGCATGAGGTGAAGGAAATCAGAACTAAAAGAAACCACGAAAAGACAATCAAGACTAGGGAAAAAAAAGCCTTTGGCAGCCTTACGTCTGCTTCATTAGTGTTAAAAGTCTTGACTTTTCCATGCTAGGAAACTTGAGTTTATCTTTCAGTACGGGATTCTTCTTCGCTAGCATGGCAACAGAGGCATGTAGCTTTATCTTCGGCGACATATTATCAAGAGATCCAGTTGGGGTTGCAACCTCCCTGCAGTAGAAAATCTTAATCAGGATGAAAGCTGTGGCCTGTCGAATAAATAATTAATAGGATTTACTAAAGACCACTAAATCTAGAATTGCTCAATCGATTAGTGCACTTTTCATCAGCATACTGCGGACGAGTAAATAGCTTTTCAAGAGGTGTTTTTTGTATCAAAATTGACAAATTGAAGTCTAACTACTTTTCATCAGCATACAGTAGAAAACTGACAAGTAGAGAATTTGGGGATAGTAAATATGAACTGAGTATAACTACTTTATGTTGCGCTTATGTTCATGCTTTCATCATATGCAGAGTCCTCAACAAAATAATTGGGATCTCATAATGAAGATATATAGATCCAAAACCAACCATTCTGTAGATTGTAGGCATATAAGTTTCTGAATTTCAAGAAACATAGCCTTTGAGTACTTGTTATCTTTTGAGTCTGTAAAAGCTCCCAGGTACTCTTCAGCTTTGCCATATTCACCGAGCTTCATCACTTCCGCAAGATAATTTAAGTTGAAGAAGACTTTAGTTTCTTGCTCTAACCTTCAGAAAGAAAAAGTTATCAACAATAAGTAAACAATTATATATCCAAAATCATATTTATCCCTGCAAAGCTTACTTATGCAGAGTGTTCTTGTACTTGGCTTCATAGAGAAATTGAAGGATTAAGCAAATGAGATCTTCCTACAAGAAACGCACTGATCAGAAACAAAAGAACCCGAGAAGCCAAAAATCTCTTCCATTGCATTATTAGTTAACATAGCTTTTTTCGGTTCCTTCGACAATATGTATAATTTTACCTTCAAACCTCCATTTCTCCCACTACAATTTGGACATATGAGGGAGATAAGCGACAGCAGTGCAGATTTATTCAAGCTCGGAAATTCAAGTTTGTCACATAAACAAGGATTGCTTTCTGCTAGTTTATGGAGATCAACACACAATTTAGCTCTTCCCGGTGCTTTGTCCACGCAACAAGTTTCCTCAGGAATCCTATAAACAAAACAACCACTAAAAACTCTATATAACCTGCATTGTGGCAACAAATTATCAATAGCTAAATATATCTTAACCCTTGCCTCATATCATCTACAGCAATCACCTCAACCAAATCGTCGAAGCTATCATCTTTTAAAACAGGAATCCGTCTCAAATCCTTAGAGAATATGTTCACAGCTTCAGAGCCACCACTTCTGCAGAACATAACAAAAATGATCAATGATGAATCAATAGCAATTCTTTAAGAAGATTAGGGGAATGCTTGCCTATCCGGTGCTTCGGATAATTTCCGCTTGAACAAATCAAAGAACATCTTCCTTGAATATGTATTTGCTTCTGGACGAGTGAATGCTAAAAGATAATCATCTGCTTCTTTAAAGTTACCATTAAGGATTGCATTGGAGAAGTAACTAAAATCGAAGAAAACTCTTGAATCCTGCTCCAATCTTCATAACAAAAACAAATCACACAATTAGCCATAACCAAAACTATTTAAGAAACCAAAAATCAAAATCAAAGAAACAATTGTAACCGTACAAGTGTAAGCTTTCTTCGTAACCCTCTTCATCAAAGAACTGTAAGATTAGGAATACGAGATTTTTTCGATTTTTCTCGTCTAAGATCATCGTTTAGCTCCAGAGGAAATTTAGGGTTTGAGAGATATCAATTTTGGTAGCGAAGGAGATGAAATCGCACGGAACGGCAAGTAGAATCCCGAAATTGTATCGAGATTTGGAGAAAGAAGACGAATGGGAAATTTGCAGGTCAGCCAAAGTTTTATCGTCGTCTTCGTTTAATCCGCTAATGGACAGTCTAGTGTAGTGAAAGCAACGGAGGTCAGAGAGAGAAGCGATAAGGAGTGTGATAAGTGCACCTACTTATCGTTACCCTCAGACTACTATAAACTTCAATTGATGACAACTGGTTTAAATGCAGCGGATGCGGGAATTCACATAAAGAGACAGAAGTTGCAGTTTCAACAGTCGCTTAGGCTCCGACTGGTAACACGTGTTATTAAGGTTGAATTGCAGTCGATGATATAATTCGATGTAATCCGCATTAAAAATTATGTGGTATAAACTGTAGACTGATATAGTAATTTACTGTAGAAATATGAGTTATCAGTCTGATCAATACAAGTGACCGGTAACTTTTGTGCTTTAAAAGTTGTTGTATATGTTATTAAAGCTAATTAAATTAAATATCAATAATTATAATATTATTTCTTACAAATTAAATAATTAAATAAAATAATACTAAAAAAATAGTTAATTTGAAAAATATTTTTGTACATAATAGTTATAAAACTAATGACTTACATTTCATAGCATATTTAAAATTTCATATGTATTAAATCTAGTCCTATAAATAGTTTTTGATAATTAAATGAAAATAAAAACATAAATTTAAAATTTTAAAGATGTTAAGAAAATTAAGAAATTTAATTACCTATTTTTTATGAAATGTTATTGAATAAAATTAAGATAATAATAAAATTTCCTCATTATTCAAATTAATTTAAGATATTTTCTTTTAATTTAAAACTAATTTTCGTTTTTTAAAAAAATAGTAAAAATTATAACTCTACTTACCACGTCCTAACTCATGAGAATTTCCATGTTTTTGAGTTAAGTTTTGATTTAGCAATTTTACAAAAGAGATAACTCAGAATTGTAAATCATTTATAACTCAACAAACTTCAACCTCTATTTAAAACAAATCATAATTGGTAACATTTTTGAGTTATCTTCCTAATTCAATGATACCACATAATAACTCATGTCACCAATCACCTAAGTAATTTATACGACTAGCTTAACTATTATAAGAGCGGTAACGATTGTTATTTTTGACTGTAGAGATTTTGGATGTAAGAACTTTTGCCGTAAAATTTTTTTGTTATAAGGATTTTGACAGTAAAGATTTTTCCACAAAAAAATTTGGTTGGTTAAGACTTTGAAACAAATTGGTAAAATTTATGAGTTTTGAATATTATAACTATAAATACCAATATAAATGATTAGATTATGACATATGTGATACAATGATTTTCTTTTCATTTTTACCGAAGAGATCGTTGTTATTGATATTGACACAATTTGTGACCGTTTCCGATGATTGTTAAATCTTACCAAAAATTATGAAAAATAGATCTTAAAATAACCAAAAATAAATGATTATTATTTAATTCAATACTTCTTTGTAATAAATTAGACATATGGGGTGATTGGTTGAGTCTTTAAAGACTTTTACTTTAAAGACTTTTACTTTAAAAAAAAAGGTTTTAAAAGCCAAAAATTTGCAAATCAGACTTTTACTTATTTTTCTCTTTTCAAAGTTTTTAAAGTCACAACTTTTGTTTTTGCCATTTTCCTTTCATTTTGTTTTAAGTCACATAAACATGGCTATAGAATCATTTTTAGAAGAGGGTCAATTGGTAATGACTTTTACTTTTGGCTATAAAGACTTTTGTTGTAAGAATGTTCACTATAGAAACTTTTGTTTTAAAGACTTTAACTGTAAAGAATTATGCAGTAAAAATTTTGGCTGTTGAAACCAATTGGTAAAAATTATGAGTTTAGAAATTATAATTTTAAATAATATAAATGATTAGATTATGACTTGTGCAATACAATAAAAAAAAGTTTCTCTAACGAAGAGATCGTTGTTATTGGTATTGACACAATTGATGACGGTTTCCGGTTAATCTCACCAAAAATACAGAAAATGGATCTTAAAAGAATCTAAAAAGATAATTATTTGTGATAAATTACACATAGATTTGAAAAGAATTTTTAACTACGAAAGAGAAGAATAATAATAGAAAAGAAGAAAAGCAAGAATTTTTAATCTAACTTTAACTAAATAAAATCCTAAAGCCATGTTTACCTGATTTTAAAAAAAAAATGAAAGAGAAAAGGTTAAAAAAATTTGACTTTTGAGAATTAAAAAAAAAAATAAGTTCAAACATGATTGGAAAACTTTGGGCTGTTAAAATGTTTGTTAAAGTAGAAGTCTTGAAAGTCTAAACCAATTACCCCCTAAAGTTGGATTAAAAATTTTCTATTTCTTATTTTCTCTTATTATTCTTCTCTTCATTAGTACGAATTTCTTTTTATTATAATCTATATGTAATTTATCAAAAATAAAGATTGGATTAACTAATAATCATTTTTTCCAGCTCGTTTATGATCCATTTTCTAAAATTTTTGGTGAGATTTACCGATAATTGGAACATGTCATAATCTAGTCATTTATATTATCTAAAACTATAATTTCTAAACTCACAATTTTTATCAATTAGTTTCAAAATTTTAACAACCAAATTTTCTATTGCAAAAAAGTCTATTCAGTAAAAGTTCTAATAGCAAAAATTTTTACATTCAAAGTCTCTACAGCCAAAAGTAACAGTCGTTATCAATCGGTCCGTAGATTAGAAATGAATTTTTGATACTAATGGGCAAAAGAATTATTATAGAAAAAAAGAAAGAGAAAAGTTTTATTCTAACTTTAACAAAAAGGGGGTGATTGGTTACCACTTTAGTTTGGTGCTCAAAAAAAAAAAAAAAAAAAAGGTTACCACTTTAGTGACAGTTATTTTTAAGTGGTTCTGACTTTGTTGGACATTTTTATTAATTGCTATAATTCAAAAATGTGAACTCTTGTTTCATCATGATCATTTGTTGAACTCACCAAAAAAAAAAGATCATTTTGCTGAAACCCGATCCGAACCCGATACCCGATTATCCGAAATTACTTATACTTATACATATAAAAACTTTATATATATATAATACAGCAAAACCTCTATAAATTAATAATGTTGGGACCATGAAATTTTATTAATTTAGAGAGGTATCAATTGACCCCCATAACATTTATGAGTTTTTTGTTTTTTTAAGGTAAATGACAATAATTTATGGATATTTTAGTTTAATTTTTCCATAATGACCCCCATGCCAACAATCAATTTCTTAATTTGACCCCTCACATGTTTATTTTTTATTTAGCATTAATTCATTTTTCATTTTTTGTTTTATATTTTTTCTAATATATGGCTATAAATCTCTAAAATCATGGTACATATTAATTTTTTAGATATGTTCTATTTTTTTCCTTAGTTTTTTTTAAATTGTTCTTAGAAATATTTTATTTAGTTTAAAATAAATGATTTAATATTAATATATAATTAAATAAAAATAATTAATTATATATGACCCCTATAAACTAAAATTCTAGCTCCGCCACTGTGACCAACTCCGTAATTAATTCTATAACGGAGCCATTAATTAATTCTATGGTAATTCTAGACAATGGTTTTTATTTATTTCCTTTGCCAGCTTAAAAGGAAAAAAAGGCAAATATACATGAGAAAATATAGGTCACACCCAGTGGGATTCGAACCCACAATCGCTTGATTAGAAGTCAAGCGCCTTATCCATTAGGCCATGGGTGCTTGTTGTTAGGTGAACGAAATTTAATATTATATCTCATAATTTAATATTATATCTCATAATAAAATTTATTAATATCACAATAAAACTTACTTAGATATTATATCCTAATCTATTTTTTTTTTTGGTAAGCCCTAATATCAGGTTTTTGTAAGTATTTAATCTTGTCCATGTTAAGCCAGACTAAAAGAATTATCATTTAGGGTTTCTCGCATCGTAGCCATATCCCATCTTCTCAATGTGAGGATCTGAGGAAAAGTTACTAATTTTTAAGGTTTTGGGATTATGCTATTTTAGTAATTGAAAGAGTTTCAGTGGTTTTGAGTTTTGACTATTAGTATATAAGTTGATTAAGGCCATCATCAATTATTACGATGAAGGAAACTTGAGAGACTTTAGCTCTATGTTCATTTTTTGTTTAAATGCATTAAGCAGATCGGCTGTTGAACAAACTATATAAGTTTTTATTGTTAAATTTTGTTTTTATGTTCTCTGTTTTACTTATCAAATTTAGTTGTGCCTAGCTATTAGGGAACAATTAAAATGGTTAGTTGAATTCTTGGTCATCATTTGTGACTAAGCATACGTTCATTATTGAGTTGTGTTGTCTGTGATTTTAAGGATGCATGCATATTGTATAGTGTCTTGGTTTGATGTTGATGATAATGTGTTGCGGTTTTTAACTTCTTGTGTTTTGGTTTGATGTTGATGATATTAATATTTTGTTTCCGCTTTTAACGTGTGTCTAATTTTTCAGTGATCATGTATCTCGGTTTGTCGATGAGATTCCTCTAGGCGACAATGCATACCCTGATAGTAGTGAAAACTTCGACGACGAAGACATAAAGAAAAGGGAAAATTATGAGGATAGGAGATACAAGGGAAAATTATGAGGATAGGAGATACAATTTAGCTTTAGGCAAAGTTTTTACTGAGATTGAGATTTGAGAAGCCGTTCTGCCCCTATTTACATATTTCAAACTAGGCATTTGGTTGCTCTTTGCGTGGATTTGGCAGCCCACAATAAGATAATTCCACTACTTGATGTATTAGCTCTTCCAGATTTGGTTCCTTATAAACATATTTTAGTGGCAGTTGAGAACCGTTATCTTGTGGGTTGACAAATCAATGCAAAGAGCAAGCAAATGCCTTGACTAAATAGGGTACAGTACATCATCTCGATCTCAATGAACCATGAGCGCCTAGAATTATCAATGAGGCGGGTAGTTTCAGATCTTTCGTAAGGTAAACACCATTTTCTTCCTCTTAGCTAGCAAGTAGCAACAACTTAATTAGGGTAATCCTTTGTGGTTGCTGAAGCCAAAAACTAATGCGGCTTTGGTTTAGTCGTTTTCATGCATCACGCGTTCGCGGACTTAGGTGGACACATTATGCATAGGGTCAACCTGGCCATAATATGGCTGAGTCTGGTAAGAGAGCTTGTTTATTGGTATGGTTGCTGGTTTTTGGTTTCATTCAAATTCTGCTTGTTTATTTAGATTTTTGTAGGTGCTGGTTTGGTGTATTTTCACTATGTATTGCTGCTGGTCTTTAGACTTATATATGTGATGATTCTGATATGTTTTTATCTCATAATGCTACTGGTTTTGGTGTGTTCTCTTCTCACTGTTTGTTGCCGCTGGTTTTTAGACTAATAGGAGCTGGTCAGAACCAATTTGTATATTTTTTGAAATCCTCATTATTATGGTGAATAACGGGCCTAGAAGAGAGTCTAAATAAGTGATTAGGCCCAATGGGCTCTGATATAAAGTCAGTCTAAAATCGAGCCTTAAGTCTCTCACTATAAAACTGAGTCCACTTTAGGGTTAATGTCTCTTTTAATCCGCAATGAAAAAGCTTAAGCAGCAGCTCTCTTCAGATGATCGTGATCTAACCATTACTCGATGCAATACACCTTCTACGCACTCGGATTCGATCCCACCCGATGTCTTTATCGATATCATCTCGAGATTGCAAGCAAAATCTATACCCAATTGTCGCCGCGTGTCGAAATCATGGGCGGCGATTCTTCGCCGTCCCGAATTCGACGAACTGTTCCTCACAAAGTCTCCGAATCAGCCTCTGATTCTATTCGCCTTCATACTTGACGGTGGATTACCTTTCTTCACTTCACCACAAAATCACCAAAACTCATCTCTTTAAGCCACTCGTCACGGTACTTATCTACCAATTGATCGATTCTCTAAAATTTCTCCACCAGTTCGTGGATTGGTATGTCTCGAAGATAAAAGAAGGATGCTTGTGATTTGTAATCCAATCACAAGTGAATCTGTAACATTGCCTCAATTGAAATCGATGATGATGTGGTCGAAAAGCGTTTTGGGATATGATCCAATTGAGAAACAATTCAAGGTATTTTGCACTAAATGGTCACCACACCATAAATTCAATACTCATGGAGAGCATTATGTTATGACATTAGGAGCTGGTGGTAAAATGATTTGGCGATTGCTCCAATGTTGCAAACCTTTTCGTCCTGTATTTGATGGTGGGATTTGCATCAATGGTGTTTTGTATTATTTTGGTAAGCTCAATTGCGATCGAGAGGATGTTGTTATAGTTTGTTTTGATGTTAGGTATGAGAAGTTGAGCTTTATCGACAAACCGAAGGGCATGATAGTTAAATATGAGTCGAAACTGATTAACCACAAGGGACGGTTGGGTATATTCCAGTGTTCAAACTCGGGGTTAATTACTCGAATCAGTGAAAGTTTTGATTTGTGGATTCTTGAGGATGTCAAGAAAAATGGATGGACGAAGCGTAGCTATGTATTGCCTTTTATGTGGAGGAATATGCTTGAAAAGACTACTAAGCTGCGTATTGTTGGAATGAATGGTACATGCGAAATTGTGTTGTCGCCGTATGGTTTATCTGACCGTTATTATCTTTTCTACTACAATCTAGAGATGAATAGTGTTCGGAAAGTTGAAATCCAAGGACTTGGAGCGTTTAAGACCAGTACACTAGCTCACTTATTCGTAGATTATGTAGAAGATGTGAAGTTTATTTAAGTGTTTAAGAGTTGGCTAGATTTGGCTTGCTTTGACTTGAGACATGGTAGCGGGGAGCTAGTTTGGAATTAAAGTTCCATTGGAGAATTATAGTTCTCTATATCAAGTTTACGTGTTGGGTAATAATAACAAAACAATTTGTGTGTTATAATTATTACTTATATATTTGATTTGATTCGATTTGTTTAGTGTATTTGCAGAACAATACAAATTGATGTTTTCAAGTCTAAGGAGAAGTTCATAAATCTATTTCTTAATTAATAGTATTAGACTATTAGTTAAAATTCTTAAAAAGTTAAATCATTTAATTTGTAAAATTTTGAAATAGCTAAACTAGGGAATAATAGAAGAATTTAAAATTATCAATCTTTGGTAACTATAGGTTTAGGAGATTTATATATGTTTGGTTAGTGGTTTAAGAGAATGAGATTAAGAAAAGTTATGTTTGACATATGTGATAGTATAATTAAAAATAAAAAAAATAAAAATGTTGGCCTCCAGTTTTTTATTAAATAATATCAGAAATTGAGTTTGATGAAAAATATGAGTTACCGCTAATGCTCTTTCCATGATATTATTTACACAGTGAAAAAAAAGGTTGTAAAAAACGAACTAAAGATAATTCAAAACCCCAAAGATGTTACTAGGACACACCCTACAGTGTGTCTGTAAATGTCTCAAAATTCATAAAAGAAAGAAAATGCCAAAGAAACAAAACATAATGTGTTCCAAAACATATTATAATCTCTGTGTTGATCCAAACAGAAATCAAAGAGAATAATAATCTCTGAAAAAGTCCTCATTAAAGCCTCCTTCATCGCCAGAATCAGTTAAACCTCCATAGTTGTTGTAATCGTCCCAATTGTCATCATTTCCATCAGCATTCCCTTCTTCACTGAAACACTGCTCAGGAGAAGGATACTTGTACACCACATCATGATCATCCATCGGCGCGTCGTAGCTGCAAGAACCACAAAATAAGTCAATATATCACAACAATGCAGTGAGGGTTAAAGAATCAAAAGTAGTAAAATAAGAGAGCAAAGCATCACTGTGCAGTTTGGTGATCCACAAAATCTTCCCAATCATCCCAACGAACACCATCTTCATCGTAATAGCACTCACACATATCCTCTTCACAATCATGTTCCGAGTCATCATCATTGCTATCTTCATCATCATCATAATCACCATGTCCCGTTTGTAGGCAACCAGAAGGGCAAATCTGTTGGTCTTTCTTCCATTCAATCCCACATTGATAGCAAAACTCATAACCACATCTACACAATGCGCGCACAAAGAAAACATTACGAAATGAAAATAGCATAATCGAGTTACATAAATATATATATATACCTGCAAGTCATGTGGTTGCAGCCATGAGAAAGTTCAATCATGTTCTTACACTTTACACACTGACGCCACTTTTTGTCCTTTGCCAGAGACTTTAGCTTCAAGTCATCAACTAGAGGGTCAGGGTGAAGTTTCTTGTAATCAGCACAAGACAAATCAGAATGGGATGGCACTTTGCAATCAATGCAGAAGAGTCCATTGCATTTGACACATGTCCTAACATTGGATTGGTTTGACGCTTCATCGGTTGATTTAGAGAGTTCGGTTTTGGACATTAACATTGAGCAGTTTGGATATGGGCAATAGATTCTCTCTGCAACGGGAATTGAGTCTTCTTTCATCTTTTGTTTCCACATCTCAATCAGCTTTGGTGTCAAAACCTTGCTACAGCTTTCAAGGGTGAGCTCAAACTTACATCCATAGTCAAGGCATGTGGGCACAGTTCCGCTAAGAAGCTTTACTTTCACATGCTGTTTCACACAAGAAAAGCAATGACGGTGAAGGCATTTATCGGTCAAGAACATGTGCGCTGCATCGGTTTCTTCAAAACAAATGCCACAAATTTCTCCTTGTTCTGCCTTCACATCAAGGCTGCTACTGTTTATGGCCTTTCTTGCAAGTCTAAAAGCAAACTTAACATCGTTCCGCGCAACCAAAACAACGTCATTACAGGCCATGTTTTCTAGAATGCATTGAACTTCCTCCACAAGATGGTCGATCTTCTTCTTAGACTTCCCTCTACCAATTATCTGCCATGAAAATTAGATTCATTCTTCTTAAACTAAGACCTTATATCATCACAATCAAAGTCAAAATCTATTTTCTCACCATTCAAGATTTTTTAAAATTAGATTTTCTACAATTTAGGAAAACTAGTTTTGGAGTGGTTTCTCCATGTTTCAAAGAGAACTAGAAACCATGATTTTTTTTCAACAAGATTTGTTTAAATTCTGATTGATTATTTTTTTTAAAATTTATAGCAAAAACCAAAAATTTTAAAACCAAAATCTAAAAACTAAAAAACCAATTAAAAACCTATTGCCATTCATAGGCTATGAATCATAGCCATAGTTATTAACAATCAAAATCCTCATTGTTTCAATTATATGTGACCTTAACTTTGGGGTGCAACTTCAAAGTACCACTACCAAATTCAGTTACTCATGTGACCTTAACTTTGGGGTGCAACTTCAAAGTACCACTACCAAATTCAGTTACTCATAAGAAAAAAGAAAATAATATTGTACCATGCAAAATAAATCAATCACCATTCCACACTATTATAGTCTCATGATTCCAGAACAACTAAACCAAAGCAATAACAAAGAACAGAAACACTTACAGATTGGTAAATCCAATCGTCATCGCAATAAATTACAACCCTTCTCATCCCCAAATCAAATGATTCACTTAACCCACGAATCAGTGCCATAATCTCTACTCCTCTGCGGCTAATCTCAATGTCTCTAAGTGATTCCTTAATCTCATACAACAAATTATCCTTCTCATCGCAAATCGCAACCCCGAATCCAGCCTTTACAGTCCCTTCTACACCGTCTGCAACCGCCTCGTCATTCACCAAACCCTTGAAATACAATCTGTAGACGACATTGTCCACAAATTTTGCGACAGCAGAAGAACCCTCGCCTTTAGGGTTTGGAAAATCTCCGGTTATCGTAGAATCTAATCGCCGTTTTTTGTAACTTAAGTCTTGATCGTGTCTCTCCATGACTGTTTAGTTTTCTAGTAATTTTCTTGGGAAAATCTGAAGACTAATATATAGAGGAAGAAGAGAGAGGGACTACTAAAGCGTGCTTGAGAAGTTGCCAAAATAAATTTTGTTATTTAATTTGTAACCGTTTTAGGTTTGGTATCGATTGAGTTTTCTATAAATGTTTAATTTCCTATTAATATGCATTTATGATAAATACTTTTAAGGTAAACTTATCAATTAGACGAATCCTTGTTCACACCCTAATGTTTTACTTGATATTGAACTATGTATGGTCGGTTTACACCCATGATCATATGGTAACATACCGAATCGGTTTAGTCAACCGAGTTTTGGGAAGTTAGTTAATTTTCATAAGACACAAACAACATGGTGTCTCTTCACAAAGCCTCATCTTCATCAGTTGAATAATACCCATTTGGGTATCTCAACAATAGGGAGTCTCTATGTAATAGACTATAGACCCCAATAAAGTTGTTCTTATCTTTGTTTATCTATACTATTAATTGGGAAGCATTGGATAATAAATAACCTTATAAAGGGTAAAAAATTACAAAGAATGCCATTACAAATTTTTGATTCTACGACTACAAAAAAGATTTCAGCGAGGGGTATAATGGACAATAGGCTCGAACTGGGACGCGGATCTTGGATCCTTTAGTCGGATCTTCATTCATAAAAACACGCGGACCCGATTTGAATGAGAAATTATCCTATTGGGCTTACGATCAATAGGCCCTATATGAAGCTCTTGCGTTTATGATTCGGATCTACAGTAATTAAAGAAAATAATATTCAGATTCAATAAATTTAGATATATTACCATAACAAGCAAATCTATTTATTCGGATTAGAAAATCACTACTCTTATATTTCTATAACAACCCAATCCCATATATTCCAATGATTAAAAGAAAATTTATTGATTTATATTCGATTTCATTTATTAGTTATTACCACAATTAACAAAATCCGTTTATTGAAATATTCATTTATGAATTTTACCCAAAACAAGTAAATCTATATATTCATATAGTAACAAATCAAGCATATTCCTTACCTATTCTTAATCGAGAATATGTTAGCAATTAATGTTTTGAAAAATTAGATTCAATTGCTTCAAAAATCATTCCATAACAACTAAAACTATAAATGCGAATTTAAAAAAAGCAGGTCACGGATAAATCTATGCAAACTCAATCCCACATATTCCCTATATTGAAAGATAACTAATTCTTCGATATTAGATTTCCTTTATTAGTTTTTATTTAAAATAAAAAAATCTCTTCAAATCCATATTCAATTTTAAATTCTATCCAAAATTTTTTAATAGCTATGCAGAAAATCGCCACAAATCAAGCATATACCTTAAAGATTCTAATTCGAAATTATCCTCTTTCGCGATAATTCTCTAAACCCTAATAAAATTATAGGCGACTTTGAATTACTATAAATATAGGGTAAAGAATCCTATTGAACTCACCTTTTAAAGCTTCCACATTTTCTCTTCACGATCCCTCTAAGAAAATGGCAGCTGAGCAAGCATTCACCGATCTTGCTGACATCAAGCCTTTCAAAACACATTTACAGGAAGCTGGGCAGATGTTGTATCAATGTCAGAGTTAATATGTTCTTCTTGCTCATAACCGGTCTGAGATACTACAAGAAGGAGATTTAGCATTGTATCAATATCAATATCAACATCAATGAGGTCTTCTAGCTCATTATCATCCGTAGATATAACAAGTTGTTGGTTTGGTGTAGTTTTAACATCAGCAGGGTTAAAGTGTCTCTTAGTAGATCTAAGGTGTTGCATTAAAATCAGTACCTTTGGTCTTCTCTGCATGACCACATTTCCTGACGAAATAAGAAGTGGGTTTCTCACATAAAGTCTGTCCATTGAAAACCAGCACTTCAAACTCAGACAGTCCATGGAACTTGAAGACCAATAGATCATTCTCCTCTAGCAAATGATCTTTCACAAACTTGTCCCACCCACAACCAAAAGCCAGTGTCTTTTCATCATCTTCATCTACTCTCACACTATCTGTAGCGCCACTTGGACTTTTGAGAGTCACAATCTGAGGTAGCTTCCTTTTGCAATGTGTTGAAAACTTGAGGTATGGCCTGTAATGATTTGCAAAAAGTGGTAATTTTGATGTTAAAAATGGTAATCTCAGGACTCTTAGAGCCACAAAAAAGTGATTTTGAGAGATAAAAACAACAATTGCTTAAACCCTTTAATAGATTTGAGGGTAAAATCCCCAAATTAAAACCCAGTAGAAAAAAAAAATTGAATACATGAAAAAATCGAAAGAGAGACATGAATTGCTGAAGAAGGTTATTAGAGAAAGTGATAGAGACATTCAAGGCGATTGTGGAAACCAGGAAGGAGGAGCTGATTGAAATTTCAAGAAACAAAATCTATTGTTAAAATCTATATACAAACCAATTTTGAAATCTATTAACCCATGGCTCTGAAGATTTATGTAGATAGATTGATTTACTTGGTTAAATTCCAAAAATACAGTAAATCAATTTGGGATTTGTTTATAAAAATTATTGAAATCAAAATTTCATTATATAATTTGCAATACTTACTCATACAATCTCGGGTTCTTCACAGTCATCGCCCAAGGTCTCTGTTCAAACAGAGAATTTCACAAATTGGAAATCGAATCGACAAATTAACCAAAAAAATAGTTCTCTAAAACTGAATCAATAAAGACCTTACCTCTTTCTAGAATTCGGAATCTGCGATGGAAACTTGATAAACAACGACGAAAAAGCTTGATTATAAGAGTATTTCGTAAGTGATTCTCAGATCGAACAATAGTCTGAGATTTTTAGTGTTTGGTGTTTAATCTCACCGATAAGACAATGTTGTCTCGACATTGATCTGTCCAAAAAGAAAAATAACATCAGTAATCAAATACTTAAAAGGAGGCTAACTCTCTCCAGGAGAGTGACACGTCAGCATTTTTAGCTATTGTGGAGCTGACACATCAGCTTTCTATTCATCCAATCAAAACATTTCTTTAATATGAGTCAGCTTTAATTTTTGACACATCAGCATCTAATTATGAATGCCAAATGGGCTATACAAAATAGCCCATGATAGATGGCCCATATGTATTTCCAAATAGCCAAAGTTATCATATACAACTATATATTAGTCTCGCAACGATATACAAAAATAAATTTAAAAAAAATAATTAAAAAAAAAAACAAATACATAATTTTTATAAAAATACAGGAATCTAATAATATATACATATAAATTTAAATAAATTTTAAAAAAATATTAAAACAAAATTTATAACAAAATCCCGCGCGTAGCGCGGGTACTCACCTAGTATATTTAATAAAATACAAGAAACGAATAGATGGATAGATGTAAAAGAGTATTATTAAGTGGGTCTCAATGTATTTCAGCCCAAAATTAAAAAAATTCTGGATTCAGTCATGGGCCACTATATTTTGGGTTGGGTCAAACGTATATATTAATTATCAATGTATCAACTTACAAACAATAATTTTGCATTACCAATTTAATTATTTTACATTTTTAAAAACTATAATATTCTATAAAAAAAATCATAATCAATATTCAATATTACAAATATTTCACAGCAATTCTGCAACTTTCCAAATAATTCACCAAAACCAAACAAAGCTATCCAATTATTCACCAAAACAGAATTACTAAATTCTTACTTATCTTTCTATTCAAAATTTAAAACCAATCAAACATAAAACAAATTTCTGTACCAAATTTTATTTAAAACACATAAAATTTGATAATACATTTAAGTTTCTAATATTATACGGTATCTATTCTATTTTTTGATCCAAAAAGAAAGAAAAAAATTAGTTACATACTACATAAAAACAAACGTATTGACTACATATGTTATACAACACATATCTTAAAATATGAAATCCCGCACGTACGTGCGGGCCAGGGTCTAGTAAAAGATTAAAAGGAACATTGTAGAGGAATTACACTAGCTATGTGTTTAAGTGTTGATACAAAGAGAGAATTTTAGGAAAAAGAAAATATTTTACAAAAATTAAAGCAACCTCAATTGTATTTAAATTGTGATAAGTGGTTAATATTCGTCTTATTTCAATGAACCGATATATATATTAACATTTTTAAAGTATATTTTTTGAAAGAACTCTTTGTTTTTGAGAGTATTTACAAGAAATTTCATTGCATTAAAGATAAATAAGTCGAGTAATAACTCGCCTATAATCGGATCGGGTCGTCAATCTTGTATATAACCTGCAAATCTTATGTTCGGATATTCACCTATTTTTTTGCTTTCATATATTCCGATTATGGCTACCTCAATCTTTTATGGTAGGATTTCTCTACAAAAAAGAAAAATAACATTAAGGATTGAATGCTAACTACAATAATCATGATATCAAAATCAAATCTTTGATTTCTACATATGGTAAAGGGGAAATCGAGATTAAATAACAAATGGAGATTTGAGATAATATAGAAATCTAGATAAATACTATACTCACACTAATAATTATTGGCATATTCCATAACTTAATTCTTAATCATACTCATTAATATGAGATGGTGATATTTTGAAGATATTGTATACTTGCTCACCATGATTTTCACTATTTACTCACAAAAAACTATTTTCTTAAAGGTCTATGAATACATCTTATTCGCAGCAAGATCACCAAACCCAAAAAGGCATTTATTTTATTGCACAATCAAACAAAATGTTAACTATTCAAATGGCTCTTTATTTTGCCTATCTAAAGACGTTGTAGGCAAGATTGAAAGACAAACGACTAATGTGGTTTTCGAAAAAGTGTTTCCGAATTTGAAGAGTTAAGAGAATGGTTTAACATAGCTTATTCTCTAAAGGTACGATTACTTCACCATTGTTACTTGCCTATTTAAATTATCTTTTACAAAAGCCCCTGCATATATTTTGTAGGAAAACATGTTCCATTTTCTTCATGTAGGTTACTAATTGGCAAAGCAATGTTGAAAACAATATCAAATCAAAGTTTAGTATACCATCCCAACTAACCTTTAGGAGGTTCACACTGTTTTTTCTATAGATTATCAGATTCATTAGTAAAGTTATTGATTTACACTATAATTTCGTATATACACACCACATGTACCGGGAAAACGGCCTATTCCTCCCCAAACTAAGTTGCTTTGGCTAATTCATCCCTGAAACTTTGTCTCGTGCCTAAACCCACATGAACTAACATAGAGTTTGAATTTCCTCCCTGAACAAAACAAATCCGGACTAAACCCACAAATCGTTAAACGCCGTTATTGTTCCGTTAACGAACATCTGACTAGGATGCCACATCATCGATCTAAGCGACTGTGTTTTGAGGAGAAAACGGCCTATTCCCCCATAAACTAAGTTGTTTTGGCTAATTCATCCCTGTAATTTTATCTCATGCCTAAACCCACATGAACTAACATAAAGTTTGAATTTCTTACATGCACAAAACAAATCTGGACTAAATTGATGGATGAAGAACCTAATTGAATAGACAGTTGCTGGGATTAAAGGTGTTTTAGGGTATGAATTCTAGGATTTTGATAAATTTTCAGATGTGTACTTGGATTATGATGTAATTTTTGATTAATTATCAGAATATGATGTAAATTTTGGATTAATTCTCGGATTATAATGTCATTTTGGAATAATATGATGTTCTGTTTCAGATTATATTGTTTGCTTGAACAGGTTTTAGTTGGAGCTAGATTCAGCACCTCTGAATCCACCAACAAAAATAACAAGTGGGAGATACGTTAGGCTCATAAACCCATAGTGAAGAGAAGCGGAGCTGGCTCCGAATCAGGACTAAGTCGGGCGAGGATCTCGGCAGGGACCTGTGATGTAGGAGAGGTTAATGCGGACCTCGGACCGAATAACCTAGGAAGAGTATCTATATAAAGACGAGAGAAGACCCAGAAAAGGCATCGCCTACTTACTGAAAAAATACTCACTACTACTTTATGCACTTGTATTCACAAGATCTAGTCAGCTGGTCATTAACGGAACAGTAACATCGTTTAACGATTTGTGGGTTTAGTCTGGATTTGTTTTGTTCATGTAGGAAATTCAAATTTTATGTTAGTTCATGTGGGTTTAAGCATGAAATAAAATTACAGGGATGAATTAGCCAAAACAACTTAGTTTATGGGGGAATAGGCCGTTTTCTCCTCAAAACACAGTCGCTTAGATCGATGATGTGGCATCCTAGTCAGATGTTCGTTAACGGAACAATAACGGCGTTTAACGATTTGTGGGTTTAGTCCGGATTTGTTTTGTTCAGGGAGGAAATTTAAACTCTACGTTAGTTCATGTGTGTTTAGGCACGAGACAAAGTTTCAGGGATGAATTAGCCAAAGCAACCTAGTTTGGGGAGGAATAGGCCGTTTTCCCCCACATTTACCAGACAAGAAAAAAAAACTAAATCTGAGTTATTTCATTAAGCAACACTCAAAACTATATTACTAAATGTAGACATAATAATTTGACAACTCTTGAAAATGAAATGCAAAGAATAATGACACATGAATATTTGTATGTTACAACTTCTATAAGATAACAATATATATATATATATATATATATATATATATATATATATATATACTATTAATTGGGAATCACTAAATAATAAAAAACCTTTAAGTTGTAGATTATTACATAGAATGCCATTGATTTTTATAAATTTGAAGAAAGAAAAAAAAACATTTTTTAAATAATAAAAAATAAATCAATAAAATAATAACTGCCCAATATTTTTGGAAATAGTTTAAAGAAGATTCCATAATAAATCAAGTTATTTGCTGTCAAAAAAATTATAAAAAAGAAATCAAGTTATTAATTCGAAATTGTATAAATATAAACTTATTTATTTTGGTAATATATTATTAGATATTTCCGGCAATCTAATTTATTGTAACAAATTATTATTTAATTTAGATTTTAATACATTTCCTTAACAAAACTATGCTAATTAATTCTGATTAGTAGTACATATGAAAAAACGATTTTAATATTTTATTTTCCAAATATGAAAAAATATTTAGTATATTTGTCATATATAATCTAAACTAAATACTTTCATCCTTTAAAATATAACCCATTCAACAAATAATTTTGGATTTTAGGTTCTAAATATCTAGCTAATATTTTCAGTATAGATTAAATTATTTTACATTTTAATTAGAATTTAAATGATATAAATTTTGAAATATATTTTTTAGAAACGGGTAGTGTTCATTATTTTAAATATATATCACTAAAATAAATTTGAATTACATAAAAATATATATTTTAAAAACATATTATAATAGTTACTATATCTTCAAATTATTTTATTTAGAGCCAAATAAATTAATATATCAAAACAAGTAAATTATTTTATTTCGTCTTAAATTGTTACAAGCTTATATTCTTCTAAATTTGATTATTTTATTTTTTCAAAAAACATTAAAATATAATTTAAATACCAATGTTTAAATTTTCAAAGCAAATACTTCAAAATGAGAAAATATTCATTCACACCAATATTCTTATTTTTCTATAAATTTGAATAGTTTATTTTCTGTGAAACAAACACTAATAGAAAATTTTACCAGCTCATTAATTTTATTTGAACAATCATAATCACCATATTTGCGATAATGCATAAGGATCATTGGAAATTTTAGTTTTTTTAATATTTTGGTCATCATAAATTTAAAATATGCAATTAAGATTAGTATTTTTCGTCATCATCCACAAATAAAAATCTAATTTCATGTACAATCTATTTCCTATAAATATTATACATACATCCACGTCGTTGATTATCTCACAATTAATCTAGAGAAATTGTTAAAAATGCCCCTTTTTCAATACCCCTTTTCAAAAATGCCCCCTTTGAGAGTCCATTTTTAAGTTTGCCCTCTTTTAATTTTTAATGACCATTTTACCCTTATTTGAAACAAAATTAGGTCCACAAAATACAAAATATTTTTTGGCGGGAAAAGTGATCCCGCAATTTTCCCGCCAAAACACTTGTAAAAAACCTTTAAAATACCTTGTAAAATTTTCCCGTAAAATTTTTCCCGCCAAAAAATTTTCCCGCCAAAAAATTTTTTTTGCGGGAAAAGTGATTCCGCAATTTTTTTTTTTGGCGGGAAAATTTTTGGCGGGAAAAATTTACAAGGTATTTTAAAGGTTTTTTACAAGGTATAAATTTACAAGGTATTTTAAAGGTTTTTTACAAGGTTTTACAAGTGTTTTGGCGGGAAAAATTGCGGGATCAATTTTCCCGCCAAAAAATATTTTGTATTTTGCAGACCTAATTTTGTTATATTTCCTTATATATTTGTGATATATTTTATTAAAAGAAGGGTAATTTAGTCATTTTGTACATAAAAAGGGGTATTTTTAAAAATGGACAGCCAAAGG
This sequence comes from Arabidopsis arenosa, assembly GCA_905216605.1. Taxonomy (NCBI): domain Eukaryota; kingdom Viridiplantae; phylum Streptophyta; class Magnoliopsida; order Brassicales; family Brassicaceae; genus Arabidopsis; species Arabidopsis arenosa. The sequence continues at coordinate 3,047,743 of LR999454.1, read as the reverse complement.
GGGCATTTTTGAAAAGGGGTATTGAAAAAGGGGCATTTTTGTGAGTCTCCCATTAATCTAAGATTGTTTCATAAATACTATATAAAATAAATATTTGTTTACATTAATCTAACCTATATTATATTCTAATCAAATAAGATTATTTTTTTCTAATTTACTCTTCAATTTCAAACTCCAAAATTTGACGTATGGTTCACAACATTAGCTATTGTGTCATAAATAATATAAATAGCATTCTATGGTTTTCTGCGTATATTATAATATATATACAACAATATATATCACCAAAACAACAAAATATTCTATATTTACAAAAAGTTTATGACAACACATTTTCTTAAAATTTGAAACCCCGCACGTATGTGCGGGTCAGAATCTAGTATATATTGGTGTAAGAATCACCTAGTTTGGAATTCTAATAGTCAAATAAGGACATAACAGAACATTTATTTATTTTCTTAGTTTATGTGAAACAATATAAAACGACAACTAATTTGAGACGGAGGGAGTACAACTTATAGTCCCACCATTGTGGTTGAGACATGGCTACTACCTTCCAATGCAACACTTCTTAGATAATCCAAAGTCGCGATTTAGCCTCCAACCTTTTGTTAAATGATATCAGAAAATTGAGTTTGATGGAAAAAAAAGCTACCGCTAATACTTTTTCCATGATTTAAATTACACTAAGAAAAAGGTTGTAAAAAAAAAAAAAAAACTAACAATAAAAGAAAGAAAATGCCAAAGAAAAATAAGGAATGTGTTCCAAAAACTCAGATCTCTGTGTTGATCCAATTATCCAAACATAAATTAAAGAGAATAGTAAGTCTTCACTAAAGGAATTTTTGCCACTTATGCCACTTTTGACGAAAAAAAAATCTGGCATGCCATCAAATAATCTGCATGCCACCGAGAATGTGAACTGACCAAACTACCCTTAATGAAAGAATGAAAAAAAAATCGAAAAAGAAAAAAGAAAAACATTTATCTCCTCTCTCTCTCCTCTCTCGTCCTTCTCTCTCTCTCTCCTCCGAACCCGCGTCGTTCTTCTCCTCCGCCACAGCTCCGAACTTCGACATCGCCGATCTGCAAGTACGGTTGAACGGACGCCTCCTCCTTCTCGAAATCGGTTAGTTTCTTGTCATGTATCCTCTTTTCATTGCTGCATTGATTGATTTGTAGGTAATTTAAGAGTATTTTGGAAATCTTTAAAATTAGGGATTTGAATGAGAATTGGGTTTTTTTGGAAGAATCGATAGTATATTGACGAATGGAGGTATAGGCATTGGTTAGAATCGAGTGTAGCCCGTACATTGTTGAATGAAGTCACATTTTAAGTAGAATCGAATTCGTCAGATCTCAGTCAACTGGTATAGCTAAGAGAAAGTTCTTACAGGGTACAACTACGTTTACGTATTCAACTGGTACAACTGATAGACTATAGACCAACTAGTACAACTGATAGTTTGTAGGTCAGCAGGTACAACTGATAGGCCAACGGTACAACTATGTTTAATTATTCAACTGGTACAACTAGAATATTTGTTTCAAATGGTGTATGTGCTATTTTTAATTGCTGTATTTTGAAGATAGTACCCTCCATAGTCAACTGGTACAACTGATAGTATGTAGGCCAACTGGTACAACTGATAGTATGTAGGCCAACTGGTACAACTGATAGTATGTAGGCCAACTGGTACAACTGATAGTATGTAGGCCAACCGGTACAACTAGTATAACAGTGGAAAATGGTGTATGTGCTGTTTTTGATTGTTGTATTTTCAGGATAGTACCCTGCATAGTCAACTGGTACAACTGTTAGAGTATAGTCCAAATGTATAGGCCAACTGGTACAACTAGTATAACTGTGACAAATTGTGTTTGTAATTATGTTTTAAATTGTTGTAATTACAGGAGGCGATGAAGAAGAAGAGCCATACTAACGTACATTTTGACTATGGAGGGTACTATTCAGAAGGGAATGAGTGGATTTATAAAAATTCACTATACGCTATATCGTTTAAGACGGCATGTTTAGAGAAGATAACTTATTCGGTGCTATTAGATAAGATCACTACGAAGGTTGGCCAGAATGGAGTCCCTGGGAATCTGAGACTGAGTTACAATCTATCTAAAGCTCGGAGAGAGACATATATTGTAGATGATGAGGACGTATACATTTTTTTAACAGAATGTGATGAAGAGGGTCGTATTCCAGTTTTGCATGTGGAGCTATTAAGTGACAATAACCAGAGGGTGGAAGTGTTAGTACCGGAGCGTCGAAGTTCAGTTGGTGTGAATTATGTAGAGCTAGTGAATGTGAATGAAGGTTTGGAGAATGATGTGAATGAAGTTTTGGAGAATGATGTGAATGAAGTTTTGGAGAATGATGTGAATGAAGTTTTGGTGAATGATGTGAATGAAGTTTTGGTGAATGATGTGAATGAAGTTTTGGTGAATGAAGATATGGTGAATGAAGTTATGGTGAATGAAGTGTGTGCGAATGTGACAGGTATGGAAGTTGTGGCTGTGGAAAGGTCGATGGATAACCATTTGGATGAAGATGTGGATGGTATGTTTGATTTTGATGATATTCCAGCTATTCCAAATCGTGTAAAAGGTACTCCAAAGAATATAGAATGGGAAGATGGTACGGGTATAGAACTTTATCAAGAATTTTGTTCTAAGGAGGCACTATGGGAATTGGTAAACAAAGCTGCAAAACAATTAGTTTATGGGGTTTTAACAATTAAGTCTGACCCGTTGAGACTTATGTTACGATGCAAACAATATTCTCAAGGGTGTAAATGGTATTTACGAGTTGCGAGAACAAAGCAATCAGATTATTGGAGTGTTAGAGTGCATAGAAAGATCCATACATGCTCGCGGTCTGTTGAGTCTACAAGCAATAGTGTACAGAGAGGAACACCACGATTAATAGCAGCTGTTTTACATGCTGACTTTCCAGGTAATCTACAGACCCCAAATCCAAAAAGCATCATGTCTATTGTGACAGGAAGACTTGGTGTGCATTGTTCATACTCCACTGCATTAAGAGGGAAAATGCAGCATGTTAGTGAAGTGAGAGGTGGACCAGAAAAAAGCTACAAGATGTTGTTTTCTTATCTCTATATGTTAGAGAAGGTAAATAGAGGGACTGTAACAAGTGTGGAGTTGGAAGAGAAGAAGTTCAAGTACCTATTCATCGCTTTGGGAGCTAGCATTGAAGGTTTCAGGGCAATGAGGAAAGTGATAATTGTGGATGCAACTCATCTCAAAACTGTATATGGTGGGATGTTGGTTATTGCAACAGCTCAAGATCCTAATCATCACCATTATCCGCTTGCATTTGGTGTAATTGATGCGGAGAAGGATGATAGTTGGATTTGGTTTTTCCAGAAGCTGAAAACTGTATATCCAGAAGTTCCTGATTTGGTGTTTATTAGTGACAGGCATCAAAGCATCAAGAAGGCTGTCATGACGGTGTACCCGAATGCGCATCATGTACACTGTATATGGCATTTGTCTCAAAATCTAAGACTCCGTGCAAAGACTGATAAGGATGGAGCTGCGAAGAAGTTCTTGGAGTGCGCTCATGCTTATACTGAGAGTGAGTTCAATAGAGAATATGGTATTTTTAGGAGTCGGTGGTCTAATGCTGCTGACTATTTAGATAGAGCCGTAGGGAGAGAGCAGTGGTCTAGGTACCATTTCCAAGGAGACAAGTACAACATAGACACTAGCAATGCTGCGGAGTCCATGAACGCTGTGTTTAAGAAAGCGAGGAAGTATCACCTCTTACCTATGATTGATGCCATGGTTGAGAAGTTCTCTGAATGGTTTAACAACCATAGGCAAGATTCAGGTAATGCATCGAGCACATCACAGGTTGTGCCTTTTGTGGAGAACATATTGCATGCTCGATGTTTAGTTGCTGCGAAGTTAAAAGTTGTTGAGCTTAACAGTTATAGACAAGAATACAACGTCATTGATGGGATGTCGGTAAGCTTTTTGGTGGATTTGAAAATGAAAACTTGTTCTTGCAAGACATTTGATATAGACAAGTATCCGTGTGTCCATGCCATTGCCGCAGCAAGGTTCCTAGCCCGCAAGGAAGGGAGAAATGCAGATGTAAGCATATATGGACTTTGCTCCGTCTTTTATTTGATTGATACTTGGGCATTGGCATATTACAGGACGTTGTTTGTAGTGCCACATGAGTCAGAATGGAATATTCCCGAGTCAGTTAAAGAGTTGGAGGCTGAGCCGCCGGATTACACTCCAAAAAAAGGACGCAATCAAGATAAACGGTTTCCATCTGTTGGAGAAAAACGGAGAAAGAGTAACAAAGCTGTTCCAGGAATTAACTTGGAGAGATGGCTACAGCCCGAGGATCCAGAAGCATCTTGATTAATTCCCTGGTTCAACCGGTACAACTGCTTTACCAATACGGTTCAACTGGAACAACTGGACCATTTGGGTTCAACTGGAACAACTGTGTAACCATTTGGGTTCAACCGGAACAACTTAAACAACTTTGTACTTGTATTTTTATTTGTAAGACTAATATCGCTTTGTAATATATGGATTATTATTTATAAGTTTGTAATATAAACTATTTTATTTCTTTACAATATTAGCAAGAATGGTTTCTGGGTTCAACCGATACAACTGGAAACAACTAAAACTACAAAAAAATACAAAATTACATAAATTAAAACATAATAAGTGATTAAAACATTTTTAAACTCTGTAAGTACATTTAATATATTTAATATATGTATTTAATATATGATATGTAACATTATAAATAATTAATGTGAGCAAAAACCAAAATTACACAAATCACTCTTTAGGTAACAAGGAACAATTAGTTCAAGATCATCTATAAAGATGGAAGAAGTATGGAAACTATGATTTCTGACAAATTATTCTATGAAAACTTCTTAAACACCAATATAATGTGGAAATTTATGTGAACAACTAGATATCTATGGTATTTTCTAAGGTTCAACTACAAAATTACAAATTTAGAAATAGTTCAACTGTGAGGAAATTAGGACAACTGAACATCTAAAGACAACTATGTAGAAAATCTATTTGTCGGGGGTCCCACAGAAATGTGTTCACACTAGTCTTTGACTAGTTTTTGACTCAAACCGGGCCCACCCCGTGATCTACTTTAATTCGAATCTTCTCATCCTAATAAGTCTACTCTCTCTCTCTCTCTCTCTCTCACATCTCGACTCCGATTCTTCTTCTTCTTCTTCTTTTCTCTCTTCTTCTTCTCTCTTCTTCACGAGACCACCAAAAATTAGGGTTTTCAGACTTCTTCAAATTTTGCGAAATCTGGGTACTTCTCTCACATATCTTCTTCTCTCTTCTTCTTCTGTTATTGTAAACGAGAAACCCAAAAATTAGGGTTTTCAGATCTATTCTTCTTCTTCCTTCTCTCGCCGTTATAAGGTATGGCAATTCTCTTAGACTACTTCAATTTAATAGATCTGCTTTCTACTAATTCGGATTACTATGATTTAATTGATTTATGTTTGATTGAATGGTCAGATCTACTCATCTTCTAAACCGTAGATATGCCTTATATTCCTAGGATGGAGACGAATATAAGGTTAATCGAGATCACCTAGTTCAGTGGTGGGATTGTGCGGTTACTGAGGAGCTGTCCAAGATAAACCTACGATTTGACGTTTTAACCTCTCTTGAATCTGCGAGGGCTGGATTTCCACCTGCTTTGGAGTCGATCCGAGAAACTCTTCGTCTTATGCGTGAAGAAATTGATGCCCTTAAAGCGAGGTTAGCCACAAAAGAAGTCGAGATTGCGAGGCTTAAGGGGTTACTTTCAAGTTGGTAATATTGTATGATTACCACCTAGTCTTTGTAATATTTGAATTTGTATTTTGGATATGTATTTGTGTTTTCATGAAGTCTTTTATTAGTAGTTGTACCTGCAGTAATGATAGTTGTACTTGGTTTAACCGGTACAACTCCGACTTATATGTATTTACTAAGTATTTTTAATAGTAGTTGTCCCTGGTTTATCATATAGTTGTCCCTGGATTTTTAGTAGTTGTCCCTGGATCAACTGGTCCAACTAATATTTAAAATTAATTTTAATAGTAGTTGTCCTTGATTTATCACATAGTTGTCCCTGTTTTATTAGTAGTTGTCCCTGGTTGATCACATAGTTGTCCCTGGATTAGTACCAGTTGTCCCTGGATTAGTTCCAGTTGAACCTGTTGTTCCAGGTTCATCACATAGTTGTCCCAGGATTACTAGTAGTTGTTCCTGTTGTCCTACTTGTGTTAGTAGTTGTCCCACGTTTGTTAGTAGTTGGACCAGATGCATAATTTTTTAAAATATAATGTCTGATTCATCATAAACCCCAAATACATAAAATGCACCTAAACCACAACACAACCAAAAGATAGTACAATGTTTTGAATCCTAATAGAAGATAACTGCAAAATACTCAGAAAATATAAGTTTTGTCCTACACAAAAGCAACCCATCATAAAGAGTGATCTCTCATAAAGATCACCTATTTCTTCTGCCGCTTCTTCCCCTTCCCCTTCCCCTCTGCTGTAAACTCTTCAGCCTGAAACCTGGAAGCCTTCCTTTGTCTCTTTTTCCCGGTCTGGATTGTAGGGCCACTATGCTTCGGCCTCACTGCTTTCTTCTTCTTGTTCTCCTTCTCTTTCCTAGCCAGCTGCTCCTGATCACCTTCATCACCTACACAACTCCAATGTTAGAACATGTATGTTACAATAAAAACTACAAAAATGTAAACTCACTCAATTCTTGAATTTGGATTGGCTTAGGGTCTGTGAAACCACTGTGAAGGACCAAAGCCTTTGTCGGACTCGCTATTGGTTGATTAGCAGTTGGTGTACAATAGGTTGGCACAAAATCACTTGAAGTCCCTGGATGATACTCATTGTACCGCTCTTTCCCTCGCTGGACTGACACATAACCCTCTAAGTCTTTCACTCTCCCATCCAGCATACTCACTTTGCTATCCATCTCAGACAACTTCTCCATGATCTTCGCAAATCCTTTGTCCACAGCTGACTGTAATGAGAGGATATCACCAAGCCTCTCAGGGACTTCACCATCACTTTCTTTAACATCACCAAGCCTCTCAGCCACTTCAGGGACAACATCACCAAAACCCCGAGCCTGCAAGTCCATCTGGTATAGACTTTTCCACCAGATTTTCTTCTTCTTTCTGATCAGCTGCTCTCTCCAACCTTCAACAACTGGATCAATAAATCCCATCCCTTCATCAACATCTTTCTCAACAAGGCCAGACAACATCTCTTTCTCATCCATATCAGGTTCCAAGATGCTTGAGATATCCTGTCAAAATACACATAGCATCAATCTCAATACATATGCATACTAAGAGAAGTAAAGGCACCAAAAGCTAACCTTAATTTCACCAAGGGCTTGGTTTATTTCATCCAAGGTAAAGCCCTTCATGCAACTGTCAGTGAATTTAGATTTGCACATTCTTGGACAGTCATTAGCTGCGGGAACAGCTTCTCTGAATCGCCTTCCAAGCTGTGGTATGCACTCAAATGCAAAAATCTACACATTCACAATAACACAGTTTTACTACTATAACTTAAACACTCTAACTCATTACAATATTCACAAGTTTTTACCTCAAGAGGAGTGATGAAACCAAAAAAGCTGCTCTGTGCTTTTGGTTTCACCGAACCTTTCATGTTTTTCATCATTCTCCGGATCCCTGTCATACATTGCTCAAAAGAATACCTTCCCCACGGGAATGTCTCACAAGCATGAACGTCATCAACAATCCTTAACAGGAATTTCTCTATGTTCCCATCACCCTTAGAATCAGCCTTCACAACCGCACATAAAAACAACAAAATAATCAACTTCTTCCTATCCAAACACTTCTCACTCTTAATAGCTGCCAACTTCTTTTCTACATCTTTGATTTTGATTAGGTCTGTCCTCCCAAACATCCTCCTGACAAACCTCAAACTACCCTTCTTCTCATGATTCTTTGGGTACTCATGGCAGTCCAACCCGGTCAACAAAGCATGCTCTTTCAAGGAGTACCTTATAGGCACTCCATTGACAACAAACCAACACTCATTCTCCATATCTGTGCGAGCAGTGCGAAGCATAAGCATCCACATGCCTTGAATCATGTGATTTGGTTCCTTAGGCATGTGGAATATATGCTTAAACTGATCATGATTCCTAAACCAACTAACTTCCTCATCAAATGCCTCTATATTGGCCACTGTTTGGCCAACTTTACACCTACTCCCTACCTTACATACCTTGTTGTACTCAGTTGGACTAAAGTACATGCTCTCTGGCGGCAGTGGTTGGGATTCCTCATCATCATCATCCTCATCTGTATCAGCTGCAACATCATTAACCCTCTCCTCTTCCTCTTCCTCAGCAGCAATATCATCAACTATATTCTGCATATTCAAACATATACAACTGAGTACAACTATGTCTGTTGCTTACCTTTAACACCATATACAACAAATACAAACTGTTACTTACCTTAACAACACCAGCAACATCTTCCTCCTCATTATCACCAGCAACATCTTCACCCTCAGCATCACTAACTCTCTCTTCTTCCTCGTTATCACAACCCTGACCATCAATTGACAACTCACAGACTTCTTTATCATGCTCACCGACTTCTTCTTCCTTTGACTCACTGGCTTCTTCTTTCTCTTCTTTATCAGACAATTCCGGAACCGAAGAAACTTCTAATTCTTCGGTGGTTACTTCTGCGGATTCCACTGTTGGAACAATTACAGCGGCATCCGTCGGTTCTTCTGTTGGAAGAACAGCGGCATCCATTGGAGCTTCTGTTGGAGAAGCGGCATCCGTCGGAGCATCTTTTGGAACTGCGGCGTCCGTCGAAGCTTCTGTTGGAACTGAAGCGTCCGTCGAAGCTTTTGTTGGATCCGGATTTGCAGCCCCTTCTGGAGACCCTTCTGTTGATTCATATACCCTGTTATCTCTACCTTTCACGCGAGCCATATAAGAACGAGACGAAGACACGCTGAACGGAGTCGGAGGAGACGAAAAGACAAACCACCGAGGAGGAGACGGAGGAGACGAATGACGGAGTACGAAGTTCCCACGCTAGAAGAAGACGGCGGAGACGACGATACGCCGGAGACAAAGAAAACGGATAAGAAGCGACGGAGATTCGCGACAGAGAGAACAGAGAGAACTCGGAGACGGCGGAGTAGTGAAAGAGATTTTTACGGTTTCAGTTTTACTTAGAGAAATTTTCAGAATTAGGGTAAATTTGGGGATTTTGTATGGGCCGGGTTATTTTCTTATGGGCTGGGTTCGGATTGTTTGGTTGGGTCGTAATTTACTTATTTTCGTCTGGGTTTTATGTAATTTACTCACTTTCTCGATTTAAAATTAATTCGATAATAAAAAGCAAACATAAGAGTGGCATAAGAGGTTACCGATTCTCGATTAGTGGCACAAGAGGTGAACTCTCTCACTAAAGCCACCTTCATCGCCAGAATCAGTTAAACATAATTGTTGTAGTCTTCCCAATTGTCATCATTTCCATCAGCATTCCCTTCTTCACTCAAAAACTGCTCAGGAGAAGGAGACTTGTATACCACATCCTGATCATCCATTGGCGCGTCGTAGCTGCAAGATCCATAAAATTAGTCAAATACAACAATACAGTGAGGGTTTAAGAACCAAAGGAGATCAATAAGAGAGCAAACATCACTCTTGGTTTGCCATTTGCTGGTCAATATTGTTGGGTAAGCTTCATGAAGATTCTAGAAGATATCCTTAAAGGAAATAGGAATCTAATTAGGAAAAGGAAAAGTTGTAATCCTAATCTAAAAAGGAAATTAGAATAGGAAATTCATAACTATATAAATAGAGATCATAAGAAGGATGTATGATCATAAGAGAGCGAAGAGAAAGCTTGTGTTTAGTTTTGAGAAGATTTTCTAAACATTAATAAAGGAAGGATTCTTTATACAAACTTTGGCTTTGAGCTTTTGATTCTTTATTTGGTATCAGAGCAAATCCTGAAGAGAAAAGGAACTCATACGAATCATGGCTGAAGTAAAACCTGAGATCAATACGCTGACTTCATCCTCCGGCGTTAAATGTCCGATGTTGAATACAACAAATTACGCCGTCTGGACATTGAGGATGAAGGCGACATTGAGAGTTCACAAAGCTTGGGTTGCAATTGATCCAGGAACAAATAATGAAGAGAAGAATGACGTTGCAACAGCCTTGTTGTACCAATCCATACCAGAGAGCCTTACCCTGCAAATCGGCGAGCAGGACTCACCAAAAGCGATATGGGAAGCAATAAAATCAAAAAATCAAGGTGTAGAACGCGTCAAGGAAGCTCGTCTCCAAACCCTAATGTCTGAATTTGATCGTCTGCAGATGAAAGATTCAGAGACCATCGATAGCTACTCAGGGAAATTATCAGAGATAGCATCGATAGCAGCCTCGCTAGGTCAACCTATTGATGCACCAAAGTTGGTGAAAAAGTTTCTAAACAGCCTACCCGCAAACAAGTTTATACACCTCATTGCTTCTCTTGAACAAGTCTTGGACCTAAATAAAACTAGTTTCGAAGACATAATTGGGAGATTTAAAGCTTTTGAGGCTCGTGTAAACGGGCAAGCTGCTGCACAAGAAACTCAGCAAAACCTCTTGTTCTCAAATACGGAAGGAGACAGCAGTAGAGGAAGAGGACGTGGCAGAGGCAGAGGACGTGGTCAGGGTAACAGAGGCAGAGGACGTGGAAGAGGGAGCTCACAAGACAGAGAACAAAAGGACAAATCTCAAATTATTTGTTTCCGGTGTGAGAAACCAGATCACTTCGCATCTGCTTGCCCGGTTAAGATTCCAAAGGACCAAGAGCTCAACAAAAACGAGACAGAAGAAGCAGATACAGCCTTGTATATGCACGAAATAGTTTACTTGAATGAGGAGAAGGTAATCCCGGAAAAGTTCGAGTCAAACAAAAGAGAAGATGGAATTTGGTATTTGGATAATGGTGCAAGCAACCATATGACAGGAGAGAAAGGATACTTTTCTGAGTTAAATGAGAACATCAAAGGAATGGTGAAGTTTGGTGATGGATCTTGTGTCAGTATTGGAGGAAAGGGATCAATTCTCTTTGAAGGAAAGAACGGTGAACAGAGAATACTAACAGACATCTACTAAATCCCAATGTTGAAAAGTAACATTCTTAGCTTAGGACAAGCTACAGAATACGGTTGTGATGTGAGAATGAAGGATGATTATCTCACCTTACGCGATCCTAATGGATGTTTGTTGGCAAAGGTAACACGTTCTCCAAACAGATTGTACAAGATCAGCCTAAAAATAGGCAAACCAACATGTTTACACTCAAGAATTGATGAAGAACCATGGAAGTGGCATGCGAGACTTGGCCATATCAGTTTTAAAACGCTGAACTCGATGTCTACACAAGAGATGGTACAAGGCATGCCTAAAATCACAAGTAAGAAATTGTTGTGTGAATCATGTTTGGTAGGGAAACAGACGAGACATTCGTTTCCAAATTCAACACAATATAGGTCTACACGAGCATTGGAATTACTACACGCAGATTTGTGTGGACCTATATCTCCAGCTACACTTGCTAGAAACCAATATATCTTTGTAATAGTGGATGATTACACTAGATATATGTGGACAATTTTGCTCAAAGAGAAGAGCCAAGCCTTTGAGAAGTTTCAAGCGTTTAAAGCTCTTGTCGAGAAGGAATGTGACAAGAAAATTGTAACTTTGCGCACAGACAGAGGCGGTGAGTTTACATCAAGAGATTTTCAAGATTACTGTAACACAAGTGGAATCAAAAGGCATCTTACAGCTCCCTATACTCCTCAACAAAATGGAGTAGTTGAGAGAAGAAATCGTACGTTAATGGAGATGACGCGGAGCATTCTTAAGGCAATGAATGTTCCAAATTACTTATGGGGAGAGGCTGTAAGACATTCAACATATTTGATCAATAGAGTTCCGACCCGAGCTCTAAAGAATCAAACACCGTATGAATGCCTAAGAGAAAGAAAGCCAAGTATCGAGCATCTTAGGATTTTTGGATGCATTGCTCATGCAAAGGTGGAAGCAGAGCACTTGAAAAAGCTTGATGATCGCTCACAAACGCTTGTTCATCTTGGAATAGAACCAGGAACGAAGGCATACCGACTTTACAACCCAACAACGAGAAGAGTGGTTGTTAGTCGTGATGTGGTTTTCAATGAGAAAGAGTCTTGGAATTGGAAGGGAGCAGGAAACGAAGAAGATCAACCAGGAATGTTTTGATTAACATGGGGAGCAGCTGTAGACAACGGACAAGGTCCATTCACGGACAATAGCTTGCAACCTGAAGTTGATCAAGAAGAAACAGAGGAAGAAGAAGTGCAGAATCACGACAATGGTGAAACAGAGATAGCACCACTGAGAAAATCAGGTCGACAACGTAATCTTCCAGGTTATCTCGCTGATTATGTACTTCTAGCTGATCTAGAATGTGAAATACTTCTCTTGTCACTCAATGACGAGCCACTAAATTACCAAGAAGCAAAAGAATCAGTCGAATGGACAAAGGCATGTCAAGAGGAAATCGACTCGATTAACAAAAACAAAACGTGGGATCTAGGTGAGAAACCACAAGGAGTAAAAGTGATTGGTCTTAAGTGGGTTTTCAAGATCAAAAGGAACGCTGATGGAACAATTAACAAGTTCAAGGCAGACTTGTTGCTAAAGGATATGCACAAAGAGAAGGGATTGATTTTGACGAAGTATTTGCACCAGTTGCAAGGTTAGAATCAATCAGAATGTTGATTGGATTGGCAGCTTCACATGGTTGGGAGATTCATCATCTCGATGTAAAGACCGCCTTTCTACATGGTGAACTAACGGAGGACGTTTACGTTTCACAACCTGATGGATTTGAAAAGAAGGGAGAAGAACATAAGGTTTTCAAACTCAAGAAAGCTCTTTATGGTCTACGTCAAGCTCCTCGCGCATGGAACACAAAACTTGACCAAATTCTAAAGACTTTGAAGTTTAAGAAGTGTCAAAAGGAAAGTTCCGTGTACCGCAAGGAAGAAGGAGCTAAGATTTTGATTGTAGCCGTATACGTTGATGATCTTTTTGTAACAGGAAGTACATTGGAACTCATCAAGGAGTTTAAAGCTGGAATGTCTTCAAAGTTCGAGATGTCTGACCTTGGGAAACTTACTTACTACCTTGGTATTGAAGTGAGTCAAGGAATCAACGGAATTGAAATCAAGCAAGAAGCCTATGCTCGTCGAATTCTTAAGGAAGCTGGTTTGGATGCTTGTAACCCGACACACATACCAATGGAGTTCGGTTTACAATTGTCAAAAGGATTGGATGAACCAGAGATCGACGCTACCATGTATCGAAGAAGGATTGGATGCTTGAGATATCTCTTACACTCTCGACCGGATCTTGCATTCTCAGTGGGGATTCTGAGCAAATACATGCATGATCCAAGAGAATCACACGGCAATGCTTTGAAACAAATCCTAAGGTATCTACAAGGAACGGTAAGCTATGGAATCACATACAAGAAAGGAGCACCAGACATTGTAGGCTATAGTGATAGTAGCCACAACACAGACCCTGACGACGGTAGAAGCACCACGGGACATGTGTTTTATATCGGAGAAGCTCCCATAACTTGGTGCTCGCAAAAACAAGAAACAGTGGCTTTGTCTTCATGTGAATCAGAGTTCATGGCAGCTACAGAAGCAGCTAAGCAAGCTATATGGATACAAGACTTGCTAAGTGAAATCACAGGGAAGAAGTATGAGAACACGATGATCCGCATTGACAACAAATCGGCTATCGAGCTCACCAAGAACCCTGTTTTTCACAAAAGGAGTAAACACATCCACAAACGTTTTCACTTCATCCGTGAATGTGTAGAGAATAAATTGATTGAAGTGGAGCATGTACCCGGAGAAGAACAGCGTGCAGACATTCTTACCAAAGCCTTGGCGAAAATCAAGTTTAAGAAGATGAGAGAAATGATCGGAGTTCAAGATCTCATGAAGAACAACTTGAAGCTTAAAGGGGTGAATGTTGGGTAAGCTTCATGAAGATTCTAGAAGATATCCTTAAAGGAAATAGGAATCTAATTAGGAAAAGGAAAAGTTGTAATCCTAATCTAAAAAGGAAATTAGAATAGGAAATTCATAACTATATAAATAGAGATCATAAGAAGGATGTATGATCATAAGAGAGCGAAGAGAAAGCTTGTGTTTAGTTTTGAGAAGATTTTCTAAACATTAATAAAGGAAGGATTCTTTATACAAACTTTGGCTTTGAGCTTTTGATTCTTTAAATATATTCTTCATAGCTAGGCCAACGACCACCTTCTTCATCGGAAGAGTAATCACCCGTATCCTCTTCAGAATCATATTCCGGTTCATCATCATCATAATCACCATGTCCCGTTTGTAGGCATCCAGCAGAAGGGCAAGTCCTCTGGTTCTTCTTCCATTCAATCCCACATTGGTAACAAAACTGATATCCGCATCTACACAATGCATGCACAAAGAAAACATTACGAAATGAAAGTATTCGAATGAAGTAGAATATTATTCGAGTTAAATAAATATATACCTGCAAGTCATGTGGTTGCAGCCATGAGAAAGTTCAATCATGTTCTTACACTTTACACACTGACGCCACTTTTTGTCCTTTGCCAGAGACTTTAGCTTCAAGTCATCAACTAGAGGGTCAGGGTGAAGTTTCTTGTAATCAGCACACGACATATCAGAATGGGATGGCACTTTGCAATCAATGCAGAAGAGTCCAGTGCATTTGACACATGTCCTAACATTGGATTGGTTTGACGTTTCATCGGTGGATTTAAAGAGCTCGGTTTTGGACATCAAGATTGAGCAATTTGGATATGGGCAATAGATTCTCTCCGCAACAGGGATCGAGTCTTCTTTCATTTTTTGTTTCCACATCTCAATCAGCTTTGGTGTCAAAACCTTGCTACAGCTTTCAAGGGTGAGCTCAGACTTGCATCCATAGTCAAGGCATGTGGGCACAGTTCCGCTAAGCAGCTTCACTTCCACATGTTGTTTCACACAAATAAAGCAATGACGGTGAAGGCATTGGTCGGTGGTAAACAACATGCGCTCGGCATCGGTTTCTTCAACACAAATGCCACAAATCTCTGCCTTCACATCGTCCCTTGAAACTATGGCTTCTCTTGCAAGTCTAAAAGCAAAGTTAACATCGTTCGGGGCGACCAAATCAACGTCATGAGAGGTCATATCTTCTAGAAGAAGTTGAAATTCGTCCACTAGATGGACAATCTTCTTCTTAACCTTCCCTCCACCAATAATCTGCAATGTAAATCAGAATTCACTCTCATTAAAACCAAGACATTATATCATCATTACAAAGAATTCAAAGTATATTCTAACATGCAATATCAACAATTTAGCCTCTGACTATTCCACGCTACAATAGTAGTCTAATTAATGATTCAGAATAACTAAACCAAGCACTAACAAAGAAGAGAAAACACTCATACCAAAAAAAAAAAGAAGAGAAAACACTTACATATTGGTAAATCTGTTGGTCATCGCAATAAACCATGACGTTTCGGATCCCAAAATCCAAGGATTCTCTTAACCCACGAATCAAGGCCTTGCTCTCTACTTCTAAGCAGCTTATCTCAGTGTCGCTAAGTGATTCCTTAATCTCATACAACAAATTATCCTTCTCATCGCAAATCGCAACTCCAAATCCAGCCTTCTTAGTCTTCTCCTTACCGTCCACCACTGTCTCTTCACTCACCAAACCCTTGATGTACAATCTGTAGACGACATTGTCCAAAAATTTTGCCACGGCAGAGTCAGATTGGACTACTGTAGAACCACCCTCGCCTTTAGGGTTTGTCGTAGAATCTAATCGCCTTTTTTTGTAACTCAAGTTTAGGTCGTGTCTCTCCATGTCTGTTTAGTGTTCAAATAGTTTTATTGGGAGAATCTGAAGACTTATATATAGAGGAAGAAGAGAGAGGGACTAAAGCGTGCTTGAGAAGTTGCCAAATAAATTCTAATTAATTGCTTTGAGCCTTTGATATAAAAGCACCTTAGTCTCCGGGGAAATCTTGTCTTCCGCCGGCTTTAGACTCTGGGGAAATCTTGTTTTCGGCCGGCTTATGCTTTGTAACACATGTATCCTTTCAAGTTATTATCAATAACATCAGATGACAAAAAAAAAAAAAAAGTAATTATTGTAACCGTTTTTGTTTGGGTGTCGATTGATTTTTCTATATACATTAGTTTCCATTAATATGCCATTTATGATACTTTTAAAGTAAACTTATCATTTGACGAATCCCACCTTGGTCAAACCCTAGCTACTCTAATCAACCTCCCAAGGCTAAGTCTAACCCTAAGTTTTTCTTTGATAACTATTGGCGAACTAACCGGGTGATCGAATAGTGTTGGTTAAATATTTTGCCGGTTTGCGTCCATGATTTGGTAGCATACCGAATTGGTTTAGTGAACCGGTTAATTTAGGCATGGGGAAGAGTGGTAATAAGCCACTTGGTTTTATGATGCAGCTGAGCTGATACATATCCTATCTAACTCTGATGGACTGGCACTTTAACCTTTTCTTCTCGAAATTCAGAAGCTATATTGTGTTGCCAAGGGGATTTACTTTTCTGAATTATGATCTTGTTCAAAGCAACGGATTGAAGCAAATAGATGACAATAAAAACCCAATAATGTGGTATTTATTTGGTTCGTTATGGTTACTACTTAATACTTAAATGGCTAAATCATGTCATTTTTATGTTAAAAAGAAACATATGACTGTAATGTGTACATGTCTCTGCCTTTTTATAAAGTAGTGATAATGTTAAGCATACGAAACGATTTTTAGTCTGAAATTTTCTCCAGCAATTTCTCTACCATGATCTTCTGCTGCGTCCCACTTAAAGTTTCAGAATTCATCAAAGCATTGGCGACGATAATCACTATACGAGGAGCAGCCGCATGCACCTGAAACCAGACAGAAGATATTAAAAAATGCGATTTCAGAAGTTATACATTGTTTGGAATCTTAAGAAGCAATCACTGTTTTTCTTACCCAACATCTCCCATTTAAGCCAAATGCAGTCTCAAACGAGAGTTTCTTCCCAAGAGCTTCAAGGACCGGGCAAGTTGGTGAACTCAACAACCTAATAAGAACAAAGTGTGTGAGAGAGAGAGTCAAGAAGAGGCGGCTTCATCTAGAAGAAAAATCTAGGAGTAAGACTGAAAACTCACATTCTTGATAAACCAGTTGAAGTTTCAAACATGAAACCATCTTTTAAGGGACCAAATACTGCAGCCTTTCCACTTTCTATTACATTGTCCAACAATCACTTGCTTAGTCTAAATATTAATGCAGAGAAACAAGGAAAAGATTAACTTTTTAAGCTTTGTGAGCACGGACTAACCGTCTACACAGGACAGCTCCGGGTTCATTCCTGTGTTTGTCTTCACAACCCGAGTATAAAGCAGAGTGCTTACCTGTTTCAATAAATTGTTAAAACTCCCAAAAACACGTTATACTTATATTATCACTTCATACGGCAAATCCACTTGAAATAGAGCTCAACTCCAGACGAAGTAAAAGTGTCTATTATGCCCATAAACAACCAATGAAGTAGTGAATCCTTTCAATATCACACACAAGCCATGGTAATTTCCAGGGGAATTCCCAATACACTGTAATAGCCATTATAACATCTCAAGCAAGCAACTGAATGCAGTTACCAGCTAGAGACTATTTTGATGATGGTTCAGAATGAACAAGTATATTCAGAAGGTACTTGCCTCAAACTTGGGATAATTTCTTTTGTTTGCTCCTTCAAATGCAAGCACAGGCAAAAGAGCCAGTTGTGGTCCTTTAATGTCTATCCAATAATTCTGCAATGAAACATGAGTCAAAACGAGTTTCAAAAGATTATGATCTACTTTGTCACATGCAACATGCTTAAACTTTGGCTGATAAGTCTAGGGGCAACACTCTAGATAAAGGCTAATGCAGTTTTCTTTATTTTCCAGCTTACTTGTTTTTTTCTGATCTAAACTTTATTTCCATGCTGTCAAGTGTTTATTAACATCTTACATGTAACTAACAAACAAGCTGAGCGATGATTGAAGTCTTTGGATAATGCTAGAGCGCAACAGAGGTCAACATTCTATATACATATGAACTGTATACAAGGGAATAAACGCAAGGGAAAAGGATCTCTAACAAAATTTAAGGATCGTCATTAGAGTACTTACTTCTCCCTTACAATCAACCACAATTCCAAGAACATGATCCTCAGGGCGAGGTATATACTGCAAAATAAAACCATATTAACAGAGTCAAAATCTGAGTTACATGGAATAATTCTTCAAACTAGAGTGCCAAACCACCACTTTTTCACAAGTTTGAGATGAACAATCGAATAAAACTAGTAGAACCAGTAGATATCAAGAAAAAGCTCCAAAAAAAGGTAGCAATTTATTGCGAAGACAATCATCGAGAAACTAAGTTCTCACCCTTTTATGGGAACTTTCCACCCAATACTTATTTGGCTTAGAGTACCTCAACTTGCCAGCTCTCATAGCAGATATCACATCATTATCCTGAAAAAACCACAAAATCATATGTCAATCTTATAGCCGAGCAAGCTCAACAAAAGTAAACTGTATACTCCAAATGCCAATGTCTAACAACGAGAAATACAATCATTCATTCATACACTCAAACACCAAAAATAAAAGTTGAAAGATTTGTAAGAAGTGTGATTTGAGAAAGTTAGAAACCTGACGGAGACCACTGCCGAGCTTGATGGTTTGGTTAGTCATGTTTGATAAATCAAGAACAACATCACCTGGAACCTGGATCCCATATCACAAAACTTAATCTTTCGATTTAATCTCAATTTAAAAAGATAATCAAAGAAGCAGAGATTTTAGTAGAAATTACGCACAACAGTCTGATCAATGAGGCTTGTCGGCGAGGTAGAAACTTCAGTACCCATATTTCTTGCTTCTTCGGTAACAAATAACAACACCACTGGATGGAGACAGAGCACGAGCAGAACTGAGAGATAGAGAGAAACAAGAACCCTAAAAAAATTCTAAAACCCTAAAGTTTATGGCTTTGGGTTGTTCAAGAATGAAGACGATCCATCGGAAGTTGAGAACCCCCGAACCAAGTTTTAGAATGGTTTGTTTCGGTTTAGTTCGGTTAACTATAAAAGTTTCGGTTTATCATCGATGGTTTCTGATGGACCATGAGTGACGATAGATGGTAGGTGTTTTTGGTTAACAAGAAACATGACACTAATGGTTTCACGGGTTAAGATCTGATGTAGACATGAGTGTGTATTTAGATTAATTAATTACATTAAGATTTAAGAAGAATCTGAATCACAAATTCACAATAATGGATTACATCACTAACCAACTTTCTTCTCTATACAAAACCACCATTATTTCCATCTAAATGGGTTTTGAGTTTACTCTATACATATACAATACCCTATCTATATTCTATCTTTCTCTTCACCTTTCATGTTTTTCGTTTTCATCTTTTAGAGAGCTTGTAACCCGCATTGCGGAACTCACATGTTTTTTCATGTTGATATTCTCCGCATATATATCTGCCATTATCTTCCTCAGTTCATCCTCAGAAGCAGTCTCATCAAACCCTAAAAGCAGTTGGACCTGAAAATATGCCACATTCAAATTTAAAATGAGGAATCTAGCTTGGCGATTTTGAGCCATGGTTATCATATTAACATTTGAATATGATTTTTCTTGCTATAGATTAAAGTAGATGTACCAATTAATATCTTACCTCAATCTGACCTTGCAAGGCATTTGATACTTCAGATAAGTCCTCTCTCAAGTTACACTGCTCACCCATTGACAAGTTTGTGTTGTTGACTTTAAGCCTGTCATGGAGAATTTTGCAGTCACTAACCAACTTTTTTCTTGCTTCTAGCTTGTTCTCGACTATTTTCCTTTCCTGTTGGAGGAGTTTCTGGAAAATTAAACATGTTTCAGTATGTTTTCATGTTCTTTCTATAGTATCATATTACATATACCACAACCGCATGATGCAACCAATAATGTAATGCTTTTCATTTTCAAGCTAAAGATTTACCTCAGTGTCTGACTTCTCTGTCAGAGATCGAGACAGCTCCTTTTCTAGCTCCATATGTGAAAGTCTCAGGGATTTGACCTCTCTGACAAGCACCTTTATGTCTGCCTTTGATTTTGACTCCAGTTCAACATACCGTCTAGAAAGATCTTCCAGTTGCTGTTTTGTGGCATCCATTTCTTGTAACAGCTCATGGCTCTCATCGATTGTTGAGTTTCCTGAAGACTTAGCATGTGAGCTCCCATCCTGTATTAGTTTGCAGATGTCAGCAAGCTACTTTGCTAGAGAGAAATTACTCGCTCGATGTGAACTTGCTTATTTGTGGAAAGAATGTGATTGAGATGGAACTATATCAAATTTCATTACCGCTTTTGACTTTAACTTCAGTTCCATCTCAAAAGTTTTTTGCCTGAGTTCTTCTATATCCCACTGCATATGGGTAACACTCTGCCTCTCAGTCATCAAAGCTTGCTCCAAATTCTCTTTGTTTCTCTGTTTAGTAATTTCAAGTTCCACTTCCAGATCATCAACCTGAGCAGGAAAATCAAGATTACATATATAACATTCTCACGAAGAGAAAAAGAAGAAGCACAGATTTCGGTACCAACAAACTTGAAAACAGAATGTACTGTTACTCTCTTTCATGTACCTTTCTGTTCAGATATTCCTTCACCGCTGTCTCTTGATTTAGTCTCGCTATAAGATCCTCCATGTCTGTTTTTGAATTGAGAAGTCTCTCATTCATAGTTAATAGAATCCTATTTAATTTATTATGCATTTTCAACGGGAGAACTATTCGTCCACTACCCGGCATCTCCAGGTTACCAACAGATATACAATGATGTACATCCAGCTGGATATCTGCAATGGAGCTCAAGATTGCAGAGATTGATGTCTCACCGGCTAGTGATGGAAACCCGTTAGCGCTCTCAGCAGAAAGCTTTCTATCATGCATCACTGATTGACTTGTTTCTGATTCAGAGAGACGTCGTAAGTCGTCGTTTGCTCGAAATACACCTTTAGAAGCTTTTCCATTGTACAAATTTGCCTCTGTGATATCATTGGCATATCCTAAGTGGACTGTGTGCTTAGGAAAATCATCTAGCTGCTCGATAATAGTTTGGCTCATACTCAGTCCCTTGTCAATGTTGGACATGGTAAACTTGACGAGCTTCTCTGTTGGATTTGTCAGATCTTCATCCAAAGTTAGATCTCCAGTACCAGTTTCAGAAACATCATCCTGACCTAAACTTGCTGATCCAAGCTCAGATGTTTCATAAGCAGTATCGCTGCTATAGTCAGATGAGAGCAAAGAACTGCCACCAGAATGTAAAAAGCTCAAATTTGGGTGAACCAGAGACGATAAGCTTGTGATATTTCCATCATCACTGGAATCAGAAGCATTCTGATCTACAACTTGGCATGCTGGAAAAACAAAACATCAATATTAGATTCTAGTGATGGACTAACCAAAGTTACTTAAGCATAGAATTACTAACTGCCTTCCAGATATTCACACTATCTAATGGGCTCATACCAGACCTAGCAGTAGCTTCTAGTTCGAGGAAGGATGCAACTACAACACTTCTAGCCAATTCTATATTAGATAATAGCTTCGTCATCCAGTCCTCCAGAGAGTACCTTCTCTGCAACAAGATCACAACTTTTAAATAACCTATTGCTTGTTTTCATGAATGAGTGTAATATAACTCTTGATTACTAAAATTTACGTATACTTCTACCCCTGAGTCTACAAGAAATCTGTGTCAAATTCTTGATTGACGAAACTCGAAACCCCAAAACCAGGAAAGCACAAAAGATAGGAATTTTGTAAAGAACAGCAACTCAATTCACAAATATCCACAAGAGAATGCATACCTCTTCCAACATTTCTCTGCTTTTGACACGCAGAATTCCTCTAGGAGGAGCTGATGGAAAACTTTGCTTAGGAAATGCTCTTTTGAGCTGTAAATCATATGCCATAAAACACAGTGCAATTAACTTGTTTGAATCACACACTGAGAAAAAAAAAAAACTACAAATCATGTTGAACATCACTGAGTTGAATAAGCTTGAGAATCTTACATCTGCTAAAAGCTTTAGAAAATCATTAAATCTCTTCAGAATTCCTCGCGTTGTAGTAACACCTTCTAGAGATTGCACACTTACCTGAACCCTGTAAAACTGTACCTCAAGAATGTCACATATATTGAGCGAATTCCTACGAATAATTCATGAAAATACACAACTTAAGATATATTCAAGGGCATGTTGATCTATAACAACAAATAGCCAATATTCAACTAAACTGCAATAAGAACAACAACTAGCTATTGAAAAATATAAACTGTAGAAAGAGATTCAACTTATTTACCACTACAGGATCTGAATTTTTCGAATTTGCAAGAAGTGTCCATGATGGTACTGTGACACAATAACTCCATCCAGTTCGAAAATCATGAGGCCAAACTGTATCTCTACCATTCTGCACAAAACAACACAAAACTTCTCTATTTTGAGTAGTCCCTTAAAACTCTTACCTCACAATTTCCCTAATCTCAAATTGTGATAGCAAAACCATAACAGAGAAAGAAGCTAACAAAGCATCTCACAGAAAGAGAAAATCGTTGAGTTCTCGGAAACTGTAGAAACTCACCCAATTACGCGGCGGAGGACTCCAGTCCATTCCCAGTCGAAGCGGCGATGTTCCATCGTGTCTATGTTTCGGTGGACTCTGTCTTTGCATAATCTCATCCAAATCTGATCTTCCGATCACATCCAAATCGGAGACGAGATCGAGTTTCCAATTTACCGATCCAAAAAACAAACTACTAGAATTTGGGGAAGGGAGATGGTAAATAACAAATACTTTTTTTTTTTAATTAAAATTTCCCAATTTGTTGTTTTGTTTACTTAACAACTTTAAACAAGGTCTGGACATTCGGGTATCCGGATCCGATCAGATCGGTTCTTTCGGGTTTTGGGTACATTCGGGTAGAGTGTTCTAGGCCCATTCAAGTATTTTAAAATTTTAGTTCGGGTTCGGTTTAGGTTCGGATATTTAGTTTGAGAACCGAAAATATCTGAAATATTTTCGGGTTCGGTTAGGATTCGGGTTTTTATCTATACTAGGATTCAACCCGCGGTACTCCGCGGGTATCGGTTTTATTCGGTTTTCCTATTAAGTATTTGATAATTTATAATTTATAATTATAACATATGTTTTTTTGGTGGTTGTTAAATTTTCAAAAAAGGAGAATGTGTTTTAATGTGGTTAAACATGTGTATTATTTAATATATTTGTATCAAAATTTAATATAGTTAAAGTATTATAATTTTCAGGTGTCTAACAGTAATTTTTATCTTCTAGAGAATATTGTGATCTTATATAATTTAATATAAGCTAATTAACCTGTGTATATAACACGTCAAATAAAATACAGATTAAAATTTAAAGTTGTTTCTTTTACAACTTCAAATGTAAAAAGAATAATTGTTTCTATTATATTTAAACCTTTAGCATATTGCTAAAAAACATAAAGTTTTAAGTAGAGACAAAATCAAAATTAAAGGAAATATTAAAAATTGAAACCCTAACTCCAGTCGGATATCCTCTTTGACTTATCATTCACCCCGCCATTGTTGTCCACTCATAGACCTTATATGAAAAAAAAAAAAAAATTGGAATGTGTTTGACATATAAATTGAAGATGATAGAATTGGAATAGATTTAATAAAACACAATTGAAAAGAAAATTAATACAAAAAATAAAATACGATTGGTTCTCCGACGATCTATATTATGCCTACATTTTGTTATATTTTCCTTGGATGTGTCCATATCAAAAGGGTATCAACATCCAAACCTAAGACTTGATGATAATCAAACCTAGTATCTAAAACCAAGCACTGAATCAATAATTTAAACAGTAGAGTCAAAACATATTTCAGAAGAATAGAAATAAAAAATCATAGAAATCATATTCTTTATATCATATTCTAATATAAAGAATATGTATTGAAAGAAAATGAATTATTTCCATTTTTTGAGAAGAGCAGAGAAAACTTTATATTTGCAGTGAAATTTTGAACGATATGAGAATAACACAATCAGAGTACTATATTTATAGTGTTAAGAGAGTCGGCTATAATTTTAGGGTTAATCAAATATAATCTTATATAATAAATTATCGAATCAAATCTAAAAGATTACAATCTTTTTTGGTAAGATCACATTTGGATAGTATTTATAATATATGTACATATTTATAATATTAAATCGACATTAAAACACAAATGTAGGAAACTATTTAGATTTGTATAGAGATTTCTTAAACTAATTAGATTGATTAGAGTATAAATTTTTATTAATATCTAATCTCGTTTTTGAAAAGTGTTTAAATATATTTCCTTATTTTTTGGAAAATTTTGGAAAGTTAATAACAAAAATACAAAATTGAATCTTGAGAATATTTATAAGATTATTTATATATTTGTATCTACGTATATTTTAAATTTATTGTTAAGATTTGAAAAAAGATTTTATTAATAACTAATAAACATACATTATGAATTTAATTTGTTATATAACAAATAATAGAAAAAAAAGAATAAATGGAAATTTAGAACATCATCATTTTAAACTAAATAAATAGCTTAACCCGCTGTGGTTTATAAATCATACATTGAAGGTATCACCAACAATATGTCGTAGTCTGTTGGTTTGATAGCGTTTCGTTTGCCTGTAGGTCTCGAGTTCGAAACATAAGTTTAACAAAACGTTTTTTTTTTTAATAGCGGGTAAATGACGAAATTACCCTCATCTTCTTCCTTCAGATTTTAGAACTCGATTTCTGCAAAACCAAAAATCTTGCCATTGATATTCATCAGTTTTTCTTGTTTTCTCTTTTTTTCTACACGAAATATGCTAGATTCAAAGAAGTACTTATTGATTTCTAAGTTAGCAACGGAAGAAATGAATTTTTTTTTTTTTAGATTCTGATTTTAGTTCTACGTGAACATCTCTTTCATATTTATATTTATATGATTCGTTTAATTAAAGCACGCGAATCGTAATGACCAGATCTGTTTTCTTTTACTGATTGAAGAACCAATGACCCAAAAAAAAACCAATCGATATGTTTTTCACAAATACATATTATTTCACAATATTGAAGAGATTTGCTTGAACGCCATTAACAGAGCAGTTTCGTTGAAGTCGTCGTTGATTAGCCGTTTTCCATGAATGCCCATCACAAGAGAAGTCGCAAAGAAACAGAGTATCAACAGTAACAGGGACAACCATTTCTGCTTCATTTGGCACACCAAGTGTTCGATTAAATTCCTTTATAGAGGTTGAAACTCCAAGCTTTGAATTTCTGTGCTTGAATTGAATTTCTCAAAGGAGTAAGAATCTTCTTTTACGGACATGAAGGAAAAGAAGATTATCTCTGAGATAAACAAAGAACAAAAAAAAATCGATGACCCGTTTGAAGAAGCATTGACCCACAAATTCGATTACCCGTTTTTGCAAATATTTGATCCAATACCCACCCATATACTAAACACGCGGATCTTAAGTGTTTAATGAGATTTCTTGACCAATTTAACCTTTCCAATTTCATAAAACACACTACAAAATCTAAAATTGAAATTGAAATTGATGGCAAATTAGACCATTTTTCAATTTGTACTTCCCTTTTAATAATAAGGGGATATACCCAAATCTAGCCGAAATACCTGATTACCCAAAAATATATTGGTTACTTTTTATTCATACAATTTTATCCCCATTATATAGTCTAGAGAGGGAATAACCGTTTTCTCTCTCGCCCAGCCCCAAACCGTTTCATCCAAGCCTCCGGTTTTTGCACCGTTTCTGGCCGGCGTCGGCTTCTCCGACGTCGGCCTATGTCATTTGCTTTCTCTGATTTCAATTCTTGTATAGATTTAGGCATAAAAATCACCGGCCAATGATTATCAAGACAATTGGGTTGGTTTTCTTCTTCCAAAATTTCATCAACTTTCTCTCTTTTTGTGAGAGTTTCATTCCGACCAGAATCCGATATGGATCTCGGAGCAATGTCGGCGCATTTCCGCTGAGGATCTGTCCAAGCGGCTTTCTTCGGTTCATGATTGAAACCGTTCCTCATCACTACCATGGAATCGTTAAATCTGATGAACAAGTTGTTACATCGAAATACGACTTTCAATCTAAGATCTGGGATCCGGGCGCTTTCAATTCCAAAATTGAAGATAATGGGATTATTTGGGCAGATCTCATCTCTAACAACCGTGCTCTGTTTTCCTCGGCGTTGAAGGCTGTGATTCTCTCACTCAAAGTATCGAAACAATCCGATGATGCCTTTTCCTTTCTCTGGTCGAAAATTTCCGATATACCGATTGATCTTTTGGGTTCTGGGAATTTGTTATTTGGTTGCAAAATTAGAGAGTTGACATTTCCCGATGATGATAACGACGACCACTTCCCTTGGTCAGAAATCTCCTCTTCGCTCGAAATTGTTCAATGTTTTTTACAATCTCAAGAAGACTTTGCTCATCCAGTTCATCATTCATTTAAACAACGACATAAACTAGTTGGTTCAAATGATGGTTTCTTTCTTCTTGTTCGAGCAAACCAACGTCACGTGATGAGACTTTGTTTCATTCCCAGGTGCTTTCACATTGCTTATTCTAATAAGCTTTATAGACTCTTGGTATGTTATCAAGTTTTTACTACGTTAGAAATACTTGAAAGTATTTCGTGGTGGCATTGGAAACTTGTTTTATGGCAGAAACAATGGATTGGAAGACAATGGAGACTTTCCCAAGAACACAGAAATTATTTGCCGGAATCATCAAGTATATTGTTTTCAAGAAGACGACAAAATTCAGAATCATCTCCAACGACATTAGATTTATTTTTCCTCGTTAAAGTAATGCCATTGGCATTTTGGAGTTTCAGCAGCAAGCTGATAGCCATTCCAAAGTATGTGAAGGGGGGACTTAACAGATTACATATGTTGCCTGTAAGACTACCTAATAGCCGGGTTACTTCCACTCTTTCATCGAAATTGTATCAATTTCCTGTATTTGCGTACATCGGTCGTATTGGAATGTTTTTGTTTTTTGTAAACACTTTTTGATATCAATATAATTGATTTGACGAAAAAAAAAAAAAAATAACTTAATTTATCCAAAAATATCCAAATTACCCGAAAAAAAAAACTAAAATATTGGTTATTTTTTACCCAAATGTATCCGAGTTACTCAAAAACATCTAATATATTCGGGTATATAATTGTAAGTTTGAGTAAATAGGTATAATAAGTATAAATAAAAACAATATTTTTAGGTGTATAATTGTATTCGGGTATCTACGAGTATTAGATTCGGTTCGAATTTAATTCGATTTTTTTGGATAGAAAAGTTTAAGATCTATTCAGATATTTTTATAAATCGGTTCAGCTTCAATTCATATATTTTTTCGGGTTTTTGTTTCGGGTATTTCGGTTCCGAGTATTTTTCCCAAGACTACTTTAAACTATAAAATAGTCAACATTAGTTAGCAACAATTTTGGACTCGGAGTTTTTTTCAATGGTCTTCCTCAGTTAAAGCTACCAGTAGCTAGTTGTGGTAGCACATGTATCCAACTTAATCATCGCCACAATTTCATGTTTTGGACTGGTTCATTTTATATTATATATATATATATATATATATATATATATATATATATATATATATATATATATATAATAGACGCCATCTTGAAGTCAAATAGTAATCAGAAACATAATCTAAAATTTAATTATGTGGTTGTGAATTTGTGATAATATATTAGCTTTGATTGGTTACATGAAATGGAAGTAGTAATGATTGTAATGCCTCTAAAGTAACCAATCACATGAATTATACAAAAGTGTGCATTACAAAATATAGACATTACATTTGTTTCTATGAAAATAGAGTAGTAAATGTAAAGGTACTATAATTAGATTGTACAAAATGAAGTGGCAGTACAAAATTGTGAAGCAGTGTTTTAAATGTTTTTCTTTTTCTGAATTATTATTGTTTGCTATAAATTATTTTTTAGTTTCTTCAATCATATAAACAATATTTCATCTCGATCTTTTTTTCTGCAAACAATCTTGTATTTCATTCATTTTAGCCCCATAGGAGCAAAGTTTACAAGATCTTCAACCAAGAGGTAACTGATAAGCCATAGAGAATCGGAGACATAAGCTATCAAACAACATTCCACAAACGAACTTATGGTGTGTCAAAGACACATCCGCGATCAAATCAAGGAGTTTTGTAATAGTCACTATCCAGAGATATGATGGTGTTGATAAAGTGTTCTTTACCTCTTGGTTTGCCGGAACAAAACACAAAGACAATCTTTTTCTGATTAGTTTTTGGTAAAAAATATGCTTGAAATTTGGAATATTTTCTTGTAGTGGAAGCGGTTAAGTCCCAAGCCACTTTGGCCTACCTTAACGCATTTCAGACTAGTTAAAACCTAACCCGGATAATTCTAGATGAACGCAAAAACATGCAGTCATTCCAACAATTATATTTGGGTTCATATAAGAAAATTTCTATTTTTATGGTTCGTGACAACTTCACCTTAAATTTTTAAAGCCTCTATGTGAATTAGACCAATGTAACCTCGGTGCCTTTTGCCTTTTGGTTCGCCATTGGTGTCTTAAGTCTCTTGTATGGTTTTCCTTTGAGTTAAAGTTCATGTGTGTATATTTCCTATCATTTTTATTTATTTATTTTTTCAATTTGTTGTTATTATATTTACATTATTAGCTTGTTCTAAAATAATATTCATATGATAAATCGTATATTTTTTCATAAATTTCCATCTTTTTTTTCCAATTTAATTTAAAAACACAGTACTGCTTTTGTATTAGTAAGTTTTGTTAATATTTATATATTTTTAGCATTTAATTTTTGAATGATAAAAATAAGTAGTATATGGAAATAAAAGTGTTTGGCAAGAAAAATGATAGAATTAAATAAATAAAGAATAAAAAGATGAGATTAATTGTTTGACACATAAGCACCAAAGACTCTCTTTTAATATATAGAGGATGCATTACAATATTTGAATATATATTTTAAACTCGATAACAATAATAATGGTTACGCCAGAAACCCACATAAAATATTACTTTATTTTGTCATAAGACTTTATTTTGTCATAAGACTTCTAATCGTAAATATGATATGAGATTTATTGTAAATAAATAATTATTAAGGGCAATCATAACCACACAGACAAATAATTCGTCCCTGAGATGATTTAATGCATCTACCATGTCCTTTTGGATTTTTCTTCAAACACATCGACCGGCACTCATCGTGAACACAATTGTTTTCTTTTAGAGTCGCCCAACATCTTTTTTGGTCAACACTCATATTTCCCACCACTCCTGTCATATGTTTAAAACATAATAGCTTAGTCTCTATATATAAATAAGAAAATACTACTTTTTCAAAAAAATTCAAGAAGATATATATTTCTATGGATATTGAAAATATTATTAACAAATTTAAAACATTAATTAAATAGATTTTTCCTAAAAGACATGCAATAGTAACTGAATTTATAATTATATTGATAGAATATAAAAGTATTATATCAATTTCCATACAAAACTATATAACATCAATAGTTATGAAACAAAAACCTGTATTTTGAAACATTTATATATGCAGCGCGGAAAAAGAAGAATTGGCTATGAACAAACTAAGAATCAATAGAAGTATGTTTAATCAATTCATGTCACAATAGTTCCTTATAATATATTAAGAGTTAAGACCATATAACTTGAATCAAGGAATTCTGAAAATATTAATTATTGGGATCAGTTTGTTAGGGATAGCTATGGTATGTATTGAGACATAGAAAAAGCTAAACGTGATACTATGACAATCTATGTTGAACAAAGATTTGACACAAATTTATATAGCATCGGTGAGTTGATAATGATATATTAAAATTTAATATGGTGTTTAAACTTATTTTTGGTCAACTTGGTTTTATAAACTAGAATTTCTAGAGGAACAATAGACATGAGAGTTTCTTCTTGTGCCTCTGTTTCGGAAGTGCTTGACAATCACAGGCGACGAAATCATTGCGTGAGTATACTCAATCTGATAGAGGATCAGATTGACCAAGTTCGACTGTATAGAAAGGAAGAAGTTGATCGTTCTCTTTGGAAATTTTAAAGAAGATGGCTTCAAGAATATGATTTCCTCAAAACACTTGGAATCTGATTCGAGAACATAAACCGATCAGCGACTGGCACAAAGCAGTATGGTTCTCATTCTCTACTCCACGTCACTTTTTATCACTTGGTTAGCTTACCATGGTCGTTTAGCAATGGGCGACAAACTTAGGAGCTGGGACATAGCGGCTCGAGTAAGTTGTGTGTTTTGTTGAGAAACATTGGAGACAAGAGATCATCTTTTTTTCTCTTGCCCCTTCTTATCTCAAGTGTGGTCATCTCTCACAAGAGGTATCCTTCAGCACCATTATGTAGCAAGTTGGAGCATGGTCTCCTCTCTTTTGCTCGACACTTCTCAGCCTAAGTTATATACTTTCACGTTTAGGTATGTCTTTCCAATTAACAATTCATACGTTGTGGAGAGAGCGCAATGGAAGGCGTCACGGTGAGACTCCTACACTATCTACTAAGCTCGCAAAACTCATTGACAAGAGTGTAAGAAATCGTTTTAGCTCCATTCAAAGATCGGGAACAAATGCGTACGAAGGGGGCTACAATACTAGTTTAGCACTCGTATCGTTGAAATCCTATTCTCTGTTTTCAGGTTTTAAAATTTCCAGCTGGTTTTAAATTTCAAACAATCAAATCTTGAAGTTGCATTCATTGTACAAACGTCTTTTTTTGGTGAATAAATTTTACATTCATTCAAAAAAAAAAAAAAAAAACTAGAATTTCTACAATGATTATGCGTGATATGATAAAACAGTTCGAAATGTAAAGACATACCTAGCACAAAAACGGTGAAGATAATCAGAATGACGAACGAGGGTTGAAAGTGTTTTTTCATCGTAGATGATAGAAATAAATTAGTAGTGTTTTAAAAATTGAAAATAGATAATAAAAAATAATGTAGCTATATATATAATAATGTAGCTATATATAATAACGTAGATGTAACTCCTATTTAAGCATATCTAATTTAAGCTATTACCACCACATATTCCGATTAGAAGGATTTCATTTTACCCACAAATTCAGTTATTTTTTTGCTTATATGACATGTGAAAGCCGTAGACTCGCACAATTTTTTTTGCTTTACCACATGACCATGATTTTCCAATTTAAATACAAATGATGAAAATTCAGAAAAGACCTAATCAAATTGATCCTTATTTTTCTTGTCAATTCATTTGTTTATATATAGACATCTCCGACTTGATTCTCTTTTTTAGACCTCATGTTCCTAATCCAATGCTAGACTTTGTTCCTTTGTCTTTGTGCGAGACAGTTGGTCAGCATGAGTAGTAGTAATACTTAAGATCCTTACTATATCTTCCAAATAATATGTGCTAGGGTTTCGAACATCAATCTTATAAGACTTTTCTATAGTCACCTTGAAGAAAGTGCAATCTACAATTAGTTTTATACAAATGCAAGTGCAATAATTAGTTTTGGAAAAATCTTGTCCTAAATTGTCTGTAAACTTTTAACTTTTTGAAGAAAAATTAATATTTAATTTTTAATTCCTAGTCACTCGAAACTAACAATTTCTCCCTCGGGTCGGGTGGAACACGAGATCCGACACCAACAATTGTAACATTTTTTTGTTTTTTTTGATTATTGTTGTAACCTTTGATATATTTGATGAACCGTTGCAATTATTAGTATATATGATGAATTGTTGCAAATTTTAGTATATTTGATGAACTGTTGCAACATATTTTTCTGGGAAATAATTAAAGATAAATAAAAACAAAGAAAAATTACTAAGCAAATATATTTTTGGAGAGAACACAAATTCATCAAAATAATAAAAATAAGCGTTTTTGTTTTTGTGAGATTATGTTGGTTCATAGTAACCATCATCTCTCTAATTTATGGAATCTCTTTTAAACACTAGGTTTGAGATCGAGGAGCTATTGGCAGATTTTATTATCATCTCCGATAATAATAGTAGTCTCTTTCATACAAAAAAAAATAATAGTAGTCTCAACAAATAGCTTTAAAGATTGTATTTTTTTCTAACTATATATTTTTGTTTAATATATTTATAATCGCTTAAAACTTTTTTTTATAAAATATCACTTTCTTTTTAATATGACTGTTCATTTTATCATTTTTATTTATGAGTTTGTCTCTTTACCATAATTTTATTATGATA
This sequence comes from Arabidopsis arenosa, assembly GCA_905216605.1. Taxonomy (NCBI): domain Eukaryota; kingdom Viridiplantae; phylum Streptophyta; class Magnoliopsida; order Brassicales; family Brassicaceae; genus Arabidopsis; species Arabidopsis arenosa. The sequence goes on along the minus strand of LR999454.1, from coordinate 3,015,066 downwards.
ACTTTTACTATGCTCGTTTTTTCCATCTCTCTGTTTTTTCCATAATTTTATTATGATAATTTTACTATGCTCGTTGTATATTACTGCGTTCATTTACCATTCATGTATTGTTAATTTGCTAAAGAAATAGTATTTCAGTTATACATAATAATTGTTTGAAAGTATTTAAAAATTTCGTAAAAATATATTATTTTAAGAATGATTTTTTTTATAACATTTCTTTGAAAATGAGTTCCTCCGAAACATCGTGGGGGTTCATATATAACCTAGTTATGATGTAGATAATTTCTGCTTATCTTTTCTTTGGTGACACATCTTATTTGATAAAGTCTTATGCTGTTTTTATTTTTGCAGGTTAGTTAGTTGGGGCTTTGTAAGATTGTATTCTCCATATAAATAAATATTAGATGGCAGAAAAAAAAGTTTGTATATATATGTTCGGAATGATTTTTAATTTATCACAGACGGTTAAATTTATTATTTGAAAAAATGGTGTAAGCTTTTGAGTAATAGTAGAGCAGATATGGTAGACGAAACTATCCATAAAGAGGTGTTCATAGAATCATATACCAGCCTTCTCTTAAGAAAATGTGTTTGTTTCGAGCTGGATTGAAGCAGTTTAAACGTGACGAGGTCACTTGTCGTATTCTAATTTATAAGTAAAAATTACTTTCCAATAATAATTTAATGCTGGAGATTTTTTTCGATATTTGGTATAGTCCAGTTGGTCAAATTTTGGCCTAATATGTAACCTTTCTTAGTAAAGTTTACTTTTACCATTTAAACAAGTTTTGCAAATAAGATTATTCATGTATAGAAAATACATTGAACAACAAACTATTACCGAATCTATGTTGACTATATATTATCTTATCCCGAAAGATATACCACAACAGATCACAAAAGCTTTTGTTTCCGAACTATTTGAAAAAGTATGTGATTTTTTATCCACGAGTAGATGATAATGTATGAATGTATTTTCTCACTACTATCGCCGTCGTTTCACCAATAAATTTTAATTTTCATATGAATGCGACTTTGATTTTCAGTTTTGCACTACTGTCGCCGTTGCTTCACCACAAATTTCTAATTTTCAAGTGAATATGATTGGGGTTTCCAGTTTCGCCGTCGTTTTACTATAAATTTTTAATTTTCAACGAACGTGATTGTGATTTCAGTTTTGTACTAGTGTCGCCGTCGTTTTACCAAAAAACTAGCTGTGGACCCACAGTATACCGTATAGTTTTAGTTTTCAGCGAGCGTGATTGTGATTTTTAGTTTTCCATTAGTGTTGCCGTCGTTTTACCATAAAATTTAATTTTCAAGTGAACGCTTGTTGTGATGAAAACGATAAAATAATACTATATGCTTACTTTATTATACATGGGTAGCTGATAATATATGATTGTGATTTTCAGATTGCATTAGCTAGTGTCCGTCGTTTCACCTTAAACAATTTATTTTTCAGGCGAACACCTATTAATGAAAAAGCTTTAAATAATTTTATATGAGCATTTAAACCCAAATCATTTGGGGATTATGCTATTTTCTTTTTGGAAAAGCTTGTTGGAATTGATTTTGTCCTTACATATTTTTATAGACTAACTGTCACCAATTATTTATATACTTCCTCCGTTCCAAGCTATATGTAGTTTAAAGTTTTTTTTACACAGATTAAGAAAATAGATAAATTTTCTATTTTTTCTTTTTATTAATATATTTTATGGTTTTTTCTCATTGGTCATGAAAGTAAAATATTAGGGGTAAAGCTGACATTTCAACCAAATATGTGCATTGAAATCCTAAAAATATGTTTTTTATGAAACAAAATTTAAGTGCTAAACCTATATTGAAATTGAAAGAGAGGGAGTATGTTGCTTCCGATATTGATTGCAGTGAAACAATCATAATTTTAATAATCATTTATGTACTATATTTATAATGTTGTCTTCTTTTCTTTTTCTTGGTTCTGTTCCGGAAACAAACACCAACAGATTCTCCTCGATGTTGACGCACAACACAATGATGGTTATTTACATTGGGACTCCAATTGCGACCATAGCGATTCTAATCGCTCTTTTATGGATTTCCAGAATATTGTGTGGCAAAAACTCCAACACCAGTTCAACCGGTAAGTCTAATCTTGAAATTATAACCACACTTTAGTGTTTACATTTGATGTAATAAAAAAGACAAAAATGCTTTTTTTAAGTCTTTTAAATGTGTCCTTTTCAATATATCCAGAAAAAAATACAAAGAAAGATTATGTAGTTAAGTTTTATTGGGTTTGTTCTTTAAGTTCACATAGTTAATAAGCTTTTTTTTGAGCAAAACATAGTTAATAAGCAAGTGTTACATATAGAAGTAACTACACCTTTTGATGCTGATCGTGTAATTACATCTTTTGATGCGTTGTAATTCACGTCTACAAGTGACTTCACATCGCCTGATTGAGTTCTCGATGGAGGAATTAAGGCAAGCAACGAACAATTTTGACATGGCTAATACTATTGGGCTTGGATGTTACGGAGTAGTTTATACTGGGCTGATCGGAGACAAGATTGTTGTGATCAAAAGGGAGTGGTGTGGTCTCCAACCTAGATTCTTGGCTGAGGTACACAAAAAGAAAAATTTGCTGATTTCATTGGAAATAATTTATGTATTTGTCACATATTGTGGTATGTGTCTCAGGTTTCTTACATGTCTAAAATCCAACATAGAAATTTGGTTAATCTGCTCGGAACCAATTGCTCGTCTTTGAGTATATGGTCAACGGTAGCGTGCGAGATTATCTAGATGGTAAGTAATGCATGCACTATATAGTGAACTTCTGAAGTTTGGTGCATAGATCATTTTTTGTGATCATCTCTCTTGTTCATTGAGTAGCCTCTAGGGACTTAACATTCAAGAAAAGGATTTCCATAGCTCTTGATGCAGCCAAAGGTAAACTCACATTAACTGTTTTTAGGGTCTTTCTAAGAAGTAATATTAAAGTTTCTCTGTTTTTCAATTCAGGGTTGCTACACTTGCACAACTTAGATCCTCCGGTACAACACAAGAGATTTACGACGTCTAAAGTTTTGCTTGATGCCGACCTCAATGCCAAGGTATCAGATCCGGGAATGTTGGGACTGCTTGAAGCACGTGATCTTCGTCTAGTTAATCCAAGGTATTAAATCACTTATGATAAGTTACATCATTCCTTCTAAGTCCTAACAAATATGTTCTTATGAATATTTGATTTTTTATCTTTTATATAGAGGTGGTTTAGCGGAGACCATTGATGTTTTTAGCTTCGGGTTGTTCCTTCTAGAGCTTATCACCGGTGAAAAACCTGATGTGTTTGAATCAAACGAAGAAATTGTTCAATGGGTAATAGAAAAAAACCTCTCTATCTCCATATAAAGCTTGCCACACTTTTTTTTTGTGTACTTCAAAAAATATTTTTTGTAAATGTATTTGTGATTTGTAGATACTTCCGAGAATGTTCAATAGATCATCGTTCAAGCCTTATATGAAGATTACGTTGGAATGCTTGAATTATCCCGCGATAGATCGCCCAAAGATGGATGTGGTTGTGACCGAGCTTGAGACGATTTACCAGAATGAAGTCATCAGTGAAGACCGTGGGGTTTCTCTAGGAAGTGAGCTTTTTAACATTACCATTGAGTAAGAGTGAGACATGATGTTGTTGTTTCAGTCTATGTCGAAATCCTATAAAAGGCTATAATAAAAGATTTCGAAGATTTCAAACAAAATCCAATTTGGGTCTTGTAGACTCGCATCGAATGAGACTAAAACCGGTTTAGCCAATACAAACCACTATTAAACCGTATCTGATTCGAACCGGGTGGTCTAAATTTGGTTGAAATAACTGGATTAAACCTAGCGATCCTAATGATGATAGGATAAATCGAACTAAGGGTGAAATGAATCAGGTTTTGTGTTTCTATGTAATTTGAAACGCAATGCAATGGTTATGTTTTGCGGGCTTCAACGGATTATCTGTTTTGTATGGTTATGAACAGGTGAGGGATGTTATGATATAGAACATTGACAAAGTTCTTGATAGAGGCGAACGCCTTGAGCTTTTTGTCGATAAAACCGCGAATATGCAAGGGAATACATTCCGGTTCGGAAAGCAAACACGTCGTTTCAGCAACACGATGTGGTGGAGAAATTGCAAACTCACGTATGTTTTCCTAAACCATAATTCCTTACCATGTTACCTTAAGCATGAATTCAAAATGATTTAAAACATACATTATCACAAATGTCCGTCCATCTACTTTCTAGCCAACTCCCGAAAATCCCCATCTCCACCCGCAAAACAGCAAAATTTTGCACGAACAATATAATTTTACCACTAATTCTGAATTTTAAATTGCTAACCGGAAATCTTTAAACCTAACCCAAATTTGTGAGTTCATTATAACAAAATTTCAAGGTTTATAAAAATGAAACAAGTATTTTAAATGATTTATATTTATGTTCAAAACCCTTAAAAAACTTAACCCGGCCCTAAACCCTAGATAAAATAGCAGTTCTGTCGGATGTAATAACAAAAACCGCCACAGAAATGATGAAGCAGAGCTCGTCGGAGGCAATGTTGTCTTCATCAGCCGTGGACAAATCTCATTACTCCATTTCATGGGAGAAGCCTCTCTCATCGTCGAGAGATGGAAGCGGAGGAGCCCAAGAGATCATGGCCGTCGATAGGCCAGGAGAATACACAGCCAAGTGTCGATGGACGGTCGAGAGCTTCCCATGTCTCAAAGCTAAGGCACTGTGGAGCAAGTACTTCGATGTAGGAGGCTACGATTGTCGTCTCTTGGTTTACCCTAGAGGTGACTCACAAGCCCTTCCTGGCTACATCAGCATCTACCTTCAGATCATTGACCCTCGAGGAACCACTTCATCTCTATGGGACTGTTTCGCTAGCTACCGACTCTCTATCGTCAACCATGTCGATGATTCACTCACAATCCATAAGGAGTCTTGGCATAGATTCTCTAGTAAGAAGAGATCTCATGGATGGTGTGATTTCACTTTAAACTCGAGTATTTTGGATTCTAAGATTGGTTTTTTGTTTAACAATGATTCCTTGCTTATCACGGCTGATATCTTGATTCTCAATGAGTCTGTGAGTTTTAGTATTGATAATAACAATGAGTTAAATTCCGTAGCTGGACCAATGCCTGATGTGTTGAGTGGGAATTTCACTTGGAGGGTAAATAATTTTAGCTTGTTTAAGGAGATGATGAAGTCACAGAAGATAACAAGCCCTGTTTTCGTAGCGGGGGAGTGTTATTTGAGGATCGGTGTGTATCAAAGTGTGGTTAATGAGCAAGAGTACCTATCCATGTGTTTGGACAGTAGTGATACCGAAAAGACTGTTTTATCGGACAAGAGCAGTTGGTGTTTGTTTAGCATGTCAGCTTTGAATCAGAAGCCTGGGTGCACTCACATGAATAAAGAGTCTTATGGGAGGTTTGCTGCTGATAATAGGAGCGGGGATAATACGAGTGTGGGCTGGAACGATTACATGAAGATGTCTGACTTTGTGAACCCGGAAGCCGGGTTTTTAGTCGATGACACGGCTGTCTTTAGCACCTCATTTCATCTTATTAAAGAGCTCAGTAGCTTTACTAGGACTGGTGGGTTAATTGGGGGAAGGAATGGGACTAGATATGGACAAATGGGAAAATTCACTTGGACAATTAAAAATTTCAGAAGGTTAGTGAATCTTCTGGAGAAAAGGAAGATAACCGGTCTTTACATCAAAAGTAAGAGGTTTCAAATTGGTAACCGGGATTGTCGACTTATTGTTTACCCCCGAGGTATGTAAGTTCACTCAATTTTCTTATTTCTGCATTTGTAGTGCTCAATGTCTGAACTGATGGTCTTACTCTAAAATGGTTTCAGGGCAGTCCAAGGCACCATGCCTTCATCTTTCAGTATTTCTTGAAGTGACAGATTCACGAAGCGCTAGTAGCGATTGGAGTTGTTTTGTTAGCCACCAACTATCAGTTGTTAACCAGAGATCAGATGAGATGTCAGCGACAAAGGAATCTCAGAACCGATACTCAAAAGCCGAAAAGGATTGGGGTTGGCGTGAATTCGTAACACTTACTAGTTTGTTTGATCAAGACTCTGGATTTCTTGTTCAAGACTCTGTTGTTTTCTCGGCTGAGGTTCTTATTTTGAAAGAAACGTCTCTAACAAAAGACTACACGGAGGCAGACTCTACTAATCCAGTTTCACAAATTGATAACACCATGAAAAGTTCATTTACTTGGAAAGTGGAGAATTTCTTGGCCTTCAAGGAAATAATCGAAAAACGAAAGATTTTTAGCAAATTCTTTCAGGCTGGTGGATGTGAACTTCGGATTGGTGTATACGAGGTGTTTGATACTATATGCATATATTTAGAGAGTGATCAATCTGCAGGTACCGATGCGGACAATAATTTCTGGGTTAAGTACAAGATGGGTATTCTCAACCAAAAGAATCCGGCCAAAAGTGTGTGGAAGGAGTCATCTATATGTACCAAGACATGGAATAATTCTGTTCTACAGTTTATGAAGGTGTCTGACATGTTGGAGGCTGATGCTGGGTTTCTTGTACATGACACTGTCGTGTTTGTGTGTCAGATATTGGATTGTTGTCCTTGGTTTGAGTTTTCAGACCTAATGGTTAGTTTATACTCCATTTTATTTCTTAAACAGTATAATTATGTTATTAATTAACCTTACTCTTTTTTAGGTCTTGGCTTCAGATGATGACCAAGCTGATGCCTTAACCACCAACCCTAGTGAAATTATTGGTTCTGAAGAAAGTGAGGAAGACACATTCCAATATTTTCTTTCGCGAGCTGGAATCAATCTCGCGCTTGGGGAAAATCCGTCACAACTACAAGTTACTCTCCAGGAGAAGTTTCTAATGGATGCGGGTGCAATTTCTGGTTTTCTTACTGAGTTGCGTGTTTATCTTGATGATCCTACTAGAGTAAAGCGTTTACTTCTTCCGACAAAGAGTGATGAATATTCACCCAGCTTGATGAATTTTCTGATGGGTGTTAAAGTTCTACAGCAAGGAATTATTGATTTACTTCTTGATAAAATGGTTGAGTATTGCCAACCTTTGAAGAAAGGCTCTCATTCTGATGGCTGTGTGGCTGCAACTTCATCGGTGTCAAAGGTTGGTCTCTCATACTACTGAAAGCTATCCAGCAGCTTTTCTTTTTTGCTCAATTGTTTTTCTGACCACTTCTAATAAATTTTGTTGTGGCTAGAACAGTCTGAGGAGGTATTGGGACTGATTGTTAACTCACTAAAAACAATCGATGCGGTTGTTCCACAAGGTTGTTCTGAGTTTAGGCGACGACCATACTCTGCTACAAAAATTGCTCTTGTTTTAGACAGAGCACCCAAACATTTGCTACAAGATTTAGTTAGTCTGGTTCCTATATTGGTTGAGCATTCAGAGCATTCACTGGCTGCTTATGCACTTATTCAACGGCTTCTAAAGCCCGAAGCTGAAATATCTTTACGTGAAGCAGTAAGTGCAAGTTCATTTCATGAACTAGATCAAAAGTGTAAACATCTCCTCCATCTGACTTTTATTTCGTTGCACAGGTATACAATGCTCTTAGCCAGTTAGAATGTGATAGTGAAGTGTGGGAGCACATTCTACTTCAGTCATATGAGTTTCTAAGTGATTCATATGAGGAGTCTCTTGTTGCGACCATTCATTTCATACTTAAAATTGCTTCCCAGTGCCAACAATTACCCGAAGCCGTAAGTAATGACGTGTCTCGATCAGTTTCTCGTCTTTGTTGCGAGTAGATAGTTTCCTAATCTTGGCTAGCTAGTTAACCTAAGAATTTTTCTTATGCAGGTCAGGTCAGTCCGTGAGAGGCTTAAAAGTCTAGGTGCTGATATTGCCGAAATGATACGTAGGGACATCAACAGTGACTTCTTGGTGGGTCTTTGATTCAGGCCATTTTGTTTAGGTTTTGAAAATATTTTATGGGTTAGGCTTTAGATTTTAAGGCTTAGGGCTTGGTTTCTACTTTTTAGAGACTAGGGTTTAGGTTTTAAAGCTTAAAGTTTAGAATTGACGTTTTAAAGATTTATTAATTTATCCAACTTTAGAGTATATTTATAATTCTGAAATAAATCTATGTTAGTTTCATTTCATTATCTTTTTTTCTTTTTTTTGACACCTGAAATCTGTTTCATTTATAGTCTATAGAAATGGAATGGTATTTGAGATGAATTAATGGTATACAAAATTATAATTGTGAAAAATTAAAAATTCCAAACTTGATTGTGTTTTGAAATGTGATAGTGAAAAATATAATATATATTAAATAACGGTGGTCGGTATCCGCTAAAATAAAATCGAATTAACCGAGCACCGAACCGAAATGCGTACCCCTACAAGAGTCTATGCTTATAATTTTTTTATTGTCTAAAACTTGGTTTTCAAAGTTAGTAACTCGTATGATATCGACACATGTAAAATTTATCTATTAGATGTTGACATGTGTCAGAAAAGATTTATTTATTTTTTCCTTAAGAAAATAGGAAAACTTAAAAAACAAATTTACACATATACTAATTCATATGTCTATATCTAAAACGATTTTCACTTTTATTTTTCTTAACCAAAATGGAAAACTAACTATTTATTTTTTACATGCGTTATTGGTCAATTAAATTTGGCATGTATTAAGTTTCAAGAAAAAACCATTTAGCATGAATATTAACTAATAAAAAATGACTATTGAAGTTCAAAATAACAATATGAGTTATTCAAAAGTAATTTAATTGGATAAAAGTTGTATTTATCATTGTAATATAATGTTTTCACTTATGAGTACATGCGTTAAAATTCTTAGAATAAAACATAAGTATAATTATACTAATATTCTCATCAAGTATTCAAAAATTCATTCTTAAAACTCATTACCTTTTCAAAAATAATTGTGATTTCATTTAACGATTTAATAGGATTGATTTTTGATTACTTGATGAGAATGTAAGTATATGTGTTATTTATTAATTTTAAGTCATTTAAAATTATTTGGACATGAGCTTAAATTAACTAATGAGATTTGGACATATGTGTTATTTATTAATTTTAAGTCATTTTATCTCCCAAAGCCAACCATAATTGTCTGCTTTTCTGTTTCCAGTATTCTTCCTCTGCTTTGTAGGCCAGCAGCAGCTTATTGTTAATAGTAGAGATCAGTTCTTGGTTGGGGTCAAGGCTTGACATTGCTTCTTCTAGTTGTTGCATGAGTTCCTCAATAAGTTTCTGGCTATTCTGGTATTTCTCTCTGTTCCAGGTGAGTAGAATCAAAATCTAGTTTATTATGATAAAATAGATAGTTAAATTTGTACTGCAAAAAAATTGTATGAGACTAGGGTTTAGGTTTTAAAGCTTAAAGTTTAGAATTGACGTTTTAAAGATTTATTAATTTATCCAATTTTAGACTATATTTATAATTCTGAAATAAATCTATGTTAGTTTCATTTCATTATCTTTTTTTTTTCTTTTTTTTGACACCTGAAATCTGTTTCATTTATAGTCTATAGAAATGGAATGGTATTTCAGATGAATTAATGGTATCTATATATACATTTTTGGTGAAGATTTGGCCTCAAAAATCCTTTTACAATTTCAATATTGTACATTTAGTCCCTACAAATAAAATCTGACAAAATATATGTCTTAATGAAATTTACAAATCAATTAATAAACTCTTCTAACAATTCCTATTTTTGAAAAAACGAGATTTGAGATCCTAACATATGGAAATCAAATATTCAAATGATAATGACAATAAATAAATTAACATACAATATTCTTAAACTCAACTAATCCTTGCCAAAATTCTCGCTCATATTCAATTCTGTTTCTAAAAAAAATATCAAGTATTGCATGACATTAAACGTAATATTTACGTTTCCGAATTTGACAAACGTAATAATCTAATATCTCATCTTTGATATATCCCTTGGTATCACGTAATGCATTTTTGGTATGTATATAGTTAATGAAATCAATTATGAATATTTAATTCTAACATAAAACCATTTAATGCTATGGAATAATACTTTACCGAAAGAATAATCTCTTATTGGTATGACTTTTAAATTAAGGAAATCAATATTTACAATTTAATGCTAATATTATAACATAAATAAATCGAAACAGATCTTTTATTTTCTATTTTTGTTAAGCATATTTTCGAGAAAATATAGGCAATCAGAACTACTTACTACACCTAATGGCATATTCCTTTATTCCAATTTTGTTATGATTTTAAAGATACTATGCTTGGTCATCAAGATCTTTGTGACCTAACTTAAACCACTATAAATACTCGAACTATTGACAACTTCTCACATCATCGATCCAAAATAACGTTTTCCTAAATCCATCAAAAGAAACTTTCATCTCCCAATGGAAGCTTCATTTGCATTCCTTAAAAACCTATCTCCCTTTGTAATCTAACCCTCTGTATCGATTTGAGATATCTATCTTGGCTTTTTTTTTGGTGCAGCTGAGTGTTATCATTGATGTTGCCGGAGAGGAAGCTTATCTATCATCTCCAGCCGAGATTGTTCGGTAAGGTATATTTTATTCGACATATGAACCAAAAGTATAAGAGCTTAAACAAACTGAAGCCAAAGCGGTCTCTCATTTAATTTTATGTGTATATGCAGCGTTGTCGCAGAGACCAGTGTACCCATCTTCTAAGCCAGCAAAAGATTGGGACAAGCTGGAAGCTGAAGTGAAGAATAAACAGGTTCCACAAACGCAAACTTCTCATCCTTAACACTAGAGGCTTTGCTTTAATTTTATTCTTTCTGCTTATCACTTTTGAATTCCTCAGGAGAAGGATGAGAAGCTTGATGGAGATGCGGCTATCAACAAATTTTTCAGCGATATATACTCAAGTGCAGATGAGGACATGAGGCGAGCTATGAACAAATCATTTGTGAGCAAACCTTTCTTTGGTCTTTATTTTTTTAGTTTTATAACTTTCTCCTTTGTTTTTTTTTTGACTGATGATATATGCATGCTTGGGTGATTTTTGGGTTTGACAGGCTCAATCAAACGGGACGGTACTGTCGACAAATTGGAAAGAAGTTGGGACTAAGAAAGTGGAGAGCACAATGGATATGGAACTCAAGAAGTGGGAATACTGATCTTCTTAAAATCCTCTTTTCTGGTTTTTGTCAAAAATATGACAAATCTTTTGAACTTTTTATGTTTCTTTTGTTTTTTGCTTGCATTTGTCTCTCCATTCTTGCGTTGTGGTCTTAAAGAACGTTCTGATACTTTGATTTTGTATTAGAAAACTAAAATCACAAGTCTGTTGTTTTTGCACTTTCTTCTTTTTCAAATCAAGTCTTTTAAGTCGTCCATTTCTCTGAAAAGAGTCACGCTTCAAGCGTTTCTTTCTCCGACAAGAAATGGTAACTTTTGTAAGACGTCACCCAAAGCTTTGATATCTCCGACTAGGGTGTGCAATAAGTAGCAGAATCTGTCAACGGCTGCAAAGCTCAGGAGATCATTTTCGCCATCAAGACTAGCTATGAGGCTGGTCTCTCCAATGAAGAGCAGGAAAAGTGTAGCCAAGTGTGATGATCATGAGATGGTGAGTGGATTGAAACAGCGTCCGGTTTTAGTTCCCAAGAGATTCTCGATGGGAAGAATCTAATAAGAGAGAGTTTTAAATGAAAGAAGATATTCTTTTAGTTTTTGATGTGTTTGTGTATTAGTTAATCTTTCAGATGTTTGATCGTCAAGAAAAGTGTATGGGAGAAAACATTAATTTATTAAGTGGAATTACTTTTGATCAAGTGTGGGTTTAATTTGAGGTATAATTGCACCGTGGTCTAAAAAGGTTACATGTATAGACATATAGTTCTATAAATAATATCGTAGTCCATCGAATGGAAAGGAATCAAAATAATTATTAATTTATAATTTGGTTGAACTAACTTCGCTGAAATCAGTGATGTTTTTTTTTTCCATTATCTTATTTTATTTGTTTAGATAGAACGTGTTTCTAATAAGTAACAACGTATATTAACAAAACAAAATCGACAGATTTAGAACATTGATTTATCCTTTTTTATATTCTTAATGGGTCTTTACTTTCTGAATGATATTTGTAAACACTATCGCCTTCTTCCCACCAAATTAATTTTATGCAATAATCAATTAAAAAAAAAACAGGAAAGAAAAGGGTGTGGTTTATCTTTTCTTTTTTGGTTATTTGCACATAATCCGGGTGTTTGAATTGTTTCCAAAGTTTGTTTAATATTTCTTTTATGCAATAATGAACTAAAATATGTTAAATTAACTCACTAAACATTCCTAATTTTTTGTTTACGAGATTTGAGTTTCAAATATATGGAAATCAAATATTTAATTTTTAATGCTATTAAACATAATATCGAGAATATCTAGCAAATGGAAACTAATAAAACAAAATAATCGTGATCAAATCTAAATTACCATTTAAACTTCTTCCCATTAAGTCAAACGCGATTCAAGTCGATATCTAGGTAATATCTCAACAAGTTGATTTTTTACACAAATTATTCCACATTCCATATTTAAAAATGCATGTTTAAGAAGAAATATATTACCATATTATTTAAAACGTTTTAAATATGTGTAATATTACTAAGAGATTAATAGAAGATATTATCCCCAAATATCGCTTAAATATTAACTTTTCTTAATTACATTCAATTTTTTTTACGATTTTAAAGATATGTGGTGTGTATTTATTACTATAATCTTGATTGATTAATCGAATAAGATTTAATGCTAACAATAAATATTATGTGCAAATCATAATTGGTTAAATAATTAAAAGCATATCTTCTACAGATTTGCTAAACAATATATATATTCTAAATCATTGGTATATTACAACAATATATTTTAAAGATCACAATATTTCCAAAAACAAGATAATCATTTATTCAATCACAATATTTCGGATTTATTAGTTTCCTCGATAAGATTTGTGTATATCAAAATTTAACTTCACCACCAAGAAAATAACAATAATTTAGAAGGCCTAAACTTATATGATCTCTATATAAGAAATGTCAAGAGCAGTCATTTTATTCATCTACACACATTTCTGTTTAACAAATTTCAAAGTTTTCATACACCATACACCACCATTCAGTTTTATATACTACAAAAATCATAAATTTATGAAGATCAAAATTAAAAAGTCAAAATTATCCCACGGGTCAATATTTAAATATGTAATTGAGTTACTATATTACATATATTTTATGGGTTAAATCTAACAATCCAAAAGTGTAATCATATAGCTTTTATAAGAAATAATTTTTTTTTGTTAAAATCCAACATTGTTATATATACAAATTCAAAATATTATATATATTTGAATTTTATTAAAATTTAAACAATATAATTTTGTAAACTTTTGAAAAGTTAAACTTTATAAAACGGTTTAAATATTTATAATATTAAAAATTTAATGAAGTTTCAAATATTATAAATATTTGAACTTTATATGAATTTATATAAAGTTTAAACATTATAAATATTTATAAAAAGAAATTAATACGGGATGGTATACTTGCACATATATATAAAGTCCTTACACACTTTCAAAACTATTTAAATATACAACAAACACAATAAGATGATACGTTATTTGCACACGCCGCGGTACATCGTCGCTTACTAAATAGTAATCTCATTTTCCTTTATTATTATAAATATTCAAACATACAATATACTAATCGTACAATTAACACTATATAGATTTCTATATATATTCTAATCACACATGTAAATAGGTTATATAAAGACATATTATATTTAAAACCTATATTGATTTTTCTCAAACAAACATATATTATTTTTTTAAATAAAAATATAGTCCCGCGGTGTACCGCGGGTCAATCCCTAGTACAAAATTATAATTGTGAAAAATTAAAAATTCCAAAACTTGATTGTGTTTTGAAATGTGATAGTGAAAAATATAATATATATTAAATAACCGTGGTCGGTGTTGGTGTCGGATCCCGCAATTCGGATCCAGCCCATAAAAATGATAGAACAATGAAAAGGAGTGGGCCGTCAGCCCATTCCAGAGGACGAAAAGAGCGGTCCAGTGGGTTCTGAACTAGCCCGAATGAAACGTCGAGATCTCGACGTTTTAAATGAGAGCGAAACATACGGGATCTGCGAGATCAAGAAGATTCGAAACGGAAGCAATAATGAAGGCGAGATCTACGGCTTGACGGAGGATTTCGGTTTCGAATCATGTAATTATAAATAGGAAACAAAAACCATTGTAATGGGGACCGATTTCTTGAGCAATATACAGATACATACACTTCACTCTTTGTTTTCTTTTTGACGATTGTTATTCGAATTAACAAGGCTAGACGACCCGATACACATCTTAAAATTTGTATTGCGGATTCCGACATCCACAATTTGGCGCTAGAAGGAGGGGACTCTAGTCTTTTACTCCAGAATACCAATCGAGAAGATGTCAGACGTGACGGATTCGGCTTCAGCCCTCGACGAGATCAAGAAAATGCTGAAAGATCTATCCGAAAAGACTGACCAGCAACAGCTCGCGACCACTACTTTGTCTGAGAAGTTTTCAGCGTTCGAAGAACAAAGCAACAGCCAAATCGCAGTCCTCACGGCAAGTTGTTCCGAAATCAGGTCAGCCCACAATGCTTATGCCGATCGGGTTGATACTATTCTTGCAGGAACCTTGCGAACCAGCGGACCTCGCGGGCATCTGGATTTTCACAATCCAAACACTTCGGAAGTTCAGGATCCTAGGCTTGTCACCCCTAGCAGTGCGCTTCCAGCTTCGTTACCTCTGGGTTCTCAAAGCGAGCCTGGAGGAGGATCCAGTTTTCCACAAGCACCTCAAAATCCAGCCAGCGATTCATTCGCTCCGGTCAGAACACCTTTTCCTGTCCATCCGGAGAACACCCCGCGTCACCCCCAAACCGGATTCAATCTACCTCGTCTCCCGGTCAACCCGGAAATCCAGAACCTGCAGAATCAAATCCGGGAAATGAGTTCGAAGGTCCATCAAGCCACCAGCTCGGCTCCCGAAGTCGATAGAGTGATCGAGGAGACAAGAAGGACTCCTTTTACTCCACGAATTGCAGCCCTGCGAATTCAAGACCAAAGGAAGGTCAAACTTCCGGGGTACGATGGTAAGGGAGACCCCAAAGAATTTTTAACATCTTTTCAGGTCACCGCAGGGCGCGTACATCTGGAGCCAAATGAAGTAGACGCGGGTTTATGCAAACTCTTCGCTGAGAACCTGTCCGGGCCGGCTTTGACCTGGTTTACTCAACTAGAAGAGGGATCTATCGATAGCTTCAAGCAGCTATCCACTGCTTTCATTATGCAGTACAGATACTTCATCAAGAGCGATGTAACTGATGCACAGTTATGGAACCTCTCGCAAGGAGCCGGAGAGCCACTCCGGACTTACATCACGTCCTTTAAAGAGATTATGGTTCAGATCCCAAATCTGTCTGATTCCGCAGCTATTGCTGCACTCAAGAACGGTCTCTGGCATGAATCTCGTTTCCGAGAAGAATTGACTGTTAACCGACCAGCCACTATTCAGGACGCTCTTCATCGGGCAACGAACTGGATAAACGCGGAGGAAGAGCGAGCTGCTCTAGCCAAAAAGTTCAAAGCTGCCCCGAAGCCCGCTCAGCTTCCTCCGCAGAAGAAACCTGTTCAAGCCGAAGCTCGCAAACCCGGAGCGGGAACATTTTCAGTAGATCGAGAAGAGCCGAAAAGTTCCCCGAAAAATTCACCTGCGAAGCAATCCTTCTCGCCCAAGAACAAAAACGGCGCATTCCCGAGTAACAAGTGGATCCGTGATCCAAACGCCTACTGCGAAATCCACAAAGTTAATGGACATGCTACGAAAGATTGCAAAGCTTTAGGAAGACTGCTGGCTGCTAAGTTCGCATCTGGTGAAATACCCGAAATCGATGTTTCGGAGCTCGAGCCAACTCATCCGTCAGAGCAAACAGTCGAACCAGAAGTGTCCTCTCCTCCTAATAAGAAATCGAAGAGGATCCAATCTCCGGATATTCCTAAAGGACCAAAAAAGCAAATCCAGGTGATTATGGGGGGATCCAAGCTTTTTCGAGACTCCATTAGTGCGATCAAACAACACGAACGAAGAACAAACTCCCCGGTAGTCAAAAAAGCGAGAATCATTGAGGAGCAGTTACCCGAAGTAATTTTCTCCGAGAGCGAGACGAGTCAACTTGACAAACCGCACGATGATGCTCTGGTCATAACACTTGATATTGCGCATTGCGAAGTATCACGAGTTCTCATCGACACTGGGAGTTCGGTGGATTTAATCTTCCTTGATACCCTGACAAGAATGGGGATATCGAAGCAAAATATAAAGGGGCCACCATCTCCTTTGGTTTCCTTTACCAGTGAAACTTCAATGTCAGTAGGAACAATTGTTCTCCCGGTATCTGCCGAAGGGATAGTGAAAATGGTCGAGTTCACTGTGTTCGATCGTCCTGCGGCTTACAATGTTATCTTAGGGACGCCTTGGCTCTATGAAATGAAAGCAGTACCCTCGACGTATCATCAATGCTTAAAGTTCCCAACTGCGTCCGGAGTAAAACAAATCCTTGGAAGTCAGCGAGCTGCGAGGATGTGTTACATGTCCAGTCACAAGCTGAAGATTCAATAGCAACCACAGCTCGAGGTACCTGCGAATCCAGTCAAAAAGATCAGCAGCGACCTCGTGGAAGCAATAGCAATTAATGAGGAATATCCGGACCAAACTGTGAACATAGGATCAGGATTAAATGAAACACTCCGAGCCGAACTGATCAAATTCTTAAAAAGGAATCAAAAAACTTTCGCCTGGAAGATCGAGGAGATGACTGGGATTGATACAAAGGTAATCTCACACGAGCTCAACATCGATCCGACTTTCAAACCGGTTAAACAAAAGCGCAGGAAACTCGGTCCGGATCGAGCCGAAGCTGTAAACGCCGAAGTGCAGCGTTTGCTTGATGCGGGTTTAATTCGCGAAGTCAAATACCCGGACTGGTTGGCAAACCCTGTTGTAGTAAAAAAGAAAAATGGGAAATGGCGAGTTTGTGTGGATTTCACCGATCTTAACAAAGCTTGTCCCAAAGATAGTTTCCCACTTCCGCACATCGATCGACTTGTGGAGTCAACTACGGGTCACGAAATGATGTCTTTCATGGACGCTTTTTCCGGGTATAATCAGATTTTGATGAATCCGGAAGATCAGGAAAAAACAGCTTTCATCACGGACCGCGGAACATACTGTTATATAGTCATGCCTTTCGGGTTGAAAAATGCCGGAGCCACTTATCAACGATTGGTGAATATGATGTTCAAAGATCTCCTCGGTAAAACGATGGAAGTATATATTGACGATATGTTGGTGAAGTCAATATCAAGTACTTCGCATATCGAACATCTAGAACAGTGCTTCGCAATTCTGAATGAGTTCGGAATGAAACTGAACCCGACCAAGTGCACTTTTGCAGTTCCGTCGGGAGAGTTTTTGGGTTATATTGTCACGGAGCGAGGAATCGAAGCTAATCCGCGACAGTTGAACGCTTTTCTGGCGATGTCTTCGCCTCGCAACATCCGAGAAGTTCAGCGACTCACGGGGCGGATAGCAGCTTTGAACCGTTTCATCTCGAAGTCAACCGATAGATGCCTTCCATTCTATAATCTGCTCAGAAAAGCGAACAAGAATTTCATCTGGGACGAGAATTGTGAAAAGGCTTTCAAAGATCTAAAAGATTATTTGTCCAAACCTCCTGTGCTAGCGAAACCCGAGTTCGGAGAAGAGCTTTTCTTGTACGTGTCAGTATCTGACAGCGCAGTAAGCGGAGTGTTAGTGCGGTTGGATCGGAACGACGAAAGACCGATTTTCTATGTAAGCAAGTCTTTTTCGGGAGCGGAATCAAGATATCCGATGATGGAAAAGTTAGCTCTGGCAGTAATTACTTCGGCTCGGAAATTAAGACCGTATTTTCAATCTCATACGGTTATTATTCTAACTACGCAACCTTTAAGGGCAATTTTGCATAGTCCGAGTCAGTCGGGAAGATTGGTCAAATGGGCAATCGAGCTAAGCGAATATGATATTCAGTTCCGAACAAGGACAAGCTTGAAATCTCAAGTCCTCGCAGATTTTCTGATCGAACTACCTCTGGTTTCCATGGAAGTCAAAGAAAATGAAGGACCTTGGATACTTCATGTGGACGGCGCATCCTCAAAACAAGGTTCCGGGATCGGTATCCGATTACAATCCCCATATGGTGAAGTAATTGAACAGTCATTTCGTCTCGCATTTAATGCGTCAAACAACGAGGCGGAGTACGAATCTCTCCTTGCAGGACTTCGCCTAGCGATTGGGATAGGTATCACAAAACTACGGACATTCTGCGACTCGCAGCTAGTTGCTAATCAATTTTCTGGTGACTATGAAGCTAAGGATAGTAGAATGGAAGCTTACCTAGCTCAAGTTCAACACCTGAGTAAGAAATTTCAAAGTTTCGAACTCACGAGGATTCCACGAGGCGAGAACTCAGATGCGGATGCTTTAGCTGCGTTAGCATCGAGTTCCGAAGTAACAGTAAGCAGAATGATCCCTGTCGAAGTAATCGAGCATCCGAGCATAGCAGGTTCAAGTCCGTCAGTCGGAGAAATGAATTTTGTAACCACTCGATCTATGCGAAGAAGAATGAATATGGATCCAGACTCGCCAAGGAATGAAGAAGCTGAACAAGTACCTGAAGTGGAATCGCCTGTTGGAGCACCGCCAAATCCGGAACCACCGCAACAATTACTACCGCTTCCAGATTGGGGGGCAGATTGGCGGATACCCATCAGAGAATACATCCTTAATGGTACTCTCCCTACGGATAAATGGGAAGCGCGAAGTCTAAAGGCTAAAAGCGCTCGATTTTGCATTTCAAATGATATCCTCTACAGAAGAAGCATCTCGGGTCCCGACATGATCTGTATTTTTGGCCAACAAGTTCGTACTGTAATAAAAGAAATTCATGAAGGAGTTTGCGGCAATCACTCCGGAGGTCGTTCTTTGGCCTTTAAGGTAAAAAGATATGGATATTTCTGGCCCACTTTAATTGCGGATTGCGAGGAATACGCTCGGAAGTGCGAACAGTGCCAGAAGCATGCACCTTCGATTCACCAGCCTACGGAGCTCTTGTCATCAGTTTCTTCGCCTTATCCGTTTATGAAATGGTCTATGGACATTATTGGGCCTCTCCACGTCTCGACACGCGGAGTGAAATTTGTTCTGGTCCTAACCGATTATTTCTCAAAGTGGGTAGAAGCAGCAGCTTATGTAAACATAACTCAGGTGCAAGTTCGCAAGTTCATTTGGCAGGATATCATTTGTAGGCATGGGTTGCCGTTTGAAATCGTTACTGATAATGGACCTCAGTTCATTTCGGGGCAGTTCGAATCTTTCTGCGAAGAATGGCAAATCAGGCTTAGTCGGTCCACGCCTCGTTATCCGCAGGGTAACGGGCAAGCAGAGGCAATGAATAAAACCATTTTGTCTACCTTGAAGAAAAAATTGAAAGCACACAAGGGAGCTTGGTTTAACGAGTTACAAAGCGTTCTCTGGGCAATTCGCACTACCCCCAGACGAGCAACCGGGGAGACGCCTTTTTCATTAGTGTACGGAATGGAAGCCGTAATTCCCGCTGAAATATTTGTGCCGAGTCCGAGAAGGATGTACAATCCACAGAGCGAGGCTGCAAATAATGAGCAGATGGTTGACGTGATTGATACAATCGAAGAGCGACGTGATCGTTCGTTAATTCGGATGCAAAACTACCAGAATGCCGCGGCACGATACTACAATTCGAACGTTCGAAATCGGCACTTCGACGTTGGGACATTAGTATTACGCAAAGTTCAGCAAAATACAGCCGAAGACGGAGCAGGAAAGTTAGGCATCAACTGGGAAGGTCCTTATCGAATTACTCAAGTAGTTCGCAATGGAGTTTATCGCCTTGAAAACATGGAAGGAAAGGCAGTCCGAAGAGCTTGGAATTCCATTCATCTGAAGAGATACTTTGTTTAAGTATTTTATTATTTTCATTATTGTAAATCGAACTACGAAAGACTTGATCCCCACCTTTGGGTACGTAGGCAGCTCGGATTTCGAGTGCAGTCTCTAAATCAAATAAAATGTTTACACTTTTCTAAACATCTTTTAAACCGAGATTTATCTCGCAATCCGTGAAACCGAGAAGAACCTCGTAATTACTTTTCTCGAAACCGAGCTCAGACCTCTGGTAATTCTTGAAAGATAAGCCTAAGTTTTACTTAGCAAAAAAAGGGTCTGGTTCAACACAGACTAGGAATTTCTGCGGACTCCGAGTCCCGATCCTCATCTTTTCTATTGAGAACACCCGCATAACTCTCGTTCTTAATATTTCCCTTAATGAATTATGAGTTCGTGTAAACTGCGTATCTCGTTGAAATTTTAAGTATTTCTTAATTTTTCGTACGAGGTATTCAAATTTCTCGAATGCTCCGGATTTATAATTCAAAAGGACTTATAAAAAATATTCAAGTCTTCAAAAGAGAAAAAGCAGTAAATGGGTTCGAATTGAAAAAACAATAAAGGGGGGCACACTAGCCATCACAACCCCGAAAACAGATTACTGATCCTTGACGTCGGGATCCTGCTGCATCTCCTCGGGCAGAACGGCAGCCTCGAAGTCCTGGCCAGCCATGAGATCCCTGTTAGTTCCGAACTCATCAATAGCGACATCATCTTCCGGAAGAGATGCCTTTTGCACGGGTTCTGGGGGAGTCGCTACAAAGAGATGAGAAAACTCATTTGGTTGTGGTCTGAGAGCGCTTACCTCGCGAGCCTTCTTCTCAGCCTCTTCCTCATCTTTCTTTACCGACTCTAGTTCGGCTTTGATGTCCGGAATTTCTCCTTTCAGAATCTCCTCAAGAAGCTCTCGGTTCGCCCGAGTCTCGGCAAGACGCGTCCCAATCATCTCGTTATCGCTTATGGCCTTGTAGTAGGTCTCATGCTTCGAGGCGAGTCCGCTATAGAGTTCACGGAGCCTCGTCCTTTCATCTTTTTTCGCTGCTGCGAGCTCCTCGTCCCGTTTCTCAGCAACAATCTTGCACCATTCCTCGCTTCGCTTAACTTCAGCTTCCAGCGAGGTAATCTTGTCACATGCCTCGAGGTACATGTTCTTTCCGGAATTCAGTTTCTCGGAAAGATCAGTCTTGGCAATTTCAAGAAGGTTGCAGCGGGCCTCGGCCTCCAGCATTCGCTCCCGGATCTCGTTCGCCTTTGCCACCGCCCTGGCATTTTCTTCCTCCATCTCCTTGAGTTGACGGATCTCGTCTTCAAGTTCGGCAACCCGAGTTCTGAGACCATCCAGCTCGTTAACAGGAAAGAGCTGGGACTCGTGGCAGGAGAAGGTGGTGTTGTACTCGAGCATTAACTGACAAAACGAAGATTCATGAGGACGTAAAGGAAATATATATATCTTTTATATAAGGAGAAAGGTTCAAAGTATTACCTCTCCGAGTTTATCAGCGAAGCGAAAGTAGTTCGCTCTGTTGACCTCCTTTAAGTCATTAAAGGGAGGGATCCTCATCCCAACAGGAGTAAAGTTCCTCATAAAATCAGCTGGTGACTTCGGAGGAGCTGTTAAAATAAAAAAAAAGTCAAAACGAAGTCGAAGTTAGAAGAATACGAAGTGACTCTACTTACCAGTAGGGATCGGAATCTCCTGACGGACGGATTCCCGATTCTCAGAATCCCGCGAAGGCAGGACAAGAAGCTGAGTTGGCAGCTCGGACTCCGGGGCCCGTTGTGAATCTCCTTTTTCTTCTGGTTTCGACCCCAGACTGGGTCCAGCGTCCTCGGAAGGGTTTTTCTCGTCGTTCAGACGAGAACGACTCTTGCGTTGAAGGGGAGGAACTTCAGTTTCCTCGTTCCTGCGTTTCCTTGAGGAGGTTGCAGTGTGGCCTCCTTCCGAATTTTCTTTTTCCCGAGAAGATCGGGAGGAGCGAGAATCCGAGATCCGGATTATGTCTTTTCCCGAAGACACCTTCTTTTGATCACGATGATCGGAGGTCTTCGACTCGGAAACCGGATCTGCGGTACCCGAACTCTTCCCTTTACCAGATGAAGATCTGGCTTTCCCATCATCTAAGGCCTTCACCATCCTGGCCTTATCTTCTTTTTCTCTCGCTTCTCTTGCTTTTTCCCTTTCCTTCTGGAGCTTCTTCTCCTCGCGATAGGAAAGTGGAGACATGTTAGTGGCAACAGCAGGGGATGAGGGAGGGGTGGAAGAAATGAGGTCGGACCGCGAGTAAATTCGGGCACACGAATTTCGGATGCGTTCGCAGGTGAACAATTCCCACGTGAGGTCGCTGCGATTGCAAATCTTTACGAATTGCTCCGCAAAGGTATGAGAAAGTGGCTTCTTCGGGAACTTGACTGCAAAAGACAAAAGAAAAAGGGTTAGTTCGTTGAAAAGCAAAGTTAGGAAAAGAAAACACGCAATACAATCCCTAAAAAGCTATCTAACCAGGACGACGAGTCCAATCTCGGACAAAGAAGCCTGTATTCGGACCATAGGAAAACTCGTTTACGGGGAAGAAAAAGTATGATTTCCTCCACTTTTCATCCTTATCAGAAAAATCTCCGAAGACCTTGAAATGGCTTCGAGGACTGAGGAAGAATGTTCCCGGGGTGCGACCTTTCTTCATCGTATAAAGTTGAAAGACGTCAGCAAGAGAGATCCTATATCCGTTTTCCTCCGCTAGAGTTTGAAGGCTCAGGACAGTTCGGACAACATTTGGACAGAGTTGAGGTAGAGCTATCCCTAACTCGTGCATAAGTTCCACTAGAAGCCCTGGAAGAGGGAAGGATAGACCGCACTCCGAAAAGAATATCTCGAAAGCGCAAGCGTGGTCATTAGGAGGAGATTCTGGGGACTCCTGGGGTCCCGGAGCTACTAGATTGATTTGACGCGGGATCCTGCAGCCGCCTTTCATCAAAGCCAACTTTTTATCATCGAGATCCGATGAGAAATACTTTCCGAAGTCACCTTCTAAGACGAAAGTTTCACTCCGGATTTTCTTGCTCTTCCTCGGAGCCATAACTCTATGTTGGTAATATTGGAGTTTGAGAGGAGATCTGGGAACAAAGAAGCTCAAGAACACCTCAAGAACACTCTTTAGTAATTCTGAAGATCTTTGTGGAAACCCAGAAAACGGGTAGATCTAGCGGTGGATATTCTTCGGGAGACGGTTGCGAATCGCCGGAACACGAAGAACACGGCGGAGCGGAAGGAGAATAGCGGAAATCTTCAAGCAAATGACTGAAAATCTAAGAAATCTTTTAGATTTCTGGCCTAAATCTAACAGTTACTAGCTAGAACGGCGGATGATCTAACGATTCCAAAACTAGAAAATGTAACAATTAAAGATCAGAGAAGAAGTAGAAGTAGAAGGAAGAAGAGGGTACCTTTAAATACGGAGGAGAGCAGAAGTGGCTTGAAGGTGATAAAGACGAGTGCGGTTACAGAACCCGAAGAGTCTGATGATTATATAGGGGATCGTTGGGCGGCAAAGAGAAAACCCTAGGATCTCGAAGCAGTCTTTATCTTCCCGAGGAAAATCCCTCGATCCGCGGGAAAAGTAAAACCCTAAGATCTTGAAACGTCATTTCGGTCGAAGAATAAGATCCCAGGAAAGTCGGAATTAATGACGAAATCTCCGAATCCGAAAGAAGTTCAACATTTAAAGTATCCCGAAGTATCCACTTCGGAACACTTGGGGGGCAAACTGTTGGTGTCGGATCCCGCAATTCGGATCCAGCCCATAAAAATGATAGAACAATGAAAAGGAGTGGGCCGTCAGCCCATTCCAGAGGACGAAAAGAGCGGTCCAGTGGGTTCTGAACTAGCCCGAATGAAACGTCGAGATCTCGACGTTTTAAATGAGAAGCGAAACATACGGGATCTGCGAGATCAAGAAGATTCGAAACGGAAGCAATAATGAAGGCGAGATCTGCGGCTTGACGGAGGATTTCGGTTTCGAATCATGTAATTATAAATAGGAAACAAAAACCATTGTAATGGGGACGGATTTCTTGAGCAATATACAGTTACATACACTTCACTCTTTGTTTTCTTTTTGACGATTGTTGTTCGAATTAACAAGGCTAGACGACCCGATACACATCTTAAAATTTGTATTGCGGATTCCGACATCCACAGTCGGTATCCGTTAAAATAAAATCGAATTAACCGAGCACCGAACCGAAATTAAACCGAAATGCCTACCCCTACAAGAGATCTATGCTTATAATTTTTTTATTGTCTAAAGCTTGGTTTTCAAAGTTAGTAACTTGTATGATATTGACACATGTCAAATTTATCTATTAGATGTTGACATGTGTCAGAAAAGATTTATTTATTTTTTCCTTAAGAAAATAGGAAAACTTAAAAAACAAATTTACACATATACTAATTCTCATATGTCTATATCTAAAAAGATTTTCACTTTTATTTTTCTTAACCAAAATGGAAAACTAACAATTTGTTTTTTACATGCGTTATTGGTCACTTAAATTTGGCATGTATTAAGTTTCAAGAAAAAACCATTTAGCATGAATATTAACTAATAAAAAATGGTTATTGAAGTTCAAAATAACAATATGAGTTATTCAAAAGTAATTTAATTGGATAAAAGTTGTATTTGTCATTGTAATATAATGTTTTCACTTATGAGTACATGCGTTAAAATTCTTAGAATAAAACATAAGTATAATTATACTAATATTCTCATCAAGTATTCAAAAATTCATTCTTAAAACTCATTACCTTTTCAAAAATAATTGTGATTTCATTTAACGATTTAATAGGATTGATTTTTGATTACTTGATGAGAATGTAAGTATATGTGTTATTTCTTAATTTTAAGTCATTTAAAATTATTTGGACATGAGCTTAAATTAACTTATGAGATTAGGACATATGTGTTATTTATTAATTTTAAGTCATTTTATCTCCCAAAGCCAACCGTAATTGTCTGCTTCTCTGTTTCCAGTATTCTTCTTCTGCTTTGTAGGCCAACAGCAGCTTATTGTTAATAGTAGAGATCAGTTCTTGGTTGGGGTCAAGGCTTGACATTGCTTCTTCTAGTTGTTGCCTGAGTTCCTCAATAAGTTTCTGGCTATTCTGGTATTTCTCTCTGTTCCAGGTGAGTAGAATCAAAATCTAGTTTATTATGATAAAATAGATAGTTAAATTTGTACTGCAAAAAAAATTGTATGAGACTGAAATTTGGTTATCATCAATAAGATGAAGTATGTAGAATTAAAATTCTGCTTATTATGATGAAAGAGATAGATAAAGTGTATAGCAAAATAGAATGAGTAAGATTGAAATTTAGTTTAAAACAAAATTACTATAGTAAATATTAAAAAGAGTATGGATATCTATTTAGAATTCAAATATCATCAATAATTTTTTTTCTTACATCCTAATAAGAATTATAGTGCTCATATCATACATCTGAAATCATCAACATTGTAAAAAGTTAGAAACTAAGCATGTTAAGTGAAAAATAATAGCTAATTTGCTAACTAAGAGCATTAATGATGAGAGTGATGATGATGATGGTGATGATGATGATGATGATGATGATGATGATGATGATGATGATGATGATGATGATGATGATGATGATGATGATGATGATGATGATGATGATGATGATGATTCAGAAATAAAAAAATAATGAACAATCAACTTAATAACATAATATGTTTGTAATACGTGATAAACTAATAGCTTACTAAAAAAATACATGCAATGAAGTGTAACGACTCATACCAAAATATCTATTTGGGAAAATGGTTTGTATTTTCGTTAAAAGAATTGATTCTTTTTTGCCTATATAACATGAATGATGTTCTTCAATACAAAACATAAAATATAAAAAAAAGTATAAAGATATCCAAACAAATAGTTATTAATGCTGAAAAGATCATCAATAACAAGTACACCATGATTTTGAACGAACCCATGAGTCATCAATGAAGTGTAACGACTCATACAAAAATAATCATTTTGGAAAATGGTTTGTCCTATTCGTTAAATGAATTGATTCTTTTTTGCCTATATAACATGAATGATGTTTTTCAATACAAAACACAAAACCTAAAAGAAAAATAGAAAGATATCCAAACAAATAGTTATGAATGCTGAAAATATCATTAATAACATATACAACATGGTTTTGAACGAACCCATGAGTCATCAAGCATCTTCATATAAAATGAGTCACTAAAATACCCAAGAGGATGTAGAGATAGTTAACAAAGAAATGAAGGTATAAGTGAATTTAAAAAATAGACTTATTTTCTAAATTTGAATAAAAATCTTTATTCAAAAACTACGACTCATTTTATTTCCAATTAATTGAGAAAGGAAAAGAAAAAAAAATTGCATATACAAGTTTGCATGTATATGTTTAGAACTTTATAAACGTTTTCTAAACTAAAAATAAAAACGAACATAAAATTAGTATGATATTAATCGTTGTAGTGTTACTGAAAATATAATATAATAATACCTTCTCAAAAGCAATTCACACATGTGAAACTTATAATTAACGGGATCGAGAAAATATAAGTTAAACTTATAATGTGTAATTTCTTTATATATTTTTTTGGAACAAATTAGGCGTTGGATATTGTTGGACTTTCATCACGTCAACTATTATAAGAATACTATAGGTTTAATTTAGGGGGTGTTATTGATTGTATAAGTTGAAATCAACTCCATTAGATTTAAAAGTTCATCAGAAATTTAAAAACTGGATTCATTGTGACTGAGTCATTATTCATTTGACATATCTGTGGCAGTGTATTTACAACGACACATGATATCATTTAGTTTTGAACTATATAATTGAATTTATAACAAATGATTGCTTCAATTCAGTATAAAAAATATCACAGATGTGTAATGTATATATATATATATATATATCATGTTACTATGTTAGAATGGTCGTGGGATCTAAACTAAAAAAGAGGGAGATATGACTAATTAGTTATGACTATAACGTCTTACTAGGTTACAATCAAATATTTTATATAAAAAATTGAAAAATAAAATATGGAGATAGATAGAATACAATGATTACCGTGAAAGTGAAAAGGAGGGAGAGATAGAGATCTAGAGAAGAAAATAAAGACATACATATTTGATTTGAAAGGGAAAACTAGAATTTTTGTTTATAATCATAAATAGGATTTTGAAATCTTAGGGTAGAATGTTGAATTTTGATTGCCATAATTTATACATGAAATTAGTTTCAGATTCATTCAAATATTTTTAAATAATATCATTTGTGAAATTCTACCAAACGTGAATAACAGAGAACTTTAATTGATCATTGTAAATATGAGAACCAACAACACTTGATTTAGAACTCTTTTATAATAAACATTATACATGTAAGAACAATAACACTTGATTTGAAAATCTTTTAGTGAAAATATTATAAATCTAAAAACTAATAACACTTGATTTGAGTAAAATATTTAAAATTAGTGATTGAATAACATTAGAGTTGGGTTAGAGTTATACTCTATTAAAATCTATTACTCCCTCCGTTTTCGAATAGTTGTCGTTTTAGAGAAATTTTTTTGTTTTTAATTAGTTGTCGTTTTCAGTTTTCGATGCAAAATTTATTACTTTTTTATTTTTTATATTTATTTTTATTATGCAACTTGATTTACTATTGGTTAAATTATGTTTAGGTAGATAATTAATGATATTTTTATATTGAAAAACTAACAACATTAATAGTTTCTTAATTTGTGTGCATATAGTTAAAACGAATTACTATTCGAAAACGGAGGGAGTATCTAATAACACCCACTTATTAGAGTAATTATGATGTATATCATTTAATAACTATTGTTTTAGATAGTTAGAAACATTCCATAAAAAAACTAGCCGTAAATTTTATTTTTTCTCTTTCTCTTCCATTTGTACTCTCTTTCTCTTCTAATTATTTCATAGAATAATTATGGTGTATATCATTTAATAACTATTGTTTTGGATAGTTAAAAAGATTTCATGAAAATCTAACCAATTTTTTTTTTTCTCTATCTCTTCCATTTTAACTTTATTTTTCTCTTCCTATTTTCCCTTCCAACTATTTCCTATTACTCATTTGTAATTATCATATATCTTCCCTTGTTTTTATTATATTTTTGTAAACAATTGAATCATCTATAAAATAAAATAAAGATATATTTTACCGTATATATTAGGATTCTAATTTTAAAAACACAAATAAATTATTGAACCTATGAAAAAGAGTATATGGTATATTCATACATCGGTTATGACGATTAATAATATTCCATAAATATAATATAAAAATTACGATAAGAAACCGTAAGAGCTATATTTATCGATAAAATTCATAAAGTGTTATTTTTTTCTTAGAAATTGTCTAACTAGATGAAGTTATATTTGAATTGTTGGAATATTGAGGATATGTTTGCTTTTTTTTTTAACCTTGTGCAAAGCATGTCCAATGGTGATTCAAATTTTACTTTTTCCTTCATTTTGAAAATGAAAAAATCTTCTCCAATGATGTTTCATTTTCATCTTCAAAATGAAGGATTGAAAAATATTAACCTTTTCATTATCTATATATATATATATATATACTTACTAAATTTTTTGGCTCATTTACCTGATTGGGGAGCTCATTGAGAGGTAATGAAGAGGCTATTATGTGTGTGTACTTCACCAACTTCACCACAAACACATCATTTCTCAGGGCTGCTACATCATTATGCGACTCTCCTTGCTTCAACTCTAAGTTAGCAAGTCTTTCATCGACTTTTGACATGAATAAAGACGCCTAACTGCCTAGCAGAATCACTTGCAGATTCCGCTTTGGAGAGAACCGTGCCTCTCCCTCGTAAAAGAACTTGTGATTGAGTTCAATCAAAACAGGAAATCTCTGAAACAAGTCAAGAATCCAGTTCTTGAATAGAGACCCCAAACTGTTTTCCAACTTCTCACCAAACAGCTTCTGCAGGATTCCTGAACCAAAGACATTCTTCAATATTTCCACTTTCTTCCGGGGTATTCCCGAGGAGAAGGAGCAGCAAAAAATCGATCGAGATCTCCTTAGGTTTAGCTGTAAAACTGACTCATCAGCATCAAAAGGAAGAAGCTGAAATATGTTAAAAATGAAATGAAGTCAGAGATTTAGATTTTACCTCACGAACCAGATATGGAGACATGAACGGAGATCCAGAAGAAGAGAGTGAACACTAGATAATCGATCCAGAGCTCTTTTGGGTAAACTGTAAAACAGACTCATCAGCACCAAAAAAAAAAAAAAAAGAAGCTGAACCAAAGTAACAATGAAGTCAGAGATTCAGATTTTACCTCACGAACCAGAGTTTTAGGATCCATCGACATGGTCGGAGAGACTGAAAAGAGTGAACAGTAAAGAATAGATCCAGATCTTTGGTTAAACTGTAAAACCGACTCATTGTTATATCAGAGAACAACATACTGAACTGGATTGTTCTATTGAAAGTGATAAGGAAAACACTACAAACTCCAATAGCTTAAATAGAAGAAACAAAGCAACAGACTCCTAGAAATCACCACGACTCACGTGCTTCCTATAAACTAGGATGACTTATTCAAAGACTAACAACTTCAAAACAAACGCATAAGACTTGGACTTGACCAGAGACTTGACAATTTTATTCTTCACTCATCAGCATCAAAAAAAAGAAGTTGAACCAAAGTAAAAATGAAGTCATAGATTCATATTTTACCTCATGAACCACAGTTTTAGGATACGACGACATGGTCGGAGATACAGAAAAGAGTGAACGGGAAAGAATAGTCCAGATCTGTGGTTAAACTGTAAAACCGACTCATCAGCATAAAAAAAAAAAGAAGCTGAACCAGATTAAACATAAAAGCAAGAAAATAAAAGAAAGGGAGATGAAGGATGATTTTAGATAATATTTTTCTATTTATAATATAAACACACCCAAAATAAAAGCAAGAAAATAAAAGAAAGGGAGATGAAAGATGATTTTAAATCATTTTTCTATTTACAATTATAAACACACACCTAACTTAGAAGATACCTATGGCTTGGATTTTGAGTAATCACCTCATATGTATGGACCGATATATGAGATGAGCATACAAATGAACAACACAACGCTGATGTGTCTCATGAGATATGTAACCATCAAAACCATGAAAATCTAAGCAACTGCAACTCCTTCAAATGACATTTTTTTTCTCTCAACTATTCAACTAACTAGCTCTTTCTCTTTTTTTCTTTTTCTTTCTTTCTATTCTTTTATTTTCTTGTATAAACCTAGAATGACTATCCTATAGTATAGATAGAAACTCTAAACCCTAATTGACATGTCAAGTTACCATATCATAGTTTTCATATATTTTTGTTCTATATTTAATATGTTTTCATATAATTTTTTTTAAAAAATAACAATTATAAAAATAGTCTACTTAATTCATGTGTGTTTTACCTCTCTTGGCTACAATCCAAATTTTTATCATATTGATATGCCACTCGTTAAAGCTAATCCATTTTTCTAAAGGGTCATATGTAGTAATATATCGATAGTGACCTCCTTAACTCATCTTATACAAAAATAATAATATAGTTGTTCACAATCGTATAAATAAATTAATTGTTCATACATATGTGTATGGAAAATATACTATCCAAATTTATGTGTTACTTAGTGCGCATTCTTTTTGTCAAATATTCTGAAATTGTCATCCATGCAACTCTTTTATGACTTTTATTAGACTTGATACAATGATACTCATGATTTACAAAATTGTTTACTACAATTCCTTAGCTTTATAACAACAATACATACATAATCATTTTTTACAAACAAATTAACCAAGGAAAATTTAGCTTAATCAAATACTGATTTTTTACTTTTTATATATACACCATGATGGGTCGGAGATAGATTATGAAATAAAAACACATATGTTTTATTAAAAAACCTATGAACGTATGACTTTATTGATGACCACCATAAATATGTATGGTTTTGTTTTTGTTTATTAACAATGTATCTATATTAGTATTTTGGAAATACATTTTGTACCGGATGGGTTAAAAATGTATCCGAGATCTTTGGTATCTGACCCGGTACAAAATTTACTTCAAACTCTTACACCAGATATTCCATATATTTTCCTTTGATCAGATTATAAGAAACCGAACTATTACACCAGATATTTCATATTTAAGATTTAAAATTATTATTTTCCTATCATCTTCGTTTGATGTTTTGTAACTTTTTTGAATTTTCATATAATACATAAAGTTAAGAAAAATCTCAATTTTTTGTCCTGCCTATATTGTGATTCGAAACTTTAAAAACGGACATATATATATTATTCAAGTAATAGAAAATATGTGTGTTCAACGTTCAACATCGACTAAAATGTTTAGACAATGATTCAGAGTCATATTATAAATAAGTTCAAAATGATCCAAATTTGAATGAGCATGAAGCTTAACTTCACAAGCATTCAAATTTAAAAGTTTATATACAGTTAATTTGTTTTTTAGTTAAACTGTTTAATTTTAGCAGAAATATTAAATTTTAAAATTTTATAGTTTTAAATATTATAATTGATAAATTTAAAATCAATAAAAAGTGTATAATATAATGAATATATGAACGTATAAAAAATTAAAATAACACGGGACGGGATAATATGGTGGGACGAGTTTGAATCAACATTAATAAAAAATTAAAATTTTATTAACATGTCGCTTCAATACGGGTTAAATTTTTATTTTATATTTATTTTTTAACACCATCAATATTAGACATATCGAATCAGCCTAATTTACAAAAGATTGTATAAAACCAAAAATGTCCCGTGGTATAACGTTACTTAATAACAATTGTAAACTATAAATTATAAATGTCTTATAAAATAATACAATTTGAAATTTTTTATATATAATAAATAATCATTAATTTTTAAAAATTACTATTTTTAGAAAACAAATATTAATGGTGTACCGTGAGTTAAAATATAATATTTCTTAGCAATGGATATTTCTATGTTTTGGTATTTCTTACAAAATTTGTGAGATGACAACTATATCAAACTTTTTTCAAATCTAAGAAAAATGAAATAAAGCATGAAATATGTTACCAAAAAGGAATTTGTTTGGCCAAAAAAAAAAAAGGAATTTGTTTTTGTAATAAAAGCATTTTGGACAACGAAAATCAAATTGAAAAGAAAATGAAACAAAAGGCATGGGGAGAAGTCGAGGAGGCGCATGTTAACACACTACGCGCACGTTAAATCCTGTCTTTGCCCTCTCTCTAAGAAAAAAAAAAAAAATTGATCAACCTAGATAAAATAGCAGAAGAGAAGCTGTGAGAGGAAAAAAAAAAAAATTGAAGAAAAAACCGCCATTGAAATGATGAAGCAAAGCTCATCGGAGGCAGTGTCATCGTCTTCTTCATCAGCCGCCGCTGACCAATCTCATCCCTCCGTATCTTCATCTTCTTCATCATCATCGGAGAAGCCTCTTTCTTCCTCTTCGATTTCTCCAGCGGAGGATCTTCAGGTAGGATCGTCGAGAGATGGAAGCGGAGGTGCACAAGAGATCGTAGCCGTCGATCGGCCAGGAGAGTACACGGCTTTGTGTAGATGGACGGTTGAGAGCTTCCCACGTGTCAAAGCTAAGGCACTGTGGAGCAAGTACTTCGATGTAGGAGGCTACGATTGTCGTCTCTTAGTTTACCCTAGAGGTGATTCTCAGGCTCTTCCTGGTTACATCAGCATCTATCTTCAGATCATGGACCCTCGTGGTACTACTTCGTCTCGTTGGGATTGTTTCGCTAGCTATCGTCTCTCTATCGTTAATCATGTCGATGACTCTTTAACAATCCATAAGGATTCTTGGCATAGATTCTCTAGCAAGAAGAAATCTCATGGATGGTGTGATTTCACCTTAAACTCTAGCATTTTGGATCCTAAGATGGGTTTTTTGTTTAACAATGATTCGTTGCTTATCACTGCTGATATCTTGATTCTAAACGAGTCTGTGAGCTTTAGTCGTGATAATAACAATGAAGGCCAGTCTTTGTATAAGGAAAATTCCATAGCTGGACCAATGCCTGATGTGTTGAGTGGAAAGTTCACTTGGAAGGTAAATAATTTTAGCTTGTTTAAGGATATGATAAAGACACAGAAGATTATGAGCCCTGTTTTCCCTGCTGGGGAGTGTAATTTGAGGATCAGTGTGTACCAGAGTGTGGTTAATTCGCAAGAATATATATCGATGTGTTTGGAGAGTAAAGAGACTGAGAAGACTCTGGTTTCAGATAGGAGCTGTTGGTGTTTGTTTAGGATGTCAGCTTTGAATCAGAAGCCTGGGTGTACTCACATGCATAGAGATTCATATGGCAGGTTTGCTGCTGATAATAAGAGTGGGGACAATACAAGCTTGGGATGGAATGATTACATGAAAATGTCTGACTTTGTGAACCCGGAAGCAGGGTTTTTACTCGATGATATGGCCGTGTTTAGCACTTCGTTTCATGTTATCAAAGAGTTCAGTAGCTTTACTAAGAATGGTGGGTTGATTGGGGGAAGGAATGGGACTGGAACTAGGAAGTCAGATGGACATATGGGAAAATTTACTTGGAGAATTGAAAATTTTACAAGGCTAAAGGATCTTCTAAAGAAGAGGAAGATAACAGGTCTTTGCATCAAAAGTAAAAGGTTTCAAATTGGGAACCGGGATTGTCGACTTATTGTTTATCCCCGAGGTATGTAAGTTCACTAGATTATCTATGCTGGAATTGTAATGTATTCACAAGGTTTTATGCTATGCTGTGTTATAGGGTAGACCTAAATTCTGGAACCAATAATCTCCTTTTCAAAATTCTGTTTTTCCTTCCTATGAGCTGTCTGATTGCTGCATTTGTAGAGTTCAATGTCTGAACTGATGGTCTTACTCTTACTGGCCTCAGGGCAGTCCCAGCCACCATGCCATCTTTCAGTATTTCTTGAAGTGACAGATTCACGAAGCTCAAGTGATTGGAGCTGCTTTGTTAGCCACCGACTGTCAGTTGTGAATCAGAGATTGGAGGAGAAGTCGGTGACAAAGGAATCTCAGAATCGCTACTCGAAAGCTGCAAAGGATTGGGGTTGGCGTGAGTTTGTGACACTTACTAGTTTGTTTGATCAAGACTCTGGATTTCTTGTTCAAGACACTGTTGTATTCTCCGCTGAGGTTCTTATTTTGAAAGAGACATCTGCAACAAAAGAGTACGTGGAGGCAGAATCAGCTAATTCAGTTTCTCCGGCTGATAACAGCGTGAAAAGAAGTTCATTTACGTGGAAAGTGGAAAATTTCTTAGCCTTCAAGGAGATAATGGAAACACGAAAGATTTTTAGCAAATTCTTTCAGGCTGGTGGATGTGAACTCCGGATTGGTGAGTGGTTAGATTTTTTCCTTATCTCCTATCTTCGAATGTTAATGTTTATGAAATTCAGTTGATTTATATGTGCCTTGTATAATGCAGGTGTATACGAGTCCTTTGACACCATATGCATATATTTAGAGAGTGATCAATCTGCAGGTACAGATGTGGACAATAATTTCTGGGTTAAGTACAAGATGGGTATTTTGAACCAAAAGAATCCAGCCAAAAGTGTGTGGAAGGAGTCATCTATATGTACCAAGACATGGAATAATTCTGTTCTACAGTTTATGAAGGTGTCTGACATGTTGGAGGCTGATGCTGGGTTTCTTGTGCGTGACACTGTTGTTTTTGTGTGTGAAATATTGGATTGTTGTCCTTGGTTTGAGTTTTCAGACCTTGAGGTTAGTATATGCACACGATAAAACTAACTCTTCCTTTGTATATGTATCTTCTGCATCGTGGAGTTTTTCCTTTCATTCTTGCACACTTAAGACCTTTTATGTTATTGTTCTTACATTATGGATTCTATGTTTCGTTTATTCTTTTGCCAGGTACTGGCTTCAGATGATGACCAAGATGCCTTAACCACTGATCCTGATGAAATTATTGATTCTGAGGAAAGTGAGGGCATAAGCGGAGATGAGGAAGACACGTTCCGAGATTTTCTCTCCCAAGCTGGATTCCATCTCACGTTTGGGGAGAATCCTTCACAACCACAAGTTACTCTCCGTGAGAAGCTTCTAATGGATGCGGGTGCAATTGCTGGGTTTCTTACTGGGTTGCGTGTATATCTTGATGACCCTACTAAAGTAAAGCGTTTACTTCTTCCGACTAAAATATCTTGTAATGATAGAAGCAAGCTAACAAAGAGTGATGAATCTTCCCCCAGCCTGATGAATTTGCTGATGGGTGTTAAAGTTCTACAGCAAGCAATTATTGATTTACTTCTAGATATTATGGTTGAATGTTGCCAACCTTCAGAAGAAGGCTCTCCTTCTGAGCCGTCTTTGTTGTCCCCAAAGACAGATGGTTGCGTAGCTGCAACTTCATCGGAGTCAATAAGGGAAAAAGGAGCAGCAGAACCTTCACAACATCTTGTTGACGAGAGATTTAAAT
Organism: Arabidopsis arenosa; assembly: GCA_905216605.1. Lineage (NCBI taxonomy): Eukaryota > Viridiplantae > Streptophyta > Magnoliopsida > Brassicales > Brassicaceae > Arabidopsis > Arabidopsis arenosa. The sequence continues at coordinate 2,979,254 of LR999454.1, read as the reverse complement.
CTGATACAGATGCTACCCTAAGTACCTCTGCTGTACCAAGCTCAGAGATGAATGGGATCGATATGCTTGAGAAAGCCCTTGCAATACAGCCTATTTCTCCTCCTAACACATCTGCTGGGCAGTCTTCTGATACGTCAGTCCAATCAAAGGTGGGGCCTTCATACTGCTGAAATCTATGTAGCAGCTTCTTTTTTTTTGCTCTGTTGCTTTTCTGACCATCTGGTTAAATTTTTGGTCTTTAGACAAAATGGCCGGAACAGTCTGAGGAGCTATTGGGACTGATTGTGAATTCACTTAAAACCCTTGATGCGGCTGTTCCACAAGGTTGTCCAGAGCCTAGACGACGACCACACTCTGCTCAAAAGATTGCTCTTGTGTTAGACAGAGCGCCCAAACATTTGCAACCAGATCTAGTTAGTCTGGTACCCAAATTGGTTGAGCATTCAGAGCACCCACTGGCTGCATTAACACTTATTGAACGGCTTCAAAAGCCTGAAGCTGAACCAGCGCTGCGTGAACCAGTAAGTAGTCTCTATAGCCTTCCCTTCCCTTGTTGTACTCTTTTTTTGTATGTTGGAGGCCTAGAATTCATGAGAGAGTGTAAGTTCATATTATGAACCAGAAGTTTAAACATCCCCTCCATCTGACGTTTTTCTGTGGCACAGGTATACAATGCTCTTAGCCAGTTAGAATGCGACAGTGAAGTGTGGGAGCACATTCTATTTCAGTCATTTGAGCTTCTGAGTGACTCAAATGAGGAATCTCTTGTGGCGGCCATTCATTTCACATTTAAGACTGCCTCCCAGTGCCAACACCTACCCGAAGCCGTAAGCATTCATGTCTCAGTTTTTCTTCTTTGTTGGGAAGAAATATTTTCCTGCTAACTTAAGATGTTCCTTATATAGGTAAATGCAGTCCGTGAACGGCTTAAAAGTTTGGGTGCTGATGTCTCTCTTTGCGTCCTTGACTATTTGAGTAAAACTGTACACAGTTGGCCTGATATAGCCGAGATGATACTTAGGGATATCAACACTGACAACAGTCTAGGTGGCAATTTTGCAACATTACCCTGCGGGCCTTTTCTGATTGGTGAAAATGAGACTGCCTCCGAGATGGCGGATTTGATGGATGAACATGAATTCTATGCAAATAGGCAATTTTTTGATGTCTACATTCTGCTGGAAATGTTGTCCATATCGTGCCTAGCTGAAGAGGCATCTCAAACATTCGAAAGAGCTGTTGCTCGTGGAGCCATTGTTGCTCAGGCTGTTGCCATGGTCCTTGAAAAACAACGTGTTCAAGGTCCAAATCTGAATGCTACAAGTGGGGATGCTTCTTTTAAGCATCAAGATCCTGTATTGGAGGGAGAAGCCAGTGAGCAACCAGCCACTGGAGGCACTGAGTTCAGGACAATCCTTAATCTTGCCGAGACATTAACTCATTCTAGAGATCCTCAAGTGAGGGGATTCGTGAAAATGTTATACACAATATTATTCAAATGGTTTCCGGATCAGCCCTTTAGGGTTCAAATACTGAGGAGACTTGTAGATAGATTCACCAGCCCTACGAGTAGCGGCCATGATTTAGACCTAGAGTTGGAGATTCTAGCTATTCTGATTTTTCAGGAGCAAGAGGTTGCAAGACCCGTTTTAGCCATGTTGAAAAAGGTTGTGGAACATGCAAATATTGACAGGGCGGCCCTGTGGCACCAATTGCGTGCAAACAAGGAAGAGCTTGTCCGGTTGAAGGAAGAAAAGAAGACGGAGATTCAATCTATGACAAAGGAGAAATCTAGCATCACCCAAAAATTAAGTGAATCTGAGGCTGCAAACACCCGTCTCAAGGTATGTGCTTACCTTCATATCATCTACTGCGAGTGTGACGATGCTGGAGGTTTTTGGTGTCATATTGCTTACTAATACTGTGTATCAAATGTCAGTCTGAAATGAAAGCTGAGATGGACCGCTTTACTCGAGAAAAGAAGGACCTGGTAGAACAGTTTCGGGATGTGGAGAGTCAGCTGGAATGGATCCGATCAGAATATCAAGATGAGATAGATAAGCTCTCGTCTGAGAAGAAAACTCTTTTGGATCGCCTTCACGAAGCAGAGACGCAACTCGCTTTGCTAAAAACCCGAAAGCGTGATGAACTGAAGGTACGGACGAGAAATAAAACATGGAGCATATGCTTGCAGAAAATGAATAACAATCAGATCTTTATATTACAGTTATTGTGCCTTGTATCATTTACTATATTCTATTTGTCCAAATTGTACTGTTTACTTAACAAGTGATGCCGTTTTCTTTTGGAATAATTCAGAAGGTAGGAAAAGAGAAAAATGCTCTAACCGAGAAGCTAAAGATAACAGAGGCAGCTCGGAAAAGATTTGAAGAAGAGTTGAAACGGTATGCCACTGAGAATGTAACCCGCGAAGAATTACGCAAGTCACTTGAGGATCAAATCAGGCAACTTACACAGACAGTAGGGCAGACAAAAGAAGAGAAACGAGAGAAAGAAGATCAGATTTCTCGGTGCGAAGCTTACATTGATGGAATGGAAACTAAACTCCAAGCTTGCCAGGTTTGATAGAGGCAAAACAGATTTCTTTTTTCTTATTCTGCTTTTCTCTCTTTAGAGCTCACTTAAATCGTAAGATGTGATTTTTTTCAACAGCAATACATCCACACACTAGAATCCTCACTTCGAGAAGAGATTTCAAGACATGCGCCTCTGTACGGTGCCAATTTAGAGTCTCTATCGATGAAGGAACTGGACACAATAGCACTGATCCATGAGGAAGGGCTAAGACAGATCCATGCCCTTCAACAACGTAAGGGACATAATTTATCACATGGTCTCCCTCAGGGTCACACACTTTACCCGACTACACCGCCTCAGCTTCCTCCAATGGCAATCGGTTTGCCACCTCAGCTTATTCCTAATGGTTCAGGAGTTCACTCAAACGGCCATATCAACGGTTCGGTCAGGCCTTGGTTTAGCCACCACACCTAAAAGATACAACTTTTTTTTCATAGGAAGACTACAACAAAAGAATGATGGCCTCTTGAGTTTGTTTTTGAGGTAAATCAATCAATCGATAAATCAACATCATCAATGTTTAATTTTCCATATATATTTATTTTTCTCTTGCGATTTTCCGAGGGGCTTTTTTGGCTGCTAGAACCATTGGGGGGTCAAAGTAGAAGATTAATAAAAATAGAGGGATACAGATGCACAAATTTCATTGTGAAAGAAAAAAAATGTTGTAAAAGCTGTTATGCCGATTGGAACTAACAGTTGCAAAGAGTACCTTAATGCTTCTACTTCTTTTTTGGCTCATGTCATAAGTCATAATTCGGGTATAAGCTTAGCTTGGTTGGGTTAGATCTCAAGAAATTAGGTGTAGATTAATATCACTTTTAATTTGCAGACTAGCATTTTTTGAGAAATGCTTAAAGAACTAACACATGAGAAAATCACTTATTTATCAAGAATTAGTAGATATATATATTATTATAATGATGGATATTGAAAAAAAAAAACACTATATTCAGTAAAAACTGTATACAAAGTCCATAGAAAATGACCAATAGTGGAAAAACACCCAAAAATAACAAAGAACCATAAAACTAGATTGCTTAAGATGTTTTTGTCTAAAAGAAATCTCATCGTCAACCATTAGTAGTATTGGAACTCTATGTAAAGTTTTCTCCAGTAGTATGAGTTACCATCTCTTCATCTGACTGGTTTTCCAACTATAATGAAATAGTTCGGTAAATAGAAATCTTAGGGGGTGTATTGGATTAAGGATTTTAGAAGATTTTTATTTTGAACTCAGATCTTTTTAAATGTATTCTCAAATTCTATGTTATTAAAAATGGTATTTATGTAAAATTATTTACAATTCCTTGTTATTTAATCAATGATTTTTGAAATCATATCAAATCCGTTTTTATTCAAAAATTAACAAGTTTTTTAAAAATGGATTTTGGGAAAGATTTTAGGAGACTTCACATGCATTTTTTAGTTGAAACTTTGTGTGGTATGAGATCCAATTTTAAATTTTTGGGAATTGGTAGGTTGATAATCTTAAATTTTCATGGTTCCTTAAAAAGATTACCACACACTAAAATTTGCGGGCTTTAGATCAAAAGTCCTCTAAAATTTATGTTCAAAAATTCTCCACCAAAATTATGAAAAAAATTGTTGAAGATTCGTAGTCTTATACATGCAATTAGAAATTAATTATAAAATTGACTTATTTTTATTGGGAAAAAGAAGCAAAGTTTATTACTAACAGTATCTTCTTTCTTTCTTTTGGTTAGCATTATCATGAAAATATAAGAGATAAACTTTCAATTGAATATAAATTGTTTATATCGAAGATTAAAAACTTTATTCATTAGTGTTTATTCATAAAGATAAAAGAGCAATCAAGATTAACAAAAACAAAATTTAAGGAAGAGGGATATTTGAGAATTTAGAGAATTTTGGTTTGCAACAACATGTTAATCCTTTACAATAGCCTCCAGGATATCCATAGCCAACGCAAAGTGTGTTGCAATCTGGTACAATTCCAGATGAACAGACCCCTGGACAAAGTTCATCATTTACTGATCTTGCTTCTGATCCTATAAATAAATTTTGTCCAAAAACCAAGCATACATTAGCATCATTGTGCTGCAATTAATACATTTCAATTGCATAATATAAACCTACTAAATTTCAATTAAAAAATATACATGAGCAAGAACTTTTGTGAGAGAGAGCAGATAAAGAACATTCCTTATGTTCTTCCAAATTTTGAAACTTTAACTATAAATAATCATAGTTCATATCGTGATGATTATAAGCATTAATCTTATTTTGTGTAGTTGACTTGTAAGACTTTGAACTCTCAAAGTGTTTAAGGATCGGACAACATAGATCTTACTCTGTTTTGTCTTATCTCTCTCTGTTTTGTATAACGTAAAACCACACACTTTTATTAGATATATAAACTGTATTTATAGGTTTACATGACACACTTTGACTAAGGGACACGTCTCTACAAGACAACCCAATGTGGAGACACATACATACACGTGTAACTGTTTTGCAGTTAACGATTCTATTCGTATCTCTTCGGTGTGTAATACGAATAGTTTATACATAACAAAACTCAGTTACTTAACTTTATAATATAAGACTCTAAATAAAACTACCATGAAGACTTGATCACGACCAACACTCCTCCTTGATCATGGCTTCATCGTTACTCCAAGTTCTTCCCGTAGAAACTCGAATCTTGATGTGCTTAAGGGCTTGGTTAGAATGTCAGCAACCTGAAATTCTCCTGGACAATGTTCAAGTTTGATTTTCCCTTCTTGCTCAGCTTCTCTTACGAAATGATACTTGATGTCGATGTGCTTTGTTCGACGATGTTGAACTGGATTCTTTCCTATAGCAATCGCAGATTTGTTATCACATAGAATCCTTGTACCTTTTTCAGTCTTGAATCCGATTTCATTCACTAGCCTTTGTAGCCATATGGCTTGATTTGCTGCAGAACAAATCGCAATGTACTCGGCCTCCGCCGTTGATTGAGCAACCGTCTTCTGCTTGCTTGAGTTCCAACAGCATGCACCAGATCCAATCGTAAAGACATAGCCGCTTGTACTCTTCTTGTCTTCCACTGAACCACCCCAATCACTATCAGAGAATCCCACCAACTCTGGTTCTTCTACTCGCTTGAACTGAATGCCATAGTTCAAAGTACCTTTAACATACCTTAGAACTCGCTTGGCTTCTTGGTAATGTTGCATCGTTGGAGCAGCCATGTAACGAGACATGTATGAACTTGCATACATGATGTCTGGCCGTGAAGCACAAAGATATAGCAAACCTCCGATCATGCTTCTATACTTTGTAACATCTTCAAGGTTCTCCTTTAAGACTTCCTTCTTCTTTCCATGAGGAGTTAATGGTGTTGACAGACTTTTGCAGTCTTGCATTCCAAATTTCTTCAAGAGCTTCTTTGCATAATTTTCTTGTGACAAGAAAATACCTTCTTCGTTTTGGGTTACTTCCATGCCGAGAAAGTAACTTAGCTCTCCTAAGTCAGTCATTTCAAACTCATTCTTCATCTCCTCCTTGAATTGTTCAATCTCCTTTATGTTGCTTCCCGTGACTATGATGTCATCAACATATAAACTAACCACCATTATCTCCTTTGAGGTCTTCTTCACATAAAGCGCTGCATCATTGATGCTTCTCACAAAGCCATTCTTGATAAAATATCCATCAATACGTCCATACCATGCTCTAGGAGCTTGCTTTAAACCGTATAGCGCTTTGTGAAGTTTAAGGACTTTTCCTTCTTCTCCTTCTTCTATGAACCCTGGTGGCTGTTCTATGTACACTTCTTCTTCCAAATCTCCATTTAAGAATGCTGACTTTACATCCATTTGAAAGAGTTTCCATCCTTGTTGAGCCGCAATCGCCATTACGATCCTTATTGTATCATATCTTGAAACCGGTGCAAAAGTTTCAAGATAATCCACACCATACTCTTGTGTGAATCCTCTGGCCACCAATCTTGCTTTGTGTTTGATTACTTCTCCACTTGCGTCAGTCTTCAAACGATAGATCCATTTGACACTGATCACATTTTTGTCTTTTGGTCTTGCCACAACTTGCCATGTTTTGTTCTTCTCGATCATCCGCAACTCTTCTCTCATGGCTTCTATCCATTTTCCATCTTTCATTGCTTCTTCCAAGGCTTGTGGTTCTTCAGCCATCATGAGACACATCTCATGTATAAGTGCCTCTCCTTCAACTTCATCGGTTTGGTTCATGAGATCATTGATTGATCGGAAACCTCTTGGACCAACATAATTTTCTCCTTCTTCTTCTGAGTTTTGAACTGCTCTGTTTGAGATATGAAGTTGATTCAAAGCATTGCTCACTTGATCTATTTCAGCGTTTAGATCATTTCCTCCTCCTTGTTCTTGTGAGTTGATCTTGACTTGCGATAGAATCGATTTTCTTTCTCCTTTTTCATCATGACTCCATGTTTTCTTCTCATCGAATGTCACATCTCTTGATACTTCGATTTTTTCTTCATTTAGCAAGAACACTCTATACCCTTTTGATTCGTTGCTGTAGCCTACGAACAGCCCTTGTTTGGCTTTAGTGTCAAGCTTTCTTCTCTTCTCATCCGGTATGTGTATGTAACATACACACCCAAAAACTTTCAGGTGATCAACACTTGGTTTCTTTCCGCTCCATATTTCAATTGGTGTAACTCCTCTCTCCAATGACTTAGATGGCAATCTGTTTTGCAAGTATGTTGATGTTGCAATAGCTTCAGCCCAAAACTTGTTAGATAGCTTCTTCTCTTCGATCATTGATCTTGCCATTTCTACAAGCGTTCTGTTTCTCCTTTCCGCAATACCGTTTTGCTGTGGAGAGTAGGGAGTTGTTATCTCATGATGTATGCCACTCTCTTGACATAGTTTGATGAATTCTTTCGATAGAAATTCACCTCCTCCATCAGTTCTAAGCCTTTTGATCCGATTCTCCGATTGGTTCTCCACATAAGGCTTGAATATCTTGAACTTTGTGATCACTTCACTCTTGTTTTTCAAGAAATACACCCACGTCATCCTTGAGAAATCATCAATAAACGTGAGGAAATACTTGCTCCCGTTTATTGACTCCGTTTGCATTGGACCACACACGTCCGAATGAATAAGCTCCAAGGTTTTGTTTGTGTTGCTTTGAGATTTCTTTGGAAAGTTCCTCCTTGGTTGTTTTCCCATCTCACAAGCCGCACATACACCTTTTATTACTTCGAATTTTGGAAGATCTTCTACACTCTTTTGCGTTTGCATTTTCTCCATCTTGTCGTAATTCACATGACCAAAACGCTTGTGCCAGAGATTTGTTTGTTCTTCTTTTTCTTCGAAAGCCACATACGCTTCTTCTCTTGAATTTTTCCAATGAATTGGAAAGCTTCTGTCCTTCATCTTGATCTCCAAGATTTTTCTTCCTTTTACGTCTTGGATCACACACTTGTTGCCTTCAAAGATGACCCGATATCCATTTGATATCATTTGAGAGACACTAAGCAAATTTCTTGCTAGTTCAGGTACATAAAGTACATCTTTGATGACATGATCTCCTTTGGTTGTGGTTACTCTTATGTCTCCTTTGCCTTCGGACACGACTTTCCCACCATTACCAATCTTTATGGTAATTTTCTTGCTGCGATCCAAGGTTATGAAGTATCTAATGTCTTTAGACATATGATTGGTGCATCCACTATCTACCAACCACGTTTCTTCTCTGATTGTTGAGATCTCTTTTTCTTCAACAGCACTAAATAGCATATGACACCCATCTTCATCTTCATCTTCTGATTCTTCAATACTTAGATGTGCTCTTTCACCTTTTCTAAGTTTACAATCTCTGGCTATGTGTCCTGGCTTGTCGCACACGTAGCATCTTCTTTCATTGTTTGCACCTCTTTGTGAAACGCTTTCACTCTTCTTTCTGAAACAATCTACCTCATTGTGATTGTTCTTCTTACACACGCCACACCACATGTTGGTCTTCCCATGGCGATCTTTGTTTTGCTTGTTTCCTCCTCTTGAACCAAGCTTTTCTCCATAAAACGCACCCTCATTGATACGATCTTCTCGGAGATTTAAACGCCTCTCATGCGCCTTCAATGTTCCTATCAACTCTGTGACAGAAAGAGTTGATAGATCTTTTGTTTGTTCAAGTACCGCAACGATGCTGTCGAATTGTTGTGGTACGGAGATTAGAATCTTTTGAACCACTTGGTAATCGGACTTCTCTTCTCCATGAACTCTTAGTTGATTACTCAGATTAATCAACTTGGTTGTGAAATCATTTATGGTTTCACCTTCCTCCATCTTCAGATTCTCATACTCTCTTCTTAAAGTCTGAAGATTGATCATCTTTACTTGTGAACTTCCTTGGAACTCCATTTCCAAAGCATTCCAAGCATCTTTTGCGGTCGACGCGGGAGCAATTCTCGGAAATATAGATTCTGAGACTGCACTTTGAAGGATTTGGAGAGCCAACATGTCTTTCATCAATTGATCTTCTCTCTCTCTGATCGATTCCGATGTGCTTTCAGAAGATGGATTCGCCGTAACTCCGTTTTCGACAATCTCCCATAACTTTCGTGTCTTCAAGATGGTAATCATTTTGATTTTCCAGAACCCGTATGATTCACCATTGAAGATTGGAATAACTTGCTGCATTGTTGTCTCCATAGCTCTGATACCATGTAAGACTTTGAACTCTCAAAGTGTTTAAGGATCGGACAACACAGATCTTACTCTGTTTTGTCTTATCTCTCTCTGTTTTGTATAACGTAAAACCACACACTTTTATTAGATATATAAACTGTATTTATAGGTTTACATGACACACTTTGACTAAGGGACACGTCTCTACAAGACAACCCAATGTGGAGACACATACATACACGTGTAACTGTTTTGCAGTTAACGATTCTATTCGTATCTCTTCGGTGTGTAATACGAATAGTTTATACATAACAAAACTCAGTTACTTAACTTTATAATATAAGACTCTAAATAAAACTACCATGAAGACTTGATCACGACCAACATGACTGACCTGTGATCAAGAACATTACAATGATAGAAACCGCAATGAAAGTGTATGGAGATCTCCGAATATCCATTACTTGATATTTTTTAATTTTCTGCGATATCAATATCTTGTAAATATTTTTTATTTGGATGTTTGTGTAGTAGCTATAGAGGTTTGAAACTACTTATATTTTTTTGTTAAAGTTTGAAACTACTTATATGTGAAAATTCTAAAACCTGAGTCAAGAATATTTACAAAAGTGGTATTCTTTTTTTTTTGGTCAAATCAAAAGTCATATTCAAACCTACCAAATTTAGTGTAAAACTGAATTAGAATGTGGTTGTCTTTTTGGCAATAAATTAAATTAGTATTTAATAACTTTGACTTTTTGTACTATAAATCTTTACACCTAATATAATAAATACAATATTACAAAAGAAGATTTTTATTTTTATTTTAATATATGATATATTATAAATCTGTTTTACATTAAAGTATCGAAAAGTGATATTTTTTCCAAAACATTTACGAAGTGTATAAATAAAAATTAGTAATGTTGAAATTATTTTATGTCCAAGAAAAAAACACTTATAGCTTCATGGCTGACTTACGAAGGACGCATAAAGACCTATAGCTTCATGTTGACGATCTAGAGCTGGGGCCTGAGGATACCTCAAGGAGTTTGAGATGTAGCAGTCAGGGCAAATCAAAAGTTAGAAAGTATTGAGACCAACACCCAATGTCGGCTTAAGCATTATGCAAACGAATTTAAGCCGACATTGGGTGTTGGTCCTACAAAATGAGCCAAAACAATTAGAGACCAACACCCAATGTCGGCTTAAGCATTTTATGGGCCCTAGGCAAATTTTTAAAAATAAGTTTTTTATGCCCATAAATTTTAAAAATAGATCCGTTTTGTTTATAACATTCTTTCTTTGGGCCCTTTTTCTATAAATATTTTTTTTCTTCAGACCCCTTTTGCTCATAATTTGTTTTTTTTTTGTGTGGCTTTTCAGCCATAAATTATTATTTTTAGACTGTTTTTTGCTCAAAAAGAAGAAATTATGGATCGTTTATCTTAGAAGATTTGGTCTGGTCGTATTGTTGGCCCTATAGGTACTGAATGGCAGTCCATTTCAGGTGCGATTGCGATTCGAGTGCGGGAGCAATATGATTTGGGAATAATGAGATTAGCTAAAATTGTGAATGAAGATACGATTTGGGTGCGATCAAATTACATCATTTTCTTGAATGGCAAAACGATTTAAATACGATTTGAGTGCGGTTTGAGTGCGGTTAGAAAACAAAAATTCCAAATTAGCCTCTAGTTATATTATTTTTTGTATTTTCAGTTTTTTTTACATTAATTAAATTTATATTGTATGATTAATAATAATATATAAGCATTTCTTAAATTAAATTTATATATTAATTATATATGTAAACCAACATCCATCTAAAAACAATATTATAATATATGATAACTAAAGTAATTCTGAACAAATTTTTCTTTTGCATTAAAATGAGATTTTATATTTTAAAAGATTGTCTTACATGTAGTTAAAATCTTCTTAGAAAAATCAATGTTTTAAAAATTTTGGTTGCTTTTGCATCATCCCAATCCTCTTGAAAAAAGATAAAAAAAAAAATCAATTAATATGATACAAAGATTTACAAACTAACAATTGTAACATTTAACCTACAAAATAGAGCTATTTCATCACAAAAGAAAACAATAAAACATTCTCTAAAAGACACAGAACTAACTTTTGTTACGTTCTCACAATGAATACATGTAAATCCAACTTTTCTTTTAATACATGATCTTCGTGGTAACACTAGAACGTAAAAAAAAAAAAAAACATAACTCAAAATGAGTCTAGACTCATTCACAAACATGTTATTCAAATCAAAAACAGAACAATGAATCAATATACATAACTCATGTACTCGAGAAGAGTACTATTATCTCACCATCTCTGGCTAGGGCGTTGAACTACGTAGAACCATGATCTTCTAACCGTTTTTCCTCAACATATGCTCTATATGCTTTCTTTGCCTTTTACAAAAGAAATAGCTGAGAACTGCTACAGATTTGATGGATTAAGTCTTGATTCAAGTCCAAAATACAACCTTCTCTAGAAGAGCCTTATGGACATAATTATAGAGAAATACTAAATGATCATGTTGAAAAATTCATCTAGAAGGATAATTCATTTAGACTAATAAATCGTCGGCGATGATGGTGTTGAAGATCCGACTATGTTTGAGAGAAGAAAATTTCGTTAAAAAGTAAAAGACTAAATCTTTGTAATTTCTTTGGTTAGACAAGGGTAAAATCGTAAATAACAAATTAAATAAACCTTGTCGCACCATAATCGCAACTCAACAGTGTGATTCAACGTCTTTTAATTTTTTAATGATCTTATCGCAGTCTTCACGCACTTGAGTCTTGCTGTAGTTAAATCGGATTATCATTCATTGATGACTCTGTGATTAAGGTGATTCGGGACATTCTAGTAGTGACTACCTACGAGAGTACAAAGAGTTTAGCCATCGCCTTTTCGATACAAAAAGGACCGTGCTTCAAATATATGAAGCCAAGAAAACAATATAAAACTTAATATATTATTATACACCAAAAAAAGTTGCGGCAAAATTGCAAATTGGATTGCGTTTTAGCAAACTAGTATCTAGATTCCGGTTTAACATTCCACCAAATAGGGTTGAGTTAAAACTCAGTTTTTCCAGGGTAAAACAAAAAAGTAAAAATAAAAATAAAAACAAAAGCAGGACCTTCTCTGTTACTCAGAAGGTTTAGATTTTGCTTTCCTTAACCTCGTCGCCGGAATTCGACGACTAACATTAGACTTCATCGTCTTTGGAGCTTACGACGACGATGACGACGACAACGCCGATCATCAGATCCAGTCCTATTCTAGCTTTCATCTTCTTGCAGATCTGCTTCATCTTCTTTACTTCAACTCTCCCTTGCTCTTCTGGGTAATGAATCGTTCTCTGTCTTTTATTTCATCATCTCAATTAGCTCGTGTTTTAGTTGTCTTCTAGTTTATGTTGTCTTTGTGTGTGTTTATTGTGCAGGTCTGAGGATAGTTACACCATTACTGGTAGAGTCAAGATTCCACCAAGTAGGTTTCAGCTTTATCTTAAGATAGTAGTAGTCTTCGTTTTTGACCTTATGGTGCTATGAAATGCAATGTGCTTTCTATTCGTTTATCCTATGATCTTTAATAGGTGTATATTCTGATGCTTGAATTGTATCCGCATAGGTTGTTAGATAAGACTTAGGAGTGCTTATCCGAATGTATGAAGCGGTATATAGTATGTATGTCATGGCATCTATTTAATAGGTAGTGAGTGACTGAAGTATGTTTTGCTTAAGAAATCTGAGTAATATTGGTTTTGATGTTTCGAATGTTAGTTCTGAATGTATGATACTTGAGCTGATCGACAAGTTATTTCGTAGGCAATGTGATTGGTCACATAGCAAAGTTCTCAAATGTCAAAGTTATACTCAATGGTGGACAGAAGATTACGTTTCTCAGGCCTGATGGATACTTTACTTTGTATCCTTTTGATCCTTCAGTTATAAAATTTTCTTTAGTATCTGATGATTGGTTTCTCAGGCCTTTGATATATGCCAAAAGAAATCTTGTTTGTTCAGTATTGGCTTGTTTTGTGTGTAAATATTGCTAGTAATATAACACGAAAAGACGAGTAATGGATATGATTCTTAATTTTTGCGGTCCTTGACTAACTGGTTTGTAAAGTCACCAAGTGCCTGCTGGAACTCATTTGATTGAAGTATCTGCAATGGGCTACTTCTTTTCTCCGGTAAGTTTTTATTGTGTTGCTATTAATGGTTTCCAGAACTTCATTTTTGTAAGAACGTGTTTCTCATGCGGATAATCAAATTTAGGTACGAATAGATGTTAGTGCTCGGCATCGTGGCAAGGTTCAAGCAACACTAACAGAAACCAGGAGGAGTCTTACTGAGCTGGTTTTGGAGCCATTGAGGGAAGAGCAATACTATGAGGTGAGATTTCACATGACTCTTTTCATTATTGGTTTTGCCTGTACTTCTTGATTCTGTTTATTTCTTATTTTTATCTGATTTGGTCATGTAAAAATACTACAGATTCGAGAGCCTTTCAACATTTTGTCGATCGTGAAAAGTCCGATGGGTCTCATGGTGGGATTCATGGTTGTTGTTGTGTTCCTAATGCCCAAATTAATGGAAAACATAGGTACGCTTCTATTACCCTCAACTTGTATACGAATATTTTGCAACCACATATGTAGCAGTTCACGATGTGCCAACACATTATTCTTCCGATTTTGCTTGTAAACAATACGACTATGGATATGATCGACATCTGATGTTCTTTATCACTTTTTACCGATCTAGGAGCTTTTATAGCTCTTGAACTGGTTGGTGAATTGCAAGTTAAGAAGAGTTAGTCATCGTTAACCTAAAATGTTTTCATAAACAGATCCAGAGGAGATGAAGCAAGCACAAGAGGAAATGAGGAGACAAGGCGTGCCTTCGCTCACGAGCTTGTTACCAGGCGCTGGGGCTAGCCGCTAAGAGTTCTTCGGTTAACTCAATGTATCACAAAAGGAACGGAGAGAAATTTCTTAGTGACCTGAGTGAGTTTGGTTGTTCATCTGCAAGTGATGATTTATTAAAGCTCTTCTTGTATCTGATATGTAAAATCAACTTGTGTCTAAAACCAGAAAAAAGTCATCTTATGATTTGTACACGATTCTGCTTATGATAAGTAACATCATGTTTTTTTCTGGCTTTTTAAATGTTAAATTTATTTATCAACAAAAATGAGTATTTATAAAGAAAACTAACACACCAAAACCTTGTTGTTTAAAGCAAAATCTCAAAACAGAGCAAAGACAAAAACATAGCCATGAAGCCATTAACGCTGTTGTTCTATACATCATTGTAATGATAGCCTACTGTGCTTTGAATCGGTTGAGTGTTGCATCAACATGATGCAGTGTTTACAGCCTAGTCAATGAAGTGTGCAAGCTGGGTGATAGTGTAATGACCACGTTGGTGATACCATCCATTTCTCTCTGCCATACATAGTAAATCGATGCTTGTGCTTGAAAGCTTTATCTAATGAGGACAAAGTCAAAAAGATTATCCCTGGAACAAGAAGACCTCGTGTGGTGTCTTTCTAATCGGGTGTAACATCAATACATCATGTTTCATCGATACAGAAAAAGTTTATACATGTTCACATATAATATTTTAATAATATCATAAAATAATTTGGATGATCACATCTTTTCAACATAACTCTTCATTTGGTATATTTTTACTTATAACTATTTTTCATAATTCTTTTTCAAAGTTGGAGGATATTTGTGTCTCTTAATTAATCATTACTTTTTGTTTTGTATAATCTATATATACATTTTTGGTGAAGATTTGGCCTCAAAAATCCTTTTACAATTTCAATATTGTACATTTAGTCCCTACAAATAAAATCTGAGAAAATATATGTCTTAATCAAATTTACAAATCAATAAATTAACTCACTAAACATTCCTAATTTTTTGTTTACGAGATTTGAATTTCAAATATATGGAAATCAAATATTTATTTTTAAATGCTATTAAACATAATATCGAGAATATCTAGCAAATGGAAACTACTAAAACAATAAAATCGAAATCAAATCTAAATTAGCATTATATAAATCAAAATTAAATGATTGATTTAGTAAATACATAAATCGTATATATTTACATAACAAACATATATTTACAAAGCAAATAGTTTCCTATTTTAATGCTAGAGATTTTATTGTAGTTAATATTTGTTTCCTAAAAAAATTGAACTATATTAATTCGATATCAATCTCAAACGATTTTATCCTTATTTGATCAAGCATCTATGTAACATATTCTTTATTTTTGTGATGATTTTAGATTTCCAAAGATATCAAATTTTTGCTCATCAAGATTTTAATTTTTAAATATTCTCTAACCTAAAACCTACTAACTATCAAAACGCTATAAATACTCAGCTCATTTCTCCAATCTCTAAACACAAACAAAAATCTACTTTCTTCTCCATAGGTAAGTGCTTTCATTGCCGAACCTTAATATGTCTTAACTTAGACTTAGACGGATCGAAATTTTTGACAATAGTACGTTTCCATAAATTGCCGTCGTTGTTATCGTCGGGATTAGAAACGGTGGGAGGATTTTGAATCTAATCGTGATTCGCCTTTTCTCTCGCTGGTTTTTTTTTTATTTTCTCCGGAGTAGTTGAAATCATGTTCTTCTCTAATGTTTTGTTTTTTCAGTTGTGTTTTCCTTTCATTTATTTAGTTGTGCTATCGAGATGGAGAAGATATCGATTCCGAGGATGGTAAGTAGCGTAGAGAAGACGAAGGATTTTTCTCGAGTCACCCGAAGATCCAGAGATTAGGTAAGCGATTGAAGGAGGAGTTGTATCAGCGGCGATTTTGGAGGAAGAGGGAAAGAGTCTCGGGTCGGGTCGTAGATCTTCGGGTCGACCGGTGTATGATGATGAAGAGTGGGAAGAGGAAGAGAGAGATAGGAGGAAACAAAGAGAGAGAAACGCGGTGGTGGGTATTATGTAAAGAGTGACTCGCGGTTGCTTCGGTCCGTGCTGCATTTTTCTCACGGCGGCGCGTGAAACTCGACGGCTAGAGAAGAAAGCTAACTGTAGTATGTAATGGTCACAGTTACGCAGAACTCTGAAGATAGAATCTTTTTTTTATATATAGTTTAAATAATTAATTGTTTAATTATGTACTTAATGGTAACGACGATGTTATTGTCTCAGAGAGATTCGTTCGATTAGAAAACATGTTCTTCTCTAATGTTTTGTTTTTTTTCAGTTGTGTTTTCCTTTCATTTATTTAGTTTTGTACGTGCTCCAGTCGAATCTGCAAGAGAGAGAGAGACAGAGACTGGCCCATGAGAAGAAGACCAAATTATATATTGATTCTCTGATGAGTCAAAATTATTGGAGGAGAAAGGAAATGGTTGATGTTGACCAAATTGGTTTCTTGTGTGGTTTACGTGATTTTGTTGACTAAATCGGTATAATTTGTGATTTGTAAATTTGTGAACCAACTGTAGGCCTTCACGTTCTAAAGAATATAAATGTGCATTGGCCTATTTCAATACTACGGTCTATATCCTTACAAAAAAATAGTTTAAAGTAGTTATAATATTTAAATTTTATAAAAAGTTAATAATATTAGTAATATTTGAACTCTATAAAAATTAAAAATATATATAATATGGAGACCATTTAAAGTAAACTTTTGAACTAACTTGAATTATATATCTTTTAAATAAAAATATTAATAAAAAAAATAATAACAAAATGATGTTTAATTGCACGGGACGGAGTATATGGTGGGACGGGTTTGGGTTCAAATTAATACGGAATGTATACTACGGGTGAAATCATAAAATTAATAATCAAAATAAAATTATAATTTTATTCTTATTTCCTATAGCATATTCTATATAGTTATTAATTTTAGATATTTTTAATCAAAAATATTATGTTAGTAAAAAATATTAGGAGAATTAGCATTAATTCGTAATTGTGCATATGGAAAGAAATTAACTTTAATAATTATCTATCAAAATCTGGTAAAATCACACATTTTCCGGATATTTGTTTCCTAAATCAAATAAACCATATAAAATCCACATTCAATCACAACTACTAAATTGGAAATGATTCTCAACTAAACGATTTTATTCTTATTTACTATAGCATATTCTATATAGTTATTAATTTTAGATATTTTTAATCAAAAATATTATGTTAGTAAAAAATATTAGGAGAATTAGCATTAATTCGTAATTGTGCATATGGAAAGAAATTAACCTTAATAATTATCTATCAAAATTAAGAATGTTTAGTGAGTTAATTTATTGTTATTCAACCAAGAGGCGAGCTACATGATGAGATGGTGCGAATTGGGAATGTAGATGTTCCTACGGATTTCCAAGTCGTAGATGTGCCCGGAAAACGCCAACAAGTCATCTTTGGGAGAGCCTTCTTGACTACTGTTGGAGCTGTTATGGATGCTCCAAATCGCCGAGTGTGTTTCGCCAACGTCGACAAGGACGTATTCTATCATGCCACTAGGAGAGGAAACTTTGTTAGACCCGTTCGTCTCATGGAGGAAGATCACAACGTGGACATCTCAGGAGGACGTGTAGGTGGTCCAAAGACTCGTTCACAAGCATAGGAGAAAGAGAGTCAAGCTCGAGACTTAAAACAAGCGCTTCCGGGAGGCAACCCGATGTTTGTACTAACTATTATGTCTTTTGAGCTTTAGCTTTTGATTTTGTTTCTTCTGATTTCTAAAGTTAGACTATTTATATTTTGAGGATTTTTATTAGTGAATCAATGAGAATGCCTAAATGTTTCAGGAATAGGTTTAAATCGCATTAAGATGCGAAATTTTGGTAATCGAACACTTAGGACCGATGGATCTACACCCTGGATCGATCGGTCTCGCCTGGAAATGCACCGAGGAACAGAAACCTCGGGATCGATCGATCTGCACCAGGGATCGATCGGTCCCGACTCAGGTATTTTGAAAAAAAAATTAGGTTTTCCGGTTTGAATCGGTTTGGAATCATTCAATTATCAGTGGGATATTATATATCAAAATTATTTTTGGTAACCAAAAAGAAAAGGGGTGTACGTGTATGTTTTCAATATTTTGTTTTTAAATCAATTTTTTCTTGTGAAATGACTGAGGTCTAGTGTCAAATGAAAAGTCCACTGAAGACAGACACCATCACACCAGACCGAGTCCCGCTCCCTACAATTTATAGGTCCAAATGTTGACAAAAAAAAAACCATTTTTTTCTAACAATCTCCTAAAATCATCCTATATCTATATTATTAAAATTGAAGTACCTTTTGTAGAATAGGTTTGAAGTTGACTAAAAAAATTGATTTATTTAACATTGACTAAAAAAATTGATTTATTTAACATTGACTAAAAAAATTATCCCGCGGTATTAAAATTGATATCTATATCTATATTATTAAAATTGAAGTACCTTTCGTGGAGTATGTTTGAAGTTGAGACTTATTTACAATGAATGACATTATAGTTAATATTGAAGATATTTAAAAGATTTTGTCAAGATTTAAAATTATGATTATCCTATTATCTTTATTTGATTTTCTAAAAACGTTTTTGAAACATCATATTATCAAAATTTAAAATATTATGAATATTTAAACTGATAAAAAGTTTAAAATATTACGGGGTTATATGACGGGATGGGTTTGGATCGATATTAATATAAATATACAATATCATTAATCAAACGTTACACGAATTATTATTCTTTTTATTATTTTCTTCACATCATAATATAATAATAAATATATTAAAACAAATTGATTTATTTAGGATTGACTAAAAAAAATTATCCCGTGGTATTAAAATTGATATCTATCTATATTATTAAAACTGAAGTACCTTTTGTAAAATTAGTATTTTCGAGAATCTGAGAATTATTCTTGTAAAAGATATTAAACCATATAAAAACTATATAAAAACCTTGTAAAAACAATATAAAAGCTTTATAAAAGCATTATAAAAGGTAATAAACCATACAAAGACAATATAAAAACCATATAAAAGCATTATAAAAGTATTAAACCTTGTAAAAACCATATAAAAACCTTGTAAAAACAATATAAAAGCTTTATAAAAGCATTATAAAAGGTAATAAACCATACGAAAACCATAGAAAAACCATATAATAGCCTTATAAAACTTTACAATAACTTTTACAAGAGGCTTAGAAACCTTATAAATTCTATTAGGTTTTATTTTCCGCCATACCCCAAATTCTAGTAGACCCCGAACCCGAATGGATAGCCCGAATACCCAGCCTACCCCAAAGCAACCAAGTTATTGTCGGGAGATCAGAGATTGAGATTTGAGAGACTTGAAGGGTTTGGCTACTTGCAGGGTATGGCGGAAAAAGAATCAAGTGAACTCGGGATTACAAAAGCATCTTCAGTGCAAGAGAGAATCAAAAATAATCGAAAGCGAAAGCTTGAAACTTCCGAAAACCAGCAACGAAGCTGGGGCTCCTTGAGAAGTTGCGGATTGGCCCTAGTAAATTTTCTCCGAAATTCCTCCTAGCTTTATAGTTTTGTAGTGATTTTGATTTTGGATGATCTGATTGTCGTAGGGGTATAGAGTCTCACGGAACAAGCGCCTTACCGTTCTGACCAAAGTCTAACTGCGTCGTTTAATTTTGTTAGGGGTTTGATAAGGATTGGTGTTCTTATGAAGAAATTCAGTCTACTTGGGAATATAATTATGAAATCGCCCTTTTTGCTAGGATTGGACTCCACTGTCACAATTTGCAGAAGGTAACTCTCATCATCATCACTATTCTCTCTCTCTCTGTCTTTTGTCAAAAAGAAATTATAAGTTTTTACGTTTTTGACAGGGAACAAACTATAAGTTTAAACGCTTGGAAAAGTGTGGTACTCACTCGACTAGATACGAGGACTACTACATAACTTTCGAGGCAACGGATCCGACCAGCAGCTCGGTCTTCTCTTTTCAGACCATGTTAGGCAATGATTATAAGAATCTTACTTGGGGTATCGGTCTTACGTTGGCGAGCTTAGCCGCCAGAATCAAAGCAACACGTAAGAATCTATATTACCTCCATAAGCATAACAGTTTTTATTCGGGACTTACTGTTTTTGGAGATGAATTTGTCAAAAGAGGACTAACTGTTTATAAACATCACTTTTTAGATGGTACCGAGAGTGTGGATGAAGTTTGGGACATGGCTGCAATAGATGATTCCTACAAAGGTCCGATGCCCAAATGGTTTTCTGATGAGGCCTTGGTCCGTGACGATAAAAAGTTTTACGTGGTAATAAGAAACATCCTTCATGTCCACATTGGAGTTTTTGAATTTTTGTTCTAGTTTTAATAAATTTCTGTGGATCATCATCATTCGCAGGTGCAAGAATCAGAGCTGCATGAGAATGACTGGCTGCAACTGCTCATGGAAGTCGCCTTCTACTCCAAAACAGAGAGTGTAAGTTCTTGAATGTCGCAATTCTTGTTCTCTCCCAAAAAAAATAAAAGCAAGTGAAACTTGTTTGTCTCTTCCCCTCTTTACGCTTGCCACAAGCGTAATTGCAGGGTGTAAGCGCTTGCAAACCCTTGGAGATCAAGAAGGTTGTTGTAGAAACTTTAGAAGAATACACAACAGAGGCTCGTGAGAAGCTCAAGGCAGATAATGCAATCTTCTACATAAGTTACAAGTGTATTGCTGATCCTTCAACACCCTGGGCTGGTGAGCACGACGCTATAATAAGGAAAACCATGGATGGGAAACCAGGGCACATGAGCCTTGAAGTTGCTGTCACTAAGGAACAAATAGAAGACAGAGAGACATGAGGATCTTGTCTGCTATATAATCTATCAGCTGCTATCTATTGGAAACTTTTTATCATGTTAGTGTTTATTATCTATGCACGGATGTTGTGTGTCTTTGCTTGTGTTTATGTCTTCGACTCTTTGGACTAGAACGGAGTGGGGTCTATGTTTAAAATCTCTACTGAAGGATTTCTATTTGCAATGCATAATTATTATGAGTAACACCCACAAGTGCATCTTCTCCTTACAGTTGAATGGTTGATTGAGATTATACATCACAGTTTTGTCTGAGACGGAGACATTTGCATATCAGTGGTCACTGTGTCCAATGTTGGCTTGGACGACTCGTGTCGTATGCCACCACGGGTATACGGCGTGGGGATGGGGCCTATAATCGCGATGCTACAATGGCTCTAATGGCCTTGCGACTTAGCTATCGTCTTTAAATGCTTTGGTCTCATTAGGCATGTCAATCGGGCTAGCCCGGCCCGGCCCGGCCCGAAGCCCGCAAAACCCGTACATATTTGAGCCCGGCCCGGCCCGGCCCGTAAAAATTCCGAGCCTATATTTTAAAGCCCGGCCCGGCCCTAACAGGGCTACAGGGCTTTTCCGGGCTTTTTTGGGCTTTTTCCCGACAACAAAAAAACAAACTTATAATTTATAATATCTCTTAAAAAAGAATCTATATGAAACAAGTCAATCAAAATTTAAATAACCACTAACGCTAATTTAGTTTTTAAAAAAGAGAGTTAAAATCAAATAAATAATCCAAATAAATTGTTTAAACTTATACTAGATAAAATATAACATCAAAATAATTCAAATTAGGTAGTAGAACTAATATTTGCTTTTTCGATTTATAGTAATACACAACAAAAAACCTAAGTTTAGGGTTTTCAACTCTATCAAAAAAATTTTTTACAACAAATCTTACAATTAAACAAAAATATTAACAAAAAAAAGGTCAAAATATTTTTAAAAGGGCTTTTCGGGCTAGCCCGAGCCCGGCCGGGCTAAGCCCAAAAAACCCTTTAGCCCGAACGGGCTTAGCCCAAAAGGCCCGATTTTTTATGGACATATATTTTGAAGCCCGAGCCCGCTGTTTTTCAGGGCTGGGCCGGGCTAGCCCGCGGGCTTTGGCCCTAATTGACATGTCTAGGTCTCATTCACAGTAAATCTACTTTGGTTCTGTTCGGGTTAACTGTTGGATATTTTTGCTTTTTGCAATTGCAATTACCAAATTAAGATTGCGAACTAAGTCCTCGAATGTTTGTTTTTCTTTGAATTGTGAAGCTAAAAAAAACTGTGAGACAAGTTCTGTTAGATGAATTTATGCAGCCTCCGTAAAGTTTAATTATATGCGTTTCAAACGCACTGAACGCTTCGAACTTTTGACTAATCCAAGATGCACTGAATGCAAATCAGTGTGAGCAACTCTTTAGACTACCCGAAAGATTATATTCACTCACTTAGTCAGCTTTTAAACATTCTTTCTTTTGTTCACTCTCCAAGCTTTTTGCTTCTTATTCCACCTTTGGAGGGCAATCTTCTCCGACTTCCACTTTTGACTACGAAACCGTTCTCTCCCTTTTAGCCAATCGGAATAATCCTTCCGGGGCTCACACTCTATGAAATCTGCCAACTTCTCCACGTCTCAAATTAAAATTAAAATTGAAAGGTCAATTTTGGATTAGCATATTTTATTATATTGGAAATGATTCTCAACTAAACGATTTTATTCTTATTTACTATAGCATATTCTATATAGTTATTAATTTTAGATATTTTTAATCAAAAATATTATGTTAGTAAAAAATATTAGGAGAATTAGCATTAATTCGTAAGTGTGCATATGGAAAGAAATTAACCTTAATAATTATCTATCAAAATTAAGAATGTTTAGTGAGTTAATTTATTGTTATTCAACTAAATTATGTTTTTTCAAATTATGTTTTACGGTTGGGTTGTTATTCAATAAATTATTCTAATTTAAAAAACTAGAAACTAATATTGACATAAATATATTTGTTTTGATTTTATAGAAACTAATAACTACTATTCAAATTCGTATTTGCAGTATATTGCTAAAAAATTCGAATTCATTGATTTGATTCTATTTTAGTTAAGTTTGCAAAGAGATTTAGTAGTATTTATGGTTATGATTTTTTTATATGTGGTATCTATATAAGATAGTTCTATAAACTTATGATATTGTTGTAAGATAGTATTTATAATTTTTAAATTCTATGAAAAGCTGATAATATTAATAATATTTGAATTCTATCAAAATTAAAATATATATATATATATATATTATAGAACCATTAAAAAACAAACTTTTAAATTGACTCGAATTATATGTCTTTTAAATAAAAGTATTCTTAAAATGAAAAATAACAAAATGATGTTTAATTTCACGGGACGGATTATATGGTGAAACGGGTTTGGATCGATATTAATGCGGGACGGTATACCACGGGTGAAATGCTAAAATTAACAATCAAAATACAATTATACAATCTTAAACACTAAACAAAAAACACAATATTAACAAAACAAATACAACTTAAAATTTAAATTTTTTTAAAAAATATCGTCCCGCGGTGTACCGCGGGTCAATCACTAGTTTCATAATCAATTAGTTTACATCAAACCAAATCTTAGAAATATACAATATTGGTTTGTTAAAATGGGTTCCTCCAAATTGATGATTACATGCATTGTTGTTGCTCTGTTGGCCATTTCATGTGACATTCTCTCTGGTATATGTTATTAGAAATATATATTTGACTATAAGATAACCAGTTTTGTATCCTCCTCTAAAAGATTTTTTTTTTTTCATGATTACATAGTCGAAATGGGAATTAGCGTACAAGCTTTACCTCCGACTTGTGGACCAGATTGTACTGGGAAATTCTTGAAACAAGACTGCTATAAATATTGTGCAGGCTTATCTTATAAACATGGTGTTTGCATTCTATTCAAAGGATTTCCTCCGAGAACTTCTACATATCGTTGTTGTTGTGGGTAAATGAAATATAGAATTCTTCTTGCTCTTTGGTCTTGTATGCTTTTGTTTGTTTTCATTTAACTATAATAAAGAGTTTTATTTTCCAATGGGAAGATAAATCTTGACCCATTTTGACACCCCTAGGGAAGACCATATATATACATAAATGCGATTCTGTTATTGTTGATAACTTAATATTCTTACAATTTAATTATATACAAACGCATATGTTTAATAGTATGGAAATGAAAAATTGCCGTATAATATTTTTAATAGTTTTTAGTAGGATCAATCTTAATACATATTTTTAAATATGATATTTATTATTACAGTTATATGATACTAAATAATATGATTATTATTAGTTATAATATGATATGTAATTAAATATGATATGTAACATAGTTTTTAGTATTATTAGTTATGATATGTTCTTCTGAGATTTGATGACTATCATATTATTTAATTACATTTTCAATTTGATTTTTTTTCCTTTTTGCTAAGAAATAGTTTTGTTGTTTAATGTGTTTGATTAGTTCATAGGCGACTATCTTATTAGTTACGTTCATATAGTGACATTATGCACATTTTTGATAATTTTTGTTGAACAGTATGGTTTTCTATGTGAAAGAAACGTAATCTCATACTGCCAGTTCCAACAAGGGTCATGTATTTATATGTGTGATTGTGCTTTGATGATAAGAATTAGACGGTAATTTTTTTTTTTTGTTAAAGGCTATGTTCGTCGAATTATGATCTTCTTTACATTATAAGAAAACTATTTGTGTTTATATGTCAAGCGCACAATTATTCTCACATCTTTTAAAATTTTATTTATTTAATCCTACTATTGTTCTTTCCAAATATTTTGACTCTATTATCTTTCTTACTAAACACTTTGAATTTCATATACTATTTATTTTTATTATTCAAAAACTAATTGCCAAATATATAACTAACTAACCAAAATTAAATACTCCATTCAAATAAAAAGCTTATATATAAGGATTTAATTTAATATTAAAACGCATTTTTCAATTGGAATATTAAAAAGTATATAAACATATACTAGTTGTACGTTGTTGTATCTTGGGACTCTTGAATCTCAGTGAATTGCGGGTGATTCAAAGAGTTAAGGAAAGAGATTATAGTCTGGCTTCAATTCGATCTCTTTCCCTAACGTTTATGATTTCTAGTTTCAATTACATTTCCATAGTGTTGCGATTTTTTGCTCCTACATTCTTAACTCTTTGAATCCGTAGTTTTATAATTAAACATCGAATGGATTGAAATTGAGATTTCGTAAACGTGTAACGAGAGCTTGTGTGTGATCATTTTTTCTTCGTCTGTCCATTCTGATTTTGGTTTCAAATCAATACACCAGTATTTGGTTAGGAGGCTCTGATCAGTCCATGTATACTCATCAATACTTCTTCTAATATTAGCCATCATTTCTGCATGATTTTCTTTTGCATCAACTAGTTGTGTTTCCATCTTCTCGTATGGATCTTCCTGAGAATGAACTAGAGTTTTGATGTTAGGAACATGTTCTGATACCAATTAATATTCCCGAGAATATGGAAAAAAATCTTCTTTATTAGAAACACCTTAAGCTCACAAGCTTAATGGAGTTACTTGGCACTAAAATAACCATTTAGTCAATAAAGAATTAAAGAAAAAAAAAACCAAAAACTGTTTTTAGAACATTTGTAAACCTTAACCAAAAGCTTTGATGAATAGTAAAACGTTTTTGCTACCTGTATTAATAGGAGACCAATGCATAATTTCCTTCTCTTTCAAGGTAATTTCCATTTCTCTTCCTCTTCTTTAGGTCTGTGACAGTACAACAATGAAACTTCGTGCTACAACAGCTGGCAGCCCGTCTTTTATTCTAGGCCTAAAGACTAAACTTGCGGGGTCCGGAAAAATCATGATAGAATTCGAACTTCGGTGGCTAATACTTACTCGAACCCAAGTGGTAGAGATTTTTCTCTCATTTACTAAGGCGAAATAGGGGATTTAAATTAATTTATTTAGGTAGAGAACCGGATGATTTGAAGTTTTGAACACTAAATATAAAAAATTAATTAAAACAATATGGCTATTCTATCAAAAAAAAGAATTTTGACTTTGCCAAATCGTAAAAAACACATCTCAAAAAAGTGTGTTATGTGAAAATAGGTTTAACTAATTGAACCCAAAAAAGTTGTCTATCATTTAATTTACTCAATTTCAATCCTCCTCCTACTAATGAGTCTATGAATCGAAACTGGTAAGTTGACTTATTTTATGGAATAAAATGGTTTAGTCAACATAAGGTTTTGTTTGGCCAAACTAGCTAAGCTACACAATAACTGACCAAAACCTAACCCTCTGGCCTAACCAGTGAGTCTTTTAATAGACAAATATTTTTGCCAGAAATTTCAATTCCTCCTATGACTACGAGTCTATGAACTTGCCATAGTAACCGATCTCTGAAGCAAAGCAACAACAACACAGAAACCGATTCTCTTCCAATTTGTTGCTCTCATTCTCAGATTTTGAATCTCTCTCTCTCTCTTATCTCATTCCTCTGATCGTGGATTGAGATGGAGACCTTACCCACGACGGTTCCGTCCAAATCAGAACGACGAGCTCGGTCCTCCAAGTTTTCTCAGAGTTCCTCTAAACCCTCAGTTATAATGGCTTTCTTCTCTTGCGTCGCTTGGCTCTATGTCGCTGGCAGGTACGTTCGCTTCTTTTTTTTTTCCACTGTTCGTTGATTCGATTGATAATCGTATCTCCAATGACTCTAGAATTCGATTTTCAAAGATGTGGTATCGATTTGTTTTGAATTGCTTTGTTTCTCCCAATTCAATTTCTGAGTTTTTGGCTTAGTATTGAACAATCACGGGTTCAAATTCAATCCATGATGCTTATGGAACTTATGAAATTTGTTTTTCAAGATAATCTTAGTTTGGTACTGGTTTCTTGTGATTAGGTTATGGCAAGATTCAGAGAATAGAGTGGTACTCAATAATATTCTTAACAAGAGTTATCATCAGGTTTGGCCTTTTCTTTTTGCAATCTTGAAATGTTGTTTGTTTCTTTTTAAAGAGAGTAATTTGTATTAATTTGATAATGTTCTTGGGAGGTGTAGAAGCCTAAGGTTCTTACGGTTGATGACAAGCTAATGGTCCTAGGATGCAAGTAAGTTGGTTTTGTGGTGATTCTGCAATGTGGTAATGTGGTTATGTTGTGTGCTTGTAATAACAGATTGTGTACTTATTGTTATTAGAGATCTTGAGAGGAGAATTGTTGAAACTGAAATGGAATTGACTCTTGCAAAGAGTCAAGGCTATCTGAAAAACCAGAAGAGTAGTTCTTCTTCAGGGAAGAAATTGCTTGCTGTGATTGGAGTGTATACAGGTTTTGGAAGTTATCTGAGGCGTAATACATTTAGAGGGTCTTGGATGCCACAAGGTAGATCATGCTGTGATTGATCATCGAAACCGTGTTTTTTTTTTTGTCATGTTACCATTTGGTATGGTTACTAACTTTGTGTTCTAAAGGTGATGCTTTGAGGAAACTTGAGGAAAGAGGCATTGTCATACGTTTTGTGATTGGTCGAAGGTTTTTCCACTAACTCTATATGTTTTATTATTTTTATGCATCATCATATGGACTATAATACTGATGTTTTGAGAATTCCAGTCCAAATCGAGGTGATAGCTTAGATCGAAAAATCGACGAGGAAAATCAAGCAAGAAAAGATTTTTTGATTCTTGTAAGTATACAATATCAAAATCTTTAGCATCTTTTAGTAGCCTGCTTGATATTTGCTTCTTCTGTTTAGTTTTGCACACACTGTTTTTGCTCATTGATGTGGCTTCTAATTTTCTTCTGGCACTATTGCTTTATTAGGAGAATCACGAGGAGGCCCAAGAAGAGCTACCCAAGAAAGTGAAGTTCTTCTTTAGTGCTGCTGTTCAAAACTGGGATGCACAGTTTTACATCAAAGTTGATGACAATATTGACCTAGATCTTGGTAAATACTTCCTCTTTATTTCCTATCTGTGAAGTTATGTTTGGTCCTACCCTGCATCAGCAATTCATGCTAAATGATCTTGGGTCCAATCTCACATCAAGGATTCTATTTGTGTGATTTCAAACTGATAGAGGGGTTGATTGGCCTTCTTGAAAGCCGGCGTGGTCAAGATGCTGCTTACATTGGGTGTATGAAGTCTGGTGAAGTGGTTGCTGAAGAGTTCGTATCATACTCCACTATCGTAAATTTGTATGTCTTTGACAGTATATGCAAACTAATAAATTTCCATCTACATGGGTCTTTGTGTTTCAGGGGAGGGCAATGGTATGAGCCAGAATGGTGGAAATTTGGGGACGAAAAATCGTAAGTGATAGCAAATGTTATATACTTAAAGGGTCTTCGGTGAAATCAAAATCTTCTTTATTAAGCTCAGTGGTTGAAATTTATGTTTTCTTCACATGATTGGAACCTTTAAACAATTAAGCTGTAACTCATATTATTTCTTCATTATATTTAGGTACTTCCGTCATGCAGCTGGTTCGCTGTTAATACTATCCAAAAATTTGGCTCAGTATGTAAACATAAACAGGTTGGGCTCATATTCTGACTAACTTGATATTGAAAAGTATGTCAATGGCATGGTTCCATATCCGGTTAACACTCATCACATATTCTCTTGTCTGGTATATATAAATGCAGTGGATCATTGAAGACATATGCTTTTGATGATACCTCCATAGGATCTTGGATGATTGGTGTTCAGGCAACTTATATAGACGACAATCGCCTTTGTTGCAGCAGCATCAGACAAGGTTTCATATCTTTAATATGAGTTGTCTAAATATATGCATCTGGCTAAATCTGAGTACCAATATTTACTTTTACTGTTTTACAGACAAGGTGTGTTCTGTGGCTTGATCATTGAACTCTTCCAGCAAAACCTCTGGTGTATTAATGGCGCTTCTGATTCTCTGTGAGGCAGGTTCTTGGATTATTACCAGACTTAATATTGGTATAGAATCAGACTATCATTAGCCACTTTCTCATAATATAGGGCTAACTCAGGAATTTTAGTCAGCCTAGCTATGAAAAAGGAAAAACAAAAACATTATAAGTTATATATAACTGACCACATATAGCAGACTCAATCCCGGCTTCGATCTATAAGTTTGAGTGATAGGGTCTTTTTACTTTAAGACTTCTAATGAAAAATATTTAGCTTTCAGCGGACTTTAGTGGTTGTTGATTCACAAATGTGTCTGGATATCTTCTGCAAATTAAAAGTTTTTCAATTGTTGTATTAGGCATAACCTCCAAGATTAACATATATTGATTGAAGAAGAAAAGATAGAGATAGTTTTCACCGAAGAAAAGTTTGGGGGCAATTGTAAGAATAGCTTATTTTGACAGAAAAGATATACTTAACGAACGCTTGCGGTATTTGGTCTAGTAACTAACCCTTTTTGGGCTTTTTGGACCGATCTTCGCTTCATGTATCGAATGCCTAATTGTGTCTAACATATTAAAAACCTCGCTTCATAAAAACTTTCGTTTTGTGTATTTCGATAAAAGAAATTTTTTATTATAAACTATTTTTGGGCCTTTTTGATATTATATTTAATTTATAATCTAATTTATTTATTTATTTTTTAAATATTTTAAAAATGTCCCCCGCGATTATTAGAGCACGGGATGTGGCTCCTAACTGTCGCACCGCTCGACCTTCCAAATGAGCCGGCACTGAGAGTAGGGTTTCGACAAAACATAAATTTTGGTGTCGTATAGACTTGACTACATTTTCAACCATTAGCTAATTAGGCGATACAAGAAAATTAAAAGTTGCAATATTAGAGTTTTTAAACTACGTAATATAATTAAAATATATATATTTAATTCATAAATGTGTGTGGATGAGCTCATTTATTTGAACAGAACGAGTCAGTATACTCATAAGAACGACCTAGACACCTAGTCCTTTAGTTTTTTTCTTTTTTTTCTTTTTAGATGACTCAAAGTCAAAGTCATCTCAATTTTTGATGTATATATAATATAAAGTCTTTGATAGAAATGATCAACGAAGAAGATTTCCCATATTTGTCTACGTCGAAGACCTTTTCTTAGTATACTTGGTCAGACTATATGGTTTTCTTAGTATTCTAAACCTCACGTATAAAATTTGAATTGATATAAATACACATGTACATGCATAGAACTTTGTAACCTACTCCAACAACACAAATTAAGATCGAAAAAGAAAATGAAAGGAAGCTTGTGGTTGATTGCTTTGTTTTTGGTTCTCTCTTTCGCGATTTCATCTTGTGCATCTTCAACTTGGCCATACCAAATCCGCAAACTTTGTAAGTAGTAACAATATTCACCATCAGATTTTCATATTTTTTTTCTTTTTATAGGGCTAATTAACGTCGATTTATCCAACAGTGGAAATAAAAACACCGCCAAGTGGTTCAAAACCCGCACCTCAATATCATTAGCTCGCAGGAAAGAGGAGCTTTAGAGTTTCCGTCGTCTATGGGTCGTGGAGGTTAAATGCACCGATTTTTATACATATTGTTAGTTAACTATAAAATAATTAACATTATGTATAAAAAATATGAACAAAAAATGTATCTTAATTAATATATTCCTACATAAATGAGCCACGAATAAAACGTTCAGAAGTTATAGAATTTAACGTTACAAAGAAAATTAGATTCATATTCATGGGATCATGATTTTTGAAATAATTTCAGTTATGGGAAAGATGCACGTATCTTCTAAAATTTGTGTTTTTAATTTCTAAAATCATGCAACGAAACTTAAAAAATATTGAAACTCCTAATTTTATAGACGCAATTGGATTTTTTTTTAAATGGCCGTTTCTATGGAGAAAGACACCACTTTTTTTTTTGACATCTTTAGATCGACAAAACCCGATCCATAGTCACTCCCTATTACGCGTGGTAACGCGATTTAGTGGAGTTGAACTCCGGTGGGATGGGGAAAGACGCCACTTTTATTACCAAAAGTACCAAAAAAAATATAAGAGATAAACAATCTGTTGAATATTCGTTGTTCCATATCAAAGTTTAGGGCTTTATAACTTTGAAAAGATAAAAGAGTAATACAAAACAAAATTTAAATTGGAGGAGTAATTGAGGATTTGGAGGATTTTGGGTTGCAACAACATGTTAATCCTTGACAATATCCTCCAGTAAAGCCTAAGCTAGTGCAGAGTGTGTCGCAGTCTGGTTCAATTCCAGCATGGCAGACCCCTGGGCAAATATCTCTTATCGGTTGTGATCTTACTCCTGTATATATTTTATGTTCATCATAAACCAAAACCAAAACCAAAACCAACATACGTTATCATATATGTGTTGAAACTAATAAAAAAAAAATGTATGATCCTAAAAATGAGCAAGAATGACTTTTTTTTTTGTGGGAAGAGAAATAGTGAAAGAACATTCATTATTTTCTTCCAAATTTGAAACTTGAACTTTGAATAATTGTATATATTTCATATCCTGATATTTTGTAACATTGACTTACCTGTGATCAAGAACATTGCAATGATAGAAACTGCAATGAAAATGTATGAAGATCTTCGAACATCCATTTCTTGTTTTTTAAAAAATGTATTTCAGTGATATTACTAATATCTTGTGAATCTTTTTTGTTTGAATGTTTTAGGAGTTGTTCTAGAGATTTAGAGCTCCTTATATAAGCAAATTTTGAAATCTAAGTAATGTATATTTACAATAAGTACTCATATTCAAATATACCAAATTTGGTGGAAAATGAACTAGAATGTGATCGTCTTTTGGCAACAAATCGAATAATATGTATACAATCTTTGACTGTTTATACTATAAATCTTTGAATACACTAAATAAAATGCTTCAAAAGGTAATATATATTTGAGAACCATTAATAAGAAAATGCCTATAGAAGGTGAAATATTACTTAGAATTCCATTACATAGTAGTCTGTTTAAATAAATCCATGAATGATACAATAATATTCAACAAATCGACATAAGTTAACAATATTTTTAAAAATAGGTAGTATATTTCTCTCTCAATCATTGTCTAGCCAAACTTTATACTTAATAATTCAAAAATAGATAGTAACCAGTCATATTGAATACGAATGATTTGATATCCAATTAGAACATATTAATTATTTATTATTATATTTATAATTTCATATGTGTTTGATCCAATTTTTATAAATAAATCATCACACTATTCAAATATTAAAACAAGATGAATAATGCTCCAGAAACTTAATAAAAATGATAAGAAACCGTAAAATAGGAAGCATGACTTCATAGACGTCCAAATTTTATAATCGGGGTTTTTTAATTGAACTAATTATATCAAACAAAAAAAATATTGTAAGTATTTTAACTTGATAAAATAAACGTGATCAAAAACTTTGAACACTAAAACTAGTTTAACTTAGTCAAAAGTTACAAAAATATAACTGGATTTGTAATCTAAAATATTGTGACGTCAAAATATTAAATATTCTTTTTTTTGGTAAGTATATTAAATATTAATTTGATCATATATTAAAAAATATTTTAACTTGATCAAAAAGTTAAAATATGAAAATTGTGACTATGTTGTGAAACTTATTGTTGTCTCTTCTCATTCCATGAATAATGATACATATATATAGGCATATAAACCTAGGGTTTTAGAGTACATAATGAATAACCCTGATGGGCTTATTGGGCCCGGTTATAAGTCCAATATGATGTATTATAACACTCCCCCTTGGACGGAGTAACCGGACCTGATGGTCAATCGGGATCTCGATAATACGCTGGGGAATGTTGCCTCATTAAAACCTTACCAGGAAAACCCAGTGGGAAAAACCATGGTGAAGGAAAAAGAGTACAACACGCATTACTCCCCCTGATTAGAGCATCACCGTAGATCTCTAAGTCTACGCATTCCTATTTGTTGGATGAGCTTCCGGAGTGTTGAAGCGGGCAATGATTTGGTGAAAAGGTCGGCGGAGTTATCGCTTGATCGGACCTGTTGAACGCTGATCGTACCATCCTTCTGCCAATCCGAGGTTGAGAAGAATTTAGGTAGGATGTGCTTCGTCCGATCTCCTTTGATATAACCTTCCTTGAGTTGAGCAATGCAAGCCGCGTTGTCTTCAAACATAACCGTGGGCTCCTTATCTTCTTTCATACCACAATCTGATCGGATGTGCTGAGTCATGGATCGTAGCCAAACACATTCTCTGCTGGCTTCGTGAATGGCCAAAAGTTCTGCATGGTTTGATGAAGTGGTAGTGATTGTCTGCTTTATCGATCTCCAAGAGATAGCTGTTCCTCCATGCGTGAACACATAACCAGTTTGAGACTTGGCATTGTGCGGATCTGATTGATATCCTGCATCAGCAAAGCCAACTAGTCCATCCTTGTTGTGGTTAGTGTAAAACAGTCCTAAGTCTTTAGTACCTTGAAGGTATCTTAGGAGGTGTTTGATACCATTCCAGTGCCTCTGAGTTGGACATGAGCTGAAGCGAGCTAGGAGGTTCACGGCAAAGCAAATGTCTGGTCTAGTGTGACTAGCCAAGTACATTAACGCTCCTACAGCACTGAGGTATGGCTTTTCTGGACCGAGAATTTCTTCATCGTCCTTCTTGGGACCGAGTGGATCACTGTCCAATCCTAGGCTCCGAACAACCATTGGGCTGGTCAATGGGTGGGCCTGGTCCATGTTGAATCGCTTGAGTACTTTTTCAATATAAGCCGCTTGATGCACAAGGATTCCTCCTTTGACGTACTCAAGTTGTAAACCCAAACAGAATTTAGTTTTACCTAGGTCTTTCATTTCGAATTCTGCTTTCAAGCAGTCGACTGTTTGGGAGATTTTACCAGATGTTCCGAGGATGTTTAGATCATCCACGTAAACTGCTATGATTACAAATCCTTTGTTTGAGTATTTCTTGATGAAAATGCATGGACTGATGGGATCGTTTTTGTAGCCTTCTCTGATGAGATATTCACTTAACCGGTTATACCACATACGTCCACTTTGTTTCAGTCCATACAAGGATTTGTTCAGCCTGATGCAGTATTGATCTCGAGATGCATGCTTATCTTTAAGCTCTATGCCATCTGGTAATCTCATGTATATTTCATTGTCCAGGGGCCCATAGAGATATGCGGTGACAACATCCATTAACCGCAAATCTAGATTTTCTCTTATGGCCAGACTTATGAGGAATCGAAAAGTAGTTGCATCCACCACCGGAGAATAAGTCTCCTCATAATCGATTCCGGGTCTCTGTGAGAATCCTTGTGCTACAAGCCGTGCTTTATAACGAACAACTTCACCGAGTTCGTTTCTCTTATGCACAAAGACCCATTTATGGCCCACTGGTTTGACATTGAATGGTGTCCGGATGATCGGATCAAACACATTCCTGAGTTTGAGACTCTTTAACTCCACGTTTATGGCTTCTTTCCATTTTAGCCAGTCTGTTCTATGAGTGCACTCTGTGATAGACGTGGGTTCTAGATCCTCTTGCGTGTTCGCAATATCAAGTGCTACTTTGTATGCAAAGAGTGCATTTAAGTCGACTTCATTTCTGTTCCATTGGATTCCAGACATGTTGTAATTGATAGAGATCTCATCGTTATCGATCTCGTCAGAACCTAGAGATTCGGCGTCCCGAACCTCTTCTGGTGGTTCATTAGAGAGAGTCTCAGCGCGCGCTATGTCTGTTATATTGGGAATCCCGGTTTCAACTATTGCACCTTTCTTTGATTTCCGTGGATTCTTGTCTTTGGAACCTAGAGGTCTGCCACGTTTATGTCGTGATGCAGGCTCTATAGCAACTTGAACTTGTCCCGTTGGGACAGTGATTCGTACTGGTGCATTACAAGCTGGTATGTACGATTTGGTTACTTTGTTC
Source organism: Arabidopsis arenosa (assembly GCA_905216605.1). Lineage (NCBI taxonomy): Eukaryota > Viridiplantae > Streptophyta > Magnoliopsida > Brassicales > Brassicaceae > Arabidopsis > Arabidopsis arenosa. The sequence goes on along the minus strand of LR999454.1, from coordinate 2,944,159 downwards.
GGGTCAGCAAAGGAATCTGGCAATTGATTAGCTAGCTTTTGATAGTGTATAATCTTTTGGATCTCTGAATCACATTCTAGAGTCCGAGGATCTTGCCAATTTAAGGATGTTTGATTCCATGATAGCTTTTTGACCAGCTTGTGTTTCTCTCCACCCAATGTTGGATATACCGATTCATCAAATTGGCAATCCGCATATCTGGCCTTAAATAGGTCTCCAGTGGTCGGCTCGAGATATTTGATGATGGTGGGAGAATCAAAACCAACATATATTCCCATCCTCCTTTGAGGTCCCATTTTGGTTCTATGTGGTGGAGCAATGGGTGCATAGACTGAGCACCCAAATGTTTTGAGATGGGAGATGTCTGGCTCATGACCCGTTAATAATTGGGATGGGGAATATCTATGCTCACTAGATGGCCGGATGCGTATTAATTCAGCAGCATGTAATACTGCATGTCCCCAAGCTGAGACCGGGAGTTTCGACCTCATGAGTAATGGTCGAGCAATCCATTGGATTCGTTTAATGAATGATTCAGCAAGTCCATTCTGAGTATGGACATGTGCCACAGGATGTTCAACGGTTACCCCCATGGCCATACAGTAATCATTAAACGCTTGGGAAGTGAATTCACCAGCATTGTCAAGACGTATAGTCTTTAGTGGGAAGTCTGGAAAATGGGCTCGTAATCTGATGATTTGAGCCAACAACCTAGCAAAAGCTTGGTTCCGAGAAGACAATAGGTAGACATACGACCAACGGGTCGAAGCGTCTATTAGTACCATGAAGTACCGGAATGTCCCAGAAGGTGGGTGAATGGGACCACAGATGTCTCCTTGGATTCTTTCCAGAAAATGTAATGTCTCTTTGGACACTTTTACTGGTGAAGGCCGAGTGATCAACTTCCCTTGGGAGCAAGCTGTGCACATGAGGTGCTGAGGGAAGACTCGGTTTTCTCGAAGGGTGTGTCCTTGAGAACTTTGGATTAATTTACGTATCATGGTCGTACCGGGATGACCAAGCCGGTCGTGCCAAATAGTGTAGTCTTGGAATCGGGCTTTGAGAGCATTATTAGCCTTAATCATACTGACCTTAGCATAGTAAAGGCCAGTAGATAATGTGGGTATAGTCTCGAGGACTTGTTTATGGCCAAGTGTGATCTTAGTGATCAGTAGGGATTCTTTGTTCCTTTCACCCTGGGTTTCTATGTGGAAACCATTAAGTCTGATATCTTTAAAACTCAAAAGATTTCTTTTTGAGCTGGGTGAGTATAATGCATCTGGAATGTCCAGATGTGTGCCGTTTGATAACAACACATGTTCAGATGATAGGATCAATTGAGGAGATCTGAGATCTCGTAGTCTATGGGATCGGTCGGCTCGGTGGTGGTGTCGTCAGCATCAACTTGCTGGGCCATGTTAGCTTCAGCAGGTGCTTTCCCATGTTTCTGATACAAATCGTAATGAAACTTGGGAGTACGACAGTTCTTTGTCCAGTGATTGAACATTCCGCATCTGGTGCAGGCTGATTGGTTGGGTGGGCAGGGCGGTTTGGTTTAGAGATACCACGGCCCTTACCGGAACCATAACCGAGGTTATGTCGGTTGCCACGTCCATTTCCACGTCCATTCCCATGTCCACGGCCACGATCTGAGGATCTGTCTCGCTGGACATTGTAGGATTCTTTGCGGGAATCTGGTACTGGAGCCGATCCCGGGGGCCTCTGGGCACTGTTCCTCATTAACAGGTCATTGTTTTTCTCGGCCAAGAGCAAACAGGATAACAAATCTTCGTACAATGTATGTTTCATTGCACGATATTGTTGCTGAAGCACAATATTTTGGGTATGGAAGGTGGATAATGTTTTCTCGAGGAGATCATTATCAGACACCTCTTCACCACATAGTTTCATGATTGAAACTATCCGAAAGAGTTCGGAGTTGTAGTCATCCACAAATTTGTAATCTTGGAACCGGAGTTCCTTCCAGTCAAACTTGGCTTGTGGCAAGAGCACCGTTTTCTGGTGATCATACCGTTTTTTTCAGGGCCACCCAAAGTTCGAGTGGGTTCTCAAGAGTGAGATATTGCTGTTTGAGGCTTGCGGCCAAATGATGGCGGATATGAAATATCGCCTGGGACCGGTCTTTATCAGATGCGGTGTTATCCGCTTTGATACACTCACCCAGTCCCTTTGAGTTGAGGAAAATCCTGGTGTCCATGGCCCATTCGAGATAGTTTTCACCGGAGACCTTGAGGGCCTCGAACTCGACTTTTTGAATGTTTGACATCTGAAAACATGAAATTGATTTCATTAGGGGTTTGTTATTTGAGAAAAGTTTCTAATTTGGGAAACTTTCTAAATGAGGAAAGTTTCTATTTTAGGAAACCTCCTAAATGAGGAAAGTTTCTATTTGAGGGAAACCTTCTAAATGAGGAAAGTTTCTATTTGAGGAAACCTTCTAAATGAGGAAAGTTTCTATTTGAGGAAACCTTCTAAATGAGGAAAGTTTCTATTTGAGGAAACCTTCTAAATGAGGAAAGTTTCTATTTGAGGAACCCTTCTAAATGAGGAAAGTTTCTATTTGGGGAAACCTTCTAAATGAGGAAAGTTTCTATTTGAGGAAACCTTCTAAATGAGAAAAGTTTCTATTTGAGGAAACCTTCTAAATGGGGAAAGTTTCTATTTGAGGAAACCTTCTAAATGAGGAAAGTTTCTATTTGAGGAAACCTTCTAAATGGGGAAAGTTTCTATTTGAGGAAACCTTCTAAATGAGGAAAGTTTCTATTTGAGGAAAGTTTCTATTTCGGGAAACCTTCTAATTTAGGAAACTTTCTCGGAAATCGTAAATTTTAAGGATACGGTTTGGTTTTACAGAACATAAGTTCGGTTTAGTGGTTTAAAGTTGAACCGGAATATTAGATTCTGGTTTAAAGTTGGGCCGAATTGATTTCCGGTTTAGAATAACCAGTTTGAACCGGTTTACCCAGATTGAGATCCGGTTATTATTTTCGGAACCGGTTTGATAATCGGTTTAACCGATGAACCGAATTGATATTCGGGTTTAGGGGTTAACCAAGAATGATTTCCGGTTTAGGGGATACACGAATTAGGGTTTTCGTTTCTCTTTGAGGAAAACGATTTGAATTTTGCGGTTTTCAAACGCAAAACGTTTTTAGGGTTCATGCGATTTTAGGTTTTGATTTCTATCAATTTATGCATGCAATCAATCATAGAAATAATCAATCTAAACAACCTAAACAACCTCAATCAATCGATTTATATTTTAGGGATTTCGGATTTGATTTGATTTAGGTTTTAAGGTTTCAGCCATGGCTAAGTGTTTTCGATTTTGAGAGTTAGGTTTAAGCAATAACTTTTCTAACAACTTAAACGAGTCAAGCAATCGAATCATACAAGCAAAAGCAATCACTTAATCAATCATTATCCGTTTTTAAGATTTCGCTTTGCATTAGGTTCAAGTTCGATTTTTGATCTTTAAGCTTTTAAGGTTTTGTTTTTACCTTTCACCAATTGGGGTTGAACGGATTGAACCGGGAGCTTAAGACCTCGGTAACTCACGCTGTCGATGAACAGTACCGATGAACAGTGTCGATGAACAGTACTGATGAACAGTGTCGGCGTGAACAGTGTTTTGCGATTTTTAGGGTTAGGGTTGTTAAGAGCAAACTCGTGCTGATAACGTGTTGTGAAACTTATTGTTGTCTCTTCTCATTCCATGAATAATGATACATATATATAGGCATATAAACCTAGGGTTTTAGAGTACATAATGAATAACCCTGATGGGCTTATTGGGCCCGGTTATAAGTCCAATATGATGTATTATAACAGACTAAACTTTATGAAACATTGATGCAACAATAGGATTTAAAAACAAATAGTGGATAAAATTGGAAAGTTAAAACAGGTTCGTGAAAGGTATTTATGATCTCTTTGTTAATTTTAGAAACCACTCGCATTGTACTGTTATGATACAATTAAGAATCTCAAGATACAACCAAATTAACTTTGATTCGCTAATTCTGGTTTGATTTTGCGAATACTCTCAAAATTTACTTTAGAAAAGAGAACAGATGAATGGGATTGGTTCGCTCTCAAACTTTTCGAATGATATGTTAGAATGAGACAATGAGAAGTCTTTCTATTTTCTTGGCTAAAACATAAAGCTATTGAACAGTATTGTGAGAAAATTTTGTATCCGCTCATCAGATTGTAGAACAATGGCGGAAATAATTTTATAGATGGTATATATGTTCTTGTTTGACTCGAGGCTGTTTTACCTAAAAAATTATATAAACGAGTTTCACGGTTTTAGCGAAAAAATCAAAATGTATAGTTTTGGTGAGAAAATGATATTCATAATTTTGGTGCTAAACATAATTAACTAAATTTGATTTAAATACAGAAATTCGTCATTGTTTCGCCAAAAATGCAATTCCATAATTCAAGCCCAAATTCATAAATTTCTATTTTAACGTAAAATATAAAATCATGACATCATTTTGCTGGTAATTTGTAACTAATACTTAATAAAAATAATTTAGATTTTTGGTATGTAATTGGTATATATAAACTTTATTTTCAATTATATTTAAACTATCCAATTTTCTTGGATGCTTTTCATTTTGCATCTAATTTCTATATCCTAACTCACATTTTTAAATTAGACAAAACAACAAGTAGATGTCACATTTGAATGAAAAGAAAAATGAACAACCCCAAAGTGTCACTATCACTGGATTCACTGCCAACACACAACGTGTATACACTTTTTCTCTTTTATTGAACACTATAACGACCTAAATCATCCTAAACATTATTCAAATATTACATTTACATTATAACGATCTTTTTTAGCTGAAAATTTTAAAAATAAACATCTTAATAAATTTTAGTTTATTTAAAGTTCGGTTTGATAAATAATGATACCGTTTGGCCTTTAAATTTAATTTTTATTCAATTTGATTTTAAATTAATATTTCATTTCAAGTTACATGCACATCTCTAGTATATATCATTTTAAACATAGTACATCATCACGTCACTAATAGTTTTACTCCAGATATTTTCATCTGCACCAAGATATAATTTATCTTCGATCTTGATGTTACGACATATTGCCATGGCTGGCCGAGGACACTTTCCATGGCTTGTGTCAACATCGATATAATATCTACTCTATTATTATTCCACCGGCCTCAAGCAATTGCAACTCTCAATTCCCCATACCCTAGGAGTTCGGATCAACTTCCTTAATCTAGACTATGTCCAATTTCAATTAGATCCTGAACCAAGTCTCGTTGATAAAATTCCACTCTTATTTGACCGTGAAGGTCTTCGGCATTCAAGCTTCTCCATCATGGAGATAACCTCGGATCCGTCCTCCTCCCTTGTGGAGAGAACCTGTCCACTTCTCTTAGCTATCTCAAAGTAGTTTGCACCGACAACCAATGAAACTAAAGAACCTTTTTCAACGTCACGAAATCTGTTGATAGTGGCTAATGTTAAATTCTCCGAAGTGTTCGCAGAAGACACACCATGATCTCGTTTGTGGCATGTTGCGCTATAGCCTCTGTCTCCGAACTTCTATGGATATATCAAGGAAGCTTAATACTTTTCCATTCTATCTATTTACTTTTGTTGTAAGTTTGTGTTTGATTAGCATTTTGTAACTTAACGGTAAATTTGTACTCTTTATCTTCCATTGGAATTGAACGAATGGATAACAAAAATGTTTGCGCGAAAAAAAGATATTACCTATTGGTCCAATAATTTTCCCAAAATACAATTTTTTTTCTATACAAAAAAATTTGTTGCAATGAAACGGCTCATAAGCTAACATCTATTACAAAAGTCATAAAAACAAACGTCAACAATATCAAGCGTCAACAATAAAAACTTACACGTGAAAAATATTACGAGTAAAATATAATTTGTGTTGAACCCACTGTCACTATGCACGCATAGTAATTTATTTTTTTACGCCTATATAAACGATCGAATTCTATCGTCGTAAAACACAATTCATTACTTCAATTACAAGAGAAGTAATAAACACATCTCTCTCGTCTTTTTATTATCTAGTATCCCGACTTTTCTGCGGATATAAAATATTTCTCCATTATTTATATTTTTATACACCATAAAATAAAGTAATTATTTATAACAATATCCAAAAAAAATTTATAGATATACTCAATTTTATCAAACAATTTTTTTCTCAACAAAATATAAAGTCTTGACTTTTCTGAATTTTTAAAAAATTTGTCGGTATATTGTTTATTGTTATACACACTTCTTTCTTCCTTCTAATTTTATTCGTGGATTAGAGATCACTCCATCCAAAAAAAAACACATTCCTCTCTCTCTCTCTCTCTCTCTCTCCGATCAAAAATTGTTAACATTTCTAAGAAATTCAAATTCTCTGTTTCAATCGCAATTCAAATTTCAAATGGGGAAACCAACGGGGAAGAAGAAGAATAACTCCGAGATCCCACCGACGGATTCTTCCTCCAGCGGCGGAGGTAAGACCGGAAAAAGCTTCGATCGATCAACAACCAAATCATTCGACAACGATATGACAATCTTCATAGACCGAGCATTGGAGCTTAAAGAAGAAGGCAACAAATTATTCCAGAAACGTGATAACGAAGGAGCAATGTTTAGGTATGATAAAGCCGTTAAGCTATTACCTAGAGATCATGGAGATGTAGCTTATTTAAGAACAAGTATGGCTTCTTGTTATATGCAAATGGGATTAGGAGAGTATCCTAATGCGATTAACGAATGTAATTTGGCTTTAGAAGCTTCTCCTAGGTTTAGTAAAGCTTTGTTGAAACGAGCTCGTTGTTATGAGGCTTTGAATAAATTGGATTTCGCGTTTCGGGATTCGCGCGTTGTTTTGAATATGGAGCCTGAGAATGTTTCTGCTAATGAGATTTTTGAGAGGGTGAAGAAGGTTTTGGTTGGTAAAGGGATTGATGTTGAGGAGATGGAGAGGAATTTGGTTAATGTTCAGCCTGTTGGTGCCGCGAGGTTGAGGAAGATTGTTAAGGAGAGGTTGAGGAAGAAGAAGAAGAAGACGATGACGACGACGAATGGTGGAAATGATGGTGAAAGGAATAGTGTTGAAGCTGTTGTTGAGGATGCGAAAGTTGAGAATGGAGAGGAAGCTGATAGCGGGAAGAAAGGTGTTGATTCGAAAGAGAAAAGGAAGGTAGAGGATAAGGTTGTGGTTGAGGAAAAGAAAGTGAGTCCTGTCATGGATAAAGAGGTTATTGCTTCAGAGATTGTCGAAAGCGTTAAGGAAGACGCAACAGTGACTAGGACAGTGAAGTTGGTTCATGGGGATGATATACGGTGGGCACAATTGCCGTTGGATTCTAGTGTTAGACTTGTAAGAGACGTGATCAGGGATCGGTTTCCTGCTCTGAAGGGTTTCCTGATCAAATATAGGGACTCAGAGGGTGATTTGGTTACCATTACTACGACAGATGAGTTGAGGCTGGCTGCATCTACTAGGGAGAAACTGGGCTCCTTTAGATTGTATATTGCTGAAGTTAGCCCCAATCAAGAACCAACTTATGATGTCATCGAAAATGATGAATCAACTGATAAGTTTGCCAAGGGATCGAGTAGTGTTGCTGATAATGGAAGCGTCGGAGACTATGTGGAATCTGAGAAAGCATCTACCACCCTTGAGCACTGGATTTTCCAGTTCGCGCAACTGTTTAAGAACCATGTCGGGTTTGATTCTGATTCTTACTTGGAACTTCATAACCTTGGGATGAAACTGTATACAGAAGCAATGGAAGATATTGTCACTGGCGAAGATGCGCAACAACTCTTTGATATTGCTGCTGATAAGTTTCAAGAAATGGCTGCGCTTGCAATGTTTAACTGGGGGAATGTTCATATGTCCAAGGCAAGAAGGCAGATATATTTTCCCGAGGATGGTTCAAGAGAAACTATACTAGAGAAAGTTGAGGCCGGATTTGAGTGGGCAAAGAACGAGTACAACAAAGCTGCAGAAAAATACGAAGGCGCGATTAAAATTAAATCTGATTTCTATGAAGCTCTTCTAGCACTCGGGCAACAACAATTTGAACAGGCTAAGCTTTGCTGGTATCATGCATTGAGTGGCGAGATAGATATAGAAAGCGATGTTTCCCAGGATGTACTAAAGCTCTATAACAAAGCTGAGGAGAGCATGGAAAAGGGTATGCAAATATGGGAAGAGATGGAAGAACGCCGTCTAAATGGAATCTCCAATTTCGATAAACATAAAGAACTGCTACAGAAGTTAGGCTTGGATGGAATCTTTAGTGAAGCCTCTGATGAAGAAAGCGCAGAACGAACAGCTAATATGAGTTCCCAGATCAATCTTTTGTGGGGTTCCTTACTGTATGAACGCTCCATCGTGGAGTATAAGCTTGGCCTACCGACCTGGGATGAATGTTTGGAGGTTGCAGTGGAGAAATTTGAACTAGCTGGAGCTTCTGCAACCGATATAGCTGTCATGGTAAAGAACCATTGCTCAAGTGACAATGCACTTGAAGGTAATTAATTACGTTATTTAATATATGAATACTTACTTTCCGAGTATGGACAATACGTAATAATCAAAACATCAACTACAGGTATGGGATTCAAGATCGATGAGATAGTACAGGCATGGAATGAAATGTATGATGCCAAAAGATGGCAGATCGGTGTTCCATCGTTCCGGCTAGAACCTTTGTTCCGGAGACGGTCACCAAAACTGCATGATATTTTAGAAAATGTGTTTTCAGGGCCTCAGTGACGAAACAGTCTTCATATCAGCTGGCATCAGTTTTCAGTTTTGATAAGGTTTGTCCGAAAATTCGGAGTTTTTTTTGAGGTTGGTGTTTGATGAAAAACTAATCTATTGAACTGGTCCAACAATTACTATTGCAGGTATTGTATTCACTGGGAGTTATATACGCAAATTTTTCTTCGAATTTTGGTTTTGTTTCTCAGCTTATGGAAGCATTGAAGCATTATTTTTTTATATCTCTTGGCGGGTATGGCCGTGAAGAAGATGGGAGTGATGATTTTTTCGAGTTAAAAAATTTGTTAATTCATTATTTCAATTCTTTGGGTTTGTAATTATATCATAGTTTTGTAATTTTTTTTATTTATTGATTGTTTGGATTAGTTGTGTATCTATGAATTGGTTATTAATAAGATGGTGAATGGTTTTGGTTTGTGGTACTAAAAAACTGATCTTACAATTAGAAACGACACGCTGTTTCTATTCTTGAAGTAGAATAGCAAGTTGTTGACTTAGGCTTGGGTATATTAACCAGAACTAAACCGAAATTTGGTAAAACCTGAGAACTGAATGTTACCCATAAAAACCCGAAAACATTACCCACGGTTCTCGGTTCGGTTCAGATTGAGGTGGTTTTGACCATATGTTTATGGTTTTGTATGGGTATTTTTGGTTATATCGAGTACCGAAAATTGGTAAAACCCGAGAACTGTATAGTACCCATAAAAACCCCAAACTTATACAAAACATTACCCACGGTTCTCGGTTCATTTCAGATTGAGGTGGTTTTGACCATATGTTTATGGTTTTGTATGGATATTTTTGGTTATATCGAGTAGTTTGGTTACTTTGACTCTTTGAGTTACAAAGTAACCATTAGGAACCGAATCATATCGAACCGATTATTAGTCCATTCCTATACTGTTACCAAATTTGCATACCCAAATTACCCGAAAATCTCGAAAGAACCGACTCAAAGAACCGAACTCCCAGGGGTAGTTGTTGTCATTCGTAACGGTAAAGAATATTATGTCGTACTGAAAACAGCACGAATGTTTATAGGAAAAAATAAAAACAGCACACAGTTTTTCACTGAGTTTCTTCCCCGAGTTGGCGAAGAAAACCATAGAAGTAACAACACAGAAGTAGAATCTTCTTTAGTCATCTCCCGCAAGTTAAGGAAGCTCTGAAATTAGGGGTTTTAGTCTGCGATCACGATCCTTCAATTACTTTGACGATAATGGAGAAAGTAAGACAACCAACCCATGCAGGCTCTTGGTATACCGATAATCGTGAGTTCTGAATTTTTTTTCTCGATTGCTACAATTTCTTTAGTTGCATGATCAATCATTCTATATTGGGCTTACAAATTAGGGTTTTAGATTTCATAATTCTGGGTTCATATTCTTATTCTTAGTGTTCTCTATCTGTTGATCAAAGTTTTGATTTTGTGATTACTGAAATTCGTTTTGCTAAATGTGTTTAATTTGATTTAATGTTTAGTTTCTGGGTTTAGGATTTGATTACTATAGAAAATCAGTGACTTTGTTTTTAGAAACAAATGCATTTAGCAGTGAGCTTTGACTTTTCTTAATCTTTCTGGATTTGTCCGCTATCTACTTGAAGGATTCGTTTTATGTTTCTTTATCAGCTACAAAGTTGTCATCTGATCTTGAAGAATGGCTTAGTGCTACTGGTTTAACCAAATCTCCTGATGTACGAGGCGTCATTGCACCGTAAGCTGTTCTTGCTTATCTCATTTCCTCCGAAAAGTGATTACACTTGCACTAACCTTTTGAAGGAATCCAGACACGCAGGTTATTCGTATTCCGGTCGTGCAGCTGCCTATGCTTTTGCAAACATTGATCCTACTAACATGTAAGTAAGCTCGACTATATTTTTACTCATTCCTCTTGAATTTGGAAGAGTGCCATGAGTTAGAATTGTCCACCATTATTATTTATGACTAGTGCTGTGTTTTTTGGAGTCTAATTTCAGTTCTCGGATATTTCTGCTTGGTCCATCTCACCATTTTTATACTCCAAAATGTGCCCTTTCGACTGCAACAGTTTACAAAACTCCCATAGGAAATCTACCCGTTGATGTGGAGAGTAAGTTTGGCTAGCTTAGCTTATCTTACGAAAGAAAGATTTTTTCACTTGATGAGGAAAGATGTTCTCTTTTGGTTTTCATATGAATTCACCAGTGATTAAGGAGATACGAGCTATGGGAAAATTTGGAATGATGGATCTACGGGTCGATGAGGCTGAGCACAGCATGGAAATGCACTTGCCGTATTTGGCCAAAGTATTTGAAGGGTAAGCAAGTTGGCAGTATTGTTAAGTTTCTGAATTACTTTCAATAACGTGGCAGAATTTTCTGAGACTGGCCCATTTTAATATTTGATCAGGCACAATGTGAAAGTTGTACCCATCTTGGTTGGAGCAGTAAGTGCAGAAAATGAAGCCATGTACGGTGAATTGCTTGCCAAATATGTGGATGATCCCAAGAATTTTTTCTCGGTGTCTTCTGACTTTTGCCACTGGGGCTCAAGGTTTGTCTTAGCTCTTCATCTCCTTTCCCTCATTGAAATACCACATTCTGATGAAACTTTAGGTATGATACCACATTCCCTCATTGAAATACCATATGTTTTTACTTTTAGGTTCAATTACATGCATTATGACAACACTCATGGTGCTATACACAAATCGATTGAGGCTCTAGACAAGAAGGGAATGGATATAATAGAGACAGGAGATCCAGATGCCTTTAAGAAGTATCTTCTGGAATTTGAGAACACGATTTGTGGGCGCCACCCGATCAGTATTTTTCTCCATGTAAGCGGTTGTCAATAACTTCATGAAAAATAGCCTTAAGCTTCTAAATCTAGTTTTTGCCTTCCTATTTATCTAGAAGTTTTTCTTTTAGATGCAATCAATATGATGGATGAATATAAAGGTGAATCTGGTACTCGATTAGGTTACTTTAGCCCATATCGAGTGTGTAGATATTCCTGAAAACTTACTGCTTCTGTTTTATGTTTGTGATTGCTTTCAGATGCTAAAACATTCATCAAGCAAGATTAAGATCAATTTCCTGCGGTACGAGCAGTCAAGCCAATGCCAGACAATGCGAGACAGCAGTGTCAGCTATGCATCTGCTGCAGCCAAGTTGGAAACTTGAGTTAAAGAAAGTCGAAAACTTGGTGTGCAAAATTTCCCATTCGCTTTTTACATTTCGGTTTCAAGGTCTTTCATGGTCAAAAAGTATCATCTCAATGCATGTGACAATGTAAAGAACCTTAGAAAACCAAAGGTTTCGTGTTTACAATCTTCTGTAATAACAACAACAAAAGCACAAGACCTTCTTCCATTGACTGATATCTGATTTTTCATTTGTTCAGACAAGAAAGCACAAATCAAGTGTGTTGAGACTTAAAACACTTTGCTTAAGATCTACAGAGACATACATCAAAAGTTAACTCTTACAATCTCCTTACTGTCTGAAAATTCAGGTAGAGCTTCCTTCCGATGCCTTCTCTCTCTACTGTAAATGATCCAGAACATAAGTGAGAGCATCACAGCCGTCGCTAAAATGGCCAGACCCACATAGACCCAATAGCCATAACGCTGGAGTCCAGGACAATGGTCATTGGTTATGTCTCTAAAGGTCTGCTTTGCATATGAACAGTCCTGAAGCTGGACCAGGAACGGTGCATCCCTGATCAACCCCGTGCTGATGTTCACTCCTGATGCCATCTGACTGTACAGCGCCGGTGTGAGCCTCCCTGTTGTGGCGCAAGTCCCGTTCTGGCTCACTTGGCAAACGAAACTGGTCCATGCCTGCGAGTGTTGTGACATCACTAAGATTTCTTTGTACAAGTGCAATTTTTATTCCTGCCCCTTGACTAGTGACGGTTTCAAACAATAAAAAAATTGGACAGAGGGACTTACTTGAGTAGCATTGTTCAAATCGAGCTCACCAGGCGAACAAGAACGATCCGTAAGGTCATGGTTAAAAGGATTGCAGAGCAATGGAAGCAACGGTCCAGATTGGTTATAATACATTGGGACAAAGACTGGAGAGAAGTTGATGTTTGAGACATTAGTGATGACTGTATTGATTAGATCCACGAGCTGACCGGTCACCTCTCTGCTACGCATCAAAGTTTCCTGAGCTGTGGCATTGTCTGTACAAGGCAAGATCTCGTCCAAAGCCGTGTTGCTTGATGGTCTCTCAACCCATTCGCTCATTGCCACACATGTGTCTGCAGTTGCACTGATTGTGAAAGGAACACATTCAAGGTTTTTTGAGTTTATGTTTTAACAGAGAACAAGTTGATGAAGAGTCATGAGACATACTTGTGTAGCACAAGGAATGTTCCACTCAAAATGAATGTACCGGTCACCAGAATCCATCCCAAAATCACAAGGCTGCACAAGAGGAAAAAGATTCAGATAGTTTTTACGAATGACAGTTGCACGGAGAACATTTCAAAGTTTTACTCACGTGTAAACGATGACCTGCATCCCGAAAATTGAAGAAACTGCAAGAGAATATGATAACAAGATCATTAGAGTCAATACGTTAGTTGACAGTTGAGAAACATGTAGTCAAAGATGAAAACATTACAAAAGATCCGGTCTTATGACTTACCGAGACCAAGAAATGTCACAACAAGCATGACGATTGAAACTACGATAAGTGCCACCTTCCTAGAAGAACAGAAAATCACCGTTATACATTGTTTTTCAAGATCCAAAAATTGGGTTCCTGTAACAGATAGCATGTTAGGAGGCGTTTGTTTACACGGAATCAAGGAAATGTCTTATGTTATTGGAGCTATTAGTCGATTTCTCAGTGATGGTTGCTACAGAAGAATCCAGTTTCGCTCCGATCTGATCGATTTCAGTTTGGACATTTGCAGGTAAAAGAACCTGAAGAACTGCAGCCTGCTTAGCTGAAGCAAGATAATCAGAGATAGCTCTAAGCTGTGAAATCGTGCTATCCGCTTGACTCATGACATACTCTAATGTCTCTGTCGTGCTTTTATTGTACCTGATCTGACCCGAATATAGAAGAACACATCCGATTCTGCGATAAGATGAACTCAAAAGATAAGTATTTAATACAACATAAGCAACTTTTGAGTATGTAATAAGTTTTGTTCACCTCTTACTCACATTGCAATAACAGTGAAGATGAGGAGGAAGATGAGGGAGACAACATAAGCAACTTTCGAGTATCCAACAGAGTTGGTTCTATGGCAAATGTGACACATACAGATGACTAATAAACAGATGCCAAACCCAAGAAACCAAACAGCAGCAAGAACAAAGAGAGGAACAGCTGTATAGCTCACTGACTGCAATATCAAAAACACAAACACATAATCTAAATCACAGCGACACACAAAAACAAAAACAACATCTAATTGAAGTAGAAAGATCTTACAGCCCAGTAATGTTGGTTGCTGATATTCCATCCTCCAGTGTATTTCTCAAAACCATTAAGAGGATCTTTTCTATATGTTCTTTGAGCAGCTAATGCCACTGAAGCAACTTCATTTACTTGAGGGTTGTTGAAACCAGGTCCTAATAATGGCGCCTCTGCTACTATAAATTTCATTACAGAACCAGTTTTCTCTGAAGCTGAAAAGAGACAAATCAGATTGAAATTCAAGAAACAAAAAAAATTGTAGTAAAGACTGAAACTTTTTGTTTGTTTTGTCAACCCTAGAAATTGCATAGACAATGTTCCAGAGTCATAGGGTTTTAGAAGCTAAAGAGAAAATTCAGATTATAGACAAAACCCATTGTGAAATCAGTCGAAAATCTGTAAAGGATTAAGCAAAGTTTTGAACTTTTGAGCATTTTCATGGAATCAAGAAACAGAGAATGTAGAAGAAGAGAGAAAGCTTTCTCAAGAAAGAACCTAAGAGAGGAAACACAAACCTGTGGGAGGCTGAGTAGGAGAAATGTGAATAGTGGAAGCTCCATGAGAAAGAGAAAGAGAGGTAAAGAAGCAAGAGAAGAAGAAGAGAAGAAGAGACATTAGTACTACTACAGTGACGCAATCTTTGAGTGAAGAGAGAAAGAGTTGCAGAGGAGAGAGACAGAGTGAGAAGAAAGACAATGAACTTAAATGTGCTTTTTTAGAAAATCTATGACCCACAAAAGACTTTTTGCAGTTTTTCTGTAATGAGTTTAGACTTTAGACTTTGGTGATACACACAAAACCAGGTTTTTTTAGAATTTACGAAATGAATCATTGGACAATGGAATCTTTGTAGATTGTTTGTCTAAACTTTTAATTATTAGTAAAGTTATGATTTAGGAAATTTAAATGTTTGTTTTAGTCATACAAAAAAAATTGAACTTCTAATGTTCTATGGTATTAGTATTTGTATATTTTAACATCTGTTATTATTAGGTACTTATAGTTTATGCAATGGAACAGATAAAAGAAAGAAGACAATCGAAAGGAGAAAATAAAAATATAAATGTACAACAGATTCCAATATAGACATTTATGTTTTTCTTTTCAGGTTTATGACACATAATCCTTTGATGTGTGATATTATAATAGGTGCATTTTATAACATGTGATATTTTTAGATGTATCTTATAATTAACATACATATATAAAAAAATTATTAGATTGTGTGTATTAGAAATTTAATTAGATTTGTTGCTTTAAATGTGTACATATTATCCAACTATATAAAAGTAGATGTGTTGTTAAGAAAAAAAAAAAGATTAAAGTAGATGAGGGTAATTTTTTCTAACCAATAATGTGGATATGCCACATTGGATACGCTTCTAAGAGCATGGGCAGTGGGGCAAGCAGGTGGGTGTGAGTCTTGGGGTGTAGGTATTAAAAAAACGAAAAAATTGTCTCTCTCTTCACACCCGGGTGTAAGTTTACACTCGGGTGTAACACTTTTTCTCTCTATCTCTCTCTTTCTTTCTCTTTCTCTTTTCTCTTTTGCTTTAAATTATAATACTAAAAAAATACTTACACCCACACAAACACATTTGCCACTGCTGATGGTCTAAGGATAGGCGACGTCGAGATTATCGTTTCCTTGAAAGAGGCAGTATATAACAGGCTCAAACGATCGATCACATAGAATATAATTTCTGGGAGACGAGACTTCAAACTCATGTCTCAGGCGTTTCCAACAGATGGATGCACCATTTTCACAAAATTCTTAAAGCTAATCACGCATTTTGATGCAAGATTGGAATCACTCCAACTTTAGATCACTTGATGATCAAGAGATTCCAAGCTTTCCACGCGGAAGGTGGGATGATGAAGGTGGTGATCTGACACGATGGCGGTCGCTTCTCTCGTGTGGGATCGATTCAAGGGGAATTGATGGATAGAAGGGTGATTGACTCGCTCAATCAGTGGGGTAATCGACTCACTCGATCAATGAACGAATGAAGGATGTTGAATCACTCAACAAACTTAATCCGCAGAATCCTGAAGTACTTAGTGACTCACTCACAAAGAACTACAGAACAATGACAAAGACTCAAACTTTGACAAGTAGAAAACGTTTTCTATTACTTTTAAAAATGATCAAGGGTCCTTTACAATGAGACTAATGATCAGCTTATATAGGCTGAGTACAAACGTTCTAAAAGCTAAACAAAGAAACAAATCGCAACATTAAAAGAAAATATGGTCGTTGGTCCAAATAAGGCAAGTGAGGTGTGCCTTATATCTTGTCAACTTGGGGAGGAAGTTGTGACGTCTTGGAAGCTTCTGGAGGGTCTCAAGATTCTCACA
This sequence comes from Arabidopsis arenosa, assembly GCA_905216605.1. Lineage (NCBI taxonomy): Eukaryota > Viridiplantae > Streptophyta > Magnoliopsida > Brassicales > Brassicaceae > Arabidopsis > Arabidopsis arenosa. The sequence goes on along the minus strand of LR999454.1, from coordinate 2,927,544 downwards.
CAAGCGCACAAACAAAGAAGGAAAGAGTTGTTGCAAGTTGATCTCCTTCGGCTCCATATATGGCAAGTAATAACTCCGCGGGTTCTTGTGTGGTAAGGTGTACCAAAGTTTGTGTGGTACATGTCTTGTGTAGCCTAGATGTTCTCCTGGTTTCCATATGTAGCTTTGAGGTGCGTCCAAGTGTAGAATAAGGAAGATTTCCTTGTTTGGCTTCATTTGACGCAGTACTTCAGAAAGTAGTTCAGCGAGTAGTTCAGCAAGTAGTGCAGCCGGTCTGTCAGCAAGTACATCAGCTATATGTACTTGTAACATCTTCGAATCAATTGCTTGGTAAATGATTCCTTGATGACTTGATGTTGCCTCGTTAAAAACCTTTCTAGGTAAACCCATTGGGACAAACCCTAGATAAGGGAAAAAGAGTGCAACGGTCAAATTTCCCCAACATGGTGATTCGGCTCGCTGGTCTTTGATTCCTCCTGAACTATCATTAGTCTTCTTAGAGTTAATTTGCTGGTGAATAATTAACCCTAGGCCTTGTGCTTGATTATGACTCCATTTGGGCAAGAATCCTCCAAAATGCTCCATATCAACCGGTTTGATACATGTACCGGTTGGTTTGGTATACTCCCGGTTTGGTTTGATTTGGATGTCCGCATCATACCCTCTCCCTTGAAAAAGTTTCGACCTCGAAACTATACAATCTTGGTAGGGTGGCGGTTTGATGGTGCATGGTGCATCAGGTGGCTCTCCTTTGAGCAAGAAAGATAGGATCACTCCGCTGTTTTGATCCGGTGCTTTGAGTTGTCGTGTTGCTTGCTTAAATCCTTCTCGGGTTTGGGCTTGAGCTTTAAAATCCGGCGGTTCCTCTTTGATTAAGCAAGAGTTTGAAACTCTTCTAGTCTCCATGATAGAGGGTGTTAGCATCAATGGTGCTGGTTCACTTTGGTTTTGAATTTGGTCGTTGACTTTCCTCACTTCCGGTGAATCACCTTTATGTTCCATGTGTTCTTTGTTGGTACCTGCAAGTTCATCAACACTTTGGGCAAGAAACAAGTGCATTAAAACAGTCATGGGATCAATATAAACAAGTAAACCAATTTTGGATTGAACCATTTCTTTTCCACAAAGTGATTCAGAAAGTATGTCACAAAGTAGATCACCTACTTGATATGTCCTAAGACAAGAAATTAGTTCCATAGATTTATTTAAAAGATCTACTATTTTCTCACACTCTTTAAGGATTAACAAGTTTATTATCATATCATTCGAATCGCTAGAAACAATTAGAAGTAATAGTTTACTTACCTGACTTAGATCCTCGGTGAGTGTATCTTTCGAAATCAACTTGGTTTGTTGATTTGATGGCTGGTCCGGTGGTTCTTCTTGCAGCAGGATGTTGTTGGTAACAATTTCATTCTCTTTAGTGACAGATTCGCATATCAAAAGCTCTTGATATTGCCGCACAACATCATTCGTTGTTGATCCCTCTTTTGGATCCACATGTGTCTCCTTATTACCTACATGTGTCTCAACACTTTTGGCACAAGACAAGTGTATTAAGGCAGTCAAGGGACGTTCATGAACATAATGAAATAAGTTACTTTGAACCTTTTCATGTGTTAGACCAGAATCAACTTCTTGTTTGCTTTGATCCGAGAGTAACCGTAACATTGTTGTGGCTTCTCTTTGATCTTCGCAAATCTTCATGGTACCTGTACTTTCACTGGCACTCAAAGACAAGATCAAGTGCATTATACTTGAAATTGAAATGATATGGATAGGGTTCTTGAAAGTCCTTTCGAATATAAGATAATGCCAATATCGAACAAGATAATAAGTTTCGCTTACTTGTGTACCATGTAAGGTGTTCGGTATCAATGCAACCTTGATGTGGATGATCTTAGAAGCAAGATCAGCTGGTGTTGAACAGGGCTGTATTATCACACGTCCTTTGAGGGCTGCTTGATCATACGTCTTATTTTGGCAAACTTGTGTTGATGTTGTTGTTTCCGAAAGTTGTTCCTCAAAACTTATGATATTCTCAACTTGCTTTAGAGTTGCTACGTTGTGGTCTACTTCTTTAGATGTGTCATCCATGCTATGACATATACCTGCATCAATAACCTTTGGCAAAGACAAGCGCATTAATCTAGAATTGGGAATTTCTAAACTTGAATTCACTAGACAATCATTGAAGTTAGATGCATCCACTTTCAGCTCTAGTGATAGGACATCCTCTACTTGTCTTTTATAGCAAGTTGCAGCAAAATGTCCCTTCTTATGACATCTATAACATGTTGGTTCATTTGATTTTAATGAATCATAGGACATACCTTGCTTTAGTTCAGCATGTGGTTCAACATGTGGTTCAGCATGTGTTTCAACATGTGGTTCAGCATGTGGTTCAAGTACCGGTATGGAGCTCGGTTCTCCTTTTGCACATGTACCTTTCTCATTCTTCTTAGCGGGATCTTGATCCGCAATTTGATTGGAACTAACACGTTGATGTGTAGTGTTCTCTCGGCTTGGTTCCTTTGGATGGTAAGTGTGTTGACCAGGTTGGGGGAGACTGTGAGGTGCATATCTCTCCCTCATAAGTATCTTTAGTTGTCCCCACGTTTTGAGTGCTGGCTCCTTGAACCATCGTCTATCTTTTTCTTCTCGGTCCCACCAACGTTTCGCGCTTCCCATGAGTTGTTCAAGACAATAGTTGAGCCTCTCTTCTTTGGGAATGGAATAGTATCTAAAGTACTTATCCATGTTGAGTTCCCATTGCAGATAATCTCTCTCACGTCCTGCAAACTCAAAAGATTCAGGTCCAAAATACTCATAACCATTGTCTAGAGATAACCTGAGTTTTGTTTGGTAGGTTCGGGTGGGATTGGATAGTAGTGGGTCTCGACGAGTGCCACGTTTCAGCTCGCCTCCTCTTAGATTAGTGATCCCTGAGTCTCTCTCAGCTAGGTAGTCACGCCTACCACGGGGATATGGTTTACGCCACATTGATGATCTCTGAGTCACTTCTTGAGTCACTTCCTGTACTACTCGTGTATTTGTGTGAAAGAACTTGTGTCTCGGTTTTGCTTGACGTGAGGCTGTAGGCCCTCGGTATAACAAGGTGTGATGGTCAAGCTTCTCTTCATGCCTTGGAAGACGTTGGCAATTGTATTCCTTCGCCGTTGCCCCTTTATACTCCATGTCATCTTCCCATTTAAGGTAATTCTTTTTTTCTGAAAAAGACATAGCTCGAGTCAATGGAGATTTTGAACCATGGCTGCAAAAATCATCATTAAATTTAATCCATGGTTTAGAATAGCCTGTATTGGTGTTGTATGAGTCAGGCGGTTCTGGTTCTGGTGCTTCACGGCCTGGTTCATCTCTTGATTCAGAATCTGAATGATCATTGTGATGCCAAGAGATGCTTCCATAATCGTCTTCCTCATCCGACATGACTTGGTAAGGCTCTTCTCCTTGGATTTCTTCATCCGAATAGAACTCAATGGACTCCATATTCGTTCTAAATTTTAAGAACCGTACCTCACAGACACATAAAAAGGAAAAGTGTGTCAAACACTAGTTCAGCAAATATGGCAAGAACAATAATTATAAACAAAAAATAAGGAAATAAATATTTTATTTTGCTTTTCTTTTCTTTTTTTGAAACAAAATCGAAAATATAAAGGAAAAACAATTTTTATTTATCTTTTCTGATTTTATAAAAAATAAAATTTCGAAAACTATTTAAAAAATATGATTTTTATGGATTTTTCTTTTAATAATTATAAAATAAATAATAAACTTAAGCAAATGATTTTTTTTTTTTTAAATGAAAGTACTGAAGCAAATAAACAATAACAAAGCAAGAAACAAAAATTTTTATTTGGTTTTCAAATTTATAAAAAAAAAATTAAATAATAAAACTCTTAAAATAGAAAAAGATATAGGTTGAAGAGATACAACCTTGGGGATAGGAGCTTTTGAAGCTCTGATACCAGATGATGCAAGATTGGAATCACTCCAACTTTAGATCACTTGATGATCAAGAGATTCCAAGCTTTCCACGCGGAAGGTGGGATGATGAAGGTGGTGATCTGACACGATGGCGGTCGCTTCTCTCGTGTGGGATCGATTCAAGGGGAATTGATGGATAGAAGGGTGATTGACTCGCTCAATCAGTGGGGTAATCGACTCACTCGATCAATGAACGAATGAAGGATGTTGAATCACTCAACAAACTTAATCCGCAGAATCCTGAAGTACTTAGTGACTCACTCACAAAGAACTACAGAACAATGACAAAGACTCAAACTTTGACAAGTAGAAAACGTTTTCTATTACTTTTAAAAATGATCAAGGGTCCTTTACAATGAGACTAATGATCAGCTTATATAGGCTGAGTACAAACGTTCTAAAAGCTAAACAAAGAAACAAATCGCAACATTAAAAGAAAATATGGTCGTTGGTCCAAATAAGGCAAGTGAGGTGTGCCTTATATCTTGTCAACTTGGGGAGGAAGTTGTGACGTCTTGGAAGCTTCTGGAGGGTCTCAAGATTCTCACACAAGCGCACAAACAAAGAAGGAAAGAGTTGTTGCAAGTTGATCTCCTTCGGCTCCATATATGGCAAGTAATAACTCCGCGGGTTCTTGTGTGGTAAGGTGTACCAAAGTTTGTGTGGTACATGTCTTGTGTAGCCTAGATGTTCTCCTGGTTTCCATATGTAGCTTTGAGGTGCGTCCAAGTGTAGAATAAGGAAGATTTCCTTGTTTGGCTTCATTTGACGCAGTACTTCAGAAAGTAGTTCAGCGAGTAGTTCAGCAAGTAGTGCAGCCGGTCTGTCAGCAAGTACATCAGCTATATGTACTTGTAACATCTTCGAATCAATTGCTTGGTAAATGATTCCTTGATGACTTGATGTTGCCTCGTTAAAAACCTTTCTAGGTAAACCCATTGGGACAAACCCTAGATAAGGGAAAAAGAGTGCAACGGTCAAATTTCCCCAACATGGTGATTCGGCTCGCTGGTCTTTGATTCCTCCTGAACTATCATTAGTCTTCTTAGAGTTAATTTGCTGGTGAATAATTAACCCTAGGCCTTGTGCTTGATTATGACTCCATTTGGGCAAGAATCCTCCAAAATGCTCCATATCAACCGGTTTGATACATGTACCGGTTGGTTTGGTATACTCCCGGTTTGGTTTGATTTGGATGTCCGCATCATACCCTCTCCCTTGAAAAAGTTTCGACCTCGAAACTATACAATCTTGGTAGGGTGGCGGTTTGATGGTGCATGGTGCATCAGGTGGCTCTCCTTTGAGCAAGAAAGATAGGATCACTCCGCTGTTTTGATCCGGTGCTTTGAGTTGTCGTGTTGCTTGCTTAAATCCTTCTCGGGTTTGGGCTTGAGCTTTAAAATCCGGCGGTTCCTCTTTGATTAAGCAAGAGTTTGAAACTCTTCTAGTCTCCATGATAGAGGGTGTTAGCATCAATGGTGCTGGTTCACTTTGGTTTTGAATTTGGTCGTTGACTTTCCTCACTTCCGGTGAATCACCTTTATGTTCCATGTGTTCTTTGTTGGTACCTGCAAGTTCATCAACACTTTGGGCAAGAAACAAGTGCATTAAAACAGTCATGGGATCAATATAAACAAGTAAACCAATTTTGGATTGAACCATTTCTTTTCCACAAAGTGATTCAGAAAGTATGTCACAAAGTAGATCACCTACTTGATATGTCCTAAGACAAGAAATTAGTTCCATAGATTTATTTAAAAGATCTACTATTTTCTCACACTCTTTAAGGATTAACAAGTTTATTATCATATCATTCGAATCGCTAGAAACAATTAGAAGTAATAGTTTACTTACCTGACTTAGATCCTCGGTGAGTGTATCTTTCGAAATCAACTTGGTTTGTTGATTTGATGGCTGGTCCGGTGGTTCTTCTTGCAGCAGGATGTTGTTGGTAACAATTTCATTCTCTTTAGTGACAGATTCGCATATCAAAAGCTCTTGATATTGCCGCACAACATCATTCGTTGTTGATCCCTCTTTTGGATCCACATGTGTCTCCTTATTACCTACATGTGTCTCAACACTTTTGGCACAAGACAAGTGTATTAAGGCAGTCAAGGGACGTTCATGAACATAATGAAATAAGTTACTTTGAACCTTTTCATGTGTTAGACCAGAATCAACTTCTTGTTTGCTTTGATCCGAGAGTAACCGTAACATTGTTGTGGCTTCTCTTTGATCTTCGCAAATCTTCATGGTACCTGTACTTTCACTGGCACTCAAAGACAAGATCAAGTGCATTATACTTGAAATTGAAATGATATGGATAGGGTTCTTGAAAGTCCTTTCGAATATAAGATAATGCCAATATCGAACAAGATAATAAGTTTCGCTTACTTGTGTACCATGTAAGGTGTTCGGTATCAATGCAACCTTGATGTGGATGATCTTAGAAGCAAGATCAGCTGGTGTTGAACAGGGCTGTATTATCACACGTCCTTTGAGGGCTGCTTGATCATACGTCTTATTTTGGCAAACTTGTGTTGATGTTGTTGTTTCCGAAAGTTGTTCCTCAAAACTTATGATATTCTCAACTTGCTTTAGAGTTGCTACGTTGTGGTCTACTTCTTTAGATGTGTCATCCATGCTATGACATATACCTGCATCAATAACCTTTGGCAAAGACAAGCGCATTAATCTAGAATTGGGAATTTCTAAACTTGAATTCACTAGACAATCATTGAAGTTAGATGCATCCACTTTCAGCTCTAGTGATAGGACATCCTCTACTTGTCTTTTATAGCAAGTTGCAGCAAAATGTCCCTTCTTATGACATCTATAACATGTTGGTTCATTTGATTTTAATGAATCATAGGACATACCTTGCTTTAGTTCAGCATGTGGTTCAACATGTGGTTCAGCATGTGTTTCAACATGTGGTTCAGCATGTGGTTCAAGTACCGGTATGGAGCTCGGTTCTCCTTTTGCACATGTACCTTTCTCATTCTTCTTAGCGGGATCTTGATCCGCAATTTGATTGGAACTAACACGTTGATGTGTAGTGTTCTCTCGGCTTGGTTCCTTTGGATGGTAAGTGTGTTGACCAGGTTGGGGGAGACTGTGAGGTGCATATCTCTCCCTCATAAGTATCTTTAGTTGTCCCCACGTTTTGAGTGCTGGCTCCTTGAACCATCGTCTATCTTTTTCTTCTCGGTCCCACCAACGTTTCGCGCTTCCCATGAGTTGTTCAAGACAATAGTTGAGCCTCTCTTCTTTGGGAATGGAATAGTATCTAAAGTACTTATCCATGTTGAGTTCCCATTGCAGATAATCTCTCTCACGTCCTGCAAACTCAAAAGATTCAGGTCCAAAATACTCATAACCATTGTCTAGAGATAACCTGAGTTTTGTTTGGTAGGTTCGGGTGGGATTGGATAGTAGTGGGTCTCGACGAGTGCCACGTTTCAGCTCGCCTCCTCTTAGATTAGTGATCCCTGAGTCTCTCTCAGCTAGGTAGTCACGCCTACCACGGGGATATGGTTTACGCCACATTGATGATCTCTGAGTCACTTCTTGAGTCACTTCCTGTACTACTCGTGTATTTGTGTGAAAGAACTTGTGTCTCGGTTTTGCTTGACGTGAGGCTGTAGGCCCTCGGTATAACAAGGTGTGATGGTCAAGCTTCTCTTCATGCCTTGGAAGACGTTGGCAATTGTATTCCTTCGCCGTTGCCCCTTTATACTCCATGTCATCTTCCCATTTAAGGTAATTCTTTTTTTCTGAAAAAGACATAGCTCGAGTCAATGGAGATTTTGAACCATGGCTGCAAAAATCATCATTAAATTTAATCCATGGTTTAGAATAGCCTGTATTGGTGTTGTATGAGTCAGGCGGTTCTGGTTCTGGTGCTTCACGGCCTGGTTCATCTCTTGATTCAGAATCTGAATGATCATTGTGATGCCAAGAGATGCTTCCATAATCGTCTTCCTCATCCGACATGACTTGGTAAGGCTCTTCTCCTTGGATTTCTTCATCCGAATAGAACTCAATGGACTCCATATTCGTTCTAAATTTTAAGAACCGTACCTCACAGACACATAAAAAGGAAAAGTGTGTCAAACACTAGTTCAGCAAATATGGCAAGAACAATAATTATAAACAAAAAATAAGGAAATAAATATTTTATTTTGCTTTTCTTTTCTTTTTTTGAAACAAAATCGAAAATATAAAGGAAAAACAATTTTTATTTATCTTTTCTGATTTTATAAAAAATAAAATTTCGAAAACTATTTAAAAAATATGATTTTTATGGATTTTTCTTTTAATAATTATAAAATAAATAATAAACTTAAGCAAATGATTTTTTTTTTTTTTAAATGAAAGTACTGAAGCAAATAAACAATAACAAAGCAAGAAACAAAAATTTTTATTTGGTTTTCAAATTTATAAAAAAAAAATTAAATAATAAAACTCTTAAAATAGAAAAAGATATAGGTTGAAGAGATACAACCTTGGGGATAGGAGCTTTTGAAGCTCTGATACCAGATGATGCAAGATTGGAATCACTCCAACTTTAGATCACTTGATGATCAAGAGATTCCAAGCTTTCCACGCGGAAGGTGGGATGATGAAGGTGGTGATCTGACACGATGGCGGTCGCTTCTCTCGTGTGGGATCGATTCAAGGGGAATTGATGGATAGAAGGGTGATTGACTCGCTCAATCAGTGGGGTAATCGACTCACTCGATCAATGAACGAATGAAGGATGTTGAATCACTCAACAAACTTAATCCGCAGAATCCTGAAGTACTTAGTGACTCACTCACAAAGAACTACAGAACAATGACAAAGACTCAAACTTTGACAAGTAGAAAACGTTTTCTATTACTTTTAAAAATGATCAAGGGTCCTTTACAATGAGACTAATGATCAGCTTATATAGGCTGAGTACAAACGTTCTAAAAGCTAAACAAAGAAACAAATCGCAACATTAAAAGAAAATATGGTCGTTGGTCCAAATAAGGCAAGTGAGGTGTGCCTTATATCTTGTCAACTTGGGGAGGAAGTTGTGACGTCTTGGAAGCTTCTGGAGGGTCTCAAGATTCTCACACAAGCGCACAAACAAAGAAGGAAAGAGTTGTTGCAAGTTGATCTCCTTCGGCTCCATATATGGCAAGTAATAACTCCGCGGGTTCTTGTGTGGTAAGGTGTACCAAAGTTTGTGTGGTACATGTCTTGTGTAGCCTAGATGTTCTCCTGGTTTCCATATGTAGCTTTGAGGTGCGTCCAAGTGTAGAATAAGGAAGATTTCCTTGTTTGGCTTCATTTGACGCAGTACTTCAGAAAGTAGTTCAGCGAGTAGTTCAGCAAGTAGTGCAGCCGGTCTGTCAGCAAGTACATCAGCTATATGTACTTGTAACATCTTCGAATCAATTGCTTGGTAAATGATTCCTTGATGACTTGATGTTGCCTCGTTAAAAACCTTTCTAGGTAAACCCATTGGGACAAACCCTAGATAAGGGAAAAAGAGTGCAACGGTCAAATTTCCCCAACATGGTGATTCGGCTCGCTGGTCTTTGATTCCTCCTGAACTATCATTAGTCTTCTTAGAGTTAATTTGCTGGTGAATAATTAACCCTAGGCCTTGTGCTTGATTATGACTCCATTTGGGCAAGAATCCTCCAAAATGCTCCATATCAACCGGTTTGATACATGTACCGGTTGGTTTGGTATACTCCCGGTTTGGTTTGATTTGGATGTCCGCATCACATTTAATATTTGACTTCCATGTCAACAACATAATAGCACACTACTCTTGACAAAGAATATGTAACACATCTGAGTCATGCGGATTAGGAGGACTATCGAAAGCATGAAACAAAGCATCTTAGTCTGTGATAACTGTGATTAGGACAATCTGATTCGACCACATCCAACCCGGCTTTCAAGTTGATAAGGACTAAGAACTACAAATACTTTGTGTATTACCATGAGATTTGAGAAGGGGTGGTAACACCCCCAACCGACCTCTAGGCTAGATGAAATGTTAAGACGGCCGAACCAACGACTTCTGGACGCCATTGTAATTTTTCAAAAATAACATTATTCGTTTTTTTTTCCTGTAATAAAAAAAAAATAAAACAATGTAGGGCCCCTTTTAGAAAAAAATTATTCGTAAAATGGGACCATTGTAATGTTTCATGCATGTTCATGGATTCAAGTCCGGCTCTGTAACCTTCCGCTGAATATATCACAAAGTGTATTTGTATTCGGTGTTCCCCATTTATTTTGTATTTGTAGTTTTATTTTTACATTATGAGTAATATATATCACAACAAGGTGTATTTGTATCCCCTTATATATATGTGTGTATTTGATAAAGGTTATATTTTCTGAAATGCCAAAAATGTATTTTTATCCAAAATCCTCTTTTAAAAGAATCGAGGTAATTTTAACCGCTTGAGTCAAAATCACTAGACACGAAAATGTGTGTTAAATATTATTTTGATTATTTTTCTACTTACAACATTGTTAATTTTTAACTAAATAACGTAGAGTAGTACTATATCATCTGCAGGAGTTTAAGAGGGTTACAAAGAAGGATGAGATTTTTAAAGGCATGCCTTGTCACATGTATATTAGTAGTTTACAACAAGGAGGAATTTGTGTACTAACAAGCCCGTCTCTATTCCTAAGCAAGGTAGGTAAATGCCAAAGGTCCAATATTAGTTTTAAAAAAGTTTTTAAAGAAAAAAAGGCCAAAATATTTTTTTTTTTAAATATTAAGAGGTTTTATTTATTTTTTTGGTTTTGTCATAGGTCTCATTATATATTGAGAAGTTACTGTGTACCAAACGTTAATTACTAGTATTAAAGCCTAGTATGTACGAATAAATAAGTTTGTGCCCTAGAGTTAGCTTTTATATTTGGCCTGTAGGTTGTTGCCTTGTTGGGTTATGATATAATTAAAAAAGTTGGTAACATTAGAAATTTAGGTAGATGTAGAATTCACTGGAACCGCTTAATTATGTCTTTGGACCAAACTATTGATTTCCACTAGGTATTGAAGTTGTTCGTCGAAAACTTTGAAGTGGTCACATATTATTTTCCTTCTCGTGACGTTAGGTTTTTGGGAGTACTTAAAATGAAATTGTCGCATATGTTTGAATAACTTCGGCTGAATTAATTATGCAATCAATCATTGGATTGGTCTTTGCTTTCCACGGCTTCTATTGGCCTGTAATAAAAGAGAGCGAGATACAATCCTATGGAATGGTCCATTAAGCTTTCATGGAAACATCATGTATATCAAAGAACTTCGCATAAAGACAACCGATCACAACTTTCCGAATGGAAGTCATCCACTCAAACTTTTCTGAGGAAGTTTATTGTAGAGTTTTTGGCGGAATTATATAAACATAACATTTTATAACAGTATTTTTAGAAGATGCATGATATAATAAGTAGATAGTGCATAATCTCAAAGTAGAGTTTAGATCATAGGAGAGAATATTTTGTTGTAGAAACAACTTCAAATTCAATCTCAATATTCAAAGTGCCGTCCTCATCCAAGTAAGTCTTCATTAGTTCAGCTATAGAAACAAATTGATCCCAACCCCAACCGGTGTTTGACTTGACGTGCCAGTACATAACTGCAACATGATGAATGACTACGCAAGGTTATAAATTAAAGATGAACGCTAAATAAAACTCAGTGTAAGTTTAGATGTAGTGATCTCATATCAAAAACTGGTGTTAGGTAAAAAAAAACTATAGTGTAATAAACAATTATCATATGACGTACGTTCACTTGAGAAGTTATTCAATCCAACTGGGTCTAGAATTCGAATATGTCCTTGGGCAAAGATCTTCTCATCTTCTGCTAGTGATTCACTTTCAGCTGAAATCAGATAAATGGATAACCATTTGCCATCTCGTTTAGTTTGGCCTTGGGGATACAACATCATAGCCCTAGATAACATTTTAGTGCAAATGTTAACAATTATTCACTACATATACTATAATATAAAATAATTATTCCAAACAAAAGAATCCTTTAGTATACTCACCAATTGCTTTCTCCCATTGCAAAACTGTTTGATGTGTATACATACTCCAACTCAGAGAAATTCTTGATAGTCCAAGAGAACTTTGGATTAATAAGTTTTGCATCAAAAGAGATAGATTCCCATTTTGTAGGAGGTGGAGCAACAATGACATCAACACCAAACTCACATTGATCTCCCCCAAAAATATATCCATTTTTAGGGTCATTGAATGTAATAAACTGAAGCACTTGAGGCAATCCCCACACCGGTCTTAAACTATTGAACGGCTTCGATTCAACATCTAAATATTAAAACACATATTATTGACTAAATAATAGAATAAAAGAAGACATATATGTATAGTATTAGTAAGACATGTACACATACCTTGAATAGTAAAATATTTGTTTTCATTTTTATTAAAGACGAAAAACCAAACATCTGCAAACACCTCGCTTGGTGGTGTGGACATGAGGCTTTTGCCATCTATTTCCACATACATTGATATAAAGCCACTTCCGTTATCCTTGTTGTTTCCATTTGGGTATATGATCATTCTCCTGTATTATTTATGAACAATAAATAATATTGCATAACTTAAGATTATGCATGCATCTTTTTCAAATTTCATGATCAAGAAAAAAAGGTTGAAACACAAGTTATTATGATGATGAAAATGTCATACTTACCAGTTGTATCCACCAGAAGAGAAAAGACGAGATTGATATTGGCCGTCAGAGGAGAGTGTTGATTTCTTGAGTTGGGAGAAGTTTTGGATCTTAAGTGAATAGGAAGAAGGAGAACGTTCTCTCCATGTCTGCACAGTTGTTGAAGACACGCTTGAACACATTATTTGCACAAAAGCGACCTTTCTGAAGCCAAAACTGTTTTTTTTTTTCAATGTATATAGAGAGAGAGAATAGGAAGCGTTGAAGGACAGATTATATTTTTGTCATCAATAGATGTTACTAGAAAGAGAGGTGTCTTGGAAATAACATTGGAGGGAAGACGAAGCAGTCACATAACACGCTACTAGAATACAAAGAGCCATTGCTCTAAGTGTTCAGTTTCTAAGTAAAGACTAAAGACTCCGTAATTAAACTAGGGTTCCCATTTTTTGTTTTTATTGGGCTGGATTAAATTATTGGGCCGGCCGTGTAATTTCTTCCTATTCTCTTGCAATATAACTCCATTTAAAAAGGGGTTAGCGATGTTAACAAGTGGTAAGAATATAGGTTTTTCGGTATGATTTGGCTCATACTTATTGTGTTGTTAGGAGAAAGAATGACGTAAAGTTTTGAAAACATGGACTTGATTTTTTCCTCGTCAAATAAAAGGACTAAGTGGCACTCCTTTCAGCAATGACGTGCTACTCACCTGAAAAGCTTATTTCCTCTGATCAAACTAATCTTAACAATTTTTTTTTTATGACTGAGGTGAACTTAAAATTTTTTTAGGCCCAAACACTAATTCTAGATCCGGAAAAACTATGTTAGAATTCGAACTTCGGTGGCAATTTTAACATTTTTAAGTTTCTAATAATTTCCCAAGTCCAACTCTCTCTACAATGAGTATTTTTTTCGTAGCTAAAAAAAATGTGACTTTATGTTTTTTAAAGGCACACATATTTTTTATAGTTATAATTTATAAAGTTATCAATTTAAAATAAAACCTATGGTAATCAACCAATCACCCTCCTTATTGTATAATGAAAATATATATATATATATATAATTGTTGTTGCTGAAATGTCACTTTTGAATCACAAGATTCTCCATGTTGAGTCCTAAATACTAAGAAATTCATAATTTGAAATGTGATCTGAATTATATCAATAAAAACATATATTCAAATATTAGGTTGATTTACGTTATCTCATCTAACGTTGCAGATATCAAAATATTTACTAACAATCTAATAAACAAGAAAACCCACATAAAAACACATCAAAATCAAATCTTAAAGATAAACATTCCAAAATATACACAATCTCCATATGAAGCACAACATCATAACCACTTGAGTTCCAAAGTATCCTCTATATTCACCTTTTTTCCTCTATAATCTCCACACAACAAATGTCTCCATTTTTCACCGTCAGGATCAGTGCATGCACTAGAATCTACGAATTAGTCCAATGCTGTCCAAACATTGCATAGCCTAAGCGAGAGTCGGTAGCTTCAGTCTCTAGGCTAGAAGGTAATTGAGGATAAGCCTTAATTAGTTCCTACCCATCTAGGATTTTCATTTTTTTTTTTACAACAAGCAAATATCTCTTTTATGCCTAAACATTATTAAATTTCTTCCCCCAGTCCCAGATTTTAACCCGGTCATAGATGACCATCGACAGATCTCAGACATAAAAACTATAATTAAAGTTAAACCCTTCACCACTCCTTAACAATTTTTTTTTTAGTATCAATTTAAACCACTCCCTAACATGTAAACATTGGAGTTGTGGAAATCATCCAAATTTCTTAGTTTGGCATCTCGAAATCGGTGCTTCTTATTTTGTTTCCACTTTGGACATACGTTTTTCTCCTTTCCTGTTTTGTTATTGTCTTATTTTTCTGTAGATTTTTGTTTTTTCTGCTACTTGTATGTACTCTTTGTCATTTTTGTCGAAACTTTGAAAAAGATATAAATACTTGGGGCAATTAGGTGAGTGACCATTTTGATAAACGAAATGAAGAATATAGCATACTAAAGTCCAAAATGAAGAGAATAGCAATAATACATAGTGAAAAGACAAAACACACCTTAGGTGTAAGACACGCGCATAGAAGGGGAAGGAAAAGAGAGGTGACGTCTGTGAGGGGAGAGAAAAAAGCTTAATTACTTCTTTTTTTTTAATATTTGTTTTTCTTCTACCCCATTTGATTTTTACATTATATTTAGTGTTTGAAAACATTAATTTAAATTTATAACTTTTATAGAAAAAAATCTGGTCTTTTTTTCTCTATATATTATGATTTGGATTTCTAAAAACCGACCAAAACTTATAAAAGTTAAAAATAAATTAATAAACTTGGTTTATATAAAACACAAAAGAAATAGTATAGAAGCAAATAAAATACTAATGATTAACATAGTGGTGATGTTGGTATCCAATGCCTAATAAATAAAGTTTATAACTAAAAATATGTTGTAATATAAGTAGTTACACAAAAATAGATATAATACTTTACTATCTCTTATATATTATACTTAAAATCAACTTTTAACTCTAAAATACTAAACCCTAAATCCAAAAGTCTAAACCCAAACCCAAAACATATATCTAAAAACGGTATTAATAAATTTAAAAATTAAAATAGTGAATTTATTTAGAAAAATTGAATAGAACATTTTAGTGTTCTATATAGTACGGTGACGATAACTAAGAATACAAAATAGTAAAATACTGAATTAAACGCTTGAAAAAAAAGAAACACTATACCCTAACTGATACAACATAGAGAACCCAAACGACTAAGTTAAACGCACAAAAAAATATCATACCTTAAATATACAATATAGAAAACATAATTTGCCGAATTAAACACACGTCGTATAAAGGATGTTATACCTAAAAGATAACCAAAAATCTCTACTTGAACTCATGTGAAAATATCAACACAAAGAGCAAAAAACCAATTTTTCAAACAAAAAAAATTATGAACTTAAATCAATATTTGTAAACATAAATATGATGTAAAAACTATTTTTTAAAAAAATAAAATTATTTACCATAAACTTACAATACTATTCTTTTTGGGACAAATCTATTGAAAAATTGATTTTCTTCTTCTCGTCTTCTTTACTTCTCTTGTTCATTCTCATCCAATCAATATCCATCTCTTTTTCTATATTGAATGCAATCGATCAATTATCAAATATCAAACTATGATTTGTGATATGACTTGGGTGGATTCAAGTTGGAAGAGGGTAAAACGAACAAATGTTTAATTAAGGAACAAATGTTAGATCAATTGGAATAGCTTATGAAAAAGATAATGGTACCTTTTACCAAAAAAAAAAAAGATAATGGTAGATAAACATAAGGAATTGAATTAGAAAACAGAGTGATGATGGTGATGGCCATGGTGTTGGGTGGTGGCGATTAAAATTGTAGCGGTAGTGAGTAGTGACAATGGCGATGGCAATGGTCGTGGCGTTAGCGGTGGTTGCGATAACAGTGTTAACGGTGGTGGAGATGATGATGGTGGTGGTGGTGGTGCCGGTGGGGTGATGGTGCCGATAACGGTGGAGATGGTGATGGTGATTACGGTGGTGTTGGGTGGAGCGATTACGGAGGTAGCGGTAGTGGTGGTGGCGATGGTAATGGTGATGACAGTGGCAGTAGCGGTGGTTGCGCTGACAGGTAGCGGTGGTGGAGATAATGGCGGTGGTGGTGATAGCGTTAAAGGTTTACGGTTGATCGTGAAATTATTTTTGGCTATTATTAGCAAATGAGAGTCTACATGGAAGCCGAGAAGATTTTTGATAAAGAAGAAAAAGAAATTGTCCAACAGATTTTCTATTTCTCTAACTCTCACCTTACTTTTACAATGATATGTAAAAGGAAAAAAGAATAAAAAAAAAAGATATATCAGAAGAAGAAGCTCTTATCAAGAGAGAGAGATAGACGATAATTGTGTGTTATCCAACAAGGGTAAAATGGCCAATAATATACAATATACAGAGAATATTACCTCTTGATGGTTACTATGGTTACTTTGTTAAATAAAGTTTTTTTGTTGGTTATAGCCTGCAATTCCCCTAAATACTTTACATTTTATCAAAAAAAAAAAATTTGCACCCGTGTAATTTTCTTACCAACGATCAAGTCATCTCTTTTAGAAGTAAGAAATGGTTTTTTATCTTTATTGTTAAGATGAGCTATTCTTTTTGGGCTTTTATTGGCCGAAATCCGATGGGCGATGGTCGGATCCAACTCCAACACCAACCATTTGGTTAGTAGTAACCAAATTAGTCATCTTTTGTCCAGAACCCAAATTGCTTTCGTGCTTATGAAATATTCTCCGACAAGGACAAAGTGAAGAAAAAAATAAAACAAAAAACAATAAATAGAATCATATTGAACAACAAAGAAATACAATTATAAGACAACAAATCATACTATAATAATTCATAAATAAACAGAAAATGAAACGAAGACCAGAACGTTGTGGGACCAGCCACTTTGTGACAACTAACTACTTCCATTTCTAAATAACACAATAAGCGACGACTTTTCAGACAACTTGAAACTGTCTTCTTATGCCTTCACACAAACATCCATAATATATAATATATACACATTAGCAAAAGCTATGCACATGAATGAATTTTTGATACAGAAAAAGAGAGAAAATGAGATTTCGTGGGAAGTTCTTCTTCCCAATTCTCATGACTCTATCGTTATTTCTAATAATAAGATACAACTACATAGTCTCCGATGATCCTCCTCTCCGTCAAGAACTCCCCGGTCGCCGAGCAGCATCTTCCAGAGATGACGTCACATATTCCGTCAAGACTCCGTCAAAGAAGACAAAGAGACTGTTTCACACAGCGGTGACAGCCACGGATTCCGTGTACAGCACGTGGCAGTGTCGGGTCATGTATTATTGGTACAATAGGTTCAGGGATGAACCCGGGTCGGATATGGGTGGGTATACTCGGATCTTGCATTCGGGTCGACCCGATGGACTCATGGATGAGATCCCTACCTTTGTTGCTGACCCTCTTCCTTCTGGTGTTGACAAGGTTCTTCATCTTCTTTAACTTCCTTGTTATTGGTGATATGTGTATAAATTTATATAGCTAGCTCAAAACTATTGGTTACTAGTTAGATTTTAGAATGATCATGATGTTACTTTTAGCTTTAGAGGTTTATAATTGAAAAGAAATAATGTTCATGTTGAAAATAAAACTTCTCTTTATCAAAATAATAGTAAAACTTATTTCCAATAAACATTATAACCATCTTTATTAATCTATAGGATCTATACAAAACCATAGAAATGAATGCTAATGTGTAAACTTTATTCCAATGATGATGAATGTTTTTTTAACAAATATTTACACACAAAAAAATATATATGATGATGATGGGTTGAATAAAATATGCAGGGATATGTAGTTTTAAATAGGCCTTGGGCGTTTGTGCAATGGCTTCAACAAGCACATATAGAGGAAGAGTACGTATTATTTACAATCTCAGTCCCTTATTTTTTCATAATACTCTTTTGATACCTAAAACTCTTACTTTATTTTTAGTTATACTCTACAGTTATAGTTTGTTGATTTCCGACCCCCATATTTATGTTGGGGAATGCCATTTTTGATTTTCATATCCTATGTGTCTTAATCATCATGTCAGTTACATTCTCATGGCGGAACCTGATCATATCATAGTTAAACCGATACCAAACCTAGCTAGAGGCAATCTCGCGGCTGCGTTTCCCTTTTTCTACATTGAACCGAAGAAATATGAATCGGTTCTCCGCAAATTCTTCCCCAAAGAGAATGGACCAATATCAAGAATCGATCCCATCGGGAATTCTCCAGTGATTGTCACTAAGGTATAGTAATGATCACATCATTAGTAAGTCCTTGCGCGGACCACATATATGATTCTATATATATGACAATACTTTTATTGGCTTTGTAGAATGCATTAATGAAAATTGCTCCAACATGGATGAACGTTTCTTTGGCTATGAAAAATGACCCACAAACAGATAAAGCTTTTGGTTGGGTCCTTGAAATGTAAATTTCTCTCTACTCTAATGTGACCTCTCTTGTTCTAGATATATAATGTTTATTTAATTGGTCTATGTTTGATTTATACTATAAGGTATGCATACGCTGTTTCTTCTGCGTTACACGGCGTGAGCAACATTCTACACAAAGACTTCATGATTCAGGTTTTGATCAATAAAACTTTATTTAGTATACCAAAAAGTTTCAGAATTATGGAACATAACAAGTCATGTTTTATCTATTGGTATAGCCTCCTTGGGACACTGAAACAAAGAACACGTTCATAATACATTACACTTACGGCTGCGATTTCGACATGAAGGTATGTCAATAATGAAACAACAAGCAATAGAAGAAAGTTAAATAAAGATATTAGATAATCTTAGTTTTATATTTGTCATCATTGGTATTATAATTCACAGGGGAAGATGATGGTAGGGAAGATTGGAGAATGGAGATTCGATAAACGGTCTTACGGGAGTAAACCGCCCCCAAGAAACCTCCCATTGCCTCCACAAGGTGTTCCCGAGAGCGTGGTATAAATATAACTTCAAGCAAAACTTCTCTCTTTTGTTTCCTTTTGGTTTTTCTTGCACATTCTTAATCTTTAAGTGGTCATAAACACAATGCAGGTGACATTGGTGACAATGGTGAACGAAGCTACAGCTAATATTCCCAACTGGGAATCTTGAAAAGAATTTTTTTTTTTTCCTAAACAAGACTCTATTCCTTTAATTCTGTCCCAAAAATGTAGTTGTAGAAAATATACGAATGAACGTTACGGCTTTCTGTTTCATAATCAATCATACAGCAAATTAGAGAGAAAAAAACAAACCTTAAAATCGCCTTTCTTGATTTACCAAAAAGATAAAAAGTGATGTTGATTTAACCATTGTCACCCAAAATCTATATATATATATAATGGCAGAGTTTCCTCTCCGGGTGTACACATCATCATCAAAATAGTACTATCGACCCTACCTATAATCATTTCAAAATAATAAATTGTGTGGTTAATTACATCTAATATTTAAACATTAATATTCAATTAATACACAATTTTAAATAAAAGTTACTTGAATGAAAATAAAACACGTGTAACATATATACGTATAACAAAACTTAAAATTAAATGTGTGGTAATTATATATATGAAAGTTGGCTAACTCTTTCCATATGAGTGACACATCATCATCACATAAGAAAATGACACTTGCATTAATTAAATAAAAAATTAACAAAATTAAGTGAAGAAAAATCAAAAGTCATCAAGTGTATTAAATCCTTCATTAATACCACTCTTAATTGATTTTTTCAAATAAAATAAATAAAGTAAAAAATCATGCTAATGTATCAATTACTATTTTTTATTATACTCTTTTTATTTTACTAATTTTTTTATCAATGGTCATTGTAATGATAAAATTTACAGTTTAACTATTTGCTACTCAACCTCTTATTAGTTTAGTATTTTACCTTGAATTTTTTTATTATTATTATGTTTTGTGGTTCACATACAATCATATGACCTTCTTTTTTTTTTTTTTTTTTTTTCATTTTTGTGTCTTTTGGTAAGTTGGTAACATTAATCATATATATAAAACTAAAATTTTACTCTATCTTAATTGGTCCACTTGGCAATAAGACTTAAAAAAAAATATTTCCAATTAAACCACAAATAAATAACACATTTAATCATATATATTTAATTCACACTTTAATATAAAATTGAAATCATAAAACTATGCATTAACTATATTTTCACTCAATTTCATTCAACACACAATAAATTAAATTGTAACTCCTGTAATTGATTTTTTAAATTGTAACTCCCATAATTTTTTTTTTAAAATTGTAACTCTCATAATTTAATTTTTAAATTGTAACTCCTATCACTTCTCATCCTATAACTAATCATTTTCTCATTCACTCATTCACTCATTCTTTCATTCTCTCATTCTCTCATTTTCTCATCCTCTTCCACTTTAACTCAAATCTTATTTTTTTTTTTTTAAGATTTTTTTTTTGGTTGGTTGTTGGTGTTATATTGGTTTAAGAAAATCAAATTTAATATCATTGTAAAAGCGTAGTTCTAAATTTTAATTTTAGAGACTATATGATATGTATCTTACATTATTTTGGATTTTTTTAAAGATTTATATTCATTGTCTATTTTAGATTTAAGTAGTCATTTTCTCATCCTTTTCCACTATATCCATGTATCTATTTTTTATGTTGCTATATGGGTTAATATAACAAAACATCATTGTAAAAATTTGATTCTAAATTTATTTTATAAAGTATGTCATATATCTAACACTGTTGTTTTATTTTATTTTCGACACCGTACTAGATTATAACATTTATTCTTTAATTTTCAGAAACAAAATAAAAGTTTTGATAATTATAACAAAACATTTAGGTTTACTGGTATGGAGAATTAAGAATTTCATTTCTAATCATCTCAAAACAAGGAAAATAATGTTAAGAAGATCCATCTTTATTTTCTAGTTTAGATGTTTGATTATTTTCTAACATATTCATGTATTTGTTTTTTAATTATGTAATATTTAATAAATAAATTATTGTAGTACATATATCAAATAATTTGTTCTTACCTCTTTATTATCTCAAATAAATTTTTGTAATTCATTTTTAATATATGTATCATTATATTTAGCTTTTTCTGATCCATTAGATAGTTATATAGTCGTTATAATATTTATTATAATATTCATTATTTGATTTGTATAAAGTTCATTATATTTGATCCAT
The DNA here is from genome assembly GCA_905216605.1 of Arabidopsis arenosa. Lineage (NCBI taxonomy): Eukaryota > Viridiplantae > Streptophyta > Magnoliopsida > Brassicales > Brassicaceae > Arabidopsis > Arabidopsis arenosa. The sequence continues at coordinate 2,905,963 of LR999454.1, read as the reverse complement.
TATTTATTTTATTTAAAATTTGAGGTTTAAGTGTTTTTTTGAAAACAAAAAGCTTCATTAAAAAATATTGGTCCTTAAGATTAAAAAAATTAAATCATATGTTTCCTGAAAATTTAATTTAGTTATAATAAATTCATTAGAATGAAACATGGCACTCATACTTAAATGGAGTGAAATATAGAAAGGAAAAAAAAACTAAAAATAAATAATATTTTATTTATTAAATCCTATAATTAATGATGAAACCAATATTATGAAATTTAGCACTAGAATTTAAATTGATGAATGAAATTAATTTTTTTTTTTAAATTGAAGTTATCCTTGGATTTTTTAAAAAAATTATTAGATTGAAGTTCATAAGAAAAAAAATTTAGTTTGTTTATTACAAATAATATGAATTAGAACTATTATGTGTGAATTTATATCAACAAACAAACAAATTATGTGTGAGTTCAATCAATTATTTTGTAAAATTAATATATAACATAGGTTATACGGTACATTTATTTTGTACAAATAATATATAACATGTTTATTAATGTATACATTAATAAATAATATAATAAAGTAAAATTTACTAAAATATGAGCAAATGCAAGATATCAAATGTTAAGAGCATTTTAATTTTTTTTCAATTATACTTATATTGAGACAAAATTATTTTATAGAAACATATCCCGCTGCGTAGCGCGAACTTTAATCTAGTAAATACAAAATAAAAGTATTACTAGTGATATTCTTTAACACGTTTTTTTATTAAAAATCTCACCACGTCTCTCTCTCCAATCTCTCTTAATTCTTACTTACCTATTTGCAGGATTCTCAAAGACAAACAAAATGTATTAAAATGTGAATATAAAACTAATCATATTAATAAACGAACCTCATTATCCTGAAATCTGAATCATAAGAAACTTATCTTAGAACCTCATAAATAGTTTCCAATAAATACATTTTCTGAAAAACAAACGAAGTTCTATTGTTAAAACAAAACTAACAATCTCACCTAAGACAAGACAGCTAAAACTTAATCAGTTTATCAATTGTCTGATTCTTTTTTAGTCTTACCTCCAACTCTTGCCACTTAGTCATGCAAGGAATATGGCAATCCCCTATCATAACTGAAAATGTTTACTTGATTTCAGGATTTATGATATCGAATTTACAAGTAAGCTAGCTGCATTTGATGTACTTAAGATTCACAAGGTAGACCATATACAAACCACAGACCTTTAGAAGGTCCGAGCAGAGACCGCCGGATTCTTTGGAGAGACCGCCTACAACGACTTATAACCGGCAGAAGCGGCATCCTCTATTGTGACATTTGCTTTCTTCTGTTTCTCGTAAAGTTTAAGGAGGTCTTTCAGGGCACATTCAAGTTCAGGTGCGACATAGGGTTTTATGGGAGGTGGAGTCTCTGACGGCTTCTCGATGTGGTTGCAAAATAGGTACACTTTTGATTGATCAAAATTCGTTCGGCTAAGTTTAGAATACGCCTTCTACATTTTGTATGTGTTCTAAAAAAATGTATATTATATATTCTATACACTCTACATTCTATATGTTCTATGAATTCTAGGTTCTATACACTCTACATTACATATGTTCTATACATTCTACATAGAACAGAGAATTGTTAGGCAAGTTTCAAACTATATAAGTAACATAATTACATACCATTGTATCAATATATCATATATTGTTGTTGTATGTATTTATGATAGTGAAAAAATTAGAATCTTAGGTATATAGATAATTAGATTTATGTATGCAAAATGTATAATTGATATTTCGAGTCAAAAATAAATCTAACCATAAAAATTGTAACTACATAAATTAGCAACAAAGAACAGTATGATTTATTTTTAACAGTTTTCAAAACAACAACCCACATGTAGCGTAGGTATTCACCTAGTATATGACTAAAAGTATAAACATATTCCCTAGATATATAATTAAGAATAAAAAAATTAACAATAAAGATTCCTTTAAAAATAAATGTTATTTAAGATGGACAAAAGGATTCTTGATGAAATTTATCATATGATTACAAATAAAATTAACTTATTAAAAATATAAAACTAAAAATGTTTAAGAACTATCATTTTTTAAAATAATAAAGTAACATCAAATATAATTTGGGTGAACAAAATAATTGAACTGAAATGGAAGGCTATAAGATTTTTTTATATATATAATAACAAGATATTCATATTTCCTGGAAATATTAACTTATTTATCTATTTTATATAAATATTAATATATCACGTGTTATATGAAATAATAGTGAGTAATTTAAAAATGCAATAAAAATTTCAAATGACTACTAAAATATAGACGTATACTATAGTTTAGTTTAAAATACAAATTTTTTGTTATCTATAGTGTTATAACTTACTAGATATTTGTTTATAGTTACTATATAAATAATAATAATCTACCATTTTTGAATTATATATTGTTATAATGAATGATTTATGGGGTCTTAATAGTATTGTTTTAAGAGAGTTATCTTTTCCATCTAGAATGTCCACATCAACATGTCAATAATCTAATAGAATATCACCATATATCATAAACCAATATTCTTATTTTTGTTTATATATATTTATCAAGAACAATAGAATTAAAATCAGTACTTAGATATAATGGTTAATGACTATTTTTACATAGAGAATTAATAATGAAGCGGAAGAATTTTTAAAAAACTATTATTTTCTTTAGGTTAGAAAAACAAATAAATGGTTAAATGTTATAGTGAACGTATAATTGTATAAGTTTTTTAATTTATACTAATCATCCACTAATATTTGTAACGATTATTCTACAAAAATTCAAATCTTTTTAAATCTGTAAATTCCATCAAATCTTAGTAAAATTTAAAAGTATATATCCAAATAAATGCAAATCATTGATTCAATATGTTTTATAAAAATTTTTAGTTTGTACTATTCTATACACATGAATTTTTCTACAGAACTTGACCAAATTAGTGAGAAGAGCTTCATTGCGCCATATAATGGGTTATATCAAAGATCAATTTAATCATCTTTTGTGTTGGTGCTTTGTTGCCTCTGACATGGTAAGTGGAATGCGACTTTTTTGTGGGTTGGACGATCACTATTCTCCTCTTTCCGTCTGGGATCTTTGTAGTAACTGCGCTCCATATCGCCTAGGAACGAATCTTCTAGCAAAGCCTCCACATATGTTCTATGGCTTCAACACTGCCGCCGCATTACGATACATCCTAGATTATGAGATCTATAGAGAGTTTCTAACTGAAAATGTCTCATTTATGTGCCATGAACCATTCTTAGCAATCCTTAGTCCTCTTCTAGTGAATTTAATAACGGAACAAGAAGTATCTAATTAAGGAGAAGAAGAGTCTAATCAGTGAAACGCCATAGAAATTGCCAGATTATTATATATAGACTAAAACATAGAAATAAGTAGAGCTCCTATCACGTTGAGACAAAACAAAGCACATAATTACATGAATGAACATGAATATGATCATAAGAAAGAAAATTCAGAATAAAAACTTTCATCTACCAAACTACAATTGTTAAAAAAAATCTAAACACACAAAAAAAAAAAACAATCAAATTTTCATAAAAGCATGGTACATGGTAAGTAAACTAGACTAGACTGGATGCTTGAAGAGTCTTCCAATCATATATAACTGAATATTTTTTAACTTATAAACCATGGCGTTATCTCCACCTCAATTTCATAACTTTTGTCGTAGATGACATCTTGATTGAGTGTGAACAATAACTTCAATCTCGATTTTTAGCTTAACTTTATAAAATTATACATATTGAATTTGATAAACAGAGAAGCTTCCGCTTTATAGCTTAATTTTATTAAGATTTGACAAAAAAAAGTGTATACTGAATTACTATATACTTTGTATGTACCCTTTGCAAAAAAAAAAAAAAACATAATCACATAATCAAGTAACCAAATCGAACCCTAGACAAAACTACATTAGTTACACATCAATGCCGGAGTTAACAGAAGAACATTCTGACTCTAGAACCCAGTTTCTAAGCAATTCAGTATCACCGAATCAAAGTAAAATTCACATAAAAATATATATATTCAGTTGCTGTAATAGTTTAGTGGGATTAATCTTTAGTAACAACAAGTAATGAACAAGAATAATAAAAAAAAAAAAGTAATGAACAAGAACAACTTATTTGCCCGAATTGTGTCAAAAGAGTAAAGAGCGAAGAACATATAGCTTTTTTTTTTTGTCAACCACACATTAATTAAAAAGTAACTCCATGATTGGTTGCCCAATCAGGAGGAGAAGAGTTTACAAAAGTAGCTTCCGAGAGTAGAAGTCTAGAAGATCGAGCTAAACAATCCGCCTTACAATTACATAAACGAGAAATATAAGAAAGCAAGAAGAAGAGAAAAGAAGCACGGAGCAAACCAAAATCATCTAGCAGATTGGAGAAAGCAGGCCATTCTTCAGGGGACTGAACCATCAAACATATAGCTCTTATGATTAAACTTTTGATATAGAACAAAAAAAACTTTGGTATTGTGGGAAACTCAATCCCAAGAAGTCAAGACTCGTTGTTGGATACCACATTCACTTAACGTCACCGACTGACGATTGGTGTGAGTGGGCTCCCAGTTATAAAACAATTTAGATCTCAATTACAATTTTTTTCTTCTTAAATGTTTTTTTCCTTTTTTCTTGCAAGTGATGTCTACATTAGTTACACATCAATGCCGGAGTTAACAGAAGAACATTGTGTTTACGTCTTGTTTTCAGTTTTATTTTACAACTGTTTCTAGTTGTTTCTGTGTACTATTTATTTAAAAATGAAATATTAGAGAGAAAAATAAGGCTAATTGCAATTTGCTTAAAAGGCCACATAGGAAATATTTGAAAATACAGCAATAAAAAAATGTACACTAAAATGTATAGTTACTAGATTTTAACCTGCGGTACACCGCAGGACTATATTTTTAAAAAATATTTATAGCTTAAAATTTATAAAAAATTTTATATATAAAACCGATTGATTGTGTATAATTTTAATAAGATGTGATGTATCTCTTATAGTTAAAGTATAGTATTATTTGACTTTATATGGCTACATATTTATAAAATAAGATTTTGACCTGACCCATCAAAATCATGGAATTGTATACTGCGGGTACACCGTATGACAAATTTTTAGTTATTGTATTTTAGATAATAATTTTCAGTTTATTTGGTTTTTTAATTCTAATTATTTTTTTTATCTAACTAATTTATCATTTTGTTTTGACCCGTGGTACGAAACAAATATTTTTTTCTTATGTTTTATACTTATAGTTTATAATGGTAGGGAGTATTTATAGTCGTGTAAGTTAGTTTTTGAAGATCTTGGTGAGCAAGCATAGTATCTTAGAAACCATAACATATTTGGAATAAATTTTTGGAAATCATTTAGTTTAAAGGAATATGCAATATATTTTTTGTTATTGATTAGTACTTAGTTGGGATATCATAGATATGTAATCGATTTATGGCCAAAAATTGATATAGAAACAATATTGATTTTAGTTACAATTTTTGGAAACACGTTATCTATAGATTAGCTTTAAACGATTGTTGTTTACATTAATTGTTTTTTTTTAAATGGCAATTAGAAAATAAGCGAATATAGATATGGAAAGATAAAGTTTAAGAGATAATTTAGGATCTAAATAGTTTTGTTAATATCTTTTATTAAATTTTTCAAATTTTGAGAATTAAAGTCAATGGCATTTCTTGTAAATACATTCCAACTCTAGGATTTATTTCATATTTGTACTTGGAAAATATATATATAGATCATTATATATTTGTTTTTAACATTGATTTAATATATAAACTTTTAAAAAAAGAAACATTGATTACATATAACACAATAAAATAGCACGAAAACAAACGAAATGAAGGTTTTAATAAAGAAAAACTTAAGCAAAAATTAAGAAAAAATGAATTGAAATTTTATATTTAATTGATGAGTTGCATTATTATTAAGTAAAATAATCTACTATTTTTTCTCATAAACCATCACACTTACATAACTATGTGTATACGCTTAGTTGTGCACATTTATATAGAAAATCTGATATAATAATGTTTTTTTTGTTTTGTAAATTTATTGTGATTATCACTTAAAAACTATGTTTTCAAAATATTACTACTAGATTTGAATAAACAAAACATATATTTATTTTTGATTAAAAAAAAATTGTAGAGACTAGAGACAATCAAAATATGATATTTTACATATTGATATCTCTTGTGTACAACCAAACTGGAGTATGTTCAGCGATATAGATTACCAACGAGTCAAGGACTTTTGATCACTCCAACCTATAGTTTGAGTACAAGAGAAGCAATGACGGAGTAATCCACTATTCGTTCTTGATATTAAGGGATGTTCGTTTGATGTTTGTCCTACAACGCTGGTGTTTTAGGAATCTTGAAGATAATACTTAGTACAAAAAAAAGTTTCAACGCGTTACAATTACCTTTCTGTTTAAGATTTGTGTCATGCATTACAAAACCTTTCGCGGAGAAATAGCAAAATTGACATAATTTTGTGGAAATATCCATTCAGTCACCGTCATTACTAATTATTTCCCTTCCAAGATTTTTTTTTTGTTGGTCTCATTTAGTGTCCTCGTCGTTTATTGGGTTTTCTTGGGTCAGACTTCCATATTTACTAACAGTAACCATTTTTTATTAGTCAAATGAATCCAGTAGTAATTACAATAAAATAAATATTTCCACATGTAAAATATATACAAAAAACAAACATTTTAATCTAAATGGACTATAAAAACAAAAAATCAATAAAACATAACTTCAACCTCACCATCAAAAGATTTACCAAAGAACAAGAAACTTAACTAGTGAAATGAAAAAAAAACACATCTACTTTGAGAATGAAAATAGTTTTCTATAAGATTTTGTTATTGGGTTTTCTACTTGTAGCCGTCATCCATAAGTAAAAAATAAAAATTTTTAAAAATTCATAGAGGAATTGATAAGCCTGTGGAAAAAAAAAAACTTTCAAGTTCACTTTTTCTTTTTGAGTGAATTTATAGAACTGTATTATTGGGCCTAAATGGGCTTTGTCACTTGGATATTGTAGCCCAATTACGTTTAGATGTTGCTTGTGTATTTTTTTAGCCGTGCATTCTTCCCGGTACTCGAATCTAGATATATCTCTCATAAATTTGACATGTCTCACAAGACCATAATAAGTTTTTCGGTTTGGGTTTTAAAAAGAGTGAATTAGGTGAATAACTATATTAGATAAGTTATTTAAGAATATAACACTATAAATTGTAAAATGAAGAAAATAACACAAGAGGATTGTGGAATGACCAATTTGGGTTTAAATGTAGGAAGCATGTGTGTAAAAAAGAAGAAGAAACGTAGAGGAGGGAGAGAAAAACAAATGTTTCCCTTTCTTACTCGGAGCAAAAACAATTACCCCATTATTAGTTTATTTGCTTTAATTATTCTTGTAAAAATTTATTCAATCTCTCACCATTATATTAAAAAACTTATCTTTTTTTTTTGACATCTAACATAATTTGAATTTTTAAAATCTGATATAAATTTTTTAAGATAGTAAATAGTATATCTAAATAAAACAAATAAATGAAATAGTATAGAATGAAGTGAAATGGTATAGGATTAAAAGTAGTGACGACGATTATGATTTCGGCAAGTTCGACGATGACGAAAGGCTCATGCCGTGGTTATAGTGGTGGTGACGGACTGACAGTGTGGTAGTGGTTGCGGCGGCGGTGGTGGTGGTGGTGGTGCGTTGGTAGTGACGGCGTGGTGATGGTGGTGTGGTGATGGCGTTGCGGTGATGGTGGTGTGGTGACGGCGTTGCGGTTGTGGTGCAGGCACAATAGTGGTGGAGGTGATGACCGTTTCTTGGTGGTGGTGATAAAGTGATGACGGTGTTTTGGTGGTGGTAATAAATAGAATGGTAAAAGAGAAGAGTTGAGTGATTGTGAGAAACAAGGGTATAATGGCAAATATTACAGAAAATATATAGGATATCATTCACTTTTTTTGTTTTGGTTAGTTAGTGAATTATTGATTTTTTGTTGGTTATTGATGCAAATTTTCCTTTTAAAAAAATGTCCAAAAATTTAGAAGGGGTTATTGGTTCATGGATTTATAAGGAATTAGAAATCCAAACAAAAATCATTTGTTATTCAATCATTGATTTTAAAATCCTAATTAAATTCATGTGTTATTGGTTCTATAATTTATAAATACTAGTTAAAATCATATGTTATTCGTTTAGTCATTTGTTTTTGGATTTGAGAATCCAAATTATGTTTTAAATGGATTTGGATGGAATTGAAAGAGAAAAATAGAAGGATTCAAATCCATGGGTAAACACATGTTATTTCAAAATCCATATATCTTGATTTCATAATTAATAGAAATTTTCAAATTCTATATGGATTTACAAATTAATAAACCAATAAATTCAAAAGTTTTTCATATGTTCACAAAAGCTTTGGTTCGAACTTGGAAACTTGACAAACTTTTGAAAATCTTCCAGTAAAAAGAGTAATTCATTTTATTGGTCAACTTTTAAACTATGTAAACCCTATATTATGCAATTCAATTAACAATTTCTTTAAAACATCGTTAAATCCATAAAATGTTCAATCACGAAATTGAAATCCTAAACCCACTACATTCTCAGTACTTTATGCCGCATGAAGCATGACCATAAAATATTTGGAAGATGAAGGTGATCACAAACTTACATCCTTGTTTTTGCACACACACACACAAAAAAAAAAAAAAAAAAACTAAATCAATAACTAGCAACCACTTTACTTTTCTTTGTAATCCAACTCACACAGTATAATCTACAAAAATCTCATTAAAATTCAAATGATGATCAACAAGAGGAAGATATCAAACACATAAAGAGCTATTTCCAATAAGAAATACTTAGAAGATTACATTTCTCTACTTCAAACCTAAATCACACTTAACAGATTATTATTATGAAAACTCTAAGAAAAAAAACATTACAAGCCATAACTTTATTCAAAAGAGAACCTACAAAGAGACAATGAAATGCTTAAGCCTATTCACATATTACTACATACTAAACCCTAGAAGCGAAACTAAAGACTTGTTTAACAAGATTACTTCGAATCTTCCCCTTGAAAAAATAAAAGAAGAATTCGAAAAACGTTTCATAACAAAAGATGTCTCTAGAGCTCTTTTAAATCCCGACGATCGGAGAATGCGACTGGTTTAAACGATCGGAGAACCGGACATTTTCGTCGGTTAAAGGTGGATTTAGATGATCGGAGAAAGAAATGAATCATGCGATATCTAATCGCAGGATTCTGATGAGATCATTGGTTGCATCAGAGACGTTTTTCTTAGCGAAGAACGCCGGTAAAGGGACTTCGCTAGGCGGAGGAGAGGTTGATGTGACTGGACCAGCGTAAAACAAAGCCGGCATCGGTTTCCGGTTTGGAATTCTAATCGGATCCGAAATCTTAACCGGATCTGAACCGGTTTGACGGTTAGATTTCAGATCTGGTATCTTAACGGTGATATCTTCGCCACGTTTCAGAATTCGAACCGGATTGGTGTTGTTGAGAGGAGGAGGCGGAGGAGGATGAGAGATCGGGGTTTGGTGACGTGGCGGACTCCGGCGACGGCGATTGGGTACCGGTTTTTTATGAGAACAATCATGAGGATGAAGAACAACAGCGACTCCCATGGTGATATCTGAGATCTAGAAGGGAAGGGAAATGAAAATGTTGGGAGGAAAATGAGAGAATTGGGAAGGAGAAGGGTATAATTGTAAATGGGAGATATTTTTGAGAGAGTGGAGGAAGATGATGGAAGAGGAGAGATTTTTTATACAGGATTGTTTGTTTAGTTTAAGTTAGGTAAGCGTGTCTTCTTCGATGGCAAAAATGTGGTTTGGTTTTTTTAGATACTCTTCACTCGTTCCAGCTGCTGTATTTCACGCGCTTTATTTTATTTTTGTAAAAGTAAGTTGGTCTCCCGTTATACAAAACGAATTATCTCGAGGCCAAGACAAAAATAAAAATGGAATATATCGTTTTTCTTTTTGTCCAAAGAAAGACAAATTTGAATTTAATAGAAGGGAGTATAGTAGTCGCACTTATTACTAAGCGTGGACAAATAAACCGAACTGAATGTATCGAACCGAAATCAAAGTAAAAAGAATCAAACCGAACCAAAATTAAAGTAAAAAGAATCGAACCGAACCGAACCAAATTTTTTTGAAATAACCGAATGGATACTAAATTCTATACCGAGAGAACCGTAACCAAATCGGTATTGAACCGAAATATTTTGGATAACCGAAAATACCCGAAATACAATTATATTTTCAGAAATATTAGTTATTTATAGATCAAATAAAAGTACTTGAAAAATATATAAAAATAGTAAAAATACTCGAAAATAACCGGAAAATATCCAAAAAAATATCCGAAAATACCCAAAAATAACCAAAATGTCCGAAAATATCTAAAGCAAAATAACCGAATGGATACTAACTTTTAAAACCGAAACCGAACCGAAATTTTAAAATACCCGAATGGATACTAAATTTTAGAACCAAAAGAACCAAAACCGAATGAAACCGAACTGATAACCGAACGCCCATGACTACTTATTAGAATCAGAGATATCATAAAAATCATTATCGTAATAACGCGTATAATTTGACTCTAAACTAAACCGAGGTAGATAGGGAGGGACGGACACATGAACGATATTTGTAAAGTCGGAGTCCTTCTCAAGTAGCGGCTGTAAATGGTAAATCGAGAAATCTTTGATACGTTATTGGTTTAGACCCGTACATTCTTTTAGGTTGGGAACCAAAACACATAAAAAAATTTTATTTAATCTAACTTTTTCTTCGTATCTTTTTAATCAATCCGACAAAGAGCTCTACTCTTCATCTCGTAATGAACTTGATCTTCTTCCATGCGTGCAGGTTGACTTATTGCTTAGTGTCTTGACTCATCGAAACACTAAGCAAGTCTCCACCGAGCTTGTCTGTGATGGAACTAATGCTCAAAACGAATGATTGAGCTGACAAAAGAAGGTTTCAAGCTTGACTGGTTGAAGTCGAAGCTTGAGGACGTTTCCTTGGAGAGGAAGAAAGCAGTTTCTGATGGTTCTCAAGACCAACAATTCGAGGACTGGGTCAAGAATGTTGAACTGACTTTGTCGGATCTTAAAGGTGAAGTGGACAAGGAGAAGATCAAATACTGGCTAATGCTAAAGTTTTCTTCATTTATATTCATAGATTTTCTTATAAAGAGATTCTTTCTCTTTTGCTTCTCAATCAAGTTACCATAGATATATTTCGGTTTGAAATCAAGTTTCTTTTCCGGCTAGGTCGAGTGGATCTTAGTGGTAATTAATTAATTAGATTAAATTTTTTTATTAAGATTGTTTAATATTTAAGGTTGCTTCAATATCTCCAATGTATGATTTGGGTTACTGACCATGAACAAATTGAACTCATTAGAGCTACCATTGTAACAAAACCAAATTAACAATGTTCTAAGTTGTAATCAAGTTTGGAAAAGAGCTAGAACAAAAGTCTCTACAAGATGGCACAAAAGTTAAATTATTAAAAAGTGAAATAAATGCATGTAAATTTGACAAACTGGAGAAAAACAAATGGTTCCATCAAATTTTTATTTCGTTTGTAGAATTAAGCGAAAGGTACAATATGGTTCTTCTAGTAGCTAGACATACTGACCATTCCACACCCGAGTCATTGAAGCCTTCATTATCTCAACGGAAAGACCTGGATTCCTGCTCACAAAAACCTTAAACTCAGCAGAGTCACACATCGTCCTCAAATTCCTTATGATAAATTTGACAGCAGAGGTGTACAGGGTACTGTCGATAGGAATAACGGACAACTCGAAGATGTTACAAACATTCGATGAGTTAAGAGATGCAATAAGCTCGTTTCTGCATAGATCCCGCAAATGCGGAATCTCATATTTGTCCGCTGCAATATAAAGTGACCGAACATGTTTCTTCTCTTGGACAGAAAGCACAGAGCGGTTGTTGTAGATGAACTCAACTAAAGCCTCCAACTCTTCTTGTTTAAGCTCAGAGAGAGTTTACTGTCTCGATCTTCCCATTCGAAGCCTTGAACTTGTCGAATTCAAGCATCTTCTTAAACACCTCTGATCTTGCTGCCTATTTTAACATTTTGAAATATTAACAACAACTAGTGAGTAAAAAGCATTTCAAGTAAGATCCAACACTAAAAAAACAATCATTTCTAAGTTAATCTTGTTTTTATTAGTGCATTTTGAAAATTGTTTCTTGAGACAAGGATGATAAACAGAAAAAACAGATAAGAGAGAAAAAAAACATTAGAGACCATAACAAGTTTGTGGACGGAGATAGCTGCACCCTTTTTAGTGTCCCTAGCCTTGAGCCGTAGATCGACTTGCCATTGTTCACTTAAGACCTTTGCAAATCCGCCCAAGTAAATTTCTAAGTTGGTGATCGTTGCCATAACTATAATTTGAACTTCATCAAGTAAAAGATGGTGATTTATATAGAGAAAATACACGGCAGTCAAAATGATTCATGTTTTACTCTCTTCGTTTTCCTAGACTTACGAAATGGAGGAGACATTAATGATAATAAATAATACACATAAAGTCCCAACTTTTAGTCGCCATTCTCTCTTTGGATTCCGAATTCTATGAACTAAAGGGATCTTTATCAAGTATTTTGAAAATATAAGTTGCTTGGTCAATGGAGTATTTTTGTTAATTTTATTTTTGGCAGCATTATTCCTTTTTAGTAATAATTCTATATAAATAAACATACTTTTATTTACACTTGTTTAGTTGTTAATTTTCTTAACACCTGAATGCTTTGTTGGCCAGTTAATAACAACCTCAGTTTTTCTTTTAGATTGTCAATAAAATCATATGATAGGAGTTAAGTAGGCATATCAATGTTTGCTCCGGTCTAGTCCAAAATCCACAAAGTTCAAGCTTATATTTTAAAGTCGGGGCAAACTCAAACATGGTTAAAGGGTAGGTCCATAGTTCGTAGGGATTTTCTTTAAACAAGTATAAATTTTAACAACATCCAATCATCCATCAATAATTTTTTCTTACAAATCCAAGTTAATTAAAATGCAAAAGTGAAAACCCAAACACATCTTAAATCCTAACAGAAAATATAAGACTGACAACAAGTAAACACAAGATAACAAAGAACATATTTAAACATTAAAAAAAAAACTTTGTCATGTTTAAATTATATGTCATTTAGCATGCATGAAAGATTGTAGATTGCTTAGTTATTGTTTCGACTAACAAAACGTTCTAGATCGACATACCTTTATTATCATAGGAAAAAAGAAAAAGGAAATATAATTTACTTCATCCTCACTAGGCAAGTGTTTAACTGTAGTCACTTAGTGGTAATAATCATCAGAATCATGTTCGTATGGGTCCGTAATCGGATTCAGAAAAGCCTTCGTTATCTCTACGGAATGATTTGGGTTTCTAGCCACAATCAAAGTTTTATCCACTTTAAATCTAGATTGTACTTTTAACAATATAAAACTTACTTTTGAGTCTTTCATAGAATTCCCGGGAAGGAAATATTAATTAGAGATTTGTGTAGTTAAGTATTTAAACGAGAAATAAATTTTGTGGTTAAATCAGGTTAATTACCCATTCAGTATGAAGGGATAATCTAAAAGCATTAAGGTCTACAAAGATCCAAGAAGTAGAATAAGTCCTTTTAATAATTGATTCTTGATTACGATCATTAAATCTTTGTAATAAAAAGACAATAACATCCACTTGTGTTTTTATTTCACTTTGAATATCAATTGAAGTTATCACAACCAAAAAAGGTATGATGAAACAATTTTTTAGTTTATCAGAATGAAACGAAAGCTACAATGTGGCTCTTACCGTTGAATGAAAATATGACCATTAAGAGAAGCCTTCACTATCTCGACGGAAGTATCTGGATAATTGGCAGCGAAGACCTTGAACTGATCATCATTGTTACAAATCGTCTTCAAATTTCCTAACTATATAATTGAGAACAGAGACCATTAGGGCTTGGTCATAAGGATATAAAGACAACTCGTAGACGTTATAAACATTCGATGAGTTAAGAGATGCAATAAGCTCGTTTCTACATAGATCCTGCAAATGCGGAATCTCATATTTGTCCGCAGCTTTATAAAGTGGTCGAACATGTTTCTTCTCTTTTTCAGAAAGCACAGAGCGGTTGTTGTAGATGAACTCAACTAAAGCCTCCAATTCTTCTTGTTTAAGCTCATAGAGAGTTACTGTCTCGATCTTCCCATCTGAAGCCTTGACATTGTCTGATTCAAGCATCTTCTTAAACACCTCTGATCTTGCTGCCTATTAACATTTGATGATATAACAATAAATAGTGAAAATCATTTTCAAGTAAGATCCAACACTAAACATAATCATTTCTACAGTTAAACTTGTTTTTATTGAAAAGAGGTAAGAGAGAAAAAATTTAGAGACCATAACAAGTTTGTGGGCGGAGATAGCTTCACCCTCTTCAGTGTCCCCTGCCTTGAGGAGTAGATCGACTTGCCATTTTTCACCTAAGATCTTTGCAAATCCACCCAAGAAAGTTTCTAGGTTGCTCTGCGTTGCCATAGTCGCTATCACTTGAACTAGTGATTTAGAAAACGGTGGTGAGTTATATAGAGAGAAAGTCCATAAACGACGTTCAAAATTTCACTCGTTTTTACATTCTCTGTTTCCCAAGACTTACGAAATGGAGGAGAAAATTAATGGTAATAACATAAAGTCCCAACTTTCAGACAACCTTCACTGTTTAGATTCCGAATTCTATGAACCAAATGGATGTTTCTGAAGTGTTTTTTGAAAATATAAGTTGCTTGGTCAATGGAGTATTTTGTTATATTTTTATTTTTTGACCAAGTATTACACTTGTTTAGTTGTTTTCTTGACATCTGAATACTTAATGATTAAAGCTTTGACACAAAGTAATATTCATGTATGCTTAGACAGTTTTGTAGGAAAATAACTAGGGCTGGCTGTTCGGTTCTTCGGTTCCATTCAGTTTGGTTCTTTCGGTTTTTCGTTTCCAACTCCTTAGGATTCATAAAGGAGCCGAAAAAAAATTCGGTTATGTTACTTGTCGGTTCGGTTCGGATACTTAGAAAGAGAACCGACAAATAACCGAACTCCATTGGATTTCGGTTCGGTTCCAGTTATCTATCCAAAATACCCAAAACTTAACAAAAATTAATCTATTGACTATTGAGAAAAAAAAATGTATTAGAACTTAAAATAGGTTGAGTACTTAAAGATTGTGTCAAAATGTATTGGGCTTAGTTCTAGGTTTGTAGAGGGTTGACCAAACATTTTCGGTTCTATTCGGATACCCATGGATATCGGATAATAACCGAACCGATATCCAGTAGATTGTATGACTGAGATCCATTCAAATACTTAGTGGTATCCATAATCGATCCGAAATCATTTTTCGCTTCGGTTTGGTTCAATTCTTCGGTTTCAAGTTTTATGCCTAGGCCTAAAATTAAAATAACTATATTTTTTTGTTGATTATGAACTCTACTCTAATAGATGCATGCAAACTTGCTACTCGATCGGTAATGTAAAGAACTATCTCAGAGAAGACGTTCTATTCTTTCACTTCCATTCCCTAAATCCGATATCCAATTGCTTTGCAACATTAAATTCTTCGGCAAAAGAATGTAAGATTGTAAATTGCTAATCAATTGTTACAACTTACGTACAAAAAGTTCAAGACTTCTAGTTACCTTTGTTATTATTGGAACAAAAAGAAACAGAAACAATAATTTAGCTCATCCTCACTAGGCAAGTGTTTAACCGTAGTAACTTAGTAATAATCATCAGAATCATCTTCGTATGGGTCCATAATCGGATTCAGAAAAGCCTTCGTTATCGCTACGGCAAGATTTGGGTTTCTTGCCACAAACAACCTGAAGTCACCACAATCTACAATTCCTAGCTTAAGCAAGTCAAGAGCATTCGACGAATTCAGAGAAGATATAAGCTCGTCTCTGCACAAGTCTTGTAAATGCATGATCTTGTATCTATGGGCTGCTAGATAAAGCGACCGAACATGTTTCTTCAGTTTTGCAGAAGAAAATGATATGCCATCGCTATACATGAACTCAACTAGAATCTCTAACTCTTCGTGTTTCATCTCCGATAGAGTTATTGTTTGAGTGCCGAAAAAAGCCTTGATCATGTCTGATTCTAGCATCTTCTTGAATACCACAGATCTATTAAAGGATCCATATGAAACCCAATATAGTGTCTTATGTGTAGTCCTAAAGCCCATGTAATGGTCCATGTAACTAGGGTTCTTAGCAAGATAGTGACTCATATATATAGTCATGTAATGAGAACTTTGGTGTTAACTTTGAGAGTTATCTCAAAACAACTCTCCTTCTCATCTTTATGAAAGTATCAATTGAATCATTGTATTCTTGGTGACAACAAAGTAATCTTCCTCTCTTTAGTTTCTTTGCATAATAAAGCTCTTAATGAGCTATTGCATTTTCGGTTTTATATATCTCTTTCAATAAGCTCTTATTCTTATATTTATTTTAAAGGGCATCAAAGTTATAAAAACGTCATGTAGTCTAGTGGTATATGGTATGTTTAAAGGTAGACGGTTTTGGGTTCGAGCTAGGCCTGGGCATAAAACCCGAAATCCGAAAACCGATCCGAAAAATCCAGAACCGAACCCGAACCGAATAGTCACAAAATCCGAACGGATCATGAATTCTCCTATCCGAATTACCCGAACCGAACCCGATCCGAACCGAAAACCGAAAAGATATCCGAAAACCGAAAATAAAATTATATATCTAAAAATATTAGTTATATTTAGTTGTAATTTTATAGCAAATAACAAAAATATCCTAAATAACCTAGATTTCAGAAATTTTTTAGTTATATTTGTTAAAATTATACATATTTTTGCAAAATATAACCAAATTTTAGTAAGGTTGAACCAATTTTTATATAAATTGAACAATTTTTTGTTTTTTTTTTTTCCCGAAAACCGATCCGAATCCGATACCTATCCGAACCAAAACCGAAACGATGACTCATAAAATCCGAACGGATAATAAATTCTCCAACCGAACCGAAAAGTCATAAAATCCGAGCGGATAATAAACTCTCATATCCGAATTATCCGAATCCGATCCGAAATCCGAATGCCCAGGCCTAGTTCGAGCCTTGGCAACTGAGATTTTAGTATTTTTTTAATTTTTATTTGTTGTAAATGGGCATCAAATTTTGTTGGGCTTTAGGCATCATGAATCTTTGGGCCGGCCCTGCCGCCTATAAACAACGATAAAAGCATCTCAAAAACTAAAAATTATTATATCTTAGTGCTTTTTTTTTTTTGTATGAATTGAAGATGATAAAAATAAGAGAGAAGAGATACAAGAACAAGTTTGTGGACAGAGATAGCTTCAAAATGATCACTATCTCCTGCCATGAGTCGTAGATCGGTATGCCATTTTTCTTTTAAGACTTTTGCAAATCCACCCGAGAAAAGGTCTTTATTAGTCTGTATTGCCATATAGTTGTAGCTTTTGTTACAAGTAAAGCGAATATATAATAACTTTAGTTATAAGATGTTAGGGTTATATAGAAAACCAATAGCCAAAATGACGGTCAAACTGAATGATACATTCATAATGTTACAAGTTACCAAAAAGTAATCGTCTTTATGGTTTTGTTGACTCATTCATTTTGTATTGGTTCACACGATACCAATTTTATTTCGACACCTAGCTACGTGACAAGCATTACTATATTACTTTTAATACTATCTGATTTGCAGAACTTAAAATCATTTGATTTGCAATCGTTTGTTGAGAACGTGAGATGATGACTGTACAAATTTCTAATTAGTTTATTTAAAAACACATTTATCATCTCTACCTATTTAGAATCATTCATCCCCACTTCTTTCTTTTGGTCTCGTAAAACATGGAGTTGGGAAAATCAATTGAGAACCAAAACGACGTCGTGGTAAGACTAACCAAGCATGTCATCTGTACCGTTGCTAATGGCTCCAACCTTGTCTTCTCACCGACGTCAATCAACGTTTTGCTCAGCCTCATCGCGGCCGGTTCAAGTTGTGTGACCAAAGAACAAATCCTTTCATTCCTCATGTTACCGTCAACGGATCACCTCAACGTAATCTTGGCTCAGATCATCGACGGCAGCACCGAGAGAAGTGATTTGCGCTTGTCTATAGCCAATGGTGTTGGATCGACAAGTTTTTCTCCTTGAAGCCTTCCTTTAAAGCGCTTTTGGAGAATTCTTACAAGGCTACCTGTAGTCAAGTTGACTTCGCAACCAAGGTAACTTGTTTTTTTCTTGATGGACAAATTTTGAAATTCTTGAATTTATATTACATCAAATTTTTGGAATGATTTGTTAAAATTTATGATCGCTTATCGTGAAGCCTTCTGAAGTGATTGATGAGGTGAATACATGGGCTGAAGTCCAAACTAATGGACTCATCAAGCAGATTCTTTCACGTGATTCTATCGATACTATCCGTAGCAGCACACTCATTCTTGCAAATGCAGTCTACTTCAAAGGAGCATGGAGCAGTAAATTTGATGCAAAGTTGACAAAAGATTACGATTTTCATCTTCTTGACGGTACCTCGGTGAAAGTCCCCTTCATGACCAATTACGAGGACCAGTACCTAAGAAGCTATGATGGTTTCAAAGTTTTGCGTCTCCCTTATATAGAGGATCAACGTCAATTCTCTATGTACATATATCTTCCTAACGATAAAGATGGATTAGCTGCTCTGCTTGAGAAGATAGGCTCCGAACCAGAATTTATCGATAACCATATTCCGCTTTACCGTATATCAGTTGGTGCATTCCGGATCCCAAAGTTTAAATTCTCTTTCGAGTTTAGTGCTTCAGAAGTTCTGAAAGATATGGGGCTGACTTCACCATTCAATAATGGAGGTGGTTTAACTGAGATGGTTGATTCACCTTCCAACGGTGACGATCTATACGTCTCAAGCATTCTTCATAAAGCTTGTATTGAAGTGGATGAAGAGGGAACCGAAGCTGCAGCCGTCTCTGTTGGCGTCATAAAGTGCACTTCTTTTAGGCGGAATCCGGATTTCGTAGCTGACCGTCCGTTTCTGTTCACTGTCAGAGAAGACAAGAGTGGAGTGATTTTGTTCATGGGTCAAGTTCTTGATCCTTCAAAACATTAATTGAACTGGGATTGTGTGGGAGAAAACATTAAGCCACCATATGTTATGCTGTATTTTGTGGATATTCATGGTTTGATGGAATTGGGTTCCTCTTTTTACTGCTTTGTGTGTGATTAATAAAAGTGATTATTGTCAAGAAATTTGCAAGATTTATGGTTTTTCAGATTATATTTAGTGTTGACATAATCATCTTTAATTAGTGTAACAATGCTCTCTTTTCCACCAACTCGTAATATTGTCTCCTCGCGATTCAATTGCGTAAAACGTCTTACGCTAGTTTTTCAGTCCCACATCTCATATATTTCCCCACACCGCTGTGACCTTATAGATTTCTTGCTTGTACTTATACTTGAAAGGGAAAAAAAAAACTCTTGGCACACCACCTAATGTTCATTTGTAGAATTCAACGCAACTCCAAGATGATACCTGGTGAGGAACAGCTGAGTGTATGATAAATCACTTGATTTTTGACAAAAATACTTAGGAGTAGATCTGTAACTCTAGGCCCAAGAGTAGGAGTAGATGTAGGACATCTTCTCAAATCTTCACTAGCCAGAGGAATTATATTTCATGTGTCTTCTTTGCTTTTCTAATGCATTTTAGTGGAAACTGTCAAGGAAATATCTCTTCTTCTTTTCTTATAATATTTTTCTCATTACTATACTTGCTCTTCAGTCATTAAGACACAAGTTCAAGCATTGAAAACATTATTCTCTTTGGCTTTATGAAGATGCAAAGAAGGTTACTTTAAAAGGATTTTTAAATCAAAAGACCCATGGAATCAAGTGTGAAGCGTGGTTCAAGCAACGAATTGGTACAAGGGGGTTTGGTTCTCTCATGATACACCCAAGTACTCGTTCCTTGTATGACTTGCAACATTCAATCAGGTGACTACATGATACAAAATGAGCGCATGGAATGTGGGAGTGAATTCTAAATGTGTTTTTTTTTTTGTCAAGACCCAATAAGGACCCGAAGCATATATGATTTGCACCATTTGAACTAAGTATTTGTTTAAGAATTAGTTTTTCAAAATATTCAATTTGCACCATTTGATCCACTTTCATTTAAGCATATATTTTGGACTGTCTGATCCGTTTGATACGCATTTGTTCCGCATGATCTTCTTTCTACATTTGAAGCTTAAATCTTGATTGTACTTTTAACAATATCAGACTTATTTGTAGAATTCCGTTAACCAGAGATTTGCCATTTGAGTAGCAAGTATTCGAACAGGAAATAAATTTTGAGGTTTAATAAAGTTACCATAGAGGTAATGAGGGTTGAAATCAGTTCCTTTTCCGGCTAGGACTAGTAGGTCTTAGTGGTAATAAATTAAATTAAGGTTTTATGATTGTATATTTTTTTAGGTTGCTTCATTATCTCCACTGTGTGATTTGGGTTACTGACCAATTGACCATGAAGAACTTGAACTCACTAGAGCTACGAATCGTACATAACCAAAGAAAAAAAAAGTTGCAAGTTGTAATCAAGTTTGGAAAGGGTTAGAACAAAAGTCATTATTTCTACAAGAACGGTACCAAATTCTAATTATGTTAAAATGAAATGCAAGTAAATTTGTCAAAGCTGAAGAAGAAAAAAAGTGATAGATATGGTTAAACATAATTTTATTTATTAGAATGAAACGAGAGCTACAATTTGGTTCTTCTTATAGCTAGCTAGTCGACGTAATGACCATTCCATATCAAAGTGAAAGAAGCTTTCATTATCTCAACAGCATCCTAGCCAGGAAACCCTTGAGCTCAGCAGATTTACATATAGACATAGTTGCCAAATTCCGCATGATAAATTTGGCAGCAGGGTCATTCAAGGCTTTGTCAAAAGGAGTGAAGGACAGCTCCAAGACGTTAAGAGCATTCGATAAGTTAAGAGATAATATAAGCTCCTTTCTACATAGATCCCGCAAATGCGGAATCTCATATTTGTCCGCTGCTTTATAGAGTGATTGAACATGCTTCTTCTCCTTTTCAGAAAGCACGGATCGGTTGTCGTAGATGAACTCAACTAAAGCATCCAACTCTTCTTGTTTAAGCTCAGAGAGAGTTAATGTCTCGATCTTTCCATCTGAAACCTTAAACTTGTCGGATTCAAGCATCTTCTTAAATACCTTTGATCTTGCTGCCTATTAACATTTGAGGAAATAATATATAGCTAGTGAAAAGCATTTCAAATAAGATCCAACTAGACATAATTTTTTCTAGAGTACCAATACCATGTTTATTAATACATTTCCAAAAATGTTTTTATTTTGAGTTGGAGAATGATAAATAAAAAAGAGATAAGAGGAAAAATTAGTTACCAAAACAAGTTTGTGGACTGAGATAGCTGCACCCGTTTTAGTGTCCCCTGCCTTGAGCCGTAGGTTGACTTGCCATTGTTCACCTAAGAAAATTTCTTGGTTGCTCTGTGTTGCCATAATTACTAGGACTTGAACTTTATGGTGGTGAGTTAAATAGAGAAAACTCCATAAACGGTGGTGAGTTATATAGAGAAAACTCCATAAACGGCAGACAAAATGATTCTTGTTTTATTTTCTTCGTTTTCCAAGACTGGAGACCTTTTAGTTGCCCTTCTCTCTTGGGACTCCCCTCCGAATTATATGCATATTTCAGAAGTATTTTCGAAAATATAAGTTTTTTTTTTTGTTAAAATACAGTAGTAATAAATACTCCTTTCGATTTATTAAGTCAAAATGTTTAAAATTTGGCATATATGTATATGGGGAATTGTTTTACATCTCCTACCTAATATACCAGCCTAGACATGATTAAAGGGTCAAGTCCATTATTTTTGAGGGATTTCTTGAGAAAAATACCATAAATTTTAATAACATCAATCAATATTTATTTTACAAAAAAACAATAGTATAAGATTCACAAAAGACACATATAACAAAGAAAGTGGAATTAAAGATTAAACCTTGTTATTAGTTATGTTTATACTAAATATTGTTTTAGATTTTCTTTTGTTGATTCGGAACTTATGTATTAAACACATGCATGCAAACTTTTTATTTTATTTTGGTTTCCCATGCATGGAAACTTGTTACACGTTCAAATTAATTTTTCACTTCCATTTCCTATATCCGATATTCAATTTCTTTGTTTATAAAATATATGGGGAACAGAGGAAGTGAAAAAAATAAAAAGTTGGAACAATTTATGAAGAGAGAGAAGCAAAAATAAAAAGCTGAGAATAAAAAAAGAGAAAAAACAAAAAAAGAGAAAGGATAGGCTCATCCCTTTTGGCTCGTGGGATGAGCTCGAGCATTCTTCATAAAGCTTGCATTGAGGTGGACGAAGAAAGAACCGAAGCTGCAGCCGTGTCAGTTGTCGTCATGATGCCCTGCTGTTCGAGGCGGAAACCGGATTTTGTAGCTGACCATCCATTTCTGTTCATGGTCAGAGAAGACAAGAGTGGAGTGATTTTGTTCATGGGTCAAGTTCTTGATCCTTCAAAACATAGATTGAACTTGGTGGTGTGGGAGAAAACTTTAAGCCATATTGTATTTTGTGTATATTTAAGGTTTCGTCTCCATATGCTCTGCCTCACATATCGGCTTTTGTTTATAAGCATCATACAACATTTTAGCCATTGTGAATGAAAAAATATATATGAAGTAAGTAAACTGGCATTTACCGCATGTTTCTCCTACTCTCCTCGACATCCAAGTTATTAAAATATCATTTCAAATTCTTGCTACTTTATCTTTCATCATTTGATTTTTTTCTTGGGTGAAATCTTGATCCTTACGTTCAGTCAATCACGTCTAATTTAAAGGAGTGTTTTGGGGACAACAATATGAATACCGTGTGAAGTGTTGAAAGCAACCATTACAAGCGTTTGTTTGGTAATATTGTGGAAGTGATATCTTGTATTTTTGTTAGTTTTCTAGCTTTGTTTCTCTTAGTTTTCAACCATTTTGCATTCATGTTTAGGTTATTAGGTGCATATTTGCATTGCATTTCTTACTTCTAGGTAGGCCTGGGCAAAATATTCGTTAGATCCGCTTCGATTCGGTATTCGTTTTGATTTGATTCGAAAAATCCGAATATCCGTAAAATTTTAGAGCAAAGCAAATAAGAAAATGTAGTATTTGTAAAAACCGAAGCAAATAACAAATATTGATTTTTTTAAAGTCGGATATCCGCTTCGATCCGTATTTTTTGATATACATTAGTATATATATATTTTTGGTAAAAAATTTATGATATATATATGCATATCATAAGATATTTTTAGCTTGTATTTGTAAACTAAATTTTTAATCCTTTGAACATGTGTTTGTGACACAATTTAATAGTTTTTATTAATGAAGTGGAATTTATTGAAGAAAAAAAAATCAATATCTCTTAAAAATAAGAAGTATCGAAGCGAATATCCGCGAGCGCTTAGCTTTTTAGGGTTTTAATAGGTGCAGAAGTATCGAAGCGAATATCCGCAAATATCACAAAAAAATCCGGATATTCGTTTTTCCGAATATCCGGAAATTTTCGGATCAAAGCAAATCACAAAATCAAGTATTCGGTTGAGACGAATCGAATAACAAATATCCCAAATTTTTCGGATATCCGCTTCGTGCCCAGGCCTACTTCTAGGTTCATGGAGTGGATTTTAGAGTTTTGATGGCAATTGGAGCACTAATGGGGTAAAAAGAAGTAAATCAAGCAAAAAGGAACGAATTGTGAAACCCTTCCTAAATTACGTGAAATCCTTCCTAAATTTCGTGGAATCCTTCCTGAATTTCTTGGATTTTTTTTTGGCGAGAAAAGTCGGACGGAATTTTTTTGGCGGGAAAATTTTGACGACATTTTTTTTTCCGGGAGCGGAAAATATTTTGGCGGGAAATTTTTGTCGGGATTTTTTTTTTGCGTGAAAATATTAACGATGAATTTGTGATTTTTTATATTTATTTATAATTATTTATTAATTTTAAAAATCAAAAATAAGGTGCTATTTTTGCCTAATAAACTTTTGAGTGCTATTATTGTCCCAAAAACTTGATTTGGGGCTATTTGAGACAATTTCTCTATTTATATTCGTAATTTGTATAAAAATCATAAATTTGAGATTAAAATCTTTTTTTCATGTGTTTAATGTAATTTTAAAATCAATAATATATAAATTTCTTAATATATAATGGATTAATATGTTTTTAAAACATTAAATAGCCCTAAAACTAATCCCCGATTAATCCCTGTGTAATCTCCGATTTTGTTGCTAGGCGCTAGGTGCACCCTCACTGCCCGACTAGCGCCTAGCGATTTTTTGAACACGGCTTATTACTAAGTCTGGGCAAATAAACCGAACTGAATGTATCGAACCGAAATCAAATGGATACTAAATAAATTTTTTGAAATAACCGAATGGATACTAAATTTTATAACCGAAAGAACTGTAACTAAATCGGTATTGAACCGAAATATTTAGGATAACCGAAAATACCCAAAATATAATTATAAAAATCATTATCGTAATAACGCGTATAATTTGACTTTAAACTAAACCGAGGTAGATAGGGACGGACACTGATATTGTAAAGTCCGAGTCCTTCTCAAGTAGCGGCTGTAAATGGTAAATCGAGAAATCTTAGATACGTTATTGGTCTAGACCCGTACATTTTTTCAGGTTGGGAACCAAAACACATTAAATTTTTTTTATTTAATCTAACTTTTTCTTGTTATCTTTTTAATCAATCCGACAAAGAGCTCTACTCTTCATCTCATAATGAACTTGATCTTCTTCCATGCGTGCAGCTTGACTTATTCCATAGTGTCTTGACTCATCGAAACACTAAGCAAGTCTCCACTGAGCTTGTCTGTGATGGAACTAATGCTCAAAACGAATGATTGAACTGACAAAAGAAGGTTTCAAGCTTGACTGGTTGAAGTCGAAGCTTGAGGACGTTTCCTTGGAGAGGAAGAAAGCAGTTTCTGATGGTTCTCAAGACCAACAACTCGAGGACTGGGTCAAGAATGTGGAACTGACTTTGTCGGATCTCAAAGGTGAAGTGGACAAGGGAGAAGATCAAATATACGACTGCTGCTAAAGTTTCATCATTTGTATTCATAGATTTTCTTATAAAGAGATTCTTTCTCTCTTGCTTCTCAATCAAGTTACCATAGATATAGTTCGGTTTGAAATCAAGTTTCTTCTCCGGCTAGGTCGAGTGGATCTTCGTGGTAATTAATTGATTAAATTAATTTTTGTTATTGTATAATATTTAAGGTTGCTTCAATATCTCCAATGTATGATTTGGGTTACTGACCATGAACAAATTGAACTCATTAGAGCTACCATTGTAACAAAACCAAATTAACAATGTTCTAAGTTGTAATCAAGTTTGGAAAAGAGCTAGAACAAAAGTCTCTACAAGATGGCACAAAAGTTAAATTATTAAAAAGTGAAATAAATGCATGTAAATTTGACAAACTGGAGAAAAACAAATGGTTCCATCAAATTTTTATTTCGTTTGTAGAATTAAGCGAAAGGTACAATATGGTTCTTCTAGTAGCTAGACATACTGACCATTCCACACCCGAGTCATTGAAGCCTTCATTATCTCAACGGAAAGACCTGGATTCCTGCTCACAAAAACCTTAAACTCAGCAGAGTCACACATCGTCCTCAAATTCCTTATGATAAATTTGACAGCAGAGGTGTACAGGGTACTGTCGATAGGAATAACGGACAACTCGAAGATGTTACAAACATTCGATGAGTTAAGAGATGCAATAAGCTCGTTTCTGCATAGATCCCGCAAATGCGGAATCTCATATTTGTCCGCTGCAATATAAAGTGACCGAACATGTTTCTTCTCTTGGACAGAAAGCACAGAGCGGTTGTTGTAGATGAACTCAACTAAAGCCTCCAACTCTTCTTGTTTAAGCTCAGAGAGAGTTACTGTCTCGATCTTCCCATTCGAAGCCTTGAACTTGTCGAATTCAAGCATCTTCTTAAACACCTCTGATCTTGCTGCCTATTTTAACATTTTGAAGAATTAACAACAACTAGTGAGTGAAAAGCATTTCAAGTAAGATCCAACACTAAAAAATAATCATTTCTAAGTTAATCTTGTTTTTTTTTAGTGAATTTTGAAAATTGTTTCTTGAGACAAGGATGATAAACAAAAAAAAACAGATAAGAGAGAAAAAAAAACATTAGAGACCATAACAAGTTTGTGGACGGAGATAGCTGCACCCTTTTTAGTGTCCCTAGCCTTGAGCCGTAGATCGACTTGCCATTGTTCACTTAAGACCTTTGCAAATCCGCCCAAGTAAATTTCTAAGTTGGTCTTCGTTGCCATAACTATGATTTGAACTTGATTATGTAAAAGATGGTGATCATTTATATAGAGAAATACACGGCAGTCAAAATGATTCATGTTTTACTCTCTTTCCAAGACTTACGAAATGGAGGAGACATTAATGGTAGTAATACACATAAAGTCCCAATTCCCAACTTTCAGTCGCCCTTCTCTCTTTGGATTCCGAATTCTATGAACCAAAGGGATGTTTATGAAGTATTTTTGAAAATATAAGTTGCTTGGCCAAATGGAGTACTATTATATAAATATTCATACTTTTATTTATACTTGTTTAGTTGTTTTCTTAACACCTGAATGCTTTGTTGGCCAGTTAATAACAACCTCAGTTTTTCTTTTAGATTGTCAATAAAATCATATGATAGGAGTTAAGTAGGCATATCAATGTTTGCTCCGGTCTAGTCCAAAATCCACAAAGTTCAAGCTTATATTTTAAAGTCGGGGCAAACTCAAACATGGTTAAAGGGTAGGTCCATAGTTCGTAGGGATTTTCTTTAAACAAGTATAAATTTTAACAACATCCAATCATCCATCAATAATTTTTTCTTACAAATCCAAGTTAATTAAAATGCAAAAGTGAAAACCCAAACACATCTTAAATCCTAACAGAAAATATAAGACTGACAACAAGTAAACACAAGATAACAAAGAACATATTTAAACATTAAAAAAAAAACTTTGTCATGTTTAAATTATATGTCATTTAGCATGCATGAAAGATTGTAGATTGCTTAGTTATTGTTTCGACTAACAAAACGTTCTAGATCGACATACCTTTATTATCATAGGAAAAAAGAAAAAGGAAATATAATTTACTTCATCCTCACTAGGCAAGTGTTTAACTGTAGTCACTTAGTGGTAATAATCATCAGAATCATGTTCGTATGGGTCCGTAATCGGATTCAGAAAAGCCTTCGTTATCTCTACGGAATGATTTGGGTTTCTAGCCACAATCAAAGTTTTATCCACTTTAAATCTAGATTGTACTTTTAACAATATAAAACTTACTTTTGAGTCTTTCATAGAATTCCCGGGAAGGAAATATTAATTAGAGATTTGTGTAGTTAAGTATTTAAACGAGAAATAAATTTTGTGGTTAAATCAGGTTAATTACCCATTCAGTATGAAGGGATAATCTAAAAGCATTAAGGTCTACAAAGATCCAAGAAGTAGAATAAGTCCTTTTAATAATTGATTCTTGATTACGATCATTAAATCTTTGTAATAAAAAGACAATAACATCCACTTGTGTTTTTATTTCACTTTGAATATCAATTGAAGTTATCACAACCAAAAAAGGTATGATGAAACAATTTTTTAGTTTATCAGAATGAAACGAAAGCTACAATGTGGCTCTTACCGTTGAATGAAAATATGACCATTAAGAGAAGCCTTCACTATCTCGACGGAAGTATCTGGATAATTGGCAGCGAAGACCTTGAACTGATCATCATTGTTACAAATCGTCTTCAAATTTCTAACTATATAATTGAGAACAGAGACCATTAGGGCTTGGTCATAAGGATATAAAGACAACTCGTAGACGTTATAAACATTCGATGAGTTAAGAGATGCAATAAGCTCGTTTCTACATAGATCCTGCAAATGCGGAATCTCATATTTGTCCGCAGCTTTATAAAGTGGTCGAACATGTTTCTTCTCTTTTTCAGAAAGCACAGAGCGGTTGTTGTAGATGAACTCAACTAAAGCCTCCAATTCTTCTTGTTTAAGCTCATAGAGAGTTACTGTCTCGATCTTCCCATCTGAAGCCTTGACATTGTCTGATTCAAGCATCTTCTTAAACACCTCTGATCTTGCTGCCTATTAACATTTGATGATATAACAATAAATAGTGAAAATCATTTTCAAGTAAGATCCAACACTAAACATAATCATTTCTACAGTTAAACTTGTTTTTATTGAAAAGAGGTAAGAGAGAAAAAATTTAGAGACCATAACAAGTTTGTGGGCGGAGATAGCTTCACCCTCTTCAGTGTCCCCTGCCTTGAGGAGTAGATCGACTTGCCATTTTTCACCTAAGATCTTTGCAAATCCACCCAAGAAAGTTTCTAGGTTGCTCTGCGTTGCCATAGTCGCTATCACTTGAACTAGTGATTTAGAAAACGGTGGTGAGTTATATAGAGAGAAAGTCCATAAACGACGTTCAAAATTTCACTCGTTTTTACATTCTCTGTTTCCCAAGACTTACGAAATGGAGGAGAAAATTAATGGTAATAACATAAAGTCCCAACTTTCAGACAACCTTCACTGTTTAGATTCCGAATTCTATGAACCAAATGGATGTTTCTGAAGTGTTTTTTGAAAATATAAGTTGCTTGGTCAATGGAGTATTTTGTTATATTTTTATTTTTTGACCAAGTATTACACTTGTTTAGTTGTTTTCTTGACATCTGAATACTTAATGATTAAAGCTTTGACACAAAGTAATATTCATGTATGCTTAGACAGTTTTGTAGGAAAATAACTAGGGCTGGCTGTTCGGTTCTTCGGTTCCATTCAGTTTGGTTCTTTCGGTTTTTCGTTTCCAACTCCTTAGGATTCATAAAGGAGCCGAAAAAAAATTCGGTTATGTTACTTGTCGGTTCGGTTCGGATACTTAGAAAGAGAACCGACAAATAACCGAACTCCATTGGATTTCGGTTCGGTTCCAGTTATCTATCCAAAATACCCAAAACTTAACAAAAATTAATCTATTGACTATTGAGAAAAAAAAATGTATTAGAACTTAAAATAGGTTGAGTACTTAAAGATTGTGTCAAAATGTATTGGGCTTAGTTCTAGGTTTGTAGAGGGTTGACCAAACATTTTCGGTTCTATTCGGATACCCATGGATATCGGATAATAACCGAACCGATATCCAGTAGATTGTATGACTGAGATCCATTCAAATACTTAGTGGTATCCATAATCGATCCGAAATCATTTTTCGCTTCGGTTTGGTTCAATTCTTCGGTTTCAAGTTTTATGCCTAGGCCTAAAATTAAAATAACTATATTTTTTTGTTGATTATGAACTCTACTCTAATAGATGCATGCAAACTTGCTACTCGATCGGTAATGTAAAGAACTATCTCAGAGAAGACGTTCTATTCTTTCACTTCCATTCCCTAAATCCGATATCCAATTGCTTTGCAACATTAAATTCTTCGGCAAAAGAATGTAAGATTGTAAATTGCTAATCAATTGTTACAACTTACGTACAAAAAGTTCAAGACTTCTAGTTACCTTTGTTATTATTGGAACAAAAAGAAACAGAAACAATAATTTAGCTCATCCTCACTAGGCAAGTGTTTAACCGTAGTAACTTAGTAATAATCATCAGAATCATCTTCGTATGGGTCCATAATCGGATTCAGAAAAGCCTTCGTTATCGCTACGGCAAGATTTGGGTTTCTTGCCACAAACAACCTGAAGTCACCACAATCTACAATTCCTAGCTTAAGCAAGTCAAGAGCATTCGACGAATTCAGAGAAGATATAAGCTCGTCTCTGCACAAGTCTTGTAAATGCATGATCTTGTATCTATGGGCTGCTAGATAAAGCGACCGAACATGTTTCTTCAGTTTTGCAGAAGAAAATGATATGCCATCGCTATACATGAACTCAACTAGAATCTCTAACTCTTCGTGTTTCATCTCCGATAGAGTTATTGTTTGAGTGCCGAAAAAAGCCTTGATCATGTCTGATTCTAGCATCTTCTTGAATACCACAGATCTATTAAAGGATCCATATGAAGCCCAATATAGTGTCTTATGTGTAGTCCTAAAGCCCATGTAATGGTCCATGTAACTAGGGTTCTTAGCAAGATAGTGACTCATATATATAGTCATGTAATGAGAACTTTGGTGTTAACTTTGAGAGTTATCTCAAAACAACTCTCCTTCTCATCTTTATGAAAGTATCAATTGAATCATTGTATTCTTGGTGACAACAAAGTAATCTTCCTCTCTTTAGTTTCTTTGCATAATAAAGCTCTTAATGAGCTATTGCATTTTCGGTTTTATATATCTCTTTCAATAAGCTCTTATTCTTATATTTATTTTAAAGGGCATCAAAGTTATAAAAACGTCATGTAGTCTAGTGGTATATGGTATGTTTAAAGGTAGACGGTTTTGGGTTCGAGCTAGGCCTGGGCATAAAACCCGAAATCCGAAAACCGATCCGAAAAATCCAGAACCGAACCCGAACCGAATAGTCACAAAATCCGAACGGATCATGAATTCTCCTATCCGAATTACCCGAACCGAACCCGATCCGAACCGAAAACCGAAAAGATATCCGAAAACCGAAAATAAAATTATATATCTAAAAATATTAGTTATATTTAGTTGTAATTTTATAGCAAATAACAAAAATATCCTAAATAACCTAGATTTCAGAAATTTTTTAGTTATATTTGTTAAAATTATACATATTTTTGCAAAATATAACCAAATTTTAGTAAGGTTGAACCAATTTTTATATAAATTGAACAATTTTTTGTTTTTTTTTTTTTCCCGAAAACCGATCCGAATCCGATACCTATCCGAACCAAAACCGAAACGATGACTCATAAAATCCGAACGGATAATAAATTCTCCAACCGAACCGAAAAGTCATAAAATCCGAGCGGATAATAAACTCTCATATCCGAATTATCCGAATCCGATCCGAAATCCGAATGCCCAGGCCTAGTTCGAGCCTTGGCAACTGAGATTTTAGTATTTTTTTAATTTTTATTTGTTGTAAATGGGCATCAAATTTTGTTGGGCTTTAGGCATCATGAATCTTTGGGCCGGCCCTGCCGCCTATAAACAACGATAAAAGCATCTCAAAAACTAAAAATTATTATATCTTAGTGCTTTTTTTTTTTTGTATGAATTGAAGATGATAAAAATAAGAGAGAAGAGATACAAGAACAAGTTTGTGGACAGAGATAGCTTCAAAATGATCACTATCTCCTGCCATGAGTCGTAGATCGGTATGCCATTTTTCTTTTAAGACTTTTGCAAATCCACCCGAGAAAAGGTCTTTATTAGTCTGTATTGCCATATAGTTGTAGCTTTTGTTACAAGTAAAGCGAATATATAATAACTTTAGTTATAAGATGTTAGGGTTATATAGAAAACCAATAGCCAAAATGACGGTCAAACTGAATGATACATTCATAATGTTACAAGTTACCAAAAAGTAATCGTCTTTATGGTTTTTTTGACTCATTCATATTATATTGGTTCACACGATACCAATTTTATTTCGACACCTAGCTACGTGACAAGCATTACTATATTACTTTTAATACTATCTGATTTGCAGAACTTAAAATCATTTGATTTGCAATCGTTTGTTGAGAACGTGAGATGATGACTGTACAAATTTCTAATTAGTTTATTTAAAAACACATTTATCATCTCTACCTATTTAGAATCATTCATCCCCACTTCTTTCTTTTGGTCTCGTAAAACATGGAGTTGGGAAAATCAATTGAGAACCAAAACGACGTCGTGGTAAGACTAACCAAGCATGTCATCTGTACCGTTGCTAATGGCTCCAACCTTGTCTTCTCACCGACGTCAATCAACGTTTTGCTCAGCCTCATCGCGGCCGGTTCAAGTTGTGTGACCAAAGAACAAATCCTTTCATTCCTCATGTTACCGTCAACGGATCACCTCAACGTAATCTTGGCTCAGATCATCGACGGCAGCACCGAGAGAAGTGATTTGCGCTTGTCTATAGCCAATGGTGTTTGGATCGACAAGTTTTTCTCCTTGAAGCCTTCCTTTAAAGCGCTTTTGGAGAATTCTTACAAGGCTACCTGTAGTCAAGTTGACTTCGCAACCAAGGTAACTTGTTTTTTTCTTGATGGACAAATTTTGAATTTCTTGAATTTATATTACATCAAATTTTTGGAATGATTTGTTAAAATTTATGATCGCTTATCGTGAAGCCTTCTGAAGTGATTGATGAGGTGAATACATGGGCTGAAGTTCAAACTAATGGACTCATCAAGCAGATTCTTTCACGTGATTCTATCGATACTATCCGTAGCAGCACACTCGTTCTTGCAAATGCAGTCTACTTCAAAGGAGCATGGAGCAGTAAATTTGATTCAAACTTGACAAAAGATTACGATTTTCATCTTCTTGACGGTACCTCGGTGAAAGTCCCCTTCATGACCAATTACGAGGACCAATACCTAAGAAGCTATGATGGTTTCAAAGTTTTACGCCTCCCTTATATACAGGATCAACGTCAATTCTCTATGTACGTTTATCTTCCTAACAATAAAGATGGATTAGCTGCTCTGGTTGAGATGATAGACTCCCAACCAAGATTTTTCGATAACCATATTCCGCTCCACCCTATAGAAGTTGGTGCTTTCCGGATCCCAAAGTTTAAATTCTCTTTCGAGTTTAATGCTTCAGAAGTTCTGAAAGATATGGGGCTGACTTCACCATTTAATAATGGAGGTGGTTTAACTGAGATGGTTGATTCACCTTCCAACGGTGGAGATCTATACGTCTCAAGCATTCTTCATAAAGCTTGTATTGAAGTGGATGAAGAGGGAACCGAAGCTGCGGCCGTCTCTGTTGGCGTCATAAAGTGCACTTCTTTGAGGCGGAATCCGGATTTCGTAGCTGACCGTCCATTTCTGTTCACTGTCAGAGAAGACAAGAGTGGAGTGATTTTGTTCATGGGTCAAGTTCTTGATCCTTCAAAACATTAATTGAATTGGGATGTGTGGGATGTTATGTTGTATTTTGTGTATATTCATGGTTTGATGGAATTGGGATCCTCTTTTTACTGCTTTGTGTGTGATTAATAAAAGTTATTATTGTCAAGAGATTTGCAAGATTTATGGTTTTTCAGATTATATTTTAGTGTTGACATAATCATCTTTAATTATTGTATCTTGCTGCAACAGTTACTTGTAAGAATGCTCTCTTTCCCACCAACTCCTATCTTGTCTCCCCATGATTCAGTATAAACTGTCAAAGTTCTAGAGATTGGTGCTCAAGGTTGATTTGCAAGGTTTCGTCTCCATATGCTCTGCCTCACAGGTTTTGCTTATAAGCACCATCGTAGTTTCATCTCTTGTTACAACATTTTAGCCATTGTGTATGAAAAAGATATATGAAGCAAGTAAACTGGCATTATCGCATGTTTCTCCTACTCTCCTCCGACATCCAAGTTATTAAAAGATCATTCCAAAATTCATATATGCTACTTCATCTTTCATCATTTGATTTTTATTCTTTGGTTAAATCTTGATCCTTAGGTTCAGCCACAATCACATCTTTTTTGGGCAGTGTTTTGGAGACAACGACAATGCGAATACCATGTGAAGTGTTGAAGCAACCTTACAAGTGTTTGTTTGATAATATAGTGGAAGCTACGATTTGAATTGGCATCAAGATGGACTTAAAGGACTCTTTGGCGTGGGAGTTTACAACGAATCAAAGAAAATAATCTTGGTAAAAGAAAACAATCACATATATTAATTAACATCTATGTGTACTTAATGGAGAACTAAACCATAGATATGGTGCTGGGTTTGAGTTTCAAAGGTTGTGGAGAGAAGATTAGGGATAGAGTCTTGGGAGGCTATCGCAGTTGTAGCCTTGTTCGGTGGTTTCACGGTTGTTCTAACAACGTCAATCGATGTGACTAAAGCGAGAATGGTGAAGGCTCCATGAGGCCTGGATTATTTATCCATGTGGATGGCTGCTTATTTCATTCTCACACATGAGGGTCCTCTTTTTTTTCTTTCTATAAAAGAGTTATTCCATGGTTCTTCTCGACTGCTCCACTTGTAGCCTTGAATTTAGCTGGCTATGAACTACTTCAAAAGGATATGATCTCACACTCACACCTCTTGTAAGTTTCGATGATTTCGGATCAACCGGTTTTTGGTTGGGGTCGTATGTTGTTTACCGAGTTTTGATTAATGAGCTTGTTCATTACAAGAGAGAACAAAGAGATATTGGGCCAGGAAAATTACATAAGGCCACAAAAAGAGGAAGCTAAATAAGAAGACGTTAGAGGGTTTGTTACAAAAACAAAGTATATAACTATGGCCATAATGCTGTCCTTGCATTTAACTCGTAATCCATTTTTTTTTTATCGACACATTTACTTCCTAAATAAAT
The DNA here is from genome assembly GCA_905216605.1 of Arabidopsis arenosa. Lineage (NCBI taxonomy): Eukaryota > Viridiplantae > Streptophyta > Magnoliopsida > Brassicales > Brassicaceae > Arabidopsis > Arabidopsis arenosa. The sequence continues at coordinate 2,871,082 of LR999454.1, read as the reverse complement.
TGTTTTAAGAAGTTGTAATGTATAAGGAGTTGTAAATATTAAGGATCTAATTGTAATTAGTATTAGTCTAAACCCTATAGTCTAAGTACTATATATGTTGTAAATCATTTTCCCTAATGAATAAATTCACTCTCATCTTACATGGTATCAGAGCTTTAGATCTAGACCTAAATTTTTTTTTCCAGCCGTCATCTCTCCTTTTCATTTCTCTCCTTCTTCTTTAGCTTCATCTATCATTCCATGGAGTTCTCAGTCACTGCCAATCGTGGACTCTCACGCAATAGGCAAACTCTTAACAAGGCAGCGCCACTCATTCCTCCTGGTTTTTCACCACTACGACAATCCATAATCAAGTGTCAACTTTGTGGTGTCTATGGACATTGTGCAACACGATGCACCCACCTTCAAGCTTTGAATCAATCACCTCAACTCCATTCCATGCCACAAGCAAACGCTGCCTCACCGACGTCACCGTGGCTACTCGATAGTGGAGCGACGCATCACATCACATCCAATCTGCAACATCTCCGTCATCATCAACCCTACAATGGCCATGATGCAGTTACCATCGCTGATGGCTCAGGGGTGTCCATCACTCACACTGGCTCTACAACGCTGCAATCATCCGTAAAACCTCTCCTTTTAAAACAAGTTCTTTGTGTACCCAACATTCACAAGAATCTTGTTTCGGTTTACAGACTTTGTAACACTAACAAAGTCTCAGTGGAGTTCTTCCCGGCTCACTTTCAAGTTAAGGATCTAGCTACGGGTACAAAATTGCTTCAAGGCAGAACTCAGAATGAGTTATATGAGTGGCCGAAATCATCGCCACCCATAACCGCCTTTTCTACTTCACCAAACCCAAAGACAAGCATCACCTCATGGCATTCAAGACTTGGTCACCCAGCTCTTCCTATTTTGAAGACTATTGTCTCCCAGTTCTCCTTACTAGTCTCCAATTCCATCCAAACACACTGCAATGACTGTTCTATCAACAAAAGCCACAAGCTTCCCTTCTATGAAACTTCTATTGTCTCTGGTGGCCCATTGGAATACCTCTTTACCGACATTTGGACATCACCATTAATATCAGTGGACAACTACAAGTATTATCTTGTTATCGTTGATCATTATACAAGATATACTTGGTTGTATCCCTTGAAGCAGAAATCACAAGTCAAAGATACATTTGTAGCATTCACGACGTTGGTTGAGAATCGCTTTTAGAGTAAGATTCGCACATTATACTCTGATAATGGTGGTGGGTTTATTGCACTACGTCAGTTCTTGTCCAGCCACGGCATATCTCACATGACTACTCCACCACACACGCCTGAACACAATGGCCTATCCGAGAGGAAGCATCGCCACATTGTGGAAACATGTTTATCACTGCTTAGTCATGCATCAATTACACAATCATATTGGACATATGCTTTTGCCACTGCAGTTTACCTGATTAATCGGATGCCCACTCCGGTTCTGAATGGTGAATCTCCATACTCGAAGCTTTTCAATCAGCCGCCAAACTATATGAAGCTTCGAATTTTTGGTTGCTTATGCTTTCCATGGCTCAGACCGTACACTGCCAACAAATTGGAGAATCGATCAGCCCCTTGTGTTTTCCTCGGATATTCACTAACACAGAGTGCATATTTATGCTTGGAAAAACACTCAGGTCGCATCTACATATCACGACATGTATAATTTGTGGAGACAAGCTATCCCTTTGCCTCAGAGAAATCGATGCAAACAACAAATGGTGATCTCACAACTACGGCAACAGTTTATGATTCAACTCCGAGAGTAATTCCCATCCAGCCAAGGCCACTTGTACATGCTCCTCCACCGCCGCCTGAATCGCCCCGCAGCTCCGACGTTCACAGGCAGCCGCCACTACCCAATGCTCCGCCGCAGCGTGTTTACACGCGACGCGTGACCAAATCTGCAGCTACAAACAACCACGGAGCTGGTCCATCGTCAAACACGGGTGCTCGTCCGGATAACCCTTCGTGCTCGGTCCTTCACTCGTCGTCAGCCACACCGTCTCACTCCGTTCAGCCGCAGTCTTCACCGGAGCCTGTGTCACAGTCCTCCTCGTCCATGAATCGTGGTCACGAAGAAGACACATCTTCTTTAATGGGCCAGGTAAGTATTTCTGGTCCAAGTCAAAAAGGCCCAAACCAAACAAATAATAATCTCAGCCCATCAAGCCAAAGCCCAATCCAATCACACTCAAACCCATTAGCCCACTCAAACTCACCTTCTTCTCCCTCGACATCAAACGCCACCACCTCCGACCAAACAAAATCACCAACGCCTACACCTCCATCACCAGAAATCACACCGCCGTTACCACCAAATCCTCAGCCTCCGCCACCTCCACAAAATATTCATCCAATGAGAACTAGAGCCAAAAATCAAATAACCAAACCAAAAACAAAATTCAGCCTTACCACAGAAATTAAACCACCAAAACCAATGATACCGACCACCGTGGCACAGGCTCTCAAAGACGAGAATTGGAGGAAGGCTATGTCTGAGGAAATCAATGCCCAAGTCAAAAATCACACTTGGGATTTGGTTCCACCGGTGACTTCTCAACATGTTATCACTTGTAAGTGGATTTTTACACTAAAGTATAATGTTGATGGCTCAATTGCAAGGTACAAGGCGAGACTTGTTGCTCGAGGATTTAATCAACAACATGGCATAGATTATTCAGAGACTTTCAATCCGGTGATTAAGTCAACGACTATACGTCTTGTTCTCGAGGTGGCCGTTAAGCGGAATTGGAGTATTCATCAAGTCGACATCAACAATGCCTTCCTCCAAGGTACATTAAAGGAGGAAGTCTATGTCTCTCAGCCCCCGGGTTTTGTTGATCGTGACCGGCCGAATTATGTATGCCGCCTCAACAAAGCGTTGTACGGCCTCAAACAGGCGCCTCGCGCTTGGTATCAAGAACTTCGCAGTTTTCTTCTCCAAGCCGGTTTCGCAAATTCTCTAGCTGATGCCTCTCTCTTCATCTATCATCGGAACAATGCCTTTATCTATGTCTTGGTATATGTTGACGACATTATCATCGCGAGAGATACTGCTCTTGTCAAAGCTTTCAATGTTTCACTTGCAGCTCGGTTTTCACTCAAAGATCTCGGAGCCCTCAGTTACTTTTTGGGAATCGAAGCAACACGAACCCGCCGAGGCTTACACTTGATGCAGCGCAAGTATATAAATGATCTACTTCATAAACATAACATGCTTGACACAAAGCCTGTTTCAACACCAATGTCAACAACACCGAAACTATCTCTCCTCTCAGGTACGGCCCTAGATGATGCAACGGAGTATAGAACGGTTCTTGGGAGTCTCCAATATTTGGCTTTTACGCGACCGGATATTGCTTTTGCGGTGAATCGCCTTTCACAGTTTATGCATCGTCCTACAAATGAACATTGGCAAGCGGCTAAAAGGATTTTACGATATCTTGCGGGCACCAAGTCACATGGGATATTTCTTCGCTCGGATACACCTCTTACCATTCATGTCTTCTCAGATGCTGATTGGGGTTGTGATTCGGATGCTTATCTCTCCACGAATGCATATATTGTGTACTTCGGTGGCAGCCCGGTTTCGTGGTCCTCGAAGAAACAGCGGAGTGTGGCACGTTCGTCTACGGAAGCGGAATATCGCGCAGTTGCTAACACAGCTGCGGAACTGCGATGGATATGCAATCTCTTGACAAAAATGGGCATTCCTTTATCCACTACACCGGTAATCTATTGTGATAATATAGGGGCTACTTATCTATGTGCGAATCCGGTCTTCCACTCACGTATGAAGCATGTTGCTCTTGATTATCATTTCGTACGTGGCTATATCCAATCAGGTGCTCTCCGTGTATCCCATGTCTCAACAAAGGATCAACTCGCAGATGCATTAACAAAACCACTTCCACGGCCACGCTTTACTGAACTGAATTGCAAGATTGGAGTTCAAGAAGTCCCTCCATCTTGAGGGGGTGTAGTTGTAAATATTAAGGATCTAATTGTAATTAGTATTAGTCTAAACCCTATAGTCTAAGTACTATATATGTTGTAAATCATTTTCCCTAATGAATGAATTCACTCTCATCTTACATAATGTACCAAAAAGAATTTCGAGTTTGCGGGATGGCTTATGAATGAAGTGTATGTAGCGAGCGCGATTAGATTCGAGGATCTTTTTTGTTCTTTTGAAAGTGAGTAACTAAGTAATATGTCGTCAATAGCCAATAACGGAAGAGACATCACCTCCTGCTTCAATGCCTAGACAAAAATATCAAAACATGAGAAAAAGTTTTAGTGTTTTGAAAATCAGAAGCAAAAGTACTAACTCGGATACATCTCTATAGTGAGAGGCGAAAATTTTTTTTTTACATAGTTTGTACTTATATGAATTATAAGCATATTCCACTCTGAAGAAAATCAGAAAAAGCAGTCACCTAAAATCACAAGATAAACAAAAGAAAAAGGTCCACATAAAAATATATTTTATTTTGTTTTACTGGAAGATAATTTTAAGTAAGCATGACTTTACCATAACCATAACCACCAGAATCCTCTTCGAATGGGTCCATAATCGGATTCAGAAAAACCTTTGTTATCTCTACAGCAAGATTTGGGTTTCTTGCCACAAACAACCTGAAGTCACCACAATCTACAATTGTATTCATATTCCTAGCGATAAAACTCAAACATGCATTGGTGAGTGATTCGTCCAAAGGAATTTGGGAGAGCTTAAGTAAGTCAAGAGCATTCGACGAATTCAGAGAAGATATAAGCTCGTATCTGGACAAGTCTTATAAATGCATGATCTTGTATCTATCGGCTGCTAGATAAAGCGACCGAAGATGTTTCTTCAGTTTTGCAGAAGAAAATGATACGCCATCGCTATACATGAACTCGACTAGAATCTCTAACTCCTCGTGTTTCATCTCTGAGAGAGTTATTGTTTTAGTGCTTGAAAAAGCCTTGATCATGTCTGATTCTAGCATCTTCTTGAATACCTCAGATCTTGCCGCCTATCAAGGCCGGCCCAGACCTAAAGCCCAACAAGCATATGCTTTAGGCAGCAATTCTTATATTTATTTTAAAGGGCATCAAAGTTATAAAAACGTCATGTAGTCTAGTGGTATATGGTATGTTTAAAGGTAGACGGTTTTGGGTTCGAGCTAGGCCTGGGCATAAAACCCGAAATCCGAAAACCGATCCGAAAAATCCAGAATCGAACCCGAACCGAATAGTCACAAAATCCGAACGGATCATGAATTCTCCTATCCGAATTACCCGAACCGAACCCGATCCGAACCGAAAACCGAAAAGATATCCGAAAACCGAAAATAAAATTATATATCTAAAAATATTAGTTATATTTAGTTGTAATTTTATAGCAAATAACAAAAATATCCTAAATAACCTAGATTTCAGAAAATTTTTAGTTATATTTGTTAAAATTATACATATTTTTGCAAAATATAACCAAATTTTAGTAAGGTTGAACCAATTTTTATATAAATTGAACAATTTTTTGTTTTTTTTTTTTTCCCGAAAACCGATCCGAATCCGATACCTATCCGAACCAAAACCGAAACGATGACTCATAAAATCCGAACGGATAATAAATTCTCCAACCGAACCGAAAAGTCATAAAATCCGAGCGGATAATAAACTCTCATATCCGAATTATCCGAATCCGATCCGAAATCCGAATGCCCAGGCCTAGTTCGAGCCTTGGCAACTGAGATTTTAGTATTTTTTTAATTTTTATTTGTTGTAAATGGGCATCAAATTTTGTTGGGCTTTAGGCATCATGAATCTTTGGGCCGGCCCTGCCGCCTATAAACAACGATAAAAGCATCTCAAAAACTAAAAATTATTATATCTTAGTGCTTTTTTTTTTTTGTATGAATTGAAGATGATAAAAATAAGAGAGAAGAGATACAAGAACAAGTTTGTGGACAGAGATAGCTTCAAAATGATCACTATCTCCTGCCATGAGTCGTAGATCGGTATGCCATTTTTCTTTTAAGACTTTTGCAAATCCACCCGAGAAAAGGTCTTTATTAGTCTGTATTGCCATATAGTTGTAGCTTTTGTTACAAGTAAAGCGAATATATAATAACTTTAGTTATAAGATGTTAGGGTTATATAGAAAACCAATAGCCAAAATGACGGTCAAACTGAATGATACATTCATAATGTTACAAGTTACCAAAAAGTAATCGTCTTTATGGTTTTGTTGACTCATTCATTTTGTATTGGTTCACACGATACCAATTTTATTTCGACACCTAGCTACGTGACAAGCATTACTATATTACTTTTAATACTATCTGATTTGCAGAACTTAAAATCATTTGATTTGCAATCGTTTGTTGAGAACGTGAGATGATGACTGTACAAATTTCTAATTAGTTTATTTAAAAACACATTTATCATCTCTACCTATTTAGAATCATTCATCCCCACTTCTTTCTTTTGGTCTCGTAAAACATGGAGTTGGGAAAATCAATTGAGAACCAAAACGACGTCGTGGTAAGACTAACCAAGCATGTCATCTGTACCGTTGCTAATGGCTCCAACCTTGTCTTCTCACCGACGTCAATCAACGTTTTGCTCAGCCTCATCGCGGCCGGTTCAAGTTGTGTGACCAAAGAACAAATCCTTTCATTCCTCATGTTACCGTCAACGGATCACCTCAACGTAATCTTGGCTCAGATCATCGACGGCAGCACCGAGAGAAGTGATTTGCGCTTGTCTATAGCCAATGGTGTTTGGATCGACAAGTTTTTCTCCTTGAAGCCTTCCTTTAAAGCGCTTTTGGAGAATTCTTACAAGGCTACCTGTAGTCAAGTTGACTTCGCAACCAAGGTAACTTGTTTTTTTCTTGATGGACAAATTTTGAATTTCTTGAATTTATATTACATCAAATTTTTGGAATGATTTGTTAAAATTTATGATCGCTTATCGTGAAGCCTTCTGAAGTGATTGATGAGGTGAATACATGGGCTGAAGTTCAAACTAATGGACTCATCAAGCAGATTCTTTCACGTGATTCTATCGATACTATCCGTAGCAGCACACTCGTTCTTGCAAATGCAGTCTACTTCAAAGGAGCATGGAGCAGTAAATTTGATTCAAACTTGACAAAAGATTACGATTTTCATCTTCTTGACGGTACCTCGGTGAAAGTCCCCTTCATGACCAATTACGAGGACCAATACCTAAGAAGCTATGATGGTTTCAAAGTTTTACGCCTCCCTTATATACAGGATCAACGTCAATTCTCTATGTACGTTTATCTTCCTAACAATAAAGATGGATTAGCTGCTCTGGTTGAGATGATAGACTCCCAACCAAGATTTTTCGATAACCATATTCCGCTCCACCCTATAGAAGTTGGTGCTTTCCGGATCCCAAAGTTTAAATTCTCTTTCGAGTTTAATGCTTCAGAAGTTCTGAAAGATATGGGGCTGACTTCACCATTTAATAATGGAGGTGGTTTAACTGAGATGGTTGATTCACCTTCCAACGGTGGAGATCTATACGTCTCAAGCATTCTTCATAAAGCTTGTATTGAAGTGGATGAAGAGGGAACCGAAGCTGCGGCCGTCTCTGTTGGCGTCATAAAGTGCACTTCTTTGAGGCGGAATCCGGATTTCGTAGCTGACCGTCCATTTCTGTTCACTGTCAGAGAAGACAAGAGTGGAGTGATTTTGTTCATGGGTCAAGTTCTTGATCCTTCAAAACATTAATTGAATTGGGATGTGTGGGATGTTATGTTGTATTTTGTGTATATTCATGGTTTGATGGAATTGGGATCCTCTTTTTACTGCTTTGTGTGTGATTAATAAAAGTTATTATTGTCAAGAGATTTGCAAGATTTATGGTTTTTCAGATTATATTTTAGTGTTGACATAATCATCTTTAATTATTGTATCTTGCTGCAACAGTTACTTGTAAGAATGCTCTCTTTCCCACCAACTCCTATCTTGTCTCCCCATGATTCAGTATAAACTGTCAAAGTTCTAGAGATTGGTGCTCAAGGTTGATTTGCAAGGTTTCGTCTCCATATGCTCTGCCTCACAGCTTGTGGAGAGACGATTAGGGAGAGAGTCACGGGAGGCTATCGCAGTTGTAGCCTTGTCCGGTGGTTTCACGGTTGTTCTAACAACGTCACTCTATGTGACTAAAGCGAGAATGATGAAGGTCTCATGAGGCCTGGATTATTTATCCATGTGGATGGCTGCTTATTTCATTCTCACACATGAGGGTCCTCTTGGTTTTTACAAAAGAGCTGTTCCATGGTTCTTCTGGACTGCTCCACTTGTAGCCATGAACTTAGCTGGCTATGAACTACTTCAAAGGGATATAATTCTCACATTCACACGTCTTGTAAGTCTCGATGATTTCGGATCAACCGGTTTTTGGTTGGGGTCGTGTGTTGTTTACCGAGTTTTGATTAATGAGCTTGTTCATTACAAAAGAGAAGAAAGAGATATTGGGCCAGGAAGATTACATAAGGCCACAAAAAGAGGAAGCTAAATAAGAAGACGTTAGAGGGTTTGTTACAAAAACAAAGTATATAACTATGGCCATAATTCTGTCTAGAATTAAAAAATGGTCTTTCATTTGAAAAAAAAAAAGGTAGTATAGATGAAGATGCTTTCTATATCATCTTTATCTTCATTTACTCTTTCTTGTGCAATCCAAAATACTATATAGTCTTCTCTCATATAAATTTTCTACAAACATCGGATAATGGACTTATATCATCTAAACACAATATCAAAAAATGACAAAATATTATTCCACCAAAAAGAATCAAAGATAAGGTTCTAAAAGCGTCACTAATGAAGTAGACATATATATGCTCAACCATGAAAACAGTCTTTCTAATGTCAACGTAGTTCATATTTGTCTTTCTATGAGCTTCTCTATTGGCATTGACCTTGCATTTAACTCGTAATCCTTTTTTTTTTTATCGACACATTTACTTCTAAAATAAATTGTTTTAAGAAATTGTAATGTACCAAAAAGAACTTCGAGTTTGCGGGATGGCTTATGAATGAAGTGGATGTACCGAGCGAGATGAGATTCAAGGATCTCTTTTTGTTCTTATGAAAGTGAGAAACTAAGTAATATGTCGTCAATAGCCAATAACGGAAGAGACATCACCTCCTCCTTCAATGCCTATTCAAAAATATCAAAACATGAGAAAAGGTTTTAGTGTTTTGGAAATCAGAAGCAAAAGTACTAACTCGGATACATATAGTGAGAGGCGAAACATTTTGTTTTACATAGTTTGTACTTTTATGAATTATAAGCATATTCCACTCTGAAGAAAATCAGAAAAAGTAGTCACCTAAAATCACAAGATAAACAAAAGAAAAAGGGTCCGCATAAAAATATATTTTATTTTTGTTTTACTGGAAGAGAATTAAGTATTAATATTTCTTAGTAAGCATGACTTTTTATAACTTTTGAGGTGTAGATCTTTGCCTAGGCAAGTCGATGCTCAGTTCAAAGGTCAAACCTATGAAAAAACTGTCCATGGATTTTATGTAACAATGGATTTTTTGGTGGATAAAATTTTTGCATTCATATAAAAAAAATTATAATATATATATATTTCATCCTCACTAGACAACTGTTTTACCATAATCACCAGAATCATCTTCGTATGGGTCCATAAACGGATTAAAAATATACACATAATGTACTGTATTCATGAAAGATAAAAAAAAATGATAAAGATGGTAGAAGGTTATTTCCGTCGAAATGTAAAATCAAATAGATGGTCATTTTGTAAGTTATTATTAGATCCATGGCACTACAATTTATTATTTCTCAAAAATGAATTAGCAATGAGTTCCCATTTTTCAATAGTATACTAAGTGTTTGGTCTATCCCAAATCTTTCCTCGGTCGTTAGTTCATCACTTTCTTTCTTTTTTGTTAAATTAATGGTAGAGAAATAAAAAAATTCAACTTTTGTTTAAAAGCTCCCTTTCTCTTTCCCTCCTTTATTTGCCATAAAAGTGATTTCAAGAAGACAGCGAGAGAGAAAGTGATAGTTCGTTCACTCTTCGCTTTCTCAAGAATCTCAAAACCCCTAAAAAGTCTTTAGATTGAATTTCATCAAAAACTTTTCTATTCTTAGCAAAAATAAAAATGAGAGAGCTTCTTCATTTTCAAGTTCTTGTTCTTTTCAAGATCTTGATTACTAAATTCATCACTGTTTCTGCTTCTTCTTCTTCTGCTTCAAATCCTTCTTTAGCTCCGGTTTACTCTTCCATGGCTACATTCTCTCCTGGTATTATTCTTCGTTGACTTCATTTCTTTTTTCTTTTAATTTCTTGGTTTCTTGATTTGATCTATGTGTTCTCGATTTTCAAAAAATATAAAGAAAAATTTGTTTTTAAAATTAGATAAATTAAATGCTATTTATGAGCTACTCACTTCTTGTCTTTTTTTTTTTTTAAGATAAATTGAAAATATAATTATTTTCTTATCTGAATTCTTTCTTGAATTTCGAAACATGGGTTTGATTCACAATTTCAAGAACCATACTTTAAAAATTTGACAGAATCATTGAAGAATTTTTTCTGTGTCAGGAATCCAAATGGGAAGTGGTGAAGAAAACAGATTTGATGCTCATAAGAAACTTCTGATTGGTCTCATAATCAGCTTCTCTTCTCTTGGCCTTATAATCTTGTTCTGTTTAGGCTTTTGGGTTTATCGCAAGAACCAATCTCCAAAATCCATCAACAATTCAGGTACTTTCACAGTAATGAGAAAATCTGCTTCAAGTTTCATCATCTTGTGTTTTCAATAGAAGTTCTTGATTCTGTTAGTTTCAAGTTTCTTTGTTGTTCATTGATTCTTATCGACTTCAAGTATGTGTTTGATCTTTGTGCAATGTTTTAAATGAAGATTCTGAGAGTGGGAATTCATTTTCCTTGTTAATGAGACGACTCGGCTCGATTAAGACTCAGAGAAGAACATCTATCAACAAGGGTTACGTGCAGTTTTTCGATATCAAGACGCTTGAGAAAGCAACTGGCGGTTTTAAGGACAGTAGTGTAATCGGACAAGGCGGTTTCGGATGCGTTTACAAGGCTTCTTTGGACAACAATGTGAAAGCAGCGATCAAGAAGATCGAAAACGTTAGCCAAGAAGCCAAACGAGAATTTCAGGTAAGTAAAATAATAACTTCAGCTTCTGATTCTTGGCTCTCTCTATATTCAGTCTCTGATTCTTCTTGGAGATCGCAGAACGAAGTTGACTTGTTGAGCAAGATCCATCACCCGAACGTTATCTCATTGTTGGGCTCTGCAAGCGAAATCAACTCGAGTTTTATCGTTTATGAGCTTATGGAGAAAGGATCCTTAGATGAACAGTTACATGGTAAAACTAAAAACATGTTCTTATATGATCTTGTTTAACCCAAATACCCAATGAGTTATAAATTGTATAGAATATAAAAATGATAGTTAGGATATGAGTTTAATAATTATAATTGATTGTTTTATCTTTATAATTAATGTGTTAGGGCCTTCTCGTGGATCAGCTCTAACATGGCACATGCGTATGAAGATTGCTCTTGATACAGCTAGGTATATAAATAAATAGCCGACACTTTTTTTCAACTCCTAGACCGGTTTTCTCATCGGTTATTCTCGGTTTTGATTCTGTAAACCGGTTTTGCTCTGTTTGACTGCAGAGGACTAGAGTATCTCCATGAGCATTGTCGTCCACCAGTTATCCACAGGGATTTGAAATCTTCAAATATTCTTCTTGATTCTTCCTTCAATGCCAAGGTTAATGCTAAGTCTTTTAAAAAAAAAATGTTGTTGATTAGATAATGGTTCCTGTTTCAATGTAAAATGTGAATTTTTTTATATTTGCTTTTGAGTACCGAATAATCGCATCATTGTTTGGTTACTGTTTGATTACAATAATGCAGATTTCAGATTTCGGTCTTGCTGTATCGCTTGATGAACATGGAAAGAACAACATTAAACTATCTGGGACACTTGGTTATGTTGCCCCGGAATATCTCCTAGATGGTAATTATGTTCGCTCTTTTCCCTTAGACTTCTCATATCTAAGATTGTGTAGCACATAGTAGTGACCATGGGAGATTATATATTATTTCGATATCGGTAATACTAGTCTTACTCTTTGATGGATTCATTATATGATTACATTTCAGCTTAAATAATCGTTTTGCGATGAAAAACAACTGTTTACTTTTGGGTATGTGCAGGGAAACTGACGGATAAGAGTGATGTTTATGCATTTGGAGTGGTTCTGCTTGAACTCTTGTTGGGTAGACGACCGGTTGAGAAATTGACACCAGCTCAATGCCAATCTCTTGTGACTTGGGTATGTTTTTATACGGTTTGAAAACGTTCTACAAAATGAATCGGTTAGTGATATATAAATGTGTTGATGGTGCAGGCAATGCCACAACTTACCGATAGATCCAAGCTTCCAAACATTGTGGATGCGGTTATAAAAGATACAATGGATCTCAAGCACTTATACCAGGTTTGGTTTGAAGATTGAACCGGTTTTAAGTACATCTTGTGTGTGACTAAACTAGAATGTTGCTTCATTAGGCTTGATTTGATGGTTTGGATCAAACCGACCGGTGAGATTTTACTTGGCACATTGTTGAATCAAGACTGTTAATTCTTTTTGCAGGTTGCAGCCATGGCTGTGTTGTGCGTGCAACCAGAACCGAGTTACCGGCCGTTGATAACCGATGTTCTTCACTCGCTTGTTCCACTGGTTCCAGTAGAGCTAGGAGGGACTCTCCGGTTAACACGATGATTGACATAACACGCCAAAAAAAATCCAAATCCATTAAATGATTTTATCTTTTGCCTTTTTTTATATTTGTATAGGGTTATGATCCACTCATCTCAAAGTTTGGGGGTAAGAATGTGAGAATATAAGTTTTTCAGGGTTGTTGAGTTCTATAATTATATTTGTTTCTTTTTATTGTCAAATATAATTATATTTTCTTTTTTTTTGGTAGGAATATAATTATATTTTCTTTAGTTGTAGATTGTTCATATATATTCCCTAGTCACATTTTACCCCTACGAAAAAGGTTGAAATTTGAAACTTAATATGGTATCAAAGACATATTGCTCCCCTCATAAGTGAATCATCATTATATAGCCTGTAAATAGTTTAAGATAGTATCCAATAAAATTGTATCATAACCATATATATCTAATGAATATCGTTTTCCATATTTTCGAATAATATAGTATTTTGAACTTTTTTTGATTTTGTGTCATTACATAAATTTTCACTTAGGAACTGTATATATTGAAATGAGGATTTTTTTTAAGTTTTGAGTGTTGTTTAAAAATACTATGTTATTCAATTGATGATATTTAAATGTCTTTCCAATCCAAATCTACTCTTACTCAGAAGGGAAAATTTTAAAAATACCACTATTATGAGTTTTTAATCCAAAAATACCATCAATCATATAAAATAAAACCACTAAGAAATATTTTTTTATAGAAAATACTACAAAACTAAAACTAAACTTTAAACCATCAAAATTAAACCCTACGACCAAAAAAATAAACCCTAAATACTAAACTCAAACCCAAAATATTATAAACACTTAGACCACCTCCAATAGTGGATCTTAGAGCAATATCTTAGCATTAATCACTGAAAACATTTTTAGTATTTGTGGTATTTTTGGAATCTTAAGTTTGTAATGGTATTTTTGAAAGAAACAATAATGATGGTACTTTTTATAACAAAAACTTATAGTGTATTTCTCTGATTAAAATCATCAAAAACAACTAAAATCTCTTGTTATTCAAATAATATTTCATAAAAATCATATAAAATCTAGTGTTATTTAGGATCAGAAATTCTTCCGATTAAGCTATTACCTAAAAAAAAAAAAAATCATGCACGATAATTACGAGATTAACTTTATTAATTCGAGTTTATACATTTCCTAAATCCTTATTTGTTTTCACTTTATTAACCCTTATCTACATTAGGGTAATTTTGTTACTACTTTACCTAAATTAACTTTATTCATCCGTATTTACTTTAGGGATAATTGTTTTTTATATAGAGACTTTAGAGATTGCCTCTAGTGTTATTAATGAAACCAATACACCATCTTCAAACTCAATGATTAGAGGACAAACCTCAGATTCCATCCCGATTGATCTCATTACCGAAATACTCTCGAGATTACCTGCAAAGTCAATCGCTAGGTGTCGTTGCGTGTCTAAGCTATGGACGTCTATATTTGACCGTCCATATTTCACCAAGTTGTTCCTCACCAGGTCCTCCGCTCGGCCTCGTCTCTTCTTCGCCATCAAACGAGCCGATGGCTGGTGCTTTTTGACGTCTCCTCAGCCTCATAGTCCATATGACAAGTCATCTCTTGTAGTAGTGGCTGATTTTCATATCAAGTTCCCTGGATACATGTGGTCAGCGTTTTTTGGACTTAACTCTGGTTTGATCTATTTTCGTCACATGCAGATCTCAAAAAATAACAACGATAAAGTAGTGCCAGTTCATGTGATTTGTAACCCTAGCACGGGACATCACATGAGTTTACCTAATGGGGATATGGAGAAAGGCTTTCTAGGGTTTGATCCAATTGACAAACAATTCAAGGTATTGTCCGTGAGGTTACATGATGAGAACCACTCGCCTCATGTTTTGACACTAGGGACTGAAAACGTTTCGTGGAGGAAGATCCATTGTCCCTTAAACCATTATATTTCGTTTTGGGAAGACGGGGTATGCATCAATGGAGTTTTGTATTACTTTGGTCTCCGAGTTGGTGTATGGTATCGTGTGATAGTTTGCTTTGATGTTAGTTCTGAAAAATTTAAGTTTATTGACGAAGAATTCTTTAGTGTACGGCCTAGAACTAAATTGATAAACTATATGGGTACTTTAGGCGCGATTTTTTATGAGTGTGGTGCCTTTGGTGAAAACATAATGTTTCTTATAAAGGATGTCAAGAAACCGGAACAGTGGCAACATGTCTGCACTCTCAAGGAAGATACATATCTTGACGGCAGTGTTTCCGTGACTTCTACAGGTGACGTTGTTTGGTTGATACACGATCCATCTAAACCGTTATATGTTTTCTACTTCAATCCCATAAGGAACACACACCAAAGAGTTGAAATCCAAGGTTTTGAAGCTAACCATAACGCGTTTGCGAATCGTAGAAACGTTAAAGTCTTTGTAGACCATGTAGAGGATCTCAACTTTATAAAATAGTGACTAATTTAGTTTGGCTGTGATGTGAATTTTTCATTTTCGTTTATTCCTATCAATTTGTTGGCTTATCATACTTTCTTTCAAGTGTTTTCATCTCCATGCTCTAATTGATGTTACTCGAAACCAAATTAATATTTGATCACATACATTAATTGCGTTTCCATCGAAGTTCTTTCTTCGTAGTGATAAAGTTTAAAGGATCTTTTAAGAACTCTTATTGTGTTTAAAATGTTGACATTATTAGACAAATTAATTACATAATTCCAAATGTCACAGATACAATTAGGAATTATGTTTCTGACCAAAAAAAAAAACCATGAATTATGTTTGAGCTAACAAGATGGGATTTCACCATTGCCAACGACGAAATAAGCATGATCATGGGCAAAGAACATAAGTTTGGGAAGAGTAAACCTCTGGATGAGAAAGATGGTTTAGTCTATTGTGGCATAGAGAGGGTTCCGATGGAGGAACTGGACCTCGCTGAAGCTGGTTATGTAAACCGTGCAATCGCCCTAAATCCTTCTCCCATATCGGCAGTCTTCCCGAGGTTCCCCTTCCGACCAAAGCTAGAAGATACATCACCAAAATGAATCTCCACATTCTTTAGTTGAATAAGGATTAATGGTTAAATGTTGAACTATAACTCGAAGGCTAGATAACAAAATGGATATTTTGAGAATGAAAATGAAAGAAGAAAACGTTTGATGGAACTAGCTATGTATAACATCTATGTGTGTAATATATATATAGAGAAATAGAAAGTGGGTTTGTTTGAATGATGCTAAATTGGTATTTTTGTCAACTTATAATGATAACTTTTAGAAGATTGACTTGTTCCTTGTTATAACATTCATGAGTTGTAATGTCTTGTGTTCAACTTTTGTGTATAAATTTCAAGAAGCGTTTATTCAACGTTGTTAATTGTTATGTATTTTGAGTGGGTTGATCATTTTTTTCAACTATTATTATGTAAGCAACCAAACATTAGAAGAAACTAGAAAACGTCATCCTTCTTTTTAATCCTCTTTGATTAGTCTTTAAGAGTAAGCATCAGAATCGCAATGCCAAGAGCCAACAGTCAATAGCGACGGTGGGAACATAAAAGAAATGGAAGCAAAAAACACATAGCCGACCAAAACATACCTCATTGCTTTTTGTGTTAACCATTGCGTTTTGTATGTTTTTTTCAACAACGTACTACTTTAACAATTATAAACATAATCCATTTGCCAATTTAGTATACATTTAACACATTACCCTCGAATTTGTGTAGTTATATACTCCCATGTGTATGCAAAAGTTAAATGTATTTTATGTTTTTGACAATTAGATTTTACAATTGGTTGAGTTCATTTTGTTTAATGATATTTAGATGTAAACGAAATAAATAAAATGAAAGTTATGTGTTTTTTAATTTGTGTAGAAACCTTAAACATCAATTAAAATGATACGGAAAGAACATAATTTTATAAAATTACAAGAAATTTATTAAAGCAATTGGATAATTATAAAAGAATAACAAAACCACAAAAATAATTTTAGATAGCTTAAAGATTTTTAGTTACCAAAACAAGGTGATTCAAGTACCTCGGTGATTCAAAAAGTAAAAGTAATCAAGGTAAAGTACCCTGGTAATTCGAAAAGTTTCGAGTAATAAAGGTGAGATGATTCAATCCAAATTGCACAAATCTACCTAAATCAATACACATTGTAGTGCCAAACCCTTACGGTTTCATTGATATAAGATATATAAACCGAACAAGAGAAAGATGAACCTAGCAAACATCTAAAAGCATTTCATACCATCTGATTCTACTATGAACCTATTATAGATAGCAACATACTCAATTATCATCACAAACCTCAAAGATACTAACCCATTATCTAATTAGCAGTTCATTCATTACCTCATCAACACTTCTATAAACCTCAAAACCTCAAGTACTTGGTTCGGATGATATAACACACTTGGTTCTACTGATTGAGAGCAATGAACCCATAAAACAAGATGAACAAAAGTCAATTCCAAACCTTAAAACTAGTGAAAACCACAGTGTTACTAAAATAAGTACTCTTCGATAGGAAATTTGAAAACATAAATGATTAAAGATTGTCTTACACAAATGTCAACAATCAAAACTGATGAAACACTAAAACCAAACAAAAAAAAAACAAAGTCTTTTAAGAAAGAACAAAGCTTTCACAATAAGCAAATGTAACCTCTTAGAATCCAAGCTTGGTTCTGCGCCAATGCCTACGCTTAGCATTGTACCTGCAAAAACCAAACAAACCCACTTAAGATTCACTAATTCTAAACTTAATCGATCAAATATAGAGAAGCTATCTATGAACGAACCTGATGGTGTTGTCGGTACGAAGACGAATCCAGTGAGGAATAGGCCTGTTTTGCCTCATTTTCTTCGCTAGTTTCTTCTTAATCATGAACGACTTGTGCGACGGCTGTTTCATACAGTAAAGAGACCATCAAAATGATTCAAAGTCTCAAACTTTCTTAACATTTAGATACAATTCAGTGTAAATCATCAAAGTATCGAACTTTCGTAACATTTACATACTATTTTGAGAATAAAGGATAATGGGGATTAAGATTGAAGCAGAGGAGAGAGGATTTACCATCTTGAAGCCTTGCGATCTTGGTTCTTGGACCGAGCCGAAACGAAGAGAAAACCCTAAATCTGGAGAAGAAACTTGTAGAAAGTGATGGCGGTGAGTTTTTATATGGGGACACGATTTTAGGGTTAGATTTTATCGATTGGGCCATTGTGGCCCATTTTTGTTTAATCATCGCTTTGTAACTTATTTTCAGGCCTTAAGGTTAATATCTGGCCTGATAATGATGGATAATATCTGGTCCAGCACTGTAAAATGTTTTGAAAATTGGACCGGACATCGATTTGGTATGGTTCATTTTCGAACCTCTAGAAACAAAAAATTAGTAAAAGATTAAAGTTTAACTCCAAAACTCTAATTAATCCAAAAAAATTGAGTGAACAATCAAACCGGGCTACGTGTTTTTCCAAAATACAGTGACGAGTAATTTACATATATAAATATTATTATCTATAATAGTATTTTTAAAGTACATTTTTAGTGTATGAGTTAAATTATTTTCGGATACAAATGGTACATGATCCGATAAGAAATTTACTTCATAAAAATTTGGTTGGATCGAGTTATATTTAACCCGAATCTTACATCGGTATTTGCCTAAAAGTCAGATACAAATATTACCAAAATTAGATCGTGTCCACTAATTACGTTTCTATATTTAAAAATAAAGATATTTAGAAGATTTGGTTCTGATTTAAATTTATGATTCTCCTTTCATCTTTGTTTGATTATTTTTTTAACTGTTTTGAATTATCATACAATACATAAAGTTAAAACAAATCTCAATTTTTTCTCCATATATTGTGTTTCGAAATTTAAAGAACGGACATATATTAGCCAATTAATGAAAAAGTTTGTGTTCAACGTCCCACATCGGCTAAAATGTTTATAAAATAATTCAGAGTCATATTATAAATAAGATCAAAATGAATCCAAATCCGAATGAGCATGAACCTTAACTTAACAAGCATCCAAATTTAAAAGTTTGTGTACGGGTTAATTCAGTTTTTAGTTAAAATGTCTTATTAAATGATACTATTTGCAAATTTTTATATTTAATATATAATCATTAAATTTCAAAATCACTATTTTTAGTAAATAAATCGTCCTACGGTGTACCGCGGGTTAAAATGTAGTTTTAAAAGTATTTTTGAAAAAGGGATGGATATCATATATTGTACAAGTAACTTAAATACTTGCAAAATACTACTCAAGCTCTCATTAAGTTCGAATACTAGCTTTAAATATCTTAAAAGTGAATTTGAGTAATTTAAAATAACTTTAACAATTTTTAGTTACCTAAATGGGTAACTGAAATATCCGCGTAATTATGCAATCCAGATTCTTTTTACTGAAATACTCCCTCCGTATCAAAAAGAAGAATGATTTTTGAGGTTTTATTCTTGTATCAAAAAGATTGATTTTCTGTAGTTATATTTAATGCATTTTTATTTTCAAGATCAATTGATTGGAGTTCAGAACCGCTTCATATCACATATGTTAACAACATTCCTCAAGAATGATTTTTTTGAGCTCTAATTAATTTCGGATGACAAAAAAAAAAGATCAATTGATTGGAGTAAGTGAAATAAAAAGTAGCTTGAAATTAACTTTTTAAAAGATATAATACAAAAGTAATTAATAAATGTACATCATTTATTATTTTCTTAATCTTGGTGGAAAACCTCAAAAATCAGATACAGAGGGAGTATAATATACTAAATGATTAGTTACATTCAAATTTTGGCTAAATTTATTGCATCTCCTACCTTTTGGGTGGGCAAAATGTCTTGGATGAAAATATTTGTGTTTACTATTGAAAGAATTATTGTTTTAGTCAGTAAAAATACTTTTGAAATATTTTCGCTCTTTTGTAAATACAATGGCCAGTAAAATTTTTGGAGAATATTAATTTTTTGTAGGTATTCTCTGAATGATTGGAGAATGAAAGTTGAGAAATCAATCACATGTTTTGGATTGTCTGGTATGAAACAAAAAGCAGCGAGTAATGCACCAATCTCGCAATGAATTGTTTGTACGTTTCCATATTTAATTTGTAGACATTTTCAAACCTTTTCTTTTTGTTAGCTGGAACCCAAAAAGGAACCATTAATAAACAAATTTCATACATATTAAATGAAGGAGAAAATAACGAATCAAACATGACGAAAAAAAAGAAAAAAAATTACATATTATATGGCTTCATAACTTCATATCAATCCACAAACTTAACTAAACATGACTTCTCCTTAATATGATCAAAATTATGTTAGTAATTTGTTGCACCATTTACTTCCCACAACTATCTGTTATATCATGGACCCAAACCGACTCTTAAACCAACAAGAAACAAAGATCTTACTCATCAAAAAAAAAAAAAAAAAAAAAAAAAAAAAAAAAAAGATCTTACTCATCACAAAATCTTAAACTTTTGATCTAATTATCCATACTAATTTAGTATTTTTATACTATCAAACACAACACATGTAAAGTAAGGAACATAAAAACCAAGCTTTATTCTATTTGTCTTTACCATTTTGAAAAAATTTGGTAGCTTTTTTTTTTTTTTTTTCGTCTGAATTATTCCATTATATTATACAAGGGTGAGATGCGGTTTTGGTACACAAAGCCGGCAAGAGATAAACTCTTCCAGAGACATAAGCTGGCGAGTACAAGAACACTCCCAGAGACAAAGACCAAACAAGGTAAACAAAGGGGAAAAAACCCGAACAAACCAACTACAACCATAAATACTTCCCGGATCAGAATCTAGAAACCCAAAAAAAGACTTACAAAACCTAAACTTTAGAAAATTTAAACAAATCTGAGATTAAGAAAAACACACAAACGGGATAAAATACAAGAATCTCCTTTACCACAAGTTGGAACTGATTGAAAGTGTCGTGCGACCCTCTTTATAAAGCTCCAGAGAGGAGCCACGGAGGCGGTGAGACACATCCAAAATCTAGAGACTCAAGGATCGTCTCTTGAAGAAAGGAAGAAGATCTAGATCTACGATGGTGAATTTTCTTCATCTGAGGCAGTGAAGAACCGGTTGAAAACTGCCTCTGCCAAGGAAGGATACGGCCAGATCGGAAGCAAGAACACAAAGAAGAAAAGATTTAAGCTTTAAAAACCTAGATCTGGAAAACTAGAACTGATTCCGTTGGAAGAAAGCCATGGAAGTACTAAAGAAAAGAAATAAAACAAGACTAGAAAAAGAGTTTCTCCAGATCCAGTGCTGTGGAAGCCACTGGAACTGGAAAAAACCAAGCGGCAGCTTCTTTTTTAAGAGAGAAGGGAGAGGATTTTTTTTAGAGAGAGAAAGATGAGTCGGCGAAAAAAGTCCTTTTGAATTTGGTAGCTTTCACTGTGACTACAAACGTAAAAAAACTAATAATATAAATGGAAAAGAGTTAAGGAAAGAGACAAAAAAGTCAAGTGACTTCCAAAGAATTGAACTAGAACATAATCTACATATAGCAATAATGTGAAAACCGGCACAAAATATCAATGAACGTCTGTTTCGGTCTATAAAATTTATCCACAAAGTTGCTTTCAATCTCTCGACATTGACCCACTCTTTTGAATTTCACGACATGACAACTCATTTTCAGACACATAAGCCAACTCTAAGTATAGATAAATACTCGTTGTCAAAAAACAAAAGTATAGATAAATATTTAAATAGTCATATATGACATATCCATACAATTATAGTATGTTTTTGTATGCATGTGTATATTAGATCAACCAGTCATAATTGACGATACCTAAAAATGAAAATCTCTGCTCTTGGTCGCGGTGGTTCCTCTCCTTTATCCGCCTGTTTCCACCCTTCCGCCACCGCCATCAACGATGATCTACCGTCGTCTCTTCCATCACCGTCAAATCCATCTTATATCTCCGCCTCCGGTGACCCTACCACAACTTGTCATTACCACACTAACGTTGGCGTTTTCTTTCTTTCATGGTCTCAATCCTTCCTCCGCCGCTCTCTTCACCTTCATTTCTACTCATGCAACTCCGCAAATTGTTATCTTCACTCTCCGGATTGTTACCATCACTCTATTCCTTTCGCTTTCCGGCATAAAATCAAGCCCTTGACCTTTTGGAGAAAACAAGGGTCCAAGAAGTTGTCTCGAAAGCCGGATATTCGGGTCATATGGGACCTGACTCACGCAAGATTTGGATCGGGACCTGACCCGGAATCCGGGTTTTACGTGGCTGTCTTTGTATCCGGCGAAGTGGGTCTTCTCGTCGGCGAAGGAAACTTGAAACAGAGGCCTAGAAGACAAATCTTGGTGTCCAAGAAAGAGAATCTGTTTGGAAACAGAGTTTACTCTACGAAAATCAAGATTCAAGGAAAACTAAGAGAGATAAGCATAGACATTAAGGTTGTTAACGACGATGCTAATCTCCGGTTTAGCGTAGACGACAAGAGTGTTTTAAAGATTAATCAGCTTCAATGGAAATTTAGAGGAAACACAAAGATTGTGATCGATGGTGTGACAATACAGATATCGTGGGATGTATACAACTGGCTGTTTGGGGACAAGGATAAGGTTAAACCGGATAAAGTTCCCGCCGTGTTCTTACTTCGGTTTGAGAACCAAGATGTTGAAGGAAACGATGTGTTGATGATGAACAAGCGTGTGCGTGACGATGTTGTTTTGCGGAAGGAGAACACTCGAACGCCGTCGTTTTGGGCGAATTCATATGGTCATTGGTCTTCTTCTAGGATGTCTTCTGTGATGGAGTGGTCTAGTTTTCGGGAGGAAGACGAGAGGAGCTTCGGGTCTAAAAGTTGGTTCTCTTTGATGATCTATGCTTGGAGGAAGTAACAAGTCACTAGAACAACTTATTTTTATCAATTTTTTTTTGTATATAAAGCAATCAATTGGATTTGAGGATATGTGAAAGTGTGTAAGAATCAGACTTTTGGTTTTGTTCTGTTCAAAACAGACCAGAAAGTCGCAAGTGCAAAGAAACCAGTAGAGCAAGACCAAACAATGCTGTATTATAGATTATATCAGTTTAGAAAAAGACCTTTGGATTGTGCTTAAACAACAAATGAGATTATTATAAGATAATTAAGTAGATGCATGAAATTTATACAGAGGAAAAACAAAAAGACAGAGGAAAAAAACAAAGAGTGCAATAAGAGCGTGACTCACAATTTATGCATTCACACTTGTGTAGTAACACTTACTTAGAATTTGACTTGGTGCATACGTTATCAACTTATCATAACAAAAGTAGCTAGATGATATTCCTTTACCGGCTTGAAAAATGGCTGAAGGGTGTTTAAAGCAAATGGATCTTCCCATTCCAAACGCTCCCACCAAGTCAATTCTCCTTTTATTTCCTTAATTCTTCCACTAGTTGAGGAGCTTATAGGTAAACGATCCAGCTGCTCGCATTGTACGACCTCCACTTGTTCCAGACATCCCCAAGATTCTCCCACGTTGCAAATACTCACAAGCTTTGGACTATATCTTAGTTTCACGATACGTAAATTTGGTAGGAAAGGGTCACGGTAAAACAAAGCTTCATGCATACTTTGAAAGGAGTCACAATAGCTAATCTCTAGCTCTTCTAGTTTTGGGATGCTCTTAAAATTTTTCTCCTCGAATAGTGTTCGTAGCTTGCGGCACATAGTGATCTCAAGTAGCTTCAGGGAGTCCAATCTGAACCCAATATGTATTTTTAGTTCCATGATGGTTTCTAAGTCAACACGGCGTAGATGAAGTTCTTCTAGATTTGGTAGAAGGTCTAGTTGGGAGGTTCGTTTTGAATTGAGTTTGATGCTAGTGTTTTCAATCGTCAAAGATCTTAAACTCTCGAAACTGATGTTGTAAATGACCAATCTCTTTGTCATTACCTCGATGCCTTGACAATGGTTCAGTGACAGAAAGTTTAAATGCAAACATATATCCACCCAATGGACCCTAGTGACATTGAGATGACTTGTTGTTAGCCTCTGCTTGTCGTGTCTTGTAGGCAAAATGTAACCGGAGCCAACAAGAATTTGGAAATTTTTCAATCTTTTGATCCAAATGTTGTTGTTTGTTAGAAGAAATGGGGAGGAATGGAGCCTGATAGAAAGAACCAGTAAATGCTTGAGACATTTGATCTCTTCAATTTTTGCTTCCCCATCTTTTTCTTCTCCCTGTATGTTCCAATGGTAATGACTTGATGTCATGTCTAGTGTCTCCAAACTTAACAAGCGCGAAACCAAACTAGCTGGAATGCTTTCAAGGCAAGGTGTTTGAGAAAGGTCAAGGTTTCTGAAGTTCTTTAACTCTTGCAACCCTCTTGGGAATTCCTTGATAATGGGTGCCACGGAGATCTAGTAGCTCAAGTTTTGTGAAGGCTTCTAGTGAAGGTAGCTCCACGAGGCCAGAACATTCTTTTAAGAAAAGAGAATGGAGACTCAAAAGCTGCAAAAGAGAGCACGTCAAGAACTTCACGTGAGTCCCACTCAGTTTCAAGATTTAAGAGTCGGAAATGCTTGCAAGAATCCAATGGATACTTCCTCTAGAAGGGATTTTCCTTTTAAGTACTAACTCTTCTCGTGGGATTTGATCATATCATTGTTCGCTTCTCTAAATCCTATTTTAGATTCAGGATTTTATCCTTCTCACTTGGGATATTCTCTGTTCTAGAAATGCAAAATGGAATTTCTACAACTTCAGACTTGTCCATGAAATATATATGTTCCATGTATGTCACAATTTCTCTGATCAAAATTGTATGTTACATGAGATCTCACCGACAGAAAAAAAAAGCTTATTCCTCAATCTTCAGTCATTGTTCCCAAGAAGTAATCTTCCATTTGTGGAAAACTAATAATCGTTTCTTTTACTTCATTAAAATCTGAAAACCAAAGAATGGACAACCAAAACCACCACATCATCAACATATCCATCATGAAGCAACTGCTACATAAAATATACATCCAAGGCATTATATAATCAGGCAACTTTAATATTTCATTATCTTTTAGTGATCCATTGGGATACAAAAAATAAATGACCACAAAGAGGGTCAATGTGTTTAAAACTTTGAAATAAAGAAATTGAAATGTGAGATAAAACATAGAAAAATATATGAATCATATTCTTTTTGTACATACTCATAACATATCTCTCTCTCTCTCCTATAAGCAATTGTACCAAGAAAAATGATCTACACACTCAAATAAGGTTTTAAATAACCTTAGAACAAAGCACGAGCATGCCCATGTATGATTGATACTTTACTTGGCATGTTCCTCTGTCTTGTCTTTTTACTTTTTGTCTTTTTCATAAACAATAATTAAATGTTCAAATAATGATGATAAGAATCAAGTCTTGATGCTTACGCTTGGCGACTTCTGGCCTTGAGTTCTAGGTCTTTGATTTTTCTTAGAACCCGATGTCGAAGAAGAAGAAGGATTGTTACCAGTTGATTTTGCTCGAATGTGTGAACGATGATTATCAGGTGTCGATGAAGACGAAGAAGAAGACAGTAAAGGACCTGATCTTGATCGGTTTCTTAGTTTCTTCTTCTCACTCTCGGTAAGCTCTCCTTTTCCTACACGCCTCACTTTTGCCTCGTTCAAGCGCGGTGGTAACACACAGTTGCAGAGAACCCCTATACAAAAACACTCATTTGCATTACTTGATGATCTTTCTTATGGCAAAGCAAACACATAACAATATTCATTTTGATTGGTTTACCTAAGCGAGCAAGTCGGTTCACCCATCTAGGGATTGATTTCTGAGTAAGTTTAAGACAAACTTCATTGCAAAAATGGTTGCAGTTTCTTGTGATGAGATGGTACTTGTTTCCTTGATACTCTTCAGCTAATTTCTCCATAAAGACTCGAACTTCTTTCGCAACCAAGTCGGTTTTCCCCACAAGAATCGATTTCCTAAACGTAAAACCGGGACACTTCTTTGGCTCCACTTCAAATATACCTGTGCTTGATGATTCATGTGCTCCAAATGCATATTCAACTCCATGAACTACAAAACATTACATAAGTACCAACACAATGAGTCCATCACAAACTATGGTTACACAAAAGGCATTCTAAACATACAAACAGATTTTGTTTCAGAAAATGATAACAACAGATCATTAAAACCCCAAAATTCAGTATCACAATTCATGAACAATAAAATCAAATTCTTATCATCATCAAAATCAAAATTTGAGATTTTGGTCAATTCTCATAAGGACCAAAGTCAATTCTCTATTAACCCACCAAAATTCTGAACAAATCTAGCTTCAAAAAACCAAAAAGTCACTTTCTTTAGTAGATTCAGACAAGATAAACCAAACCCAGAAAACAAAAATTGAGAATCAAAAAGAGAGAAATCATTAATTCACCTTCAACACCAGAATGAAAAACACCAAGTCCAAGCCAATAACCATAAGCATTCATAGGAGTTAGATCGTAGACATTTAGATAAACCGGAACAGAACCGGATTGCTTCTTCCGCTTAACCGAACCTTTGAAGCACAACATCTCTATCTCCGGCTTTCAATACATGACAAGATCGGGTAAGCTTGAGATAGAGAATCTGAAAAAAGGGCAGATCTTGGATTTAAAGATTAAGACTTTTTAAAAGGGTTCTTCGTCGTTTCATCTTCTTCTTCTTCTTCTTCCTCCAACTGTTTTTGAAGTTTCTGGGAAAGTGGGTTAAAGACAAATATTGGCTTAAGCAAAAGTGTTATGTTGTGTTCTTTAAGCACTTAACCATCCGTTTCTGTTAATTCACTGAATCTGGTTATTTGTTTTAAATGTGGTAAGATATTTTTTATTTTCAGTGCCACGCTTGCATTTGCATTTATTTTTGGGTTGTTTTGGGTAAAAAATATAATAAATTTGAAAATTACAAGAGATTTTGTATTTTTATAGAATCAAATCTATATAATTAGAAGAATGCTAAAAAGGCTGGTGTTGCCACTCATATCTTGAAGAAAGAATGGTAGGAACTACTGGCGGAGAAGATATTAAGCTAGAATTACTATGGCATATATATGGTAAATCTGACCGTAATTAATTTACGAGATACATAAAAAAAACACAAATTAGATATTTTATTTTTTGGTTCGCCTTAATTTTATTTTCTCTCGCATCTTGTCTTAACACAAAGTTGCCGTTGAATTTATGACCGGCGCATGGCGGCTCATAGAGCGCCGGCGTTGGTCATCTCCTTTATAATTCCGCTTAGTTTTTTCATTTTCTGTCTTTGGCTCCTTTGGTGAAGAAGCGTGAAGGTTTTTGCGATGGTGAGTGGTGAGTTCGAGAATCTGATCTAGTGAGATTTGGCCATGGCTTTTAGATCTGTCGGATCAGTTGGTTGCTAGTGTGCTCGGGTCGCCATCTTTGTTCGCGGGTCATGGAGTGGTGCCACGGTAAGGCTCTGTGCTTTTAGGTGGTTGGCTTCGATGAGTCAAGGCGACATGGGGGGCTCTTGTTTCTTCTTGCGACGGCTCGTTCTATTCTCTCCTTGGCGATCCTATGCAACATTAGATCGATTCTTCGTTTTCTCGGTATCTCACTCGTCTTTACTGTCTTCCTCCTTGTTTAGCCTATTTGCTCTGATCAGATTGTATCCGTGTGAGATCTAGTAACATCAGATGCTTAGTTTTAATTGTTTCTCTCGTTTGGGCTGACGTCTCCCTCTTTTGGGCTTAAGCTTCTCTTCCCTGGCTTATTTAGTCTCGTTAGTTTGGAGTTGAGCTTTGGTTATGTCTGGGATTTATCTCGGTTAGTATTAAGCAATGCGTTGCTTTAGGTCTTAATCGTTGTGGTGGTGAAAGGTCTAAGTGGTTCTCGATTATCTTACGGTTCATCCGGGAGAACCTTGACATAAGCACTCATAGAGAAGATGCATCTTATGCGGAGAAGACCAAGTTCCACACACTTGTTTTTGCCATTTGTGTTGAAGCCCGTTTTCATATTTTGAAATGCGAGAAATCCTTATGGTGAGTTGCGAGAGGTTCGATAGTCTCGAGACAAGATGTGTTTGGTTTATGTAATGTAATCGAAAAATTTCTTTCCTCTTCTAGTTGTAGGTTATGGAAGATCATTGTGTTTCTCTATAATTTCACTCTCGTCTTTTTCTTGTGTTTTGTAACCTTTCCGAAACTTTGAATATCAATATTACTTCCAATCTATATATAATAGCAATCTCAATAAATGTTTTTTGCACCTCTGAACGGTTGCGTTGTTTTATCGCAACCTTTTGTTTAAATATTTACGGTTATTTTTTTCAGTTATGTCTTTTTATCGCATCTTTTCGTTGAAATATTTACGGTTGTGTTTTTTATCGCATCTCTATGTTAACATATTTACGGTTTTTTTTACAATTATATTTGTTCAATTATAGTCGTATCTTTTCAATTTAGGCTTATGTCTTCATAGTTGCATCTAATTAACATATTTACGGTTTTTTACAGGTATATTTGTTCAATTACAGTCGTATCTTTTCAAATTACGGTTGTGTCTTCATAGTTGCATCTATTCATTTAAAGTTACGTCCCATATTATATAGATTTAAATTTTGTGTTTTAACTAAAATATATATTTTATGGATGTTTTTTTCAAAAAGTTGCAATCTAAATAAATATTTTCTACGTTTGCATATTTTTATTGTAACGCCTCATAAAAAATTGTGATTGTTTAGTTGAACCATTGCAACATTTACTTTATTTAACGAACAATTATAATTTTAATTTATTTTATAAATCGTTAAAACATTTACTTTTTTAAAACTAAAAATATATACTTTACGGTTGAATTTTTTTAGAAAGTTGCGATCTGAATAAATGTCTTCAGTTAGCATTAATTGTAAACAAAAACCATAAATATGTTAACAAAGAGATGCGATAAAAAACAAAACCGTAAAAAACTAACCGTAAATATTTCAACGAATAGATGCGATAAAAAGACATAACTGAAAAAAATAACTTTAAATATTTAAACGAAAAGTTGTGATAAAACAACGCAACCGTTCAGAGGTGCCAAGGGCATTTATTGAGATTACTATTATATATAGATTTAAATTTTAGTTATTTAACTAGAATATATATTTAACGGTTGTTTTTTTTTCAAAAAGTTGCAATCTGAACAAATACTTTCTACGATTGCATCTTTTTATTGTAATACCTCATAAACAATTGTGATTGTTTAGTTGAACCATTGCAACATTTACTTTATTTAACAAACAATTGTAATTTTTGATTTATTTTTAAAATCGTTAAAATATTTAATTTTTTTAAACTAAAAATATATATTTTACAGTTGAATTTTTTTAGAAATTTGCAATCCGAATAAATGTCTTCTACAGTTGCGTTTATTTTATCATAACTTTTCATAAAGATTGCAACCGTTTAGTTGAACCATTGCAACATTTAGTTTATTTCACAAACAATTGCAACTCTTGGTTTATTTTATAAACCTTTATTACATTTAATTATCTACAGTCACGTCTTTCAGTATAACTTTTAGTAAACTATTATTTCAATTTTAGTTACTAAAATATATTTAAATATAATTGTAACCGTATAATTGAACCGTTGCAACATTTGGTTAAATTGACAAACTATATATTTCAAATTTTGGTTTTGTTTTATGAACCGTTGTAATCTTTAGTTTATTTGACGAATCGTTGAATATTTGGTATATTTGACAAACGATTGCAACTTTTACTATATATGATATCTACGGTCGCGTCTTTCGGTTATAGTTCTTCATCAAATTTTTAATTTTAATTACTATTTAAATGAATATGTTGCTACCGTTTAATAGAACATAGTAATATTTGGTTTATTTGATGAACCAATGAACATTTTGGCTTATCTGATGAACCGTTGTAACTTTTGGTTTATTAGATGAACCGTTACAATATTTGATATATTTGATGAACCATTGCAACTTAGTTTATTTGATGAATTATTATAATTTTAGGTATATTTGATGAACCGTTGCAACATTGCCTATTGTAATACATTTTTGAGAGCATTAACTAAAGCTTTTTTTTTTAAACAAAACATTAACTAAAGTTATATCTGTTCATTTAGAGTATTATCTTGTCACCATGTTTTATTCGTGTTTTTCATCACAAACACCTGGTTCCAATAATTGTGTTTTTTACAAACAATTTTTCTATTTAAATTTTTATGTCTTTTTAGCTCTGAATATATATATATATATATATATATATATATATATATATATATATATATTTAAAAATAAAAAGTGGTATAAATTTATTATTTCTTTTTTGTTTGATATTTTTCATAGAAAGTTACATTTTTTCTATTTAGCATAAATATACTTTGCTATCTATATCATTATTATTTTTTCCTAAATAATGATCTATTTTGGTTATTTGTTAAAACATTTCGAAAATTGTCTCTTTTTTAACATAATACAATTTAAAATATTGTGTCTTTTATTGTAATATTTTGATGAATACATTTTATATAGTTTAGAAAATTGAAAAATTGATCTAGTAATTATAACTTTTTGTTTAATATTTTTTATTTATGATCGCATCTTTTCACCATAATATTTTTTTACAATAATACAAATGTTAAAAAATGTTTTTGAGGGTTTACGTTTCTTTATCATATTTTTTTGTGTAAAATATAGCTTTATTTACTATAAAAAAGAAATTATTTTCAAACTTGTTGTCTCAATTCATTATGATATTTCGTTTGATATTTTTTTCTTTAAAAGTTTTCGAAATCTTTTTCCCGCGACATCGTGGGGGGGGGTCTAAGTCCTAGTAATAATAATAATAAAAGATATTTCATTTTTTGATCTTCACTGGTCTGGTTATGAAATCTTGTGGCCCAACAATTTTTAGAACCTTAGGACAAAAGAAAAATTTGGACCCTTCATATATACTAAAATTTTAATATATTTGGGTATATCTATACTAAAAATAATTGTTTGGGCCCTTTTAAAATTAATTTCCTTAAAAACAGGGTCTACTTTACACTAAAATGCTAAGAATATGGGCTAGCTACATTTTAATTATTTTTTTTAAATAGGCCCTTAAATATAATAAATATTTTCAAAATTTTTATGGGCCTCTGGGCCATTGTTCCTCTGCCCTATCCGTTTGGGCCGGGCCTGATCGTGATAGGAGGAGACATATGCTATCGATGAGTTGGCCGTGGACATCATTGTTATATTTCTTTGGGTTAAAGTTAGTTTGCCTTTGTTCTTAGTTTAAGGTTTCGATCTCTTTCGATTTTGGTTTTAAATTTTCTGCTTTGTAATTCTAGTGTTTATTATGTCTTCCTTGCATAGGCTTAGATTCCAAAGAATTCATGTTTTTTATGGCTTTGTTTTTGAAGAATTTTCTTTCAGACGTCGGTTTAGTTTCCGTTGTTTGGGCTTTGTGTTTTAGTTTGGTGTTTTAATAAGTTTCAATAATAAATATTCAGCGAACTAAAAAAAAAAAGAAAAGCACCAACATGGCTAGAACTAATACCACATAAGGTAAATCTGATGGTAATTAATTTAGGAGACACATAGAAATAACACACACTAGATCTTTCATTTATATATCGAATAATGTTTATTTACAAGTAATTCGGCTCTATTTGGTTGCAGCAAGTTGTATATTGTTGAAGTTTTATAGTTTAATGGATGATTGAAAAGTTTTACAACGATGAAATAAATCTTGAATGCTTATAGGCCAAGACATTTGGATCAGTTCGATTAGGGGATTCTATGATCCATTCGAATATTTTAATTTTGTTGGGCTTACTTCACTTTGGTTTCTCTCGGTTTGGGTCGGTGAAGATATATGAATAGAGAACATACTTTTTTCTGGGTTTGATTTGGATCAGGTAGTTTTACCCGAACTATCCGAAATGCTGAGAAGAAAGCTTACAAAATTGTTTCAATTTTAATAAAATTCAGTTCAATTTTGCTTTAAACATATTTAATTTTGAGAAATATAACCAACGATATTTGGAGATTTAGGTTATTTTGAGTATCTTTGTTATTTCGAGTCTAAACATAACTAATATCTTTGGATTTATAATTATAATTATGGATAATGTGGTTATTGTTTTCGGGATTTGGGTATCAATTTTGTTTTGCGTATTTTGGGCATCCATTTGGTTTTTGAGAAGGCACTATTCAGACGTGTGGGAAGATTTTATAGTGTTTACTAAAAAAATATAACAAGGGAAAATTGAAAAAATAAAATAAAAAAAAAGAGCACAATGCAAGCATTTCAAGTCGGATTATGCATATAATGCACAGAAAATGGTACAAACTCATACAAATATCATTTGGGGGAAGTGCAATCTTTTGATTATAATTTGTGATATTGGTAAAATGATGGTCAATTCAGAAGCAAAATTGCAAGGTAGAAAGATAGTTCATTTCGTTTTTTGTGAAATGGTAGCTAAATCTTTCAACATGATCTGTCATTCGCTTATGTTGAGTATGAGAGAGTAAGATCAGTTTATAAGTATTGGAATAAGGATGTTTTATCAGCCGAAATACAACTAATCTGATGTTTACAAGTTCTATGAGAATGAGTGAGATTATTTAAAGAAAGGATTAACTAATCTTTCTGGAAGGAACAACTTCACTTGTTATTTATGGTCTGCAATCAGTTATGAGGGCTACTTGTGTTTGAAAAAATAATTTAATAAGCTAAGTCCTTACAACCAAATAATTACTGCTTAATACTAAACGTAGTTTTCTTTTCCTTATATCATGTCATTCCAACTAGTAGTTCTCGTTTCCTTCTACCATTTCATCCCAATAACATCTGAGAGTTCCAAATTCATCAAGTTTTGCATTGAACTTTCTCGGATGTGCTACAAATATTGTGAAACTTCTATCCCTTAGTTCTTTAATAGCACTCACAGTCTTAGTCCGCGGAAGTAATTAAGATATTACCGAGCGGCTGGAAATCAATACCATAGAAAAGCATGTCTTGCATCAAATCGAAATCATCTTCACAAGTCTGTTATACCTTAGATTCTGAAAAGATAAACATAGATTAAATTAAAGTAAAGATTTGTTGAGACATAAAAATTTACCATTAAAATTCCAAAACTTTGCGAGTGCTATCGAAGAACTAAGGGATAGAGGTTTCACAATATTCGTAGCACATCCGAGAAAGTTCAGTTCAAAACTTGATGAATCTGAAATCCTCATATGGTTTTGGGTTTGAGTTTGAGTTTCATGTTTCAGTGTTTCATTTCATGTTTAATCCAAGAACTAATCACTCATTCACACATCCGAGAATTAATCATGCATTGACACATTGAAAGAATACAACAAAAATTAAAACATACTATAAATACACAAAGTTTCTGCAATTTATTACAACAAAAAAATGTTTTTCTAATTTAATTTTAAGATGATATGGCATCTAACTTAGCAGCATTTAACGAAATGAGTAATAGAGTGACTATCAAAATATGTATACCCCAATGTTTCGTTAGTTCAAATATGAATTTTTTGTCAATAAATAAAAAACAGTTGGGTCTATCTGCACACATGTTATTAGTACATACATATACATTACCTACCGTAATGAGCCTCGAGTATTCAGGGTATATATTAGGTGTTTTCCCATTTATGTAGCTTTGAAATCTATGAAGTCAAACAAGTGTGATGTACTTATTTAATTATTTTGTTCTTACCAATACTTGTTTACAAGATTCTTAATTAGACTTCAAATAGTCAAAGTTTCTACAATAAGCTCCTATTATATATATACTACAGTGCAATTATATCACAACAAAGTAAGATTTATTTGTTTCGAAAAACTAAATCACTATGGCGAAACTTATCATCCATTTATTGTTCGCTTTTCTTGTTGTATCTTGTAAGAATGTATACATACATATCATAGTTTTAATTTAACTTTTTTTCTTGTCAACTAGTTTTAAATTATAATATCAATTTTATTTCCTATAGAAATACTAAACTTAAACTTTTTTTGGATGCAGGCTTTTCGGTATCTGATGCGTTCCCCAGAGGTGTTCCAGAAATAAGTATATGTAGGACTTGTCCTTCACCCAAGTATCTTGAGTGTAATTGTCCTCCCTCTGAAGATCAACCAATTCTTACTACTTCAACGATTGGTTCAAATGTTGACAACAAACAATTTGCGCGTTGCAATGAAAACTCTGAGTGTAATTGATGTGATAATTTATATAACCTCTATGAATATGTGGTTTGTTAAAAAAATAAATGTTAAGCTTATATGCGTTTGAAAATAAAATAATGATGATTTCTCAGTATGATTAGTTAGCTCCTTAGTGTTCAAAAAAAAAAAAAACTAGTTAGCTCCTTATATATCACTTATTAATGGAGTTTGGATTCTGTGCGAAAAAAAAAATCAAAGGAAAAATTAGATAATAGATTTATTTAATAACCCAAAATAAGATTTTCTTATAATCCATATATAAATTCAACCGAATTACATAGAAAATCTTTAACCGACGGTTAATAAACCATATCAAAATTTTGGTTACTCAATTATGGTGCATTGAGTTTAGTTATAAATTTATAATGGAAATTCAATTAAAATATATATAAAGGAATTCAGTTGGATTTGGTTCGTTTCAATAGCTAAGCTTAATTAACCCCACTAACAAGTTTTTTTTTTGCGTGCAAACCATGCATGTATTAGATTTAACCTACGGTTAGAGTAAAATGTATCCGGAAGATATTTGTCAAACACTTGTCGAATTTTCGAAATTTTTTTTAATAAATCCTATTGGTTGATTCGGTCAGCTCCGGTAGAAACGCACCGAAGCAATCTCTCTGAAAGGTCACCACATTGTATGTCCTGCTTTTCGACTAATGCATAGGGTAGCCAGATCGCATGTTACCGGACTACCAGGTAAACTGCTTGGGCTTTTTGGGCCAAACCCAAACTTCCCACACATGTGTTTTTTGTTTGCAGGGTGGATCGAACCTGAGTTAGTTCCTTCCAACCTTTCCCAATTCTTAACCACCACTAGACCATGGCCGTGTGGGTGAATGTTCGAACTTGATGCTTAGTTGAAGTACAAAGCTAAAAAAGATAAGATAAAGGATTAAGATCGTAGAAAATAAGTAGAAAATCTTTTGAAAGGGCCTCGAAAATGAGTGGTCTGAAGTCGATCGACAACTCTTAGTCTTGTATATGATCCGAATGTGATGCTAGTTTTTGTCCTTTGAAGGTGAGAGAACAAGTTGAGCTTTTGATGCATTCAAGATAGGGTTTAAGAAACTTTCTCCATACAGGGAAAAAAATGATGGAGTATGTTTCTCCTTGAAAGAGGGGGATGATGAAATTGATCTCCAAATAAAGGAGAAAGTATACAAGATGATATTTTCGTAGAGGAGGAACATATCAGGGAACCAACAGTTGAAGCGCCAAAGAAGTTCTCCCAAAGTTCATGACTACACCTAGGAAAATGGTTTAATCAGGTTAATCAGCTCAGTTTTTTCAGTTTTCCGGTTTGGACTAAATCTCACCAAATTGATTCGAATAATATTTTTTGTTATGTTTGGTTCGATTACAGTAAATTTTGGTTCAGTTTGGGGTAAAAGAGTCTGCCGAATTACAATATTGGTTCGGTTTTTAGTACTTCGGTATATTCGGTTTGCTTTTAACCATTTCCTGTATTGGTTTTGTAAATGAAATATTAATATTGCGCTGAACCAAACATTAATACAAGCTGAAACAACATTATTTACAAACCCAAGAAAAACGACTTAATTCTAGAGTTATATGACATGAAAAGATCGTACATAACCGCATTTTTCTACTTATGTAAACAATATTCTTTAAGATTGTCTCTTTTGAGCTTAATCAATTAAAGTTTTTGACAAAAAAAAGACTTAATTCTAGGGTTTTGGTTTTATGTAAAAGATTGTGATTTGTGTAACAATTACTAAGCCAAACACAATCGAATATTGTGGGTATGACAACAAAAACCTTTGATTGTTAAAAAGAAAATTCTTGCTAGCGTGAAATTAAAGTAATTATTCATTTAGTTGATCATGTAATTGATCATGTATTACTGATATTTATGTTGATTACCATAACTTTGGTTAATAAATAATTAATATATATAAAATGTTGAAAGTGTGGCTTTTCAAAAAGTCTAAATAATGATCATTTCTCGTTATCACAGTTTGATGCCTCTTTTATTTCACGTATTCGATTTAGTGTGGGTTATCCCACACAAATAAAAATAAAACAAAAGAAAAATTAGACATTAAACAGAGTACGTTACTACGCTTTGCGTTGTTGACTATGATTAGGTTTTATGTTGATATTTCCCATAGAATTTCATTCGAGCTGTATTTTCTTTTCAAAGAATTAGTAAGAAACGAGTTCAATATATAAAACTAAACTTTTTAAAAATAAAAATTTAGATATTATTAAGATATATAATTTAAACATACTAAGGCAAGCAAATACATTTTCCTTCAATGCAAGCATATAAACCACGCGGGCATTGATGAGAAGCAGCACAATCAAAGACCGTCTTGCACGACACAGTCGTCATCGAATTAATCTGTTGGAGACTCGGGCATTGACATTGTTTGTTCACACATTGCGCGCTTCCGTTAGAACATCGAATCGATTTACATTGTTCTGATGTCTTGCATGGAACTATCAACTGAGCTTCAGCTCTAGGAATGCTCTCCAACAATATACCTGTTCATTTTTTTTATATATACAATCTGACTGGAATCAAGCTATGTTTGTAATCGATTTGATATATATAAAAAAAAAGAAGAAATCAAGACTTACCGGAAAAAAAGAGAGCGAACAAAATGAGCATTGTTGCTTTTGATGCCAACATATCCCTAGCTTGAAATTTCGTGTTGGTCAATTAAGAGTTTAGGATTTAAGGATTTATTGTTTTGATGACGTTTTCTTGATTTTATAATCTTATGGTGGATGACAATATTTAAATAGTGTGTTTGGATGCATGAAGATGGCTAATTAATTAGTGGTATTGACTATTTTATCAACATATTGACTAGAAATGCAAATATACTATTACAATATTTTCGAGATAGGATGCCTTATATAAAAATATTTATAAACATATATATACAAGATACCTTTTTGAATTATTATTTTTCAATTTCCAGAAAATTTCTTTTAAGAGTTTTGATGTGTTTAGTCAAAAATGCATACCCAACTCACCCTTAGTCAAGATTTAAGAAAATACCTATTTTTGTACATGGACAATATAGCTTTCTTTCTTTCTGTTGTTTGATACACTAGCATTTGACGATATTTTACTTTAAATTTTTTTTTTTCTTTTTATTATAAATGATCAACTTAATCTTCACGAATAGCAAACCATACATGAAGTTTTGATGGCGAACTATTCTACAAACAACTATAAATCTAACACTTATACTCGCACCACAAGGATCGATATATGATAGATGGTTCTCCTTGCACTATGCTCATGATAGAAAACTTTACTCTTTGACAAAAAAAACCACGACGAACAACTATTTTTTCACTACACTAAAGATCTCTGTTTTTTTTGTCTTTATTAATCTGCAATAATTCATACTATCTAGGAATTAAATCTCATACTTGGTGTTAAGACATTAATTGATATTTGTTCAACCACTGGACCAAGGACTAGGAGGCATCCATAATTCATGTATATAGTTTACATAATATTTTCTACACAATATTTAGCATATTATTCCTTTTAATATATGAAGTACACAATATAGTTAAAAAGCTATCTTTGCTAGGATGTATTTTTTGTTTCCTTCTCGTTTTAGCTTAAGTTTTTACTGAGGGTGTCAGGTGATTCTAACTTCTTAAAAATTGCATACCAAAACAAAACCAAATTAGTTCGTGTTAGATACACTTGATATATACTTGAATCTTTTGTAAGTAACAATTAATCTTTGTGAATTCGATCTTGTAAATTACTATTGTCAACACTTTTCCACTTTTAGATTAATAAATCGTATATCACAAGATACAATTGAATTTATGTTGTTTATAACAATTTTTATTTTATTTAATATGGTGTAATCTTCAATGTTTTATTGATAATATACATTTAAAAGAAGTTCATATTAGAAATAATCACGTTTCCAAATGTTTAACCTATACATACGAACTTCTCACTCCTTGCGATATATATGTAAACTAAAGAACCTATTTCCATAAAACAAATATTGAATATTTTAACATCATTGACTAACAAATCTGACATCAAACAAAAAAAAATTAGTTAAATTTATAGAATGTGAATACAGTTTTATCTTCTTATTGACCAAGAGGGTTTAAAAATATATATATACACCAATTTTTTAATTCAATTTTTAATATTTATACATTTAAAATATATAAAGACTGTAATTGTGAAAGTCTCTTGCTTCTACATCAGTTATGAGATTCATTTTTTAAAGACTGTAAACATGTGTAGATGAATAAAAATAAATTTGTTGGAGATCTCTAGCATGGTTCAGATAATTGTTTACCGTGGTTCCGTTTGTTGAGGATAAAATTATGAATCAATTATGGATTTGCCATTTTTTGGGATGGCATTTGTGGATTTTGCCCTTTTTTGAATAGTTTATGAATTTTGCCCTTTTTCAGGCTACGGAAATATGATTTAACATGCGTTTTATTCGTTATGTTTGGGTTTAGTCAGTTGTGGTTGTTCTTAGGGTTTAGTATTTTGTATAAACTACGTATTTTTACCAAAAAAAATCCGAAATACGTACATTTTTAAGTGTTAGACAATGGCATATCCGTAAGATTTTAGTAAAAATGGCAATTTCAAATGATTTCTATGAAAAATGGCAAAATCAACAATAATCCCTAAAATTATACTTCACGTGGGCCCGTCTATTAGATATCCTTGTGATGTATATAAAATTACCAGTTACAGAATTATTCTTACAATCGTACTACAAGACAACCTGCATTTTGGGATTACATTTTCTCACCTTTTATTTGGTCAAAAAAAGTATGATGCGTTTGTGATTATTTTGTGACTAATACATGGCTACACATAAAACAAAGGCTAAAGCTTAGCATATTTACGACGAATTGATATAGTCGGTAAATAGTCGCATACTAACGACTATTTTCTCATGCTTAGTATAGTATATATATTTGGTCCGAAAATGATATTAATTTAAGACGAATTAGAGACTGGTTTTGGCCATAAAATAGAGTCGCAAAGTAGTTTCAAAATTGTGAATTATTTGCATCTTCAATTTGCAAATACAGTTCAATTGCAAATTTGTCGGTAAATATAATTGGTAGAAATGTTAAAAATGTGAAAGTTAGTTGAAGAATTAAACTTTTGAGACATTTGATTGTAGTCTTGTATTAGTCATAAAAAAGTTGCAGAAATGGTAAATATTTGTCTCTTTAATTGTTGTCGCAAATGCGTCACAAACCTTTTGCGATATATACTAGTTTTCTCACTTTTTTCGTATCCAACATATTTGTGAGTAAAAATAGAGACAGATGGAAAGAGAAAACGAGAGTTAAGAACAAATAGATATTTTAAAAGAAAAGAAAAACGATGTATAATTCATCACGAAAGTTAATGTATAATAGAATCGATCCACATACTAATAATATCTCCATTGAATATTTGGCGGTGTAAAAGTTCATGAATTTTGCAAGTAGTGAGGCAATAATATATAGCACTATAGCAGTAGAGATAGATTTTGTTGTCCTTGAGTAAAATGTCAGAATTCCAAAAAAAAATTCAAGCAATGACAATTTCGAATCATTTGCATAGTAGGTGATTATGTAAAAATATTGTGTACGGTCTGAACATGGTGAAGATTATGATGTAATTGTGGAAAGAACCAATAGTCATTATGCAAGTGCAGATTATACTAGTGTACCAATAGGATTTGATGGGATGGTGAATGAAGTATTTTCATTGTTCTGTACCATTAAACGAGTATCATGAACATGAAAGTGGAAATGACCATGTTCATGACGAACCTATCCATGAGATAAAACGTTTATATGACATGTTAAATGCTGCAAGTACTACACTTTATGATAGATGTTGTGAACGTCATTCAAAATTATCCTTGGCTACTCAGTTCATTAAAATGTGATTTTTACGCTAAGTTTTCTGATTTACTCTTAACCTAAATTAACCCACAATTCAATTTTTCATTGTATTTAATTCAGTAATCACTTGTTAAATAGAAACATACATGTATAATTCATGGTTTTCTTAATTTACGTGAAATGTGTCAAAATGATATTTTTTGTGAAACGAAGAAAGTATTAATTAAATGAGCCAAATCAAAAAATATTATTTACATAAGAAATTGACGCAGGTTTTTCAATTTGATATAATTTATTAAGTGTTATTAGATAGTCCATAGTAGTTTAACTTGTCTAGATTCTGTTATTTTTTTGTACTCTCCTAAGAATGATAAAACCTATTCTAGCATGATGTCTGGTCCAAGAGGTAGTATTGATCTGGGAATTGCATCACAACGTTCTGTTGCTGAAGCTCTTGCTACTCACGGCCGTAGAAGACTTCGGCATGACATTTATAAATTTCAAAGTTTTAAGTTAAAAGAAATCAATGACAAAAGAAAAAGAAAGAAGTTAAAAGAAACCAGTGTCAAAGTTATCTTGCTTTCGAGATTCTCTTTTCTTAAAATAGAAATATCATTGTTGATTTAAATTTTAGCATACGAATTTTACTTGGTTATTACATATTAAATAATTTTAAGAACCAATTTTGGTCTGCGACTGTACGAAATAAAGAGTCTTGATGCACGCTCACGCGTGTACACTTCCCAACCTCAAGCATGCTCTCTCTAAAACAGCCTGTCTCATTTTTAAAATCCAAAATATTGTTTTGTCAACTGAAAATTCAAAACAGTTTTAGAAATCATACTCCAATCAATCTCCTTGTAAATAAAGTACGGTTTTGGAAAAAAATTTCCAAAGGTGTGATTTAGTAAAATTTAAATCTTAGATGATAACCAACCGGCTTATTTAGGATCAATATTCAAATATCACTTCCCTAATATAATCTCACTATGAATATAATAATAAAAATTTGAGATATTTAATTTGTGTAAGTTTGGTTAATAAGAATAAGTTGTATATATAATTAAGAGTGCAAAATGGATAGTATAATTAAATAATTGACAAAAAAGTAAGAATAATTAAGGGCTTGACACATAAACATAACTCTCTTTTAATATATAAATGATACGACTAAGCATGACCAAAAGCTAACTGTAACCGTATTTCGGACCGTAACTGTATAATACGGTTAAAACAGTAACCGTAAACCGTAAAAATAGATTAGTTACGGTTAAAAATATATTAACCGTAACCGTTAATTAATCGTAAATGTATCAAATCCGTTAGTTAACCGTACGGTTAACCGTATGGTTAACCGTACGATTAGCCGCACTATTAACTGCATAGTTAAAAACTTTAAAAATATAATTGTAACTACATAAAATGCAAAAACGATAAATATCGAATGTTCAGATAAAGATTTTCAAAAAAATAATAATAATACCACATATGAAAAAATCTACGTTACAAAAATTGGTCTTTTCTCAAACAAATATGTTGTTATGCTATATTGCTCGAAATGAAGAAAATTTGGTTCATAACATACTTTTTCATCTTATTAAAATAGTATAAAAAGTCATATAACTCGTAAGATTTCGCCTTCGATATTAACCGTATTGTAATCATTAAATAACCGTAACCGTATTGAACCGTAACCGTTGTGACCGTAACCATATTTAACCGCAACCGTTTTAACCGTATATAATGGTTAAGGTTACGGTTAAAAAAAATTTATAACCATAACCGATGGTTAATCAACCGTAATCGTAATAACCGTAACCGTGGTCATGCCTAGATACTACACGATCATTTCTAAGAAGGCTAAGTTTTCTAAAATCCTTAAAAAAATTTCTACATCTAATTTAATAAGAATACGTTTAGGAATTTGCTTGTTAAGTTTAAAAAATTTCCTTGGTATCTTCTAAAACAAAACTGAAATGAAGTATTTTTAGGATTTCCCATTATTCAATTATACAATGATAATAATTTAAAATAGTATCCTTTCTTTGAAATTCCAATGTAAGTGTTTGATAAAAAAAAACCTAATTTTTACATATTAAAAATTTTAAAATATATGTAATGAAAAAAATTCCAAAGACCAAAAATCAACTTGTTTTTTAGGGTATTGCAAAGAAAATTTTGAGCTTGATTTATCAAGTGAGAGGCGGTATCCTACGAAATTACGGTATACGCTTGGAAGTATGGGAAAAAAAAAAGTAATTTAAGAATTCTTCGACGCTCAATTCAATAATATCGACCAGGCCCAAAGCTAGAAGATTATGAGAGAAATAATTGTTTTCTTATAAGTCGAGCTGGAAAAATTATCCACGACACAATCCGTCAGTTCTAAGCAAAATTACAGTAAAAATAAAGTCAAGACGTGATTTTTCAAAAACTTAAGAGACGTAGCGTTTGTATTTTTTGGAAAAAGATCGTATATGTAGCAAATACCTAGCTAAAATTTGTATACCAGATTTAGTCAAGCTTTGGATCTCCCTGGAGCCCAAGTGCAATTTTCAACTTCACTATCGTTTTGTACTTTATACCATATATCTCAAATTTAATTTCCTATATATATAAGGTTCTTTAAAGAGTATATATGTACAAATAACGTATGATGCTTTGTTGTTTCTACAAGGATGATTTGCTAAGTCAATCTTCTTATCTTACAAGTACATGGAACGAGAAAAAGGGAGAAACAGTAAATAGACATATGTATATATATCTACATGAACATATCTTAGACCTCGTGAAGATATGGGAAAAAACTAAAAGAGGGTTACTAGCTACTTCACCTAGACCTCAATTATGGGAACACACTTAATTAGGCGATCATCAGTGAATACAAGATAGAGATAGTCTTATCTATCAAATTGTTTAATCATTTATCGAGTTTGGGATCCTTAATGGCATCATCAATGGGGATCATGTGAGGGTGTTCTTAGAGAAAATATAATGTTAAAATAATATAAGATCATGTGTTTAGATCTTTTATTTAGAAGTTGATTAGTGGGAGAACATGTGTAAGATCTTAAGATTTAATAATATAATAATCTACAAATTTTAAAACATATTACAATTATTAAAACATTTAAAAATAGCATATAAATTGCAAACTTTAAAAACTGAAAATAAAAGTGAAAATACAATACTAAATATTGTGTCTCCTATCCCTTTTCTCCCAACCAATGCCATCTCGCCACGTCACCCCCGCAACACAAAGAAGAACTGATCCAGGATGAGAGCGGGCAGACTGATCTTAAGCCCATAAGCCCATTATTTTGGATTAAAAAAAGGTTTAGATCAGGGGGGTGGTCCTGCAATGTAGATGGCCTTAGAACTAGCTAGAATGACTAATCTATAAAACAAATTAAATAAGTTGAACAAGAAGACTCGCAGAAGTTAAGTTACACTTAGTGCTACAAAATTCGCTTAACATAATTTTACATATTGCACTAAATGATTAGTCTAACAGTATTAGCTCAAAGCAGGCCCGTCTCAAAATTATATTAGACTTTGTGCCTAAATCTAAAATAAATCAAATCTTTAATTCAAAATTATGGACCATTTTCTATAGAATTTTTAAAATTTTAAGGTCTTTTTATCTAAAGAAAATTTAAGAAGAAAAAAAAAGACCCAGTACTTTTACACCTTGTGCACATGCTCTAAGCCGGCCTGGCTCAAAGATATGATATAATCAAACGTTTTTTTTTTTTTAATGTGTGAAAATGTCAAAGTAACATTTAAATTGAATTATTACTCACAAAAAAACTAACGCTAGTAATCATATGTCTGTCTTTATATATAGTTATATACGTCTCTCAATTCATTTAACAAAAGGTATGTTATTCTGAAAATATAGAATCAAAATTCAAATAGTCATACAGTAACCATAGAATTTTAGTTCATCTGTTATGAAATGAAGATTTTTTTTTTGTCAAATTGTTATGAAATGAATATAAAACACTTTTTTTTGAACAAACTCACTTATATAAAAATTACTCAAACAAATTTTCAGTATTTATATCCACGAAGGTAAACAAATGCTTACAAAAAATAAAGTTAAAACGGTCCTCTCAAACAAGAAAGTCCGCTTTAACACTACTATTTCGCGGTTCATGAACTAATACAAACTCTCATAATAAACTTTTATCGTTTTAAAATTTAATCAGCCACAAATAATCTAAACACAGTTATTGTTTTTAAGAAATGCAATTTAAATTAATGATGAAAATAATAAAATTAGATGTTTTAGTTTTTTTTCTTAGACCACAATATTTTAAAATCCATAATTATACAACAATCAGTTTATGGAAAGTATTTAACAATGACTGAATTTATGGAAAGAATTTAATTTCGTTTGTCCGTTTAACAGTTGGACAATCCTAGATTAACAAGAATCAAAATGTATCTCCAGAATAATGATGCGATATAAATGATAGTAAACCAAATCTTATACTTAACACACTTTCCTATCTCTAACAGAATTATCTTTAAATTTCTCCATTCAAATAAAACCTATTTTCTTACCTGGTTTTTTAACACAATTAAATTGCACAAAAGTTAGAAAAAAAACAAAAGAGTCTTTTAGACTAGAGGGAGCAATAGTAATACTGATTCCGGTTCAACAACCAAACTAGTGAACAATATATGGTTACCATTCTGATTCTGCAAAAGATCTTTTTGATAAATCTAAAACAGATAGAATCATAGAAGTATAATTTATCACCTGAGGATAGGGAAACAAGTGTTTTTTGGGTTGAACCCAAACCGGTACTACGCCTAACTTAACCCGGGATGATCACTTGGATTTATGAACTTGGTTCAATTATATTCGGTTTGGAAACTCACCAAAATCAAATAAAATAAACTCACTTCAATTTGCATATG
Source organism: Arabidopsis arenosa (assembly GCA_905216605.1). Taxonomy (NCBI): domain Eukaryota; kingdom Viridiplantae; phylum Streptophyta; class Magnoliopsida; order Brassicales; family Brassicaceae; genus Arabidopsis; species Arabidopsis arenosa. The sequence goes on along the minus strand of LR999454.1, from coordinate 2,826,097 downwards.
TTTAGTCTAGGGTTAAACGACAACACTATTACTAACTATTAGAGTACACTACAAATCTTAGTCATTCTGGTTAAGTTTTGGTTTAATTTCGGTTCACTTGCGAATTTTCGTATAATCGAGTTTATCATCGGTATGGTTTAAAAGAAACCAAACAAAACAATTTGGTTTAGTTTTGGTTAGGTTTCAAAGATTCTTTCAAAGTCTCCTCAGAAAATGTTTTCTTTTGTAATGTAAAGAAAAATAAGAAACCAAAAATGGAAAAAACAAAAAAAAAAATTATTAAGAAAACAAAATGCAGAAGAAGATGATCACACACAAGTTATATCATAGCCATTTATAGATAGATAGAGAGCTAAAGAAGATTCCTTTTTTATCTCTGCTGGAAAAATCTTTTTGTCTCTCTCTCTAAATCTAAATAACATTTATATATATACTCTCCTCTCTCTCTAGACCCATTAACATATTTAATCCATAAATTATTACTCATTTCTTCTTCGTCGACGTTCTTGCACATCAAAAACTCTCACTTTCTCTTTCTCTCTCTCTCTACAACTTGCAAAAAAAAAAAAATCCAATTTTTTCGTTGAAACGATGACTGTGGAACAAAATTTTGAAGCTTTGGATCAGTTTCCTGTAGGAATGAGAGTTCTTGCTGTTGATGATGACCAAACTTGTCTCAAAATCCTTGAAACTCTTCTTCGTCACTGCCAATACCATGGTTCTTCTCTCTCTCCTCTGTTTTCTTGAATTGACCATTTTCGTTTTCTTGGATCTGTTTTTTCTTCTTCTTTAGATTCATGTTTCTTGATCTGGGTTTTGGATTTGTATTTGAACCATATAGTTGGAATCTTTTAAAAAGTTGATTCAAATCTAAAAATCTTATCTTTTTGATTTTGTAAGATTTGATCTATCTACTCAAATCTTGATTTGCTACATGTGTGTCAGAGAGAGAGTTTATTGTTGAATTGTGTGTCTGTTGCAGTTACAACGACGAACCAAGCACAAAAGGCTTTAGAGTTATTGAGAGAGAACAAGAACAAGTTTGATCTGGTTATTAGTGATGTTGACATGCCTGACATGGATGGTTTCAAACTTCTTGAGCTTGTTGGTCTTGAAATGGACCTACCTGTCATAAGTAAGTCAATTATTAATTTTCTTATTTTTAATCACATTTTTTTTGTCATTAATGATGACTAACAGGAATAAAGTTTTGATCTTTAGAGTTTTGGTTTTTGTGATGATGATGATGTCTTGTTGTTTAACTCTCTGCAGTGTTGTCTGCTCATAGTGATCCAAAGTATGTGATGAAAGGAGTTACTCATGGTGCTTGTGACTATTTGTTGAAACCGGTTCGTATTGAGGAGCTGAAGAACATATGGCAACATGTGGTTAGAAGTAGATTTGATAAGAACCGTGGGAGTAATAACGGTGACAAGAGAGATGGATCGGGTAATGAAGGTGTTGGAAATTCTGATCAGAACAATGGGAGAGCTAATAATAGAAAACGTAAAGATCAGTATAATGAAGATGATGATGAGGAAAAAGATGATAATGATGATTCGTCGGCTCAAAAGAAGCAACGTGTTGTTTGGACCGTCGAGTTGCATAAGAAATTTGTTGCAGCGGTTAACCAATTGGGATATGAGAGTAAGCTTAATAATATGACTTGATTGTTTAAATGAAACATTCTTTTACTTGTTTTAATTTTGTGTGTTGTTTTGATTGCAGAGGCTATGCCTAAAAAGATTTTGGATTTGATGAATGTTGAGAAGCTCACTAGAGAAAATGTGGCTAGTCATCTTCAGGTAACAAAGAATCTTTCATGTTTTTAACCGAAGCTTTGTTTTTAAACCTTGAAAGCTTATGACTTTGTTCGTTGTGGCTGCAGAAATTCCGCCTTTACTTGAAGAGGATCAGTGGTGTGGCTAATCAACAAGCTATTATGGCAAACCCTGATTTACATTTTTTGCAAATGAGTTCTTCTCTCAATGGACTTGACGGTTTCCACCACCGCCCAATCCCTGTTGGATCTGGTCAGTTCCATGGCGGGGCTCCTGCAATGAGATCTTTCCCTCCAAATGGGATTCTTGGCCGACTCAATACTCCTTCGGGGATCGGTGTCCACAACCTTTCTTCTCCTCCTGCAGGAATGTTCTTGCAAAACCAGACTGATCTCGGAAAGTTTCACCATGTCTCATCACTTCCTCTTAACCATAGTGATGGAGGAAACATACTTCAAGGGTTGCCACTGCCTTCAGAGTTCGACCAGCTTCAGACAAACAACAACAACAACAACATTAGAAACATGAACAATAACAAGAGCATCGCCGGGACTTCCATGGCTTTTCCTAGCTTCTCTACGCAACAAAACTCGATCATCGGTGCTCCTAATAACAATCTCGTGGTTCTAGAAGGTCACCCACAAGCATCTCCGCCCAGCTTCCCGGGACACCAGATCAATAAACGTTTGGAGCATTGGTCAAATGCTGTATCCTTGTCGACTCTTCCTCCTCCTCCTGCTCAGAACAGTAATAGTATCCATCATCACTTTGATGTCTCTCCATTACCACATTCTAAACCCGACACTTTGGAATGGAACAATGTGTCATCAAGCTACTCTATACCATTCTGTGACTCTGCCACTACATTGAGTCCTCCTGCTTTGGATACAAGTACAACAAATCCCCGAGCTTTCTGCAGAAACACGGACTTCGATTCAAACACAAATGCGCAACCTGGAGGCTTCTATGATACATTGCAGACTCGGCAATCAGGCAATTATGGTCCAACCACGGATGCTATGTTGAGTAGTAACCCGAAAGAAGGGTTCGTCGTAGGCCAGCACAAGTTACAGAGTGGTGGATTCATGAGTGCAGAAGCTGGTTCCTTAGATGATATAGTCAACTCCACAATGAAGCAGGTGTGACATTAAAGCCAGTAGAAACCTTTTTTTATTTGAAAGAATATTATGATCTCTGACATTGTGATCTCGTGAATGTGATAGGAACAGAGCCAGGGAGATTTGTCTGGAGGAGATTTGGGATATGGAGGCTTTAGTTCACTCAGAACATGCATATGAGAGAACAAACATTTAGACATAAATCAAATATCATCATCTTGTGATTGCTTTTGTCTTTTTCTTTCTCATCTTTTGTGTATCAAAAACTGTAAACTATTTGTTTTCCCACTGGTTCTAGCAATTTAGGACTTCATAAAAGAAAATAATAAAGAAAAAACTTTCACTTATTTTAATGTATAGTCTCTTTTGTTTTCTCTGCAGTTTTTGTATCTGTTAAAACAACCAAAATTCACGAGCCTATGAAGAAACAACCCTATATAAAAAAGTCTATGAAGGAAAAAGTGATGATGACGAATTTAAAGCAACAAAGATTCCTTCGTACACTCGAAACCATCATGTTAAAGTCAACCCAAGTTTGTAGTATAACATTGTTGTGTTTGTATGTTACATTATTTAGTTCTGTTTTGAGGATGAAGTTTTTGATTGAGAAAGTAAATAAAAAATATACATTTGTATCATTGAGCCAAACCGAAACAGACGACGCCTAACCGGAAACAGAACCGGACTTCATCGAGCCAATCAACACACTTGTAAGTAGCTTGAGATGCATAACTAGCAGCTTTTGCATAGACCATTTGAAGTACCAATAATTTCATTATTTTGAAACTTTGGAACCGGAACAAAAATAACTTTTTTAAAAATAGCAAAACATTAAGAATATCAAAGTTAGCCTAAAATGTTCCCAATGTTTGCATAAGCAGAAGCTAAGTCTTACAGAAGGAAGAATAAGTCTCATACATCATAATTTAACAATAGATAGTATAACAGTTCCTACTTCATGACCCCTTTGGTCTTGAATCTTTAGACACTTACCAGTTGAGTCAATCCACGACCATGTTCTTTGGCTTCTCTTCTTCTTTGGCTTCTTCCATTTTCACATCAACACTTCCACTAGCTTCAGAAGTGTTCTCCTCTCCCTCCATCACATTCAGATCGACGACGCCACCTCTTAACGGTTTTGTTTCTTCGGCCGTGTCCTTCATGTCAACATTGTTTAGGTTTGGCTTGGTGTCGTTTTCATGTGACTTTGATTGGTCAAGTGGAGTCGAAAGGATCTTTCTAAGGTTACCATTGATAGATTCGAGTGCACGGAAGCTCTCATTCACCTTGGTACTTGGTGGTTGGTTGTTTACATATGCTTGGAGTGATTCACGAGCGTTCTCATTAAAAACTTTGCACATCTGAATAACCGCAAAGAGATTAGTGTGATATACTGGTTCTAGACATTAGCCTTCCACCAAATAAAAAAAAACCACAGCTTACTTGGTTATAATGTTGAGCTATTTCAACCCGCGCTTGGTTGTTGTCAACAGCAGCCACCATAATTTCTTCTGAAGCTGCAGCGAGATTCAGAGAGCTCACATTAGAACCAACAACTCGTTAAATAAAGAAACTTGTGATGGAACTTACTGATGGGATCAGTCTTAGGAAGCCCATCAAGCATTTCATCATCGACCTCAATAAAGCTCACTCCCACTGTGTCAGCGACCTTCGGTTCAGCTTCTGGTTCTTCAGTAGGGATAGATGATGAGCCACCAAGTCCCTGCAACCAGAGATTCAATCAAAGTTAAAACAATTCAGCGGAAGACATGTGAATAAGTACCAACACTGCAGATAGACACAACATACATAATAATCCTCTGCATATTCATAATTCAACGCTTTCTCCAAAAGCAGAACTCGCTTTTTCACAAACTCAACAAGTCGTCTCTGCATATCCCGATAGTAGAACATCGAGTTTACTTGGACCCCATCACCAGAAGTATTATTGTTCCCAGTAATACTGCTTCCAGGATTCTGGTTAGTCTGTGCTCCCAAATTGGAGCCCCCACTACCATTCTGCCCCTGCAAGCCAGCTTGTTCAGCAGCAGACAAACTTATGTGAGGGAAGTTCAATTCCTTGCAGATAAGCTCTTGGATCCCTAAGTCTTTGTCATCAACAATAGCTTGCCATCGCCCGTACCCATGCCTAAAGATTCAAATATCCAGAGAAGAAAAGAAAATGTGAGCAAGTAATGGAAAATGGTGAGAAAATAAAACTATTCGGTGAGAACAGTGGTGCAGGGTTCATACTTTAAAACAGCACGTATCATTATCTTGTCATGTTCCTCCTTCCAAACTTTTCCACTTCTCAATCCGGGAAATCTTTCAAGAATGCGGGCTGTGAAAACAGGTTTCGCTGGATGATCTTCTACAAATTTCACCTGTCGGGCCAGAGCACCAAAAAAACATAAGTAACCCAGGATTAAAACTCGGGAAGATAGCTTAAGAAACAAAACCTCAAGAGACTCGCTGCTTCCTCTAGTTCGGTAAACATAGAAAATGAAGCAGAACATAACCAAACGTTTTACCACATGAATGCACAGATCCTAGAATCTTAGAGAGGTTTGTATTAAAAAAATAGGTATAGAGCAAAACTATAGCCTAGAAGCAACAGGTACAAAAAAAATAGTGTTACATTTCTGTATCTAACCCAATGTCCACAATAACAGTAAAACAAAGATACAGAAAATTCAATCACTGAGTGGCCACACTGAGCATTGGCTCTCAGAAGACAACTCAGAAAGGAAAGAGAGAATGTATTAAAGAATTACAGTCGATAGACTCACCTTCTCCTGTACTAGTATCAGAAGAGCAATTCTGACTAGAACATCTTCTATTCTAAGTCCTTCCTTTGGCACACCATCTATAGACAACGACCATTATATCAATATATTTAACTGGTTAACAGAAGAAGCAACAATCTAATTTAGGGAAAAGCAGCAAACAGTGAAAAGATACAATTATCAATCACCTGAAAAGGTTGGAGAGTTCTCGTCAATATCTTCAGCAATGTGCTTCAAGAAGAGTATTCCATATCTGAGAACAGTCATTGAACAATTAGTTGATGAAATAGGATTGGTCTTTTCAAAGAATAAACCAGAAAGCCTTTTTATAGTAATGCGTTTTTTGTAAAGAAGCAGAAGAGAAGAGCATTAAACGGTGGAGCCCTTACTCATTTATTTCGTCATAGGTCTTCTGCTTTAAGCGAGGAACAAACTCCTTCCAATCGAAATTACCAGCTCCATACCTGCAATTATTTTGGCCAGTCAGAAAAACTTGTAAATAATGTGCAGTACGAGACTGGGGATAATTTAGATGCATCCGGAGATAAAACTGTAAATTTTATACAGAATAGTTTCCGGTGTCTAAAGGCCTTATTGGAAAGAAGTTACCTCATCAACGTCTGTACAAAAATGGCCCTTTGACTCTGGTTGAAACCCAGTACTCTGAAAGATCTCCCCTCGCCTTCCATCAAAGGAGTTGGCTCCGAGTTATCTATAGCAAAAAACTCATCTTATAAATGCGCACAGTTTTAATATCACTAGTTTTCCGCTCCATTACAAATGAAATAAAATCAGAAACGTGGTAATACCGCGACCCTTTCTTCTGTACGGCCGTCGACCCGTCTGAACTTCTTGTCCCGCTGCTTCAGCATCTGTTGACTCGGCTTCATAACTTTCATCTCCATCAGAGCTCACATCTTCCAAACCAGCAAGATCATCTTCTTTAATGGATACCAACTATGAAAAAATCCCATAGAAGAATTAGAACAGCCTTTATTGAAAGACATGAAACGATGATAGCAGACCAAACCAATGTATATTGTCAGTAATAGAGCTATGTCAAGTAAATAGAGAGTGAAACAAAACGTATTTCTTGCAGAGGAAAACAGAAGACTATAGCTACTTAAGCCTCTACCAACCCCAATTACTTGATCCAACATGTAAACCCTTAAGATCTGTCGAAACAGTTGATAGGAGGACAAGGACGTTTAGTGTTTATTGGATACAGTCAACTAAATTATTACTTCCTGAATTTAGCTACCTAAGGAATTCAAAAGGGAAAAATAAGGTGACATGAAACAGATATATGAAATAGGACATAATGAGAAAGATATAAATGGTGAAAAATCCAGTTACCAATATGATGCCACAATTGCATAAGGGGGATCAAGAAGAGATCAGACCTGCTTGCGACTTCTCTTCCTTTTTCCAAGAGCATTAAGCTCCTCAGCCTGGTGCAGCTCAAATTTATCTTTTAACAACTCTTCCCAATAACTTGCTCTATCAGAACTGCCTGCTAAAGATTTGCTTTCAGCAGCGACTCTCTGTGCCTCTAATGCTGCTGCCTCGTTTTCATCAATATACTCAAAATTTGCCACCTTAAATACAGGAAGATCACAGAATCTTACATGGGAAATCATTTTCAGAGCTAATGACACTAAACAGTACCAGACACCCTATTTGCTTTAGAACAGTTCTATATGCATGCAAAGACAGAATGTTTTAGGGAGTTCGAATATTAAGAGGTGACAAGCAGCAATGCAGGACACAGCCTTATGTTCCAGCTAAGTCTAAAGACCACTCATATAAAACATTAAATACAATCATGCTTCAAATAAATATAACCAAATCAATAAATTGGCTCAATCAACATCACCACAAGCATAAATTTCTAACTTCAGTCATCATCACTAATTTTCATTGAGTATGCTTTCACTTTGAATCGGAACGATACAGTCAATAGACACTTTCTAAAGGCTGTCTATAAGCATCAAAGCAAACTGGCTTAAAATGCATTGATCCTACAAACTTAGCGAGTAATGATGTGACAAGATTGTGCACATCAGCAGGGATTTCGATAGCCACCCACAGTCTGAATATCACAGAATATAAGAACACAATTAACCATAGACTCCAATGGTGCATTGAAAATCAGTAAACACTGATCCAGAGAAAACAAATAGAAGAGGAAGAATAGTAAGAGACAAGAAAACCTTGAAAGCCTTTAAGAATCCATTCTCCTCTTCATCATCCACTGAGACCTCCTCAGCCTCCACGAGATCACGATCAAGCAATCTGCAGAACAGAAGATGGAGACAAATAATGAAATATGTCCATGCAATTGACTGCAACAGCTTTCATAAGAAAGGAGCAACTGGAAAGATCAGATATCCTTGTTAATCAAAAACAAAACAAGAGAAAAAAGAGTAAGGAGTCTATTACTTGTCTATAGCCGCATCATCATAATGAATTTTTCCAGACTTTCCTGCTTCGTCGTCTTCACTAGCAAAAAGCTCCTTTGATCCATACCTGATGATGTCATCTAACTCTTCCTAAATTGCAGTCAGGAAAACAAAACAAGTAAATACTTAGTGACAAACAATCAACAAATATGGACCCCTTCTCTCTAATGTTTTTATCTTATAATTTCACAGTTATAACTAAAGGTTTTCTTCTTGGAATTTCTACCTTCCAACTCCAATCCGTTGAGAAATTTGAAATCATGTGAAAAGGTACCTTCAAGCAACAAAAGTATACCTGATTAATGTTTTGTGTTTTGAGTTTCCCGACGACAAGATGCTCCAGAACCATTTTCTTTTTAGTTAATTGCATCATCCTTTCTTCAATGGTGCCTCGGTTTATGAGTCTGTAAATCATCACCTAAAGGCAGATATAAGGATAAATTAGTGAAACTAAAAAATACAGAAAGTGCAACTTGACAGCACTAAGAGATAAAAGTTAAAACCTTATTTGTTTGGCCAAGTCGATGAGCTCTAGCCATTGCCTGAAGATCAGCATGAGGATTCCAGTCACTACAGAAACAGATAAAACAGTTTCAATCATAGGTATGAAAATGTGAAACCAAAACAGACTGTCATCCAAGCAGGAGCTGATGGACGTCACCCACATTGCATGCCCTATAAAATTTAATTATTAGCAAGATAGGGGATAATAATTATATTCCCGCTGTCTTAGAACTTACATGTTCAAGAAATAGCTGTTACTAAAAATATTCCAATTGCCTTTTTATCACTCATCACCACCCAGGACATCTACTTAAGCATCCAACTCACTTAAAAATCAACATCATACTTCCCAAATCTCATGTTATCAAGCCAAATGGTTCCTCTTACAGCTTGACACAATAACTATGGAAAGCTTACAGGTGACACTAAGAGAAGCTGAGATTCAAACCTGTCATAAATTATTACTGTATCAGCCGTTGCAAGATTTATTCCTAAGCCACCAGCTCTTGTGGAGAGCAGAAAACAAAATTTGTTAGAGTTTTTGGCATTGAACCGATCTATGCGTATTTGCCGCTCAGCTCCGCCAACCTTTCCATCAATACGCTCGTAGTTCCATTTCTGACAAAGACAAGAAAATGAACAGCACAAATCATATGAGGATTTTCCTTAACTGCATGTTAAAAAAAATGTGATAGAAAGAGAAAAAAACAAGTAGTCTCAAGTGCATGCGTCAGTAATGGTAATGATAATGGCATTTCAAAAAACCAAAAAAAGTAATCTTTGAGGGAATAAAGAAGTTATATTGCCAACAGAGCAAGTTATGCCAAAAAGTCTAACAAAGTAATTGCACCTATCTATAGAATCAACTCTGCCTTTTTCAAGATAGAGTCCGTAGGGGCAATTATGGAAATACAAGCAAGTCAAGCATGTGCTGAAACCGAGTGTATATGAGAACAAAGTGTCAAACTAAAAGAGCAAGAATACAGAGATCTCATATATACACAGTACAGATAACAAGTTCAGTACCTTATAAGAACAGTAGTCTTCAAGTAGATCCAGCATGTGCTGAAACTGTGTGTATATGAGAACATTGTACACACAACACACAGTTTCAGCACATGCTAGACCTATTGGAAGATTACTGTACATATAAGATGGCTAAACTTGTGATTTGTACTGTGTTTATAAGGAAACTTTGTGTCTTTTCTCTTTCAGTTGGACACAGTGCCCATATACTCTCAGTTTCAGTACATGCTTGTCATTCCATAATTGTGCTGAAGGACTCTACCGCTAGAAAATGGTAGAGTTGATTCTATAGGTGTCAATGGTATTCTACAAAAAAAAACAAGAATGAAAATCTACTGAGACAGACTGTACATATAAGAAGTTCAAATACCTTATAGGAACAGTAGTCTTCAAGTAAGTCTAGCATGTGCTGAAACTGTGTGTATATTAGGACTCTGTGTCCTTGCTCTTTCAGTTTGACCATCATTTTATCAAGAAGTTGCAGCTTTCCACAAGATTCCAAAAGTTGTCTTTGATACATAAAAGAAAATGTTAACGCAAAAGTTAGCAGACGACTTTAATAAGTAGTAATAAACAAATTCAGATAACCATTTTGGAAAATGAGATATTACTTGAAAGCTTCATTAGCGTCGTGAATAGCTGGCTCAACACCCTCCAGCATATAAGGATGGCAGCATACTTTTCGTAATTCCATCATAATGTTATTAAGGGAAATCTGAAACAGAATTAGACCAATACAATTACCAGACGATTACAGTGGACCTGGTTTCTACCCAACCTATGAGGTATATGGATCCAAAAAGAGTAAACAAAAATTAAAAAGAACTTACTTGAGCACCTCCCTTTTTAGTCAATACTTGATAATTACGGGTAAAAATAGCTTTGTAATATTCTTTCTGCAGGCTGCTCAGATCAACACGCAAAATGAGTTCCTTTTTGGGGGGCATGTCTTTCATTACGTCTTTTTTTACCCCTGCAAGAGCAATCAAAATACGACACAGCATAGTTAAGATCATAAAATTATTACTCTGAAAGATTACATCCAATCAAACTTTTGAAACACATATAAATCAAAAAGGATGAACAAAAAGTTTTGGTTAATACTTCTGAGCAAATGTGGAGCCAACATTTTGTGCAATCTTGAGATCTGTTCCTCTTGATTAATATCTTTGAACTCCTCCTGGAACTCCTCCAAACTTCCAAACTGCAAGTATTGTGCAATCAAATAAAATGTTAGCTACATAAAATTCTGTTAAGTATGTGAACTTATTTATCTTTGCTATCCTTGCGCTACCTTCCCCGCATCAAGAAAATGCATGAGCATGAAAAGTTCATCCAAGTTGTTCTGTAAAGGCACCACATAATCATCAGTAACATATTGCAACTATTCAGGTAAGACATTAGTGCAGGATAATATATAACAACTCTCATTGCAAATCGTAGCTACTATGCTCAGATACAACTATTGAAAGTATAAACTTCAGGAATCAAAACCAAATAACGAACCTGAAGTGGTGTTCCTGTCAGAAGAATACGATGATTACTTGAATACTGTGTCAATGAAGAGAACAGCTTTGAATCCTTATTTTTCAGTCGATGACCTTCATCAACAATCTGACCAATAAAAATTGTTATTAAGCTACATGTAAGAGAGAGAGAGAGAGGCGACTAAGAGAAAGTAATGCCTCGTTAGGGAATAAGAGTTACCATGCACTCCCACTTAATTGGTTTCAGAACTGCTGTATCTAGATTGATCATCTCATACGATGTGAGGAGGACGTCAAACTTGATTCTTTTTTGCTTGCTTTCGCTACTGATTTGTCCAGATTTCTTTTTCTTGATTTTTTTTTTATCTTTCGAAAAGTAAAACTCATGTTCTCTGATAACTGCTCGAGCTTGCGAAGTGCCAAAATACATAACCTACCCGTCATATGACCACGAAAACCAATTCATTAATAAACAACAAAAACATACTAATGGCACAAATATTGCGTGTATAACTGCATACATACCACATTCATCTGTGGGGCCCATGTGGCAAACTCTCTCTCCCAGTTACGCAGAGTCGATAGAGGAGCAATTACCAAATGCGGAATGAGGTTCTCCTCAAAAAGTGAAGCTAAAAGGGCAATGCTTTGAATTGTTTTGCCTGTAACAGGAAAAATCCCACAACATTACAGAAATAGAAAACAAAGGTCCATCACAATAGATGAAAAGATCTATGTGACCACCCAGGTGGCACAATTGAAAAATTACCTAGTCCCATTTCATCAGCAAGGATTACATGCGTCTGTTTTGACCACGAGAACCGCAAAAAATTAAGTCCCTCAAGCTGGTATGGATGCAACAAGCCTTCGATAGCAGAAAACAAATAAATCATAGCGTCTATAAGTACCAAAGATGGGAAACATTTATAGTATAAGATTTAAAGTGATCCAAATACCTTTGAGGAATTCAGGAGTATGATCAAACTGTTGAAAGTCTCTGGGATTTCTTTTATGGTCAACATCTTTACCCCTGCGAGTTCTAGAATTTACATCCTTGAACCTTTGAATTTCATTCTGGAAGGTTGAGATGTCTGATTCTGACTCCCAATAACATTCATCATAAGATAGCTCTTTATATTTCACAAGATATTCCAGCTCACCATCTTCCTCTCTATATCATAAAAGAAAACAATGCAACTGTCACAAATCTTGATTAATGAAACAACTAAGAAAAAGAAAGGTAAGCAGGTCATTTATCATGTTTCATAGACACCCAAAAACTTCATAAACTCTTCTTTCTTATAGAGAGTAAATTTGGAAGAAAAAACATCTAAATGTATTTTGATAAAGCAGCACTCTATCAAAGATACGTGTTAATTAGAGAATGGACTATGGTGAAAAGAAGTATAAAAAAAAAGTTGGCAGATATATAAATAAAGGAATTAATTCCATTCACTAGACCTGCAGGCAAGAATCCGATCAACAGTGGTCCACTCAGGACGAATGGCAACAAAATCATCTTCGCTGTTATTGACAGATTCCATTTGACGGTGAAAATTGTTCACCCTGGTTTTTAAACGATGATTTGACTTATAAGCCTTCTGGAACTCCTTCTCAGGCACCCTATGATTGGTAAAAGGAAATAAAGCATGTGTTATAATGTTCACAGACAGGTAACATTGATAATTAGCATGTCCAGACATAGACAAGAAGAAAAAACACACGCAGTAACTACCAAGAGCAGTGAAGGTATGATAATCCCTTCCACTTCACGAGATACTGTTTCACAAAAATTGGCTTTGGTGCCGCATCGGAGGAACCTTGTTCACTAGATTTTGTAGGACGCATTTCACAGTCCAATATCTTATCTATCTCATTAAGAGGACTAACCTGCAAATATAAAAAACAATTCTTCCATGTAAGAAAATAGAACCTACAACCTCCTAAAACATAATTGTGGACGATAACTTAATCTTACGCATTCAGGGCATCTCCAATTTTCCACAGACGCGTCTTTAAGAGGCGGAACTAAGCATTTAGCATGGAACGCATACGTACATGTATTGCAGCTTACAAGATTTGCACTTTCTCCACAAGCCTGGCATGCATTTTCTTTCTGCAAATTCAGAGTAACAACAAAGGATTAAAATAGACAACATAAAGCTCAACAATAAGCTAAAGATGAGAAGAAACAAACCGCATCAGTTCTGACAATAGCCTCGACTTGCTCAAAGGTCCGATCTTTTTTAGGAACGAAGTCGTCATCATCAGAATCATCTAGGTTATAAACCGGTTTCCTATCTGATCGTAAACGAAGCCGCTCCACCAAACTACTCATTTTCTGCACACAACAACATTTCTCCCATCAATTACCACAATCATACATAACCAACAACCGGTTCAGTGCCATTCCTGAGACTAAAGCAAATTATGAACTCTGCTACCTAAACAAACATCACAGTAAAATTTTCGATCCTCCAACAATCAAGAGATTGTTACTACAATAGCTACTAAACAACTCGATTCATCAATCTCTTTACCACATGAGCAAGAGAAACAAGAGAGAAATTGAAAAAACCCAAACAAACCCTAACCAAATTTACCCAAAAAAAGGAGGAAAAATGAACAATTGAACTTCGAAATGTGAGTACCCAGAACTCGAATTAATAATCTACTATTGCAATTTCATGAAAAGATCAAAACTTTGCAAGAACCCAAACATTTTCGAACTCAGTTTGTGGTAACTTGAGATAATTTGAAAGAAAGGAAGAGAAAAATAGTAACTTGAGAGAATTTAGAAGTCGAAAGCAAAGTACTTGTGGAAGATAGAGCAAAAGTGAAGCAGATAGAGAGTGTGGAAGAGAAGGAGAAGACGAACCTTTGAATTGTTGGGATCTGTTTTGCAGGAGAAGAAGCGAAACCTGAAAATCAGACACGAAGGATTTTCTTACATTTAGCTTACGAATTTTAACTTAGGGTTATTAACTTTAATACACTTCTTATGGTAAAATATTAGCTCTAATTAAATTACCTGCTCTGTAATGAATCCGGTTTATTGGTTCGATATATTTGGTTTACTCAGTTATCTAAAATTCTGCCTAATTAAACCGAATAGAAAAAATTAGCTTACAAGAAAAAATGGAAGAGGAAATTAGGAAATAAGTATTAGAGATGTTTGTACCCGACAACGTTAAAAAAAGTTTGGTTTTGTGAGTTATTATAAAAAAATCTATGCATGTATTGTTACTGCGCGTGAGAGAGGAGAAAAAAAATCTGACATTCAATAAATGTTCACCAGTTGAATTGACTTTTACTCGGCAATTAATAGGACGAAGTGACGGTTATTAAATGCGACCGACTTTAATTTGGATCTATAACAAAAACGTATGGCCCGAAATTAAAATTTTTTAACCACTAACTTAATTGCGTAGATATCTATTAATAAATTTAGCACGAAATAGTTCGAGTTATAACTCTATGAAATTTTATAGACATCTAACTAAATTTATAGATAACTATTAATTGACATGTTTATCCAAAAGAAACACATGAGGCTTGTATCGTCCATCTCCAGAGGGATATTGTTACGCTTTATAGATCTATATGTGGAGATCCAAATATTGTTGTAGATCCTTATTTGTAACGTGAAAGTTGTCTCTTCCGGCGAATAAATTTACTGTATAATTCTCTGATACGGCAGTGTAAAAAATAACCACGACGTTGTTTTCCTGCTCGGTTTGAATGAATTAGAACAGAGTTGAGAGAAAAAAAAAAGAGAGAGAGATGAACATAAGAAAAAAAATAAACATCCAAAAATCAGAAATTAAAATGAAAACAAGACATCAGGTACATAGGGTTCATTTGGGGATAAAGATGGGCGAAAATTATTGTTGTCTTAGGCATGTGACCATAATACCAAAAATTTAATTTTACTTGGATCTATGGTCTCCCAGCTAATTATCTCAAAAATCTATTTGACTAACCCACCATTGTCAAATTTTCATTATATAAACAGATTAACTTAGATATTTTTAATTATTTTTGAAATGGTATAGCTAGCATTCTTGTAAACGGAGCGGATATCCGATTTTTTAGGATATCCGCATCCGTATCCGCATCCGTATTATCCGCTAATATAGTATATGTATCCGGATCGGAAATTTCGGATATCCGGTATCCGAATATTCACTAAAAATCTGGATATCCGCGAATATTCAGAAATAAAGTTTTAAAATCCTAAATTCATTAATATCATACATAAAAAGCTTAAAATTCTCATAAAGTAGCTAGAAGTTGATCTAACATACAAATTTTTTATCAAAGTAGCAAAAAGTTCAAAAGATTCAAGTGATGTTCTTCATTTCCCTTCTTAAATTCTCTTCATAATCTGAAAAAAGAAAGAGATTAATCAACTTCTTAAATTCTTTTTAGGTTTTTGGTTTATTTTTATTTTTATCATATAATTTATTCATTAACATTGAAAATAAAATAAAAACAATTCAAAAAGTTGGGCTTACAAATTTTTTTGGGCATTGCCACAGAATAAAGTCATAAGGCCTTCAAATTACAAAATCTTATATGGGCTTAGACATACCCCTGATATCCGTTATCCGGCCCAGATTTTAAGATTATTCGTATTAGTATCCGGGATATCCGTTATTTTACTATCCGTATTGTATCCGTTTGGCCGGATATCCGTTTTTCGTATCAAAAACCGCATACGGATATTAAACTCATATAATGTATAAATAATTATTTTATTTTGTCCCAAATATGATATAAGGAATTCTCATTTTCATATGGCTGGTCTCGTTTCTAATTGGGAATCAATTATGAACCTTGAGTTGTTAAATGAATTAGATTTATGGTTGGATAATTGATTGATGTGTAGAATTTATGAATAATTGTAGCTATACATGGTTAGGGATTTGTAGCTATAAACTAGGATATGACCCGCGGTACACCGCGGGTTAATTATTTCATTTTTTTATCTTTTTATAAATTGATGAATTTGTTGTGTATAATATTTTTTGTTGTACACCGCGGGTCATATGTGTTGTATATAAAAAATAAATATTTTAAGTTGTATTTGTTTTGTTTACTGTTTAAGATTGTATAATTAAATTTAGATTTGTTAATTCTAGGATTTCACCCGTGGTATATTGTCCCGTATTAATATCGACTTAAACCCGTCCCACCATATACTCCTGTCATGTGGAATTAAACATCATTTTGTTATTTTTTTAATAACACTTTTATTTAAAAGACATATAATTCGAGTCAATTTAAAAGTTTACTTTCAAATGGTTTCCATAATATAGATTTTTAAATTAGTATGTGTTTTTGGACCAACCCATTAAAAAAATTTATAATTGTATCTTAAAATACTAAATAATTGTATTTTGATTTGTTAATTTTAGGATCTCACCCGTGGTATACTGTCTCAATTTAGATAATTATAGAAATTAAGAAAAGATCTGAATGACTCAATTTCAGGTCAGAATAAAAAAAAATGACTTGATTAAATGTGCAATTTGTTCTAAAAAAATGTTAATATAGATTACACACATACTTTTTTTTTTCATCGATTGAGTAATATATGTCTGTTTTAAAAAATTTGAATCATAACATATGCAGAAAAAAAAAAAATTATTAACTATATATATTTTATAATAATTCAAAATAATATAAATATAAGATCAAATAAAAGTGAAATAAGAATCATATATTTATGTTTAAATTAGGTAGAGAGGTTTTAGGAAAATTAGCTCAAATTTGTTATATTAGCATTAAATTATTATATTTGATTTCCTAATCTAGAAAAATTGTAAAGAATATACCATAAATAAATAGTTTAGATATAGTAATTAGTTGAGAAAATATATATAATTTAGATTTTATTATGTATTTTCGTTTTTAATTTACCAAAAAAATAAGGAAAGATCCGATTGAAGATTTCCGGGTCAAAATCACAAAAAAATTCGACCCGATTGGAAAGAGCAAATTTGTACTTCAAAAATGTTAAGTAGATATTTCACTCCAACAATATTTATTATATAAATAACTTATCGATAATTTCAACAAATTTATGATAGAACAAATTGCAATCACCACCATATTCCAAAATGCTTATTTTCATGAGATTAATCTTCCACAAACTCGACATTGTTTTGTTCAGCTTAGTGGCTAGCCAACAATGTACTAATTATCAGTCCCTATATGATCCACTTCGTATAGGGTTTTATGAAGCCTAGGAATGATAACGACTTCAAGAGGTGTGGCTTTGTGATTGACCATTCCATTGCTCTCGGTCATGTCCACATCTTGGCTCGATGGTCTTGCCAAGTCAAAGCTGTGCAAAAACCTAGCTAGGAGATACTGCACCATCCTCATACCTAGGGGGATCGCGGGGCATGACCTTCGTCCCAACCCGAACGGAAAAAACTTGTAACTCAGCCCTCCAACATCCAATTCTCTATTAGATGTCAAGAATCTCTCTGGCTCAAACTGTTCGGGGTTGGACCAAACACTTGGATCCCTATGAATCTTCCATGCACTCACCATCAATTGTGTCCCTGAATAATTAAATGAACTATTTATGTTAGAGATGATGACATTCATTAGGATCATATGTACGTAGAAAACATAACTTATGAATTTTAGTAGGTTAAATGAATTTTTGAACGAGAATAAAAGAACACTAGGTCAATTAATAAGCCATTTTACCCGCAGGCACATGACAGTTGCAACATGCAATGTCGAAATCTTCCACCACATCTCTGTAAGCAATGAGAGGGACTGGTGGGTACAGGCGAAAGGTCTCCTGAACAATGGCTTGGAGGTAAACCAAATCTTTGATGTCTAACTCTTCCACAACTCTCTCCTTTCCAATTTTGCTGTCCAGCTCCTCCTTAGCTTTCCTCAATACATGCGGGTTGTTCAAGAGCAAGGATACCGCCCAAACCAGAACCACAATGGCGGTCTCGCTCCCATTCAATACCAAGTTCTTGCACCCAAAAATGTTCACAATTAATATAAATTACTTGATTATAAACATTTATGACTAGTTCACAATTAATCTTTGATATTATAGTTTATGTGTATATATAGATCTTACGAGGCAGAGGGCTTTAATTGTCGTGTGAGTATCGCTCACACCCGGAATCTTGTCATGTCCCAATATCTTAATGAGTATATCCAAGTAGTCATTTTCACTCGCACCGTGATCACTCCTCTTGTTCTTGTGTTCTTCAACCCAACCTTCAATAACTTTATCCAACTCTTTAGCCGTTCTCTTCATTCCTCTCTTGATCTTCCACTCCATAAAACCTAGAACCGGTGTCACATCGGACAACAAATATAGTGAGAAGTAATCCAAAAACTCGCGAATCAGCTTCCCGCATCTCCTAGCTTCTTTCACTTCGCAGTTAGGGTTTCCACCAAAGTATCTCTTCCCCGCGACCATCATCAATGAGATGTTCTTAGTTAGATCTATGAACTCTTGCTTCATGTCCACCAAGACTCCTTCTTTAGGCTCACCTCTTTTCTCCCATCTAACGTATAAGTCTCTAAATGCCAAGTCAGCCTCACGTGCTCTACTAAACATGAGCATATCAACCCCAAAAAGCTCGGATGTTGCTATCTTCCGTATCTCTCTCCAGTAAAGACCATAAGGACTAAACGACAAGAACGAGTAGTTGTAGCCCAGAAGCTTAGACGCAGTAAGTCGTGGCCGTTCTAGGACCTTGTCGTGGACCGTGTAGATCTCTTTTGCGACATCTTTGCTGTTTATGATCATGACGTTGAAAGAACCAAACTTCGTCATGAACACCGGTCCATACACGTCAGCCATTGCCCCAAACGTAACGTGAGTTGGGTTTACAGTGTTATAGAACTGTGAATGGCCGAGCAATGGCCATGCTCCGGGGACCATAGGTGCTGTACTCTTCTTGTTCTTTGGACGAAGCAGAGACTTCATTAAGCATGAAACAAAGAAAATAGAGAGAGCAGAGAGAAGAAAAAGCTGGATTAGATCCATGTATGGCTGATTTGTTTGAGCTACTTACTACATTTGCTTTGGTCTCGGTTATATATATATAAGTGGTTCACCAATTCCTACATTATTTTATATGAATAATTTTGCGAAATGTTTTTTTTTGTACATTCAGTATATACAATTTGTGAAAATAGGCTTCTTTTACTACACACGTTTCCATTCATCCCTTTTATGTCCTCACCCAAACATTTTATTTAAAATGTTATAAGAATAAATTTACTTCTTTTTTCTCTTTGTTTTTAATAAACTCTTACTCTTATTCCTTTTCCCTTAAATCTTTTTGATTTGATTTATTACGACGACAACATAGTGATAAATCATGTATGTGATAGTTAATTATGTGAAATACTATTATAAAATATTTGTGAAATACGATCAAACAAAAATAATATTAGAATTTTGGTTGAGAAAATATTGCTCTAAATAGTTGAAGCTAAAAAATGTGTTATGTTGTTGGGGATGTACGGTTCCAGATTATGAACCTCTTAGTCATAAGAAAAAAAAGGTTATTTCATATCCGAATAATGGGGTTTCGTTAAATCAACTATACGTATTATTAAACTTTACATATACATACCCTAATTCATACCCTAATTTGTATCATTTTTCATGTTTTTAACTAGACGAGAAAAATATTAGAAAATTAGGTCATTGCAAACCAAACCCGACTAATAGATCCGAGAAGGATTCGTTAGGTGAATTAATTTTTTAAGAAATAAGTCCTACAATTTAGATTAATTCTGTCTGTATACACAAACTTAGGATTTTGTTTGAGTTTGGTATAGTAAATGTAATATAGTAAATGTAATGTCTCAGACCACTATTTTTAATGGGCTCTTCGTCCTCTCTTGGTCCATAGACTCATCCGTGCCCGACAGCTGGTATGTTACGTCCGAGAGGTTTTAAAGATTTGTTTATCGATTCTAAAAATCACCATATGATCTTTTTTGTGTCTTTTTCTCATTCATACGGTTCCGACAATTATTTCACAAAAGGTCACCTATCCTGAGATTTTTCCAGCTCAAACACGCTTTACTGTGGTATTCTCTCAGAATATTTGACCGAAAGATAAGTGCACTTTGGTGACATAAGTGGCCAAAATAATTTTAAAACTCTCTGCATGTACCACCATATTTTTGAAACCGAGATGTTACAATTCACCCTCACTACCTGATCGCAACGTCCTTGTTGTGGACCAAGATCATCACCCCCCCCCCCCCCCCCCCCCCCCCCAACGGTGTGAGTCATGTTGACTCTACACTCGTCTGGGTTCGGCTTTGATACCACTTATTACGACCTGGCCACCATCTTTAATGGGCCTCACGTCCTGTCGGCCCGTGGGACCACCCGTGTCCGGCGGCGGGTATATTAGGTCGTGGAGGGTTTAAAGACTTGTTTACCGATTCTAAATATCACTACATGATCTTTTCCCGTGTTTTGTCTTCACTCACATGGTTCTAACAATCATTTCTCAGAAGATAATCCATCCTAAAAAATTTCCATCTCAAACACGTTTAACTGTGGAGTTCTCTCAAAATATTTGATTGAAACGATAAGTCCATTTTATTGATATATGTGACTAAATCAATTATATTATGTTAGTTTTTTACCTACATTGCTATATTCTAAACTTATTATAATTTTTTTGTTTCTCGTTTCATTAAAAGTATGAAAATTTTTGGTGTCGTTAAGATTTGTGGGACAATACAAAATTAAATTAAAAACAATAAAGTTAGAAGAAAGAAATATTTATCTGATTTGACAACTAACGCGTGACTCTGCAAATGTTGATGATTCAACTAAGTGGGTTGGCTGACAGAATGTCGTTCAATGTATGTAAATGTCATTGTTCATTCACTCGTGAATGAGATTTTAAAATTATACGAGTTTGAATATATTTACACCGTTCACTTAACAGTTTTTATTTTAGAAGTTTGGCATCCTTTGAAGGTTTTTCCATGCATCAAATCAAAAGGTCTTGGAAGCTACGGAAAGGTTGAAGAGTCAAGATTCACCTCGAAGTGTAACAAGAGCAAAACATCTAGCTATTCGGAAGTTATGCCCCATTGTTTGGATATGAAAAAATGTTTTCCCTTGATGATCTCAATTGGCTCTCAAAGACATTGAAAAGCAAATTGATATTTTTGTTTTTCGTTGTAAATGAAAATCGTTGGATTTATCACATTTCATAAAACTAGAGGAGTTTAAAAGTTAAACTATAAAGTTTGACAGGTTAAAACATCACAATCCATGCAATTGAAGTAACCACTAAAGCGCTTTCTATCATATCATGTACTACGTCTTTAATATGCATATGGAAAGAAACCACTAAAGTGCTTTAAAGTGAGCTAATAATAACACAATGATCATGTCCAAAGAGGATCCCACCACGACATTGATTAAATATTGTCGATGTTGTTGTTGTTGTTGTCCTCAAGGAATCCCATATCATTGCTCTCTTCGTCTGGCCTACTAATAAATTCATCGCCACTTTCAAATGAACTCTCAACGGACATATTGTGTTGTTCTTGCTCTTGTGCTGACAACTTCTTTTGCTCCATATTATATATCAATTCTAGTAGACTTGATCTTTGGAGTTGCATGCCCACCAACTCTACTTGAGTTTTCGCAAGTTATGCTTGAAGCTCGTTCACTCACTTGTCTCCGCAAAAGGGAAATTGCACCCGCACATCCGTAAACCGGATCTCTCATTCTAGCTCCAGCTTCATAGACCATGCTATTAACCATATCTGTTCTTTGCGATTCTGAAAGTTCATGATTATAATAGATATTTTTACAAAGTTAACACAGTAAATCAAATTCAAGAACGAATCTTAATGGTAACCATAGTTAATCTTCATGTTTTAAATTAATTCTATAATGATTTTCGTAGGCTCAATGTTCTTTGTAATTATTTTATTTATTTATATAATTATTTATTTATTTAATTTATTTTATTTCTCCAAATCTACATGAGTTCTTGTAACTCTCTAACTTATTCTAGCGATATATAAATCTATATAGTTTATTGTGTGGTTCTTTGGTGTCTGTGGATTCGATTTCTAAATACTAATCAATATATATATATATATATATATATATATATAAGTGGTTCACCAATTCCTACATTATTTTATATGAATAATTTTGCGAAATGTTTTTTTTGTACATTCAGTATATACAATTTGTGAAAATAGGCTTCTTTTACTACACACGTTTCCATTCATCCCTTTTATGTCCTCACCCAAACATTATATTTAAAATGTTATAAGAATAAATTTACTTCTTTTTCCTCTTTGTTTTTAATAAACTCTTACTCTTAGGACCGGTTATAATTTTTTTTGGATGTTGTTTCTAACGATTTCTACTAACGTCTTGTAGCTAATTTCCTCTCCTAATAATGTCTATGCGCTAATTCACCCTAATTTTAACTCCTATCAACATCGTGACCTACAGAGACCATAATTGTAACGTGGACATGAAGCATTTCTCTTGTACATTATTACATACAATTATGGTCTCTGTAGGTCACGATGTTGTGGTCCAAATTATGGTCTCTGTAGGTCACGATGTTGTGGTCCAAATTATGGTCTCTGTAGGTCACGTGACCTGCACCGAGTTGTTGGATGACTGGTCTATTTCCTTGATCAGAGCAATAATTTTTTCCAACGTGGCCACATGTAACATGTGGTTCAAATAATACATAAAGGACAAAAGTTCTCCTTTTAAATTCACATAATTTTAAGGGATAATTGGGTGGAAGACGTTATTGGGGAAGATATTTATTTTTTTTAGTAAACTGATACAAGGTCCAGAATAACACTAATTTTAGCCCCTATTTTACCCAATTTTAACCCCATTCGCTTCTGATATTTAGACTTTAAATCGGTCCATTGTGTGAGACAAATGAATTGATGTTTGTTGTGGATGTCCAAAACATTTTGTAAATCTATGTATATATCTTGCATATTGTCTCTTCCGTCGATTAGATTGAATATCTAATAAATATTTCTGGTTACATGTATACAAATGTTAATAACGATCTATATACATGTTTTCATATATACAAATGTTAATAACGCTCCATCTACGTATTTACATATATATAAATGCTAATAACGATCTATATATATATTTACATGTACATATAGACCACACTATTTAACACCATAATTATTTCTAACGCTCTATGTATATGTTTATCTGTATACAAATGTCAAAATCGTGTAAAATATTTATTGGGTGTCCATGTAACTAGGTTAGTTGTTTAAAACATTCAAAAAACTATTTATTGAGTGTCCATGCAACTATGTTAGTTGTCAATATATATTCACATTTGAGTTAGCTCAAGTTAAGATCTGTTGCATTTATTAACGATCACTTCGTTCCTTTTGTCGACGCGGCGATGTCATTTCACCTGGCAGCATTAATTATATGTCAGTTTGTTCCTTCGGCTATCTTAAGAGACACCAATCTTCCCCACACGCATGGCCAAACGCAATATTGGTTTTTTCGTTATTAATTGAAACTTTAGGACCAGTTATATATATATTTTTTGGGTCTTGTCTCTAACGAATTCTACTAACGTCTTTTAGCTAATTTCCTCACCCAATAATGTCTCTGCGCTAATTCACCCTAATTTTAACTCGTATCAACATCGCTTAGGCGACAAAGATCTTTTTCAGATTTCAACTGTTAATTTTTTAAATCTTTTATTGAAATAATTTTGTTTTGTTTATAAGCACAATACCATATTCAAATTTGAATTATGATGTGACAGCAATAGAATAACAAATTATAATGCATAATCAAGCATATTAAAATACATGCTCCGCTGTATTACACGTGGTTCTTCAACTAATCTATATTATTAATTGAGAATCACTCAAACATAAATAACCTTATTTTGGTAGATTAATTACGAAGAATGCCATTGCAAGGATTTTTTTTAGATCTGTATTTTTTTTTAAAATATCAGACATCAATTGTTCAAACAACCATTATCTGTTCAGATAATAAAAATAAATTTTATCTATGCTAAAAAAAAAAAAAAAAAAAAAAAAAAAAAAAAAAAAAAAACAAAAAAACAAAATCCATAACGAAATCAATTTCGGCTTATGTCAATATGTATTTGGTGACCCATAACAAAATATTTCTGTTTCAGGTAATGGCCCACGAAATTAAACTTTGACTTTAGTATTAAACACCTTATGGCTTATGCTAAGTGTATATTAATTTTAAACATTTCAAATATAGTATTCTATATTTTGAAATTTTACCTTTCTATTGTTAGTACTAGGACTCCGGACCCCCGCGATGTCGCGGGGGAAAATATTTCAAAAATCGTTAAAAAAAAATATCAAACGAAAATTAATAATAACGATGGTAGATGATTAAATGTTATAACGATTTATAAAATAAACTTAAAGTTGCAATTTTTCGTGAAATAAACTAAATGTTGCAATGGTTCAACTAAACGGCTGCAATCATTTTATGAAAAATTACGATAAAAAGATGCAACCGTAAAAAATATTTACTCGGATTGCAACTTTCTCAAAAAACATAACGTAAAATAATTTTTTTAGTTTAAAAAGAAGTAAATGAAATGTTGCGATATATCAAAAGTTGTAGCGGTTTGTCAAGTTCGTCAAATAAACTAAAGATTACAATGGTTTGTAAAACAAAACCAAAAATTGCAATGATTGGTCAAATAAACCAAATGTTTCAACGGTTCAATTAAACGATTACAATCTCATTTATATGCATTTTGGTAATTAAAAATTAAAAATATTAGTTTATGAAAATTATACCGAGAGACGCGACGGTAGATAATTAGATGTTATAGCAATTTGTAAAATAAACCAAAGGTTGCAATTTTTCGTGAAATACAAAAAAAATATATATAAATCAAATGTTGCAATCGTTCGTGAAATAAACTAAATATATAAATCAAAGGTTACAATTGTTTGTGATATAAACTAAAGGTTTCAATTGTTCGTGAAATAAACTAAATATTGCAATAATTCAAATAAAAGGTTGCAACTGTTTATGAAGAGGAACAATAAAAAGAAGCAACAGCAGAAGATATTCGGATTGCAATTTTCTAAAAAACATACCCGTAAAATATAAATTTTAGTTTAAAAATTAAAAATATATCCATATGTAAACTATGAAATAAACCAATTTTATATGTAGTTTATTGGTTTACGTAAAAAAAAATTCAATAAAACAACCGTACAAAAATAACTGAAAAACAACCATAAATATTTAAAAGAAAGATTGCAATAAAAAGACACAACCGTTTAGATGTACAAATGGTATTTATTGGAAACGACATAGCCGTAAAAAAATAACCGATTAAACGAAAATTACGATAAAAAGACGCAACTAAAATAACCGTAAAAAAATAACCGATTTAAACGAAAAGTTACGATAAAAAGACGCAACCGTTCAGATGTGCAAATGGTATTTAGCCGTAAAAAAATAACCGACTAAAACGAAAATTACGATAAAAAGACGCAACCAAAATAACCGTAAAAATAACCGATTTAAACGAAAAGTTGCGATAAAAAGACGCAACCGTTCAGATGTGCAAATGGTATTTATTAGATTGCTATTATATATAGATTAAACACCTTAATTATGTTACAAACAAAAAAGAAAAATAAATTTCATTTAAAATAATACTGTTCAAATTATTTGTTTTGCACTAAAACAAACTATTTATTTTATTGTATAATACTTTTCTATTATGACAAGTGTTACATATTTTAGTAAATACATTTTTTCGCAAAATGTATAATTAATCAAACTGAAAATCAGTGTATGTAACAAAGTTTATTTTAAAAACTGATATTTTTACTATTAATTACATAAAACAAAACAATATATTTAAATTACAATTTTATGCAAATCCTATCGATTCAAAATCACAACCCGCACGTACGTGCGGGTCCGGATCTAGTACTAAATATAAGGACAAAAACTTCTTCTTTTTAGAATTATAAATTTCCGGTATCATTTTATAAGCGACAAAGATTTTTAGAGATTTTGAATTTTTGACTATTACAATTTTTTAGATTTTAACATTTACAAACACATTACCATATTAATCTATAAATTATTATAAGACAACGAAAATATAACAAATTGTTGACAGAGATAGAGGTGTGTTCAGAAAGACATCATATTATCCTCCTTTCAAAGCAAAAAAAACCCTCGATATAGAAAAAATAAAAGAGTAGCCGCTGTTTCTTCTCCTCTCCGGTGAAGGCGCGTCATCGCCGGATCTGTGAGGGAAGTGTGTATAAAAATTTCCCTTTTCGTCATAGGAGTGTAGCGAGCCCACCGGTGTTTTTCGTTGTGGTAGTTTTCTTTTGGGTTTCTTCGGGAGATGGGTTCTCAGATCTGAGGTTGGTGCCTCCGTTTTCGGTGGTTCTGGTCTCCGTGATGGCTCGACGTTGATGTCCGGGTGCAACAGTTTGTTAGCTCGCCCTTTTGTGTTTCCTCCTTGCCTTGCGCTCCTTCTGGAAGAGAGGCGGAGAAGTGTGGGAAGAGCTTCATCTCGTCCCCGTGCGTCAGTGCTTCTTTGGTGGTTTGCAGTTACGGCTTATCTCGGTGGTCCTGTCCTGCCTTGTTGATACTCTTGGTAGTTTGTGTTGTAGGTTAAGTTGGTACATTTGGCTTGCGTAGAGGTCTAGTACTGCTTGGTATAGATCTAGTAGTTTGTATTGAAGGGTTAGTTGGTGCTTTTGGCTTGGGCAGAGATTTTGTTAGGCTTGTTTTGGGTTCTAACTCTACGGCTTATTGTATGGCTTTGTTATGCTTTCCGGATTAGTGCTTTGCTCGCTTTAAATCTCTGTTTTGGGTTCCTAGTTCTTCTTCGCCGTTTGCTTCCTTTTGTTTGTGCGTATTTTTTGGTGGGCTAGGTTCGTGTTTGGGGTTTGTCATTCGGATGGTACATCGTTGCAGGTGCATCTACTAGCTCTTCTCTGAAGCCGTCTTCGGTTTTTTGTGGTCGGGTTCATGGCCGAGCAGTGGTTTCGTTCACTAGTTCTTCTCTTGCGAGGTGGTGACCGGTTCATGTTTGTAGGTGGCATTGATTGGTTCGCTTTGTCCGCGTGTAAGAGTTGGTGCTCCTCTTTGACTTATCCCCTGCCATTTTCAAGGGTTTCTCTTTGTGCCTAGTTTCGCTCGAGCTCATTTCCCTGTTGGAGGTGGCATGATGGTGTTAGTTGCTGTGCTCATTTTTCGGATTGTTCCTGATTTCTGTTCTGTCGAGTTGTTGGTGGTTGTGCCTTCGGATTCGTTCTTCTTCGGGTTCTCCGATTTGTTGGAGATTGTCTGTTTGGTTGGTTCTTCTTGAGGTTCATGTTTTTTGGTTTCAGCTATGACGTCAACCGTTTCTCTGGATTTGTTTGCGGGTTATGATGGATTCGAGTTTCAGATTTAGTTCTTAGGTTCCTTTTGGGCTTACTTTCTTGTACCTTTTTTATTATATTTTGCTTCCCTCTTTTGGGCTTAGTATTCCGGGAATATTTATGTTTTTCGCCGGCTTTGTTTCCGAAAGAGTTTCGACTCTTGTCGGCCTTGTGTTCCAAAACCGTATTCTACCTTGTAGCTCTATCTTGCATAATATATTGGAATAATTCAGACGAAAAAAAAAAAACGAATTGTTGAACTTTGAACCTTATTAAAATGAATGTTCCACTAGCTTTATTGTAGGTGGTTATTAAACGATTCTAAAACATAATATTAGGATAAAATATTCTCTCTCTAGAATGATCAGTGTTTTCACGTCTGATCTGAACCGTCCGATCCGACCGGTTATCCTGCGATCTAGACACTTCTTCGATTTGGGTTTAATACTAATATCCAGCAATTTCAAAAACGAAAAAAAAACCCACAAAAAAATCCCACAAATAAACGGCGATCCGGTTGAACCGGTCGGGACTGGATTTAACAAAATTCATTTGATTTGGTCTTTTGGAATAAAATACAAGGTTTTAAGTTTTTAGTGTATTCACTATTCAATTATTTTTAGAACCTTTTCAGTTCATCGATTCCTCTCAAACGGTTTTAGTTGGATTTTAAAAAATTAATCATTTTATTATTATTGTTAGACTTCATATTTTGTAAAACATGATATGATTTTTTTTTAATTTATAAAACTATATAATCTTTATTAATATTAAATACATTAACTAAATTTGAATCAATTGACCTGTGGTCGAATCCGATTGATTCAGTGACCCAGAAGGTAGTCCGGTTCACCGTCCAGGTCGGATTTAAACACACTGAGAATGATTTAATATACACATGTTAGGTGTTTAGGTAATTGCGTATGTAAAATATATCTTAGCCTTTATAATGTGATACTGTTTTAATACTTTTTGTATAATTTATAAGATACAAGTACAACACAATATGTCAATACTTACATTAAAACTTAATTTTTTTCAAAAATGTCATTTTCCGGTATCATTTTCCAAAAATGTCTCCTCTCTTAAACATTATAAAAAAAACACTAATAATCTTAATCTACCCAAATATATGTGTACCTTTATAAAAATATAAACAAACTACTGAAATATTTTATAAATACCTTATAAAACCTGATAAATACCATGTAAAATCTTATAAAGTACGATATAAAACTTTATAAATATTTGGATTATATTAGTTATCATTCATAAGTACCATATAATTCTTATAAATTTTCCAGATTTATTGTGTTGAATTTATAAAAATAGACAGATAACGGAGACGTTTTTTTGAAAAGATACATCAAAATAGACACATCAAAATGGACATTTCCATAAATACCCCTTAAAATTAACTTTACATGATGACATACACAAACAAACATAATTTATGTAATCAATAGTATAACAAAAAAGTTGTGTTATTCGTTAGAGATTTGCTTTTCTACATAATTGCTACTTTTTTTTTTTTTTATGTTTTATGTTTACTTGAATGGCAAAAAATTAGTGTGACAAACAATTGGATTAATTAAGTTTTTCATTTGAAAATTATTATATGAGAGAATATTATTATTAGAACTATGCTAATTCTCCAAATGTGTGCGGGTTCTTGGATTAAGCTTTTGTTCATTATAATGATTTACACGATTAAATTAATTTGATAAAGAAATCCTTCTGTTTTAATCATTTTGATGTATTTTCTCTAATTTTCGAGTAAACAATTCATCTAGTTATTTAATGAGAAATTGTTAAAAATGCCCCTTTTTCAATACCCCTTTTCAAAAATGCCCCCTTTGAGAGTCCATTTTTAAGTTTGCCCTCTTTTAATTTTTAATGACCATTTTACCCTTATTTGAAACAAAATTAGGTCCACAAAATACAAAATATTTTTTGGCGGGAAAAGTGATCCCGCAATTTTCCCGCCAAAACACTTGTAAAAAACCTTTAAAATACCTTGTAAAATTTTCCCGTAAACTTTGGGACTTTGGGGTTTTTCCAACGTGACCACATGTGGTCCAAATATATAATACATAAAGTACAACGTGACCACATTTCTCCTTTTAAATTCACATAATATCAACTCGTATTAACATGACAACATCGTTTAGGCGACGACAATCTTCACAGATTTCAACTGTTAATTCTTTTTAAATCTTTCATTCAATAATTTTGTTTTGTTTACCAGTACAATATCATTTTTAAATTTGGATTAATATATAACAGCAATAGAATAACAAATTATAATGTATAACCAGGCCGGAGCGGATCTACAGTAATATAGTAATATGGGTTAGAGCACGTACCCACACTATTGTTAATAATTGTATAATTTAGGAATCTTTGTCTACCTCATTTGGCAATCAATATATTAGACGTGATGAGTTCTATTATCTCCTTTAACATTTTTTTCTGCATTTTGTTTTGTATGTTCTCTACATTTCACTAAAAAGTGTTTGTAAAATTAGTAAATTAGCTAACAATATTATCTTATGTTGTAGTTTATTTAATGTTAAAGTCTAAAACTGTGTGATATAGTTAGAAATAATTTACAGTTTTACAAAAACTAATATATGTAACTAAGTATATTTAGAAACCAATATAAATAGTATCTTCAAAGTTTTCGGTTCTTTTTGGATTTTATATTTTTTTTTGTCAACCACACATTAATTAATAAGTAACTCCTAGATTGGTTGTCCAATTAGGAGGAGAAGAGTCTACAAAAGAAATTTCAGAAAATAAAAGTCTAGAAGAGTGGGCTAAACAGTCCGCTTTAACATTACATAAACGAAAAATAAGAGAAAGCGAGAAGAATGAGAAATAGACGCGGAGTAAACCAAACTCATCAAGCAGATTGGAGAAAGCGGGCCATTCATCAGGTGACTGTATCATCGAGACTAACTCCGAACAATCTGTTTCAAACGCCTGACAATCGATCCTTCTTGAAAGGATATTCTTCATAGCCCAAATTAAATCTTCCATCTCCGAATGAAGGGGGAGAGACATCTCCGAAAGTACTTTGCACCGAACACTTTTGGATTATATATTTTAAAATAAGATTAGAATGAAAAACTATTTTAATCATACTTTATTATATTTATTAATATTATTAACTATATATATATTGATTTGTGGGAAAATGTCATTTAAATCATCAGTTTACCATTTTCGTTGGTTTAAATCATGAACTCTAGACCTGGTGATTTAAATCCTTAATTTTATTTTAAATCGTTTGGTTTGGACCAAAAACTAGAAAAGTTTTTGAAAGAAAAAAAAGATACTGAGCTACATGAAGTATAACGGAATATATGGTTAGTTGGCTACACATGCCAAGTTTAAAAATGTACAACCAACTATACAAACTAAATATATTGCATGCCCACATATACCAGCTATATGACGACATGTGGTCAACATCACAAACATTTTATTCTGGTACACCAATCATCAAAATCCGGCGTTCACCATCATTGACCGATATTGACCGGCATTGACCAACAAAAATATTCTAAAAAATATTTTTATTTATTTTAAAAGAATTATTCTATTGAATTATTTATGTTGTTGTATAATAATAAAAAAACACATTCTATATTTAACAAAAAATATTTTGTATGATTCCAATAATTAGTTAATTTTTTCAACTTCAAAACTAAATTCAAATTGAAATAAAATAAATTTTATTAATTTTATTAGAAAAATTGAGTATATGACTCTTTAATCTAAAGTTGGCATGATAAAAAATATAAAGTTTTTTGCTAAAATCAAAATCATAATACATAGTTAAAAAAATATAGAAACCTTTACATACTATTTAGTCTAAATTTAATACATCTGTAATTTTTGTAATTAAAATTATTAAAAATCATTCTCGTAATAACGCGTAAAAACAAAAAAAAGGTTGTAATTTTTTTTTAATATATAGCAAACAGAAAATCTAACTATATTGATGTTAGCAAAAACATTTGTAAAATAATAAGTTAATATTTTTATTGACAATGTAAAAATAAGTAATTTGCTTAATTATTTTTATTTCACTTTTATTTTAGTTTTGAAATTGAAAAAACTAACTAATTATAATAATCAATGTATTAATACAAAATTTCTTTATGTTGAATATAGAATGTGATTTCTTCTTTAATTATACAGTACCATAATAGATTCAATAGAATATTAAAACAAATAAAAATAATTTTTTTGAATATTTTTGTTGGTCAATGCCGGTCAACGATGGTTAACGCCGGATTTCGATGATTAGTATACCAGAATAAGATGTTCGTGATGTTGACCACATGACATCATATAGTTGGTATATGTGAGCATGCAATACATCTAGTTCGTGTAGTTGGTTATAAATTTATAAATTTGGCATATGTAGCCATGTATTCTATTATACTTTGTGTAGCTGAATATCTATTTTCCTTTTTGAAAAATCTAAAAGTTTTTTTTATTTTTTTGAAAATTCTTTAAACTAATCGGTTCATCTTACTGAACTGAACCAAATCGAACAGGTTATCTATTTAGAAATGCTATCAGCGTTAAGCATAAACCGAGATTTAAGAACAAATAATATAAATGTCTTGTTAACTACACGAAGTATTTCTTTTTTTGTCAACTACACGAAGTATTTTCATCAATTTTTTTTTAAAACTAATAAGTTAAATAAAACTATATAATATATCAATGTAAATTATATATGTACATTATAACTATTCTAACTTTAAAATTTTAATGTAATAAAGACTAAACTAGTTCCATAAAAAATATATGTGTTCATTAAAAATTTGTTAATTAACTTAAACCTATAATGAACATGTATAATTTAATTAAGTGACACTTTTAAAAATTTAGTTAAATTAATTTCATATAAAACATATGTGTGCATTAAAAATTAGTTAATTAATTTAACTTAAAATTATAAGGGATACTGCATATGTAGAATTTAAACTTTAAAAGTTATAATGCATATATATAATTAACAATAGTGTATTATTTACTTTTAGTTATTTTTTCATTTTGTAATTTAGTTTTAAAAAAATGATGGAAATATTTCGTGTAGTTAACAATACATTTATATTATCTGGAAATGATGGTTATGGTATATATAATTTACATTGATATATTATATAGTTTTATTTAACTTATAGTGATGTATAATTTAACTAAGTGACTATTATAAATTTTTAACAATTTAATATAATAAATATTAAATTAGTTAAATTAATTTAACTTAAAAGTATAATGCATTAAAAGTTATAATATATATATATATATATAATTTATAATAGTGTAATATTTACTTTTTAGTTACTTTTGATTTGTTGGGTCGGGTTATATTTACCCCAACTCATACACCGGATATTCCATATATAATAATTTAGATATTTAGAAGATTTGATTAAGATTTATAATTATGATTCTCCTATCATCTTTGTTTGATTTGTTTTTAACTGTTTTGAATCATCATATAATACATAAAGTTAGAAAAAAAATTAATTTTTTTCTTCTGCATATACTGTGATTCGAAATTTTAAAAACGGACATATATTATCCAATTGACGAAAATGTGTGTTCAACGTTCTACATCGATTAAAATATTTAAGCAATGATTCAGAATCATATCATAAATAAGAACATTAATAAAATAAATGAGTTTTTTGGCCGGACGGGTTTGGCGGGACGGGTTTTTGAATCAACAATAATAAAAAGATTAAAATATCATTAATTCGCCGCTTCAATACGGATTAAATCCTTTTTTTTTAATACCACAAATATTTGACATATTAAATCAGTCTCATTTAGAAAAGATTGTATAAAACCAAAAATTATCCCGTGGTATAATGTTACTTAATAACAATATTTATAAAATTTAAAAATATCATTAACATGCCATTTTAATACATATTAAATCTTTAGTTTATTAAAATATAAATGTCTTAGAGAATAATATGATTTGTAAACTTTTATATATAATAAATAATCATTAAATTTTAAAATAAAAACAAATCACGGGACGGGTTAAGAAATTACGGAACATGTTATATTTCGGAAATAATTTATATGGCGGACGAATTTGAATCAATATTTATATACCGCTTTAATACGGGTTAAATCATCAGTTTATTAATAATTGTCTCGTGGACTCGTGGTATACCGTTACTTAATAACAATTGTAAACTATAATATAAATAAATATGTTATAAGGAGAAACAATTTACAAAATATTTTTATACTAACTTTAAAATTAAATCATCCCGCGGTGTACCGCGGGTTAAAATCTAGTTACTAAGTAAAATACTATTTTAAATTGGTCCCGAAAAGAGAGTGATCGATTTTCCGGATTAGGCTAGTTTTGTTCTAATCTGACAGATGGAACGCAAGACATGGGAGCTGCTAATCTTCGAAGAAACTTAACCTCACTTCACTCAAAGGTCAAAGCATTAATTTGGGCGATGAGATGTATGATCGGCCAAGACAAGAGAGAAGTAGTTTTCCTTACAGACTGCTCTGACCTGGTGAAGACGGATGTGAAAGCGGATAAACTGGCTCGAACTGTTCGTACTCAGCCGCATCTTATCACCTATGTAAACAATTGTCCCCAACATTAGCTTATTTAAGTCAATCTAATATAGCTGTTGACAAAAAAAAAAAAAAAAAAAAAAATTGTGGATAATTTTTAGTGTCATTCGATAAGTATATTTATACAATAAACCACTATAAATAAATATTATTAGGACTAATTTTGTTTAACCGATAGATTAATAATGTTTAATTTAAAGAGAGATTTTCTTATAATTAATCCATTATTCATATGAGATTATAGTATGCAATATATAAGTTTAGAGTATATACAAGACCATGCCTAGAGATTTGGTGGCTTAAAGCATTAAAAAAAAATATATATTATATACATTTTCGTGATAAAATGTTTTATAACTTATAATTAAAATTTAACATATTATTTTGTAATAAAATAGAAATACTTAACACTTAACACTATTTTTTAATCTATGAAAACAAAATATTGTACTAACTACTATAAATATATAATTTTATACTATTTTCACAATCTATTTTCTTAGTTAATACTATTTTTTATCTATGAAAGTACTAAAATTCGAAATACTACATTGTAAAGTACTAGAGATAACAGTCCTTTTAACATGTTAAACAAAATTTCAAACCTAAGAAAATAGCAGTTAATATTGAGGGACCTAAGGAAAATACCTTTTTCTCATAGGCACACTTAGGGCTGTCAAAATGGGTTAAGAGTCATGGATCAACTCAACTCAACTCAACTCAACCTATGAACCTAATGAATTGAAAATTTTGACTCAAATGAGTTGATAGATCAAATGAGTTATTGGGTCAAATGGATTAATGAATGAGATGAGATGGGTTGTAATGGGTCAATGGTTTACCCATTTAACCCATCATTATTTTTTAAAATTAAATCAAACTAATTCAAATCTCTAAACCGATATCAATTTGAGTCTAACCAAAACTTCTAAACCGATTGAATATAATCCTTAATTTTTCCGCTAAAAATATGAATACATAATTTTTCCGCCAAAAACGTAAATTCGCTATTTTTCCGCCAAAAACGTAAATACGTGATTTTCCCACCAAAAGCGTAATCCACAATTTTTCCGCCAAAACGTAAATCCGTCATTTTTCCGCAAAAAAACGTAAATCCGCAATTTTTCCGCCAAAAACGTAAATTCATAATTTTTCCGCAAAAAACGTAAATCCATTATTTTCCTGCCAAAATTTTTTTACAGTTTTTAACCAAACACGAGAATGTGCAATTTTTTCGCCAAACATGTAAATCCATGATTATTATTATTATTATTATTATTATTATTATTTTGTTTTATTATAATTATTAATTAATTTATTTATTACATTAATGGGTTAATCAAATTAAATGAGTTCATGGATTGACTTAACTTATTTGCTAAATGGTTTCGACCTAGAATAATAAGCTCATGGGGATTCCGTAAATATTCCATTCCAAAAATCAAAAATGACTCAACTTATTTAACTCTAAACTCATTGGGTAATTAGTTGAGTTGGATTGGGTTAACCATTTTGACATCTCTATGCACACGCTGAATATATAAGAGATGTTGTTAATAACAATTTGTTATTATCTACATATGTTTACTTAAAAGTTTATAGAAATATATATTATATCGAATTTTGAAATTTTTACACTAACTAGTTGGGATCAGAACAATTTTTTTGTTTTGTTTTTGATGACAGCCAGAACAAAAGTTTAACAATATCATTCATTTATTATATTATGTAAAAACCAACGACCCCGGCAGTTCACTATATATAAACAGCATCGAGAGGTTAAAAGATCTTAACATTATACATTCTAACATTGGTAAGATGTCAAACCAAAGAAAACCAATCCTTCCTCTATTACTTGAAAAGAAACCAGTTG
Organism: Arabidopsis arenosa; assembly: GCA_905216605.1. NCBI lineage: Eukaryota > Viridiplantae > Streptophyta > Magnoliopsida > Brassicales > Brassicaceae > Arabidopsis > Arabidopsis arenosa. The sequence goes on along the minus strand of LR999454.1, from coordinate 2,789,945 downwards.
AGCTTGTTAAACCCGCAAAACACACTTCTTGTGAAACTCTCTCCCTTTCTACTTTAGACAACGATCTTTTCAATGAAGTTATGTACGCAACGATCTACGTTTTCAAAGCAAACCAAAAGAACCTAAATGATCCTGTCTCTTTGCTTAGGAAGGCTTTGTCCGAACTTCTTGTGCATTACTATCCTCTTTCAGGCAAGCTGATGAGAGATGAGAGTAATGGAAAGCTTCAGTTGGTTTATCTCGGTGAGGGAGTTCCATTTCAAGTGGCTACATCAACTCTAGACCTCTCCTCTCTAATTAAACTATATAGAAAACCTCGATGACCAAGTTGCATTGCGGCTTGTGCCTGATATCGAAATCGACTACGAAAGCAACGTTTGTTACCACCCTCTAGCTTTGCAGGTAGCTTTTCATTTTCTTCATTGTATCAATAACATTTTTTTTTTTTTGAATACTTTTGTATCAATAACATTGTATCAATAACATTTTTTTTTTTTGAATACTTTTGTATCAATAACATTGTATCTATATTTTTTTTTTCAATACATAATAATTAAGATAATATATTGTTCCCTTTCTTTCTTTTGAAGGTTACCAAGTTTGCCTGTGGAGGATTCACCATTGGCACCGCACTGACACACGCTGGGTGTGACGGATACGGTGTGGCTCAGATCATCCATGCCTTGACCGAGTTGGCTGCCGGAAAGACTGAGCCATCGGTGAAGCCAGTGTGGCAGAGAGAGCGGCTTGTCGGAAAAATTGACAATAAACCAGGCAAAGTGCCCGGTAGCCACATTGATGGTCTTTTGGCCACCTCACCATATTTGCCAACTACTGATGTCGTATGTTATTTTGTCAAATTTAATTTTATATCATATTATAAGTTATGATTTTATTAGCTCATTTAGCTTTTAGATTTGTAGTTATATAGAAGAATTGTATATATTAGGTGGATGATCTTAATTTATTTAGCTCATTTTTTTAATAATTACAAGGTAAATGATTTTATTTTATTTATTATCCAACAGGTCACGGAGATAATAAACATTCCCGCTGGAGATATTAAAAGGCTTAAAGACTCTTTGATGAGGGAATGTGAGTACCTTAAAGAGAGTTTCACTACTTATGAAGTACTAAGTTCTTACGTATGGAAATTAAGATCTCGAGCTCTAAAACTAAACCCTGACGGGATCACTGTCCTTGGCGTGGCTGTTGGAATCCGACATGTTTTGGACCCACCACTTCCTAAAGGATACTACGGTAACGCGTACATAGACGTCTACGTGGAGCTAACCGTGAGAGAACTCGAAGAATCATCAATCTTTAACATCGCGAGTCGTGTGAAGAAAGCGAAGAAAACAGCCTATGAAAAGGGGTATATTGAGGAAGAGCTAACTAACACGGAGAGATTGATGAGGGATGATGCGATGTTCGAAGGGGTAAGCGATGGATTATTTTTCTTGACGGATTGGAGGAATATTGGTTGGTTCGGATCGATGGATTTCGGTTGGGATGAGCCAGTGAATTTACGGCCATTGACCCAACGGGAGAGCACAGTGCACGTAGGGATGGTCTTGAAACCTTCAAAATTGGATCCATCAATGGAAGGTGGAGTTAAAGTGATCATGAAGTTGCCGAGAGACGCAATGGTTGAATTCAAGCGAGAGATGGCAGCTATGAACAAACTTTATTTTGGTGATACCAACTAAATTAATTAGTTGGTACCGGAGTGAATTTCTGTGTTTGTTAATGAATGCTTTTAAATTAATGTCAGTGAATAATGGATGAATATATGTAATGTTCAATATCATAATGTAATACTTGATCTGTTCATGTCATGAATAATGAATAATGAAGTTCGGTATTTCCATTCGATTTTAGAAATACTAAAAAGTAGTGTTCTAAAGAGCGGTCTACGCGGTAGTTTAGGACCCGACTAGAGGCTAGGCGCTCATGGGACGCCTAGATAACCGCTTCGACCGCCTAAAATAGCATAAATCTCATTTTAGTGTATTTTTCCAATTTCTAACTACATATATTTAAATTTATAAGTTTTACCTTCATATAAATGGTTATAAATGTTTATATGTTGTTTGATATAAATTAAAGAAATTTTTTGTCTACTTCTTGTTTACGATTTCATATATTTATTTTTCTAATATATATATAGTTTGATATGATTTTTTCTATGATATCATATTTATAATATTTTATGTGAAAATGCATAAAATCTCGCCTAGGCTCCGATTAGGAGTTCTAGGCGCTAGGCGTTGGTTCACTGTTCGTTTAGCGCTTAACGCTTTCTTGAACATAGTAAAAACACATTGACATGTTTTTAAATATTTCATCAGATATAGTTTTTAAATTAATCAGTTTGTGTTTTCCTTTTTTGCTCTTGTGTCCTTTTAGTGTGTTTAACATGTAGCTGATCTGAGAAAAAGAAAACATGAAGCTGATGTCTCTTTGTGTATGCAGAAACACATTTACATTAGATATACCTCCTATTGTACTGTTAATTTTTTTTTTTTAGTAAGCATAAAAAGAGTTGAAAAACATCACTATATACACAGCATAAAAACCAAATAAGTGCAGTCTGATGTTTTATCTTGATTTTTATTTCTTTTTGATCAATTTTAATACTATATATTCTTTTTATACTGTTATACCAAAAGAATCAAACGGTTGTGCTGAAAGCTAAATGAGAAGTTACATTATGACATCAGTATATGCCAGCAAACGATCATCATATCCTGTGAGCCTTGGTATCACATCCTCAAAAGTGGGAGAAGGAAAAGGTCCATAGAACTTTCAATAGATGTCTTAAAAGATTCATATTCCCTACCAAGACCATGTAAAGCAGCAAAAATCTTCATTTCATATAAGGTTTGAAATATGAAACTCTTCTTAATCCTTATCCTTCAACGATTACAATATTTCCAAGCCCTAACAATGGAGATTTGTTCAAGATATCTCCTAACTCTCCTCTAACAAACCAAACGTTTGTTACGTAGTTTTGATAAGTTGCAGGAACTAGAGGCCTCACACCGGGTGCGGGGGTTCTGATCGGTCTCTGGAGAAGGCTTCATACCAGCCACTGTGGTTGAGGCCGGTCCCAAGGGTCAGCTTCCCACCGGTCATACTCCTTGTGATTGGTCTCAGATAGGTTGTCTTCAATCGGGTGTAGAATCCTTTTGGTAGACAGTATTGACTTTATTCTTTCACCATAGTACTCTTGACTCTTCTACCTTTCCATAGAGTCCAAGATCTCTCAATTCGGTGTCTGGGAAGGCCTCCAACGAATGCCAAACTTCTAGAGCTTGTCCTAAAATGGGTCCTTTTTCCTTAAAACTCTCATAAAATTTTAACTCCATAAATACTTGAATATCTCTTCTTTAGCCTTGAAATGACACCAAATGCTTCCTAAATCATAAAAAAACAATAGCTAAAACGGGCGAAAATACGATGTTAATTATCATCTATCCGGGTAGTAAGTCCTTGAACATACTTTGGTCCATTGCTTGAGTTGTACACATAGTTGTCTGATGTGGCTGCGGCTTGTTTTGGCAAACGTGGAAGCAAGAGTCTCCAAGGCTTGAGAGGAAGTAGTGGTGCGTGATACCACTGGCTGAACCGGAGGAGTGATAGCTCCTAGCAAGGCACTATAAAGGAGTTTGTCTTGTCTCTTCCAAAAGGTAAACTCCGGATTGACAGTGACCGCGTAATGGACAGTTAGTGTTGGAGGTGGGATAACGGTGGAGCCGTCAAGGTAGCCGGCGAGTTTGTAGCCATCGAGCGAAGCGTAGAATTGGAGACTCCACATCAGGTAGTTGGTGGAGTTGAGCTTGGTGATATTTGCAGTGTTGATGTTGTAAAGTGTTGGAGTGTTGGTGACGATTTCTTCACCAATAGTAGCAAATGGGCCATTGGCTGAAGTTGTCATTATGACGGCGGTGGAGTTTTATGTAATTAAACGAAGAAAAATATATTGATTTAGGTTGGATCAGGACTCTGATACCATATAAGATGATAATGATTTGTATTTCTTGTATATTGATAATGGTTACACGTGAGGCTTTTATATATACAGACTCTAAAGATGTAACAATAGAAACCTAAATACTATGTCTAGATAATGGGAGCAATCAAAGGGATTGAAGATTGTGATTATTTTGATTGACTTGATTCTCACGATTATCCTTAATACACTATACCTCTCCCAATTCCACTATTTTCCGGCCAAATTCTTCCATTAAAATCGCAGAAAACCAAAACTCTTTGGTCACTCTGGCCATCAGTCAGGCCGTTGATCATGGGTCATGGCATCGTCTTTCCTCTTTCTTTCCCATTCATTTCTATGCGCCGCTTCTCTACTAGCACCGCAGCTCTTGTTTATGGTCGGTTACATATTGGTTTTTAGTTTGTTTCATTGTTACTATGTCGATTTTGATCATGAAGTGATATTTTTAACACATTCTATAGTTTTGTTTTATTTATTTTACCGAGTCTTTTATCCGGGAACAAATCGTTCTCGGTATAAATAAGTCATTTAGGAATTTGGATTTGCAGAGCAGAAGTGAACATAACAAAAAGAAAATGGGCCGAAAAACAGCGGAAAAAAAAATTCATTAAGAGGCCCGTTCGGTAGAGCCTGGCATCGATCAATAAAGAAACGCTCGAACCCGTTGGAAGCCTAGAGTACACGCCTTGTTTTTAGATTTTAACAAGTATTAGATTTTTATTAATCTTTTATTTAATTACTTGTGTATCGTTCACACACAATACCATATTTTTCTGAATTATAATGTGACATCAATAATATAACAAATTGATGATGAATTAGAAGCATGATCTTATAGATACAAGCATAAAGCCTATAAAATGCATGCTCCGCTGTATTACATGTGGTTCAAAAGCAACAATATAAATACAAAATATAAGGACAACAAAATCATCCTTTCGAATCATAAATTATCAACCCCATATCAACAACTTTGAGGCGACAAAAAAATGATACATATTTTGAGATTTTCGTATAACCTATTTTGGATCGTTCCCAAAATATCACGATATTAATCTCAATTATTATATAACAGCGATACTATAACAAACTAACATCACCATTTTGGTGAGAATCTTTATTTCTTAATATTAATAGCAGATATCGGATTTCAAAAACCATAAAAGTAATAGTTGAAAAGGTGGAAAAGAGACAATGATGAAATCGGTTGCTTTGGCGTTTCCAACCTATGTTATGTCTTGTTTTAAACTCCCTCAAGAGCTAACATCTAAGCTAACAAGTGCAATATCTAATTATTGGTGGAGTTCTAATGGGAAGGACCGTGGTATCCATTCGATATATTGTGTATGGATAAAGAAAAAGGAGGTTTGAGCTTTCATTCTCTAGATACTTTTAATGATGCTATGTTGGCTAAACAATATTGGAGATTAATCCATTACCCGGATTCTTTAGTAGCGCGAGTGCTAAAAGGTAGATATTTCAGGAATGTTCATCCTTTGAATGCAAAAAAACCAAACTCTCCATCATTTGGATGGAAGAGTATTTTTTCGACAAAAAGGATTGTCGAAATGGGTGCAAGATGGTCAATAGGTTCGGGTTTCAATATATCGTTTTGGCGAGATCCTTGGATTCCAGAGGATAATCCTAGGCCCGCAAGGGGAAGGGGAAATTTATTACTTCCAAGTCTGATGGTTAACCATTTAATTAATCCGGTTACTAAAGAGTGGCACCTTCCTCTTCTACAAGAAGTTTTGGATCCGCTTGATATACAAATCATTAGAGGAATGACTTTTAGTCAGAATTATAGGCCAGATAGGCTTATTTGGCATTATACAAATTCAGGGAAATATACAGTAAAGTCTGGATATCGACTTGCTCGAAAGATGTGTGAGACGGTAGAATGGGGACCAAATTTTAAAATTTTACAAGCTCAAGCGTGGAAAGTCAAATCTCCTCCAAAGATAAAACATTTCTTATGGCAAATCGCTTCGGGATCTATGGCAGTTACCTCAAAATTAGTACAACGAGGGATTAGGGGTGAGCTGGCAGAGGAAACTATAAATCATGCTTTATTTGAGTGTTCTCATTCTCTAAAAATATGGGAATTATCCGCGGTGCCTTCGGTTCCAGGCTGCTTTCCTCTAAGTTCGGAACTTTCAAATCTAGATTGCCTTTATTGGAGAATACCACCTCCTCGAGAAGGGGGAAAATACAAATTGTTATGCGTGGATTTTGTGGTTCATATGGAAAGATAGGAATAAAAAAGTTTTTAAAGGAATACAATCAGATCCCACAGATATTTTAAATCACGCTTTGAGTGAGAAATTACTGTGGGAAGAAGCTCAAGTGGAGCCGATCGACAATAATACATTAACAGAAATTTCGGAACCCCCAATCCAATCATTACGATGTCGAATTGATGGTTCATGGAAAGCTTCGGATCCAACTATGGGTTTAGGATGGTGGTGTTTTCAGGAGACCGCTCAAACTATACTGCTTGGTGCCAAGTGCCTTAGAAGATCACCCTCGCCCCTTCATTCGGAGTTGGAAGCTTTAATTAGGGCCATGAAGAATATCCTTTCAAGAAGGATTGCTTGTCAGGCGTTTGAATCAGATTGTTCAGAATTGGTTTCGATGGTACAGTCACCTTATGAATGGCCAGCTTTCTCTAACCTTCTAGACGAGTTTGGTTTGCTACGTGTTTCCTTTCCCTCTTTCTCACTTTCCCTTATTCCTCGTTCTTGTAATTTAAAAACGGACTGTTTAGCCCGCTCTTCTAGACTTTTATTTTCTGAAACTACTTTTAAACATTTCTCCTCCTAATTGGGTAACCAACTATGGAGCTTTTTAATAAATGTGTGGTTGACAAAAAAAAAAAAAAAGTAATAGTTGAAATTTTAACAAATTCTTTGGTGTGATACTTTTGTCATAATATATATTACTCTGTTTTTAATTAATATAATTTTTAAGCTTTATTAAAAATTTAAATAATTATAAATGCATTATTTTTTGTGATTAACCAGTTTACTATTATTCATTAATAACTAATAAAAAATATTTAGGAAACCTAAAAGTAAATATATTCTTGCAACAAAGTTTTCTCTAAAATTTGGATTAATAAGGAATAGATGAAATATCTTTCAGAGTTATTTAATATCAAGAGAAAATTAATAGAAATGCAATAAAATCTTTTGAAACTTTTGAGAAATGTCACATTTCGGCTTTCTCATTTGGGTTCGGCTCTGATACCACTTGTAACGCCCTACCGTCATTTTTAATGGGCACGTCTTCTCTCGGTCCGTGCGCCAACAATCTTTTGATAGTCGGTTCGCTACGTCTGTGAGGCTTTAAAGACTTGTTTACCGACCCTACAAATCACAGCATGATATTTTTCTTTGTTTTGTCTTCACTCACACGGTTCCGACAATTATTTCCTAGAAGGTCATTCATCTTGAAACTGCTCCACCTCAAGCACGCTTATCTATGGAGTTTTTTCCAGATGTTTAACTGAAAAGATAAGTGCACTTTGGAGACATAAATAACCAAATATATTCTTTTATACCCTCCTCATGCACCACCATATTTCTTGTAATCGGGGCGTTACAATTCACCCCTACTAATAGACCGCAACGTCCTCGTTGCACACCAAGATCGTCACTCCTAACTGTGTTAGCCCTCTTGACTCTACACTCATCTTTTTGTTAAATTTAATTAATTAAAAAAATTAAAATCTGCATATCGGACGGGTCCTAATCTAGTTTAATATAAAAATAACATATTTCTATCTACTAATAATAGCAATATTTACACAAATATATATATATATATATAACAGTTTATGAAAAAATAACAGTTAAAATCCGTAAAGATCGTCGGCTCGTGGCCTTAAACATTGTTGATACGGGTTGTGATTATATGATTCTAAAGAGAGTTTTTTGTCTATATATATAACAGTTGAACCATGTGATGCGTTGGAAACATGTATTGTCATAATTCATAAACCATGCAAATTGATTCAATGAAGCGCTCATATATTCTCAACGCTTTCAGTTGCTCCACCGTCAATCATCCCATATAAGAAGTCTATGATGACTCTATGTTGAGTAATGCTTATTTTGTATTAAAACCAAGTAAGAAAATCAAAGAAGCTAAACAAGATAGAATTAGTCTCCTTAAGCTATTGGAGTTGTTCGAGTCTAGTAAAAATTAAGACTAGTGGGAGTGGTTGTGTAGTTGTTAGTAAAATCAGAGAGTAGCTAGTTAGCTTACTCTCTATATAAGTTTGTATGTGTTATGGTGTGGAAGTGTAACGAAAATATGTACTAGTTTTCTATATCTCAATCCTCTCAAGAACTTTCACAAACATTGTCCGAACAAACACTTGAAACAGAGAGATGCGGAGCAAGAAGAAACTGAAAGTTGTATTATTATACAACAAACACTCTAAGCTTAAAAACTGAAAACTTTCATTCGGCGTCCTAATTTACAAGGTTTGGAACTTATCATTAGAGAAGGATAAAGAAAAGACCAGATAACAAGTAAACAATTTTCGATGAGTTTAGCCAGTAAAATTACCAAGTGTCGTTAGCTCAACTGGTAAAGACTCTAGGCAAAACTTAGAGGTCGCCGGTTCGAGTGACGCTTGTGACGAAACTAATTCTATATACTTAATTAGTTTTCGAGGATGATTATTTCTACGCAGCAGACGGTTTCCACATCTTGATGCCTTGCAACATTTAAAACACACTTCCTTCAAATATTGCCTTGGTCTAAAAGAGTTTTTATTTATTTTGGGGTTCTAGAGAATTTTGAGATTTAGTAAGCTTTTAATGGATCAAATAGTCTTCTTTGAGTTATAAATAACTAATTTTTTTTTTTTTTTTTTTGTCATCCGAAATTAATTAGAACTCAAAAGAGCCATTCCTGTGGAATGTTGTTTACAAATGTGATATGAAGCGGTTCTGTACGAATTTTTCGTGCCAGATGATCCACTTTTACATTAGCATTGCGAGAAATTAAAGATAAAGAGAATGATGAGAATTCTTCCTTGTCGCTCTGAAATTTCTCCAAGTACACTGAAAACGCCGGCCATTCGGTTGGAGAAGACACCAGAATCTCACAAAGATAACTAATTTTTTTTCTTATTGACATTTTTACTAAATAAGATGTTTGGGTGAGGATATAAAAGAGATGCATTGAAACGTGTATAGTAAAATAGGCCTATTCTCACAATTATAGTGAATGTACCAGTACCAGAATCACAATTATGTTTAAGAAAAACATCCATTTCGCAAAATAATTCTAAAAACGAAATATTTATAAAATAATGTAGGAGTTGGTGACCACTTATATATATAATAAAGCCTTGCAACAAGTAGTCAGTACCTCAAACAAAAATCAGATCAGCCATACATGGATCTACCTCAGCTTTTTCTTCTCTCTGCTCTCTTTATTTTCTCTGTTTCATACTTAATAAAGTCTCTGCTTCGTCCCAAGAACAAGAAGACTACGGCACCTATGATCCCCGGAGCCTGGCCATTGCTCGGCCATTTACATTTATTTGACACCGTAAACCCAACTCACGTTACGTTTGGGGAAATGGCTGACGTCTATGGACCGGTGTTCATGGCAAAGCTTGGCTCTCTCAACGTCATGGTCATAAACAGCAAAGAGGTCGCCAAAGAGATCTACACGGTCCACGACAAGCTACTAGAACGGCCAGAACTTACCGCGTCTAAGATTCTTGGCTACAACGACTCGTTCTTGACCTTTAGTCCTTATGGTCTTTACTGGAGAGAGATGCGGAAGATCGCAGCATCCGAGCTTTTTTCGACCTCGGGAATTGATATGCTCATGTTTAGTAGAGCACGTGAAGCTGACTTGGCATTTGGAAATTTATACGGTAGGTGGGAGCAAAGAGGTAAGCCTAAAGAAGGAGTCTTGGTGGATATGAAGCAAGAGTTCATAGATCTAACTGCCAACATCTCGTTAATGATGGTCGCGGGGAAGAGATACTTTGGTGAAAACCCTAACTGCGAAGTGAAAGAAGCTAGGAGATGCGGGAAGCTGATTCGCGAGTTTTTGGATTATTTCTCACTATTTTTGTTGTCTGATGTGGCACCGGTTCTAGGTTTGTTGGAGTGGAAGATCAAGAGAGGAATGAAGAGAACGGCTAAAGAGTTAGATAAAATTACTGAAGTTTGGGTTGAAGAACACAAGAACAAGAGGAGAGATCACGGTAGGAGTGAAACTGACTACTTGGATATACTCATTGAGACATTGGGAGGAGACAAGATTCCGGGTTTGAGCGATACTCACACGAAAATCAAAGCCCTCTGCCTCGTAAGACCTATATACATAAACTATAATATCAAATTACGGGTTGGACTAGTCATACATGTTTATAATCAAGTAATTTATATTAATTGTGAACATTTTTGGGTGCAAGAACTTGGTATTGGCTGGGAGCGAGACGGCCATTGTGGTTCTGGTTTGGGCGGTATCCTTGCTCTTGAACAATCCGCATGTATTGAGGAAAGCTCAGGAGGAGCTGGACAGTAAAATCGGAAAAGAGAGAGTTGTGGAAGAGTTAGATATCAAAGATTTGGTTTACCTCCAAGCCATTGTCAAGGAGACATTTCGCCTGTATCCACCAGTCCCTCTCATTGCTTATAGAGATGTGATGGAAGATTTCGACATTGCATGTTGCAACTGTCATGTGCCTGCAGGTAATCAAAGTGATTAAATGGCTTAACTAACCTAATATTTTTTTTTCGTTTAGAATCTCACATAAAACTAGTAAATTTCATAAGTTACCAAGTGCCAATAGCTCAATTGGTAAAATATTTGAAGCAAAGTTTACAAATCGCTAGTTTGAATGACATTTGGGAGAGAACCATATTAAATGCTCTGGTCCCCGGCCTGAAAGGATGTACGAGTATAGCCCCAGAATTTCTTAGTACTTCAAAAAAATCATGTTACTTTTTCTACGTACATTACCAATTAATCTGAGATTAAAGTTCAACAAATATGATCATAATGAATGTTATCATTTCTAACATAAATAGTTCATTTAACTATTCAGGGACACAATTGATGGTGAGTGCATGGAAGATTCATAGGGATCCAAGTGTTTGGTCCAACCCCGAACAGTTTGAGCCAGAGAGATTCTTGACTTCTAATAGAGAAGTGGACGTTGGTGGGCAGAGTTACAAGTTTTTTCCGTTCGGTTTGGGACGAAGGTCATGCCCCGCGATCCCTCTAGGTATGAAGATGGTGCACTATCTCCTAGCTAGGTTTTTGCACAGCTTTGACTTGGCGAGACCATCGAGCCAAGATGTGGACATGACAGAGAGCAATGGATTGGTCAATCACAAAGCCAATCCTCTTGAAGTCTTTATCACTCCTAGGCTTCATAAATCCATATACGAAGTTGATCACATAGGGATTGATAATTAGTACATTGTTCGTTGGCCACTGAGCTAAACAAAAGAATGTCGAGGTCGTTCCATGATTCCAAATTTGTTATGCTATTTGTGGAAGATTAATCCCATGAAAATAAAAGCATTTTGAATATGCTGGTGACCACAATTTGTTGTATCATAAATTTGTTGAAATAATCGAAAACGTATTTATGATATAAATATTATTGGAGTGAATTTTGACTTAGGATATCCATCACCAAAGCCAATCCAATCAAAAATGGCCTAGGGCTAGATTGGACCCCGAGACATGACGGAGCTGTGAAGAGCACCTTCATGCATAAGTCAAAAGCAGAGAATTATCATATGATAAAGTATATATAGTGATGATGGTCTCTCGCCTACTTTGGTCTCTCACCTACAAAAGTTAGTCACCAAATTAATCTCATTGATCTCTCGCATTCTCATGCATTCTCAAGTGGATATTGTCTCATTCGTTAGTGTGAATTTACCAGATCACAACTTCTTTCATGTTCTATGTTTATTTTAGGGGCAAAATATTTATGTGGCAAACAATTAGATTCGTTAAGTTTTACATTTTTCTTTTTCAGTTTTGTCTTCTAAACCTATTTTGGTACCAATATTGGAAAAGGAAAAAATATCGGATCAAACATAAAGAGAATAAATAATGGTTATGGTGGTACTTACGTCACTTAGGTTTGTTTTTGCATTTTACCATGAAAATTCATTTTTTCGGAGGGATGGGCGATCGGAAACTTTAGTCCGGCTCGGCTCAAAATTTCAGTGTCTTCGGTTAGGAAAAATGTGCCAAAATTAACTTGATTCGAACTTTGTTCAGTTCGGTTCACTCCAAATGTGAAAAAATTTGGTTCGGTTCGTGTCATAATTATTGGCACCACATTTGTTTTTCCAACCAAACATTAATTAAACTAACTATAAAATTATTGGTACCATATTGAAACCAAAGCAATGTTCCATTTTTTTGTTGGAAAAATCCTATAACTGTTTCAATAATTTTGGTACATTCGTTTATAAATTTTGGTACATTTAGAAAGCTTGGTTTGGTTCAATAGTTTGTTTTGAACATTTAAAAAATGGAAAAATCTAAAAGTTTTTGTTTTTTTTTGAAAATTCTTTGAACTGATCGGTTCATCTTAAAATTACGATTGGCTTTTAAGCTTAAACCGAGATTTAAACACACCTCTATTTTATAATTTAACCATCAACAAAAGGCATAGATAGAAACTCTAGTAGTTTAGTTATTTTCTAAGACCGAAAAATGTCATCCAAATATTGAAACTTTTTAAAAACATTTACCAAAAGTTGCAAATCAGTTGCATCCTAAATTTATCTTTTATAAAATTTTATTGTGTTTTTCTAATAATTTTTTGAATTATCTAATATTTAAAATAAAATGAACTTAAAGCATGTTATTGAAACAAAACTTTCTTTAAATACACTAATGATAGGACAAACCATAGGTGTTTTAAAGAAATATTAATAAGTTTAATTACGTGGCATGTACATTAAGTTATTACAATTATGGTAGGTCTCTGTAGGTTACGTGACCTGCACCGAGTTGGTGGATGACTGGGCTAGCTTTTTCCTTGATCAGAGCAATAATTTTTTCCAACGTGTCACATGTGGTTCAAATAATACATAAAGGACAAAAGTTGTCCTTTTAAATTCACATAATTTTAACTCGTATCAACATCGTTTAGGCGACGAAGATCTTTGCAGATTTCAACTGCTAATTTTTTAAATCTTTTATTGAAATAATTTTGTTTTGTTTACAAGCACAATACCGTATTCAAAGTTGAATTATTATGTGACAGCAATAGAATAACAAATTATAATGCATAATCAAGCATATTAGACCATACACAATGGTAAACTTTGTGTATGGGTGTGAGTATTAAAATATTCAAAAGTAAGAGAACAGTGCACTTGGAATGCGTATGCAAGTGTTAGTTTACAATCGAGTGTGAGGGGCAGGTGTCTTTGTTTGGTTGGTTCTGATTTTTTTTATATTAAAAATTTGTTTTCATCTCTCCTCTCTGTTCCTTCGATGAAAACAATTTTTCATCTCTCCTCTGTGTTCCTCCTCTGTTCCTCATCTCTCCTCTCTCCTCTCTAACTTTATTTTACTAATTTAATTTGCCTCACATCTATCTTCTCGAGTGCCGCACTGCTGATGCTCTTAAAATGCATGCTCCGCTGTATTACACGTGGTTCTTCAACTAATACTAAATATAAGGACAAAAACTTCTTCTTTTTAGAATTATAAATTTCCAGCATCATTTAAGCGACAAAGATTTTTAGAGATTATGAATTTTTGACTATTATAGTTTTTTAGATTTTAATATAATATATTTTCCATCATTTACAAACACATTACCATATTAATATATAAATATTATAAAACAGCGAAAATATAACAAATTGTTGAACTTTGAACCTTATTAAAATGAATGTTCCAGTAGGTTTATTATAGGTGGATATTAAATGATTCTAAAACATAATATTAGGATAAAATATTATCTCTTGAAAATGATCAGTGTTTTTACATCCGATCCGAACCGTCTGATCCGATTGGTTAACCTGCGATCCAAACACTTCTTCGATTTGGGGTTAGTAATAATATTCAGCAATTTTAAAAATAGAAGAACTTACAAAAAAACCCTGCCACTAAACTGCGATCCAGTTGAACCGGCCGGTCTAATTAGACGTGATGAGTTCGATTATCTCCTTTAACATTTTTTCTGCATTCTTTTTGTATGTTCTCTACATTTCACTAAAAAGTGTTTGTAAAATTAGAAAATTAGTTAACAATATTATCTTATTTTATAGTTTATTTAATATTTTAAAGTCAAAATTTGTGTGATATTGTTAGAAATAATTTACATTTTAACTAAAACTAATATATGTAATATATTTAGAAACCAATATACATAGTATTTTCAAAGTCTTGGGTTCTTTTTGGATTTTACATTTTAAAATAAGATTGTGGTTTGACCTGCATTTATTTGACATGGATGTTTGTCTTGTAAAAAAAAATTACATGGAGGGTTTTTTTTGCAAAAACTCCTTATGTTTTCAAACGCAGTTATCAAATGCCACGTCATCGCTACACGGGAGGACAATATTGCGGATGACTTTTGAGATTGTGAGGTTGACTTGCATAATTCGGACTTGGAAAGTAAATTTGCAAACAAAATTGACTACCAGAGTTGTTTTGCAGAAAACTCTATTAATTAATATTATTAACTATATATATTGATTTGTGCTTCATATAAAATATCTGGCTAGACCTGCCACTGTAATCAAGCATATGAAAAAAATGCATGCTATTACACGTGGTTCAACTAATACCAAAGATAAAGACAAAAACTTCTTCTTTTTAGAATCATAAATTTCAAGCAGCTTTTAAGCGACAACGATTTTTAGAGATTCTGAATTTTGACTATTATAATTTTTAAATTTTTTATATTATCTATTTTCCATCATTTACAAGCACATTACCATATTAATATATAAATTATTATATGACAGCGACAATATAACAAATTGTTGAACTTTGAACCTTATTAAAATGAATGTTCCAGTTGCATTATTATATGTGGATATTAAATGATTCTAGAAGACAATAAATGTTCCATCTTTAGAATGATTTAATATACACATGTCTGATGTTTAGGTAAAGTTGCATATGATTTTTTTATAGATCTTAGCCCTTATAATGTTAATGGGATACTGTTTAAATATTTTTTTGTATAATTTATAAACAGTACAATATGTCAATATTTACATTAAAACTTAATTAGTGTTAAAATACTTGTAATATTAAATTCAAAAGCCAAATTTTATTTTCTCAAAAACTATTCTTATCTTTCATTAAACCAATAATGGAAATAAACTAAGATTAGAGACCTCTTCCATTTACTTCTAAAGCTATATTTACTTATGTGTTGTAAATGATAACAATAAATATTAAACTAATATTACATTCTCTATATATTAAAAGATAGTTTTTAGTTTATTACGAGAGACTATTGCTATATATTAGTACTCGAACTCCATACCTAAT
Organism: Arabidopsis arenosa; assembly: GCA_905216605.1. NCBI lineage: Eukaryota > Viridiplantae > Streptophyta > Magnoliopsida > Brassicales > Brassicaceae > Arabidopsis > Arabidopsis arenosa. Next base: position 2,774,398 of record LR999454.1, on the reverse strand, counting down.
GTAAAAGCCTTTAAATCTTTAATAACTGAGCAAAAAGACTTCTAGGATAGACAAAAATTTAGTTTCATATAATAATATTTATCAAAAAACTTAATATAAAAATATAATATGTACCTATCTGCTAATAAAAATATATCTGCAAATTTAAGATTTTCAATTTCTGACAAATATATAATTTTAAAGTTTTCATTAGGACAAAAGTGTCTTTCTAAAACCAAAAAAATTAGTTATCAAATATAAATTAAACATTGGGTATTTTTCAAAAAGATTAATCTAAAGGAGGTAAACTACCTAATTTCAACAGTAAAAATCTGAAAATTGTCGCCAATTCGTTGAATTTTTGTCCTTATAGCTGAACCACATGAAATGCGTTGAAAACATGTATTGTCGTAATTCATAAACCACTACATAATAGAAATACGACAAGAAGTTTCACGTTGCAAGTGAGAAAACCTAATAAACAATTTCTTATTACTGATACCAAAAAAAAAGAAAAAATATTACTTCTTATTACTTTAATTAAATTAAATTTATTTATCGTACGTATTCAACAAAAAAAATATTTATTGCACAACTTCCAAGATCTCTTCTTTGTCTCTAAGGAAATCTCCATTGGTTATTTTTTATGAATGTCTTTAAAAAATTTTATAATTAATTTTAGTGTTATATAAAGACACTTACTAAAAATAAACAATATAAACGGTACAAGAGCTCGATGCAATCGTAGTTGGTACTGAATTTTTTCCGTAACTACCATAATATGGTTTTTATTACTTGTTTATTTATTTAGAAATTCTTGGTTATATATGCATGTGATCAGATCCACAAAAGATAATCAGTGCAAGCAAAAAATTATTGCAACTAATAATTTTTTTTGGATAATTTTTTCAGTTTATAGATTAATGATTTTTATCACTTGACTACGAAATCTTTGTTTTTTTTAGTTAAGAAACTAAATTTCAGAAAATATTTTTTTTTATAACTTCAAAATTCTGAGCAATGATTTAATTTTCGTAGAATTTGATGGCACTTTTTAAATTATTGGGATTTAACATCTTTTTTTTTTCTCGTTCTTCGCCTGAAGAGATGTACGGATCTAGGTCTAGAACTTCTTAGTTATTAAAAAAAATATCTTTTTTTCAAATGAACTATTAAAAGGTTAGAATAGAGTCTATAACTCTTAAGTAAATTAAAATAAGATCAATCTGTTTGCTTTTTTTTTTTTGAAAAAGGCAATATATGTTTGTTTAGTTTAATAACTAATAAGTGTGTATTCAATTGTAAGTTTCCCACACAAAAAAGTGTATTCGATTATCCATTTTGTATGAAAATAGAATATCATATATTAATTTTGAAAACCAAAATAAAAATCACATAGAAAGATTGATAAATATTAAAACCAATAATGAAGAAGAAATATCGATAAATTTACCAAAAATCGTCTCATGGGCGTATCTACCTACCTTTCATAGGTCCATATTTAACTCATCTATACTAGTATTTTTGAAGTACATTTTTAGTGAATGGGATAAAATGAATTTGGATACAATGGGTATTCGACCCGTTTACAAATTTTGGTCATAAAAATTTTGTTGGATCGGATTATATTTAACCCAACTCATATACCGGATATTCCATATTTGATAATTTAGATATTTAGAAGATTGATTAAGATTTAGAATTATGATTCTCCTATCATCTTTGTTTGATTCGTTTTTAACTGTTTTGAATCATCATATAATACATAAAGTTAAAAAAAAAATCAACTCTTTTTCTGCATATGTGATTCTATATTTTAAAAACAAACATATATTATCCAATTGACAAAAAATATGTGTTCAACGTTCTACATCGACTAAAATATTTAGATAATGATTCAGAATCATATAATAAATAAGATCAACTTTAATAAAATAAATGGTTTTTTTGGCGGGACGGGTTTGGCGGGACAGATTTTTGAATCAACTGTAATAAAAAAAAATTAAAGTATCATTAATCCCCCGCTTCAACACGGATTAAATCCTTAATTTTTTTTTAATACCACTAATATTAGATATATCAAATTAGTCTCATTTAGAAAAGATTATATAAAACCAAAAACTGTACTGTGGTATAATGTTACTTAATAACAATTGTAAAGTATAAAATATAAATGTCTTAGAGAATGATACAATTTGCACACTTTTATATATTATAAATAATCACTAAATTTTTAAAATTACTACTTTTAAAAAACAGATCACAGTACGGGGTAAAAATTACAAGACATGTTATATTTCGGAACGGAGTTATATGGTGGACGAGTTTGAATCAATATTTAAAAAATTCTAAAATATTATTAACATACCGCTTTAATACAGATTAAATCCTCAGTTTATTAAAATATAAACGTCTTAGAGAATGATACAATTTGTAAACTTTTATAATAAATAATCATTAAATTTTAAAATCACTACTTTTAGAAAACAAATTACGGGACGGATTAAGAAATTACGGGCCGGGTTATATTTCGGAACGAATTTATATGACGGACGGGTTAAAAAATTACGGGACGGATTATATATCGGAACGGATTTATATGACGGACGGATTTGAATCAATATCTATAAAATTTTAATATTTTATAAGAAGATACAATTTGCAAAATTATATATATATATATATATATATATTAATTTTAAAAAAAAAAATCATCCAGCGGTGTACTGCATGTTAAAATCTACTGTTGATATATAACGTCAGTCTAAGTAAGACCCACCACGAAAGAAAATATCAACGGCTCTCTTACACCTGTCATCTAGGTCATGCAGATGATAACATGACTTTTACAAAAGAGCAATACTTGGGTTCATCCCTAAGGGTGAATCTTTTTATGCACCCCCATTTATTTTAACCAATCAGAATTCGCTACATAATAAAAAAAATTAAATTCAGTTAATTATTAAATCTAATCTCTAACCACTCTTTTATAAACCCGATTTATAATCTCGTTTAATTACAAAATTTAAACCCTAATTTTCCTTTGTAAACCCAAACCGCCATTTAAACTCGTTTAATCGTAAAAAATCTAAACCCTAATCGTACTTTCTAAACCCAAACCGACATTTAACCTCGTTTAATCATAAAAAATCTAAACCCTAATTGTACTTTCAAAACCCAAACCGACATTTAACCTCGTTTAATTGTTTTTGATGAAGATAAAAATGTATCAGAAACCAATCGTAACACAGCTCACTTCATTGGTGTGAATGGTTACTTCAGAGAAGTGGATCTCGGAAAAATTACAACAGGCAAAGAGATGGTTTTCCCGCATGCCTTCTCTTATGTTCCAAGTTCTGTGCTTTTTGAGTCTGGATCTTATGAGAAACGTTAAAAGCTGTCTTACCTTTGGCGTCAACTTTACTTGTTTTCCTAATCGGTTCCAAGTTTCATGTCATCTCCTTTGGCACCAGCCACCAGCTATGCTTGAAGAGTTTCCGGTGAGATATACAGTTTTTTTAATCTATTTTAGTCAGTTATGTGACAAACTAAGTCTGATTCTTGTATTCTTTCCTACCATTAAACCAATAAAATTTTCTCCTTACCAATAATTGGGTTATTACTTTGTGCTTCCACAGTGTTTTTCCATTCGATCAATACAAGAGCTTTTGGATTATTGGTTTGGTTTTTCCATCCTGTTGTGCTATACTGCTTCAGTTCATGACAATTGATATTGTTTATTCCAAACCGATATATATTTTTGTTTTAGTGGCAAATTAGATTTATAATTAAATGAAATTTTTATTATTATTATTATTAGGTGGCATATTCTGATTGGCCGAAGTAAAGGGGTGAATATAAAGAGTTCACCCCAAGTATTTTTCTTTACAAAATCTGTTATTATCATTATAATTAAAATACTATTTTAAAGTGGCTGAAACTGTGTAAAATATTCAAAAACAAAATTTGTGGATAATTTTTAGTGTCATTCGATAAGTATATTTATACAATAAACCACTATAAATAAATATCATTAGGACTGATTTTATTTAACCGATAGAGTAATAATGTTTAATTTGAAGTACATTTTAAAGAATCCAATCGGGTCGGGTTTTTCTAATTTTTGACCCGGAAATCTTCAATTGGATCTTTCCTTATTTTTTGGCCAAATTCAAAAACAAAATTAATTAATAAAATCTAAAATATATATATTTTCTCAACTAATTGCTATACCTAAACTCTTTATTTATGACATATTCTTTACGATTTTTCTAGATAAGGAAATCAAATTTCATGATTTAATGCTAATATAATAAATTTGAGCTGATTTCCTAAAACCTCTCTACCTAATTTAAACATAAATATATGACTCTCATTTCACTTTTATTTGATCTAAAATATATATTATTTTGAAATATTATAAAATATATATAGTTAATAAAATTTTAGATTTTTTTCTGCATATGCTATGATTCAAATTTTTTAAAACGGATATATATTACTCAATCAATGAAGAAAAAAATCTACTTAACATTTTTGCAATATATTTTAAGGAATCCAATCGGGTCGAGTTTTGTTTTTAATTTTTGATCTGGAATTTTTTTATTTTGACCCGAATATTTGTCAAACGGATCCACCATAATCTTTATTGTTTGGTAAGATTTTCTGGAAAAATAAATAACGACATTAAATAGTTGTTATTGTTGATTTAAATTCTAACAAAAAAAAAAATTAGGTATATTCTCCACGTATTCAAATATTAAAATCAAGATTAGGAAATTCTCATTTATCTCTTGGTTTAAATCAATACTTAGTTTTGGTAATTAAATTTTACAAATAATAATAATAAAATCGAAATTTATATTAGGTAACTAACATGAGGCATATTCTCTACATATTCGAATATTAAAATCTTGCCTAATCCAAATGATCTGCAAGATATTTTTATAATAAAATAATGTTTAATTTGACGGGACGGGGTTATATGGTGGGACATGTTTGGATCGATGGGACAGTATACCACGGATGAAATCCTAGAATTAAAAATCAAAATAAAATTATACAATTTTAAATACAAAAACATATACAACTTAAAATTTTAAATTTTTAGTTACAAAAAAAATCGATCCACAAGAAAAAATATTATACACAACAAATTCATTAGTTTCTAAAAATTATAAAATTAATTCAATATTTTAATCCGCGGTATACCGCGGGTCATATCCTAGTGCAATATATAAGTTTAGAGTATATACAAGACCATGCCTAGAGATTTGGTGGTCTAAAGCATTAAACAAAAAAATATATTATATACATTTTCGTGATAAAATGTGTTAACACTTAACACTATTTTTAATCTATGAAAACAAAATATTGTACTAAATATTATAAATATATAATTTTAAACTATTTTCACAATCTATTTTCTTAGTTAATACTATTTTTATCTATGAAAATTCTAAAATTCGAAATACTATATTTTAAAGTACTAGATATACTAGTTCGTCTCTGCTTCCAAGTGACGGTCTATTCGATTTGGCCCTGCACGGATACATGGTAACGGCTGCGTATCGAGAGCTCACATGACTCGAAACATAGACAAACTCATCCGCAATAGGAAATCGTCTCTTGACTACTCCGCGAAGCCTCGTCTACGCTTACTTCTACAACGATGGCTCATGGTTCGACCATAGCCGCAGGTTTCAAGACCTGTAACATGCTCTGTTTTCTTGCTCATCTCATACTCTGTTTTTAATAGTTGCCTTTTTCCCTAGTTTTTGCTAGAAAGTCAAGTTTAAGACATTTGTACATATTTTTTCTAATTTCGATAAATCATTTACACTTTTAAACAAAAAAAAGTACTAGAGATAACAGTCCTTTTAATATGTTAAACAAAATTTCAAACTTAAGAAAATAACACTTAATATTGAGGGACCTAAGACAAATACCTTTTTTTCTCATAGGCAAGCCCTGAATATATAAGAGATGTTGTTAATAACGAGTTATCTAATATCTACATATGTTTATTATATCGAATTTTGAAATTTTTTACACTAAATAGTTGGGATCAGAACAACTTTTTTATTTTTTATGACAGCCAGAACAAAAGTTTTATAATATCTATACAATCATTCATTTATTATAATACGTAAAAACCAACGACCCCGGCCATTCACTATATATAAACAGCATCGAGAGGTTAGAAGATCTTACATTATACATTCTAACATTGGTAAGAGATGTCAAACCAAAGAAAACCAATCCTTCCTCTATTACTTGAAAAGAAACCAGTTGAGCTTGTTAAACCCGCAAAACACATTACTTGTGAAACTCTCTCCCTTTCTACTTTAGACAACGATCTTTTCAATGAAGTTATGTACGCAACGATCTACGTTTTCAAAGCAAACCAAAAGAACCTAAATGATCCTGTCTCTTTGCTTAGGAAGGCTTTGTCCGAACTTCTTGTTCATTACTATCCCCTTTCAGGCAAGCTGATGAGAGATGAGAGTAATGGAAAGCTTCAGTTGGTTTATCTCGGTGAGGGAGTTCCATTTCAAGTCGCTACATCAACTCTAGACCTCTCCTCTCTAAACTATATAGAAAACCTCGATGACCAAGTTGCTTTGCGGCTTGTGCCTGATATCGAAATCGACTACGAAAGCAACGTTTGTTACCACCCTCTAGCTTTGCAGGTAGCTTTTCATTTTCTTCATTGTATCAATAACATTTTTTTTTTTGAATACTTTTGTATCAATAACATTGTATCTATATATTTTTTTTCAATACATAATAATTAAGATAATATATTGTTCCCTTTCTTTCTTTTGAAGGTTACCAAGTTTGCCTGTGGAGGATTCACCATTGGGACCGCATTGACACACGCTGTGTGTGACGGGTACGGTGTGGCTCAGATCATACATGCCTTGACCGAGTTGGCTGCCGGAAAGACTGAGCCATCGGTGAAGCCAGTGTGGCTGAGAGAGCGCCTTGTCGGAAAAATTGACAATAAACCAGGCAAAGTGCCCGGCAGCCACATTGATGGTCTTTTGGCCACCTCACCATATTTGCCAACTACTGATGTCGTATGTTATTTTGTCAAATTTAATTTTATATCATATTATAAGTTATGATTTTATTAGCTCATTTAGCTTTTAGATTTGTAGTTATATAGAAGAATATATATTAGGTGGATGATCTTAATTTATTTAGCTCATTTTTTTAATAATTACAAGGTAAATGATTTTATTTTATTTATTATCCAACAGGTCACGGAGATAATAAACATTCCCGCTGGAGATATTAAAAGGCTTAAAGACTCTTTGATGAGGGAATGTGAGTACCTTAAAGAGAGTTTCACTACTTATGAAGTACTTAGTTCTTACGTATGGAAATTAAGATCTCGAGCTCTAAAATTAAACCCTGACGGGATCACTGTCCTTGGCGTGGCTGTTGGAATCCGACATGTTTTGGACCCACCACTTCCTAAAGGATACTACGGTAACGCGTACATAGACGTCTACGTGGAGCTAACCGTGAGAGAACTCGAAGAATCATCAATCTTTAACATCGCGAGTCGTGTGAAGAAAGCGAAGAAAACAGCCTATGAAAAGGGGTATATCGAAGAAGAGCTAACGAACACGGAGAGATTGATGAGGGATGATGTGATGTTTGAAGGGATAAGCGATGGATTATTTTTCTTGACGGATTGGAGGAATATTGGCTGGTTCGGATCGATGGACTTCGGTTGGAATGAGCCCGTGAATTTACGACCATTGACCCAACGGGAGAGCACAGTGCACGTAGGGATGGTCTTGAAACCTTCAAAATTGGATCCATCAATGGAAGGTGGAGTTAAAGTGATCATGAAGTTGCCAAGAGACGCAATGGTTGAATTCAAGCGAGAGATGGCTGCTATGAACAAACTTTATTTTGGTGATACCAACTAAATTAATTAGTTGGTACCGGAGTGAATTTCTGTGTTTGTTAATGAATGCTTTTAAATTAATGTCAGTGAATAATGGATGAATATATGTAATGTTCAATATCATAATGTAATACTTGATCTGTTCATGTCATGAATAATGAATAATGAAGTTCGGTATTTCCATTCGATTTTAGAAATACTAAAAAGTAGTGTTCTAAAGAGCGGTCTACGCGGTAGTTTAGGACCCGACTAGAGGCTAGGCGCTCATGGGACGCCTAGATAACCGCTTCGACCGCCTAAAATAGCATAAATCTCATTTTAGTGTATTTTTCCAATTTCTAACTACATATATTTAAATTTATAAGTTTTACCTTCATATAAATGGTTATAAATGTTTATATGTTGTTTGATATAAATTAAAGAAATTTTTTGTCTACTTCTTGTTTACGATTTCATATATTTATTTTTCTAATATATATATAGTTTGATATGATTTTTTCTATGATATCATATTTATAATATTTTATGTGAAAATGCATAAAATCTCGCCTAGGCTCCGATTAGGAGTTCTAGGCGCTAGGCGTTGGTTCACTGTTCGTTTAGCGCTTAACGCTTTCTTGAACATAGTAAAAACACATTGACATGTTTTTAAATATTTCATCAGATATAGTTTTTAAATTAATCAGTTTGTGTTTTCCTTTTTTGCTCTTGTGTCCTTTTAGTGTGTTTAACATGTAGCTGATCTGAGAAAAAGAAAACATGAAGCTGATGTCTCTTTGTGTATGCAGAAACACATTTACATTAGATATACCTCCTATTGTACTGTTAATTTTTTTTTTTTAGTAAGCATAAAAAGAGTTGAAAAACATCACTATATACACAGCATAAAAACCAAATAAGTGCAGTCTGATGTTTTATCTTGATTTTTATTTCTTTTTGATCAATTTTAATACTATATATTCTTTTTATACTGTTATACCAAAAGAATCAAACGGTTGTGCTGAAAGCTAAATGAGAAGTTACATTATGACATCAGTATATGCCAGCAAACGATCATCATATCCTGTGAGCCTTGGTATCACATCCTCAAAAGTGGGAGAAGGAAAAGGTCCATAGAACTTTCAATAGATGTCTTAAAAGATTCATATTCCCTACCAAGACCATGTAAAGCAGCAAAAATCTTCATTTCATATAAGGTTTGAAATATGAAACTCTTCTTAATCCTTATATATCCTTCAACGATTACAATATTTCCAAGCCCTAACAATGGAGATTTGTTCAAGATATCTCCTAACTCTCCTCTAACAAACCAAACGTTTGTTACACACATGAATACATGCATAACTTTTTCAATACTCTTCTATCTATTTATATACAACTCACTAGACTCTCAAGTGGTTACACAATCTGTTTCTTCTTGCTCTGTTTCACGTGCCTTCTTTGCTTCTCTTTGCTTATTCATGAGCCTCTCTCTTTTTGAGCTACCACACGTGCCTCCTAGCTTATCATTTTCTCAGTAATTGAACTATTAGTAGAGGCTAGTTGTTCACAAACACCTTTGATATCTTTCAAATACTCGGCCATATTGATATGGGTCAAATTAACCTAAGACCACTCTCTCAAATAAGAGATCGTGTGTAGTACTTTAGGGTCGAATTCCACAAAGTTCTTTTGTTCACACAATAAGCTAAGAGTCTCAAAATTAAGCTAAATAAATATGAGAATATTAAAAGACAGAAAAGCAAATTAAATTGATGTAAATTCAGATGGATTAAAGCGTCAGACCTAGTGAATTTCTCAGAAAATAGATAAATAGTAGATCTAGCAGTTGATTAGGATTATTACCGAACCGTTCTAGAACTCAAATCACTAAGCTATAATCAACCAACTCTCGTCTGTATTGACTAACTACGCCTAATAGCAGGAAGTTCCAACTCTTGTCTGTAAACTCCTAAAACTAGACAAGTATTAAAAACAGGTTTGATATATTCACAAAAATACCTACACCAACTCTCGTCTGAATCTAGTTATTTATGCCCACCTAAGATAGTTCAGGTAATAAGCGCATTCTCATGTCTAACCTATTATTTTAAGATCAAGTTCTAGTTAACTACACTAGAACTAGCGTTAAGAACAATCAAAAGTGAAGAACTCTATAGATTTTATTCTAACAGGTTATCGATCTACTAATTCATTTAAATTCCTAATGAGAATTCCTAAACCCAACAAGAAAATTACTCAGACATGATCATAGAAACAGAAAGCATGTTTGAATAGGATTGCATAAAGAATTCAAAAGAAGAATTAAGTTTAGAAAAGATCTTCTCTCTACAGGGTTTTGATATCTCTGAAAATAATGCTATCTCGAATTATCTTCCAAAGAGTTCAAGCTCTCAAAGAAATAAAAAGCAAAAAGCAAGATAGGTCTAAACAATGATCCTAAAATCTATTTATAAAGTCTCAAAAACGTGCAGAGACTAATAATATAAATAAGGAAGTCTTCTGGGAAAATTATGTAGTCTTCAAAACTTTAAACTGTAAAGATTTCTTGTTGGGCCGCGAACGGTGTCAACCGACACCAGGGGGTGTCGATCGACACTGATGCCATGGTCTGACTCCAAATTCGTCTCTTCAGCTTTTATTCCCGGTTGTGCTCCAAAATACTCCCTTATCTCCAAATGCATTCTGATCACGAAAACACTTGAAAAGACTCTAAAAATAATATAAAGGATCTAAAACCGATACATTTATCATGATTAAAAACCGTAAAATCCTTGATATATGTCACATATATTAATTTCTCTTTCTTCTTAGTAGTTTACAACTTTCTTTATAACTCAAATAAATTGGAAGAAGACACTGGTTTTTGGCTAGAACAATCCCTCTTGAGATGATGTAATACTAACCACTTCAATGACGATATCTTCAAAGAGTGAGCCTAAGACCCTAGTTTTACTGACACATATAATTTATAATAAAAATAATAATTCTTTCTCCTGATTTTTTGGTAGACTTATTCAATTTATGTTGATTTATTAATAAATTTAGTTTTTTAAACTGTCGACTTATTTTACTTCTATTGATTTAATTTTTTTGTCGACTTATTTTAGAACTGTCGACTTGTGTTTTGATTCGTTGATTGTTATCTATTATAATTTTTAGTAGCAACATGTTTATTCATGGTAGACTTAATTCATCCTCATTGATTTATTAATAAGTTCTATTTTTTGAACTGTCGAATTATATTAACATTGTTATATGAATCCGTCAAAAGATAGAGTAAGGCTAGACCTAATTAAAAAAAAAAGTGTTTTGGTGTGTCCCGTCTAAACTAAGAAAGAAAATAAAATGTAAATAAAGCAAGTGTAAATTAATAAGAGACAAATGTTGGGTATTCAAGGGATCGCAGGGGGTTCAATGATCTTTCTATCTAGGTAATACTAAGAGAATGTTTGTTTACTTCCAAGTTTCGGACATACGTAACACGAATGATCAATTAACCCTAGGTTATAGAATTAATCGTCTAAAATCCATATACTCCGTTACTCAACTAAAGCAGGAAACAACGCATAGATCAAAGCAATAAGATGAAGTTCGATTATCGGCCATAAAGCTCTATAACTAAGTGATATGTGCTTGTTATAACACGACACTCATTCGTAAGCTAGGTTCGAGTGTTTAAACAACCGGTTAGCGAGATTTAAACACTTGTGATCAGAGTTAGTTCATGAGTCTAACTACATGCACTAAGATAAAGCTTAAGGTAGAAAGATAACATTGTAAACAATCAAACAAAACCCTAGAAATTGCTACCTAAACGATTGATCATGTCCCCCCTTTGATTATCCATTTAAATCCAGCTAGTAAACTACTCTACCATGGTTAAAGAGATCATCAAAGTAAGGTTTTATAAACTCATAAAAATAAGATTAAAATGAACTGAATAGGGTTTATAGATTACTTCTTTAATGTCATGAGGTAAAGACTTCTCCCTTATAGATCTAAGTAGCAAAGAAGAGAAAAGAAGAGATTTGGTGGAATTCAAAGCTTCGGATCGAGAAAGAGGATGGATCATGTGTCTCTGGTGTCTCCTTAGTGTTGTCACGAAATCCACACAACTCTTAGGGTTTTAGAATGGGTATTTATATGTCTTGGGTTCCAAGAAGAATTAGGGTTTTAAGGGTAAAACTACGTAGTTTTGATAAGTTGCAGGAACTAGAGGCCTCACACCGGGTGCGGGGGTTCTGATCGGTCTCTGGAGAAGGCTTCATACCAGCCACTGTGGTTGAGGCCGGTCCCAAGGGTCAGCTTCCCACCGGTCATACTCCTTGTGATTGGTCTCAGATAGGTTGTCTTCAATCGGGTGTAGAATCCTTTTGGTAGACAGTATTGACTTTATTCTTTCACCATAGTACTCTTGACTCTTCTACCTTTCCATAGAGTCCAAGATCTCTCAATTCGGTGTCTGGGAAGGCCTCCAACGAATGCCAAACTTCTAGAGCTTGTCCTAAAATGGGTCCTTTTTCCTTAAAACTCTCAAAAATTTTTAACTCCATAAATACTTGAATATCTCTTCTTTAGCCTTGAAATGACACCAAATGCTTCCTAAATCATAAAAAAACAATAGCTAAAACGGGCGAAAATACGATGTTATCATCTATCCGGGTAGTAAGTCCTTGAACATACTTTGGTCCATTGCTTGAGTTGTACACATAGTTGTCTGATGTGGCTGCGGCTTGTTTTGGCAAACGTGGAAGCAAGAGTCTCCAAGGCTTGAGAGGAAGTAGTGGTGCGTGATACCACTGGCTGAACCGGAGGAGTGATAGCTCCTAGCAAGGCACTATAAAGGAGTTTGTCTTGTCTCTTCCAAAAGGTAAACTCCGGATTGACAGTGACCGCGTAATGGACAGTTAGTGTTGGAGGTGGGATAACGGTGGAGCCGTCAAGGTAGCCGGCGAGTTTGTAGCCATCGAGCGAAGCGTAGAATTGGAGACTCCACATCAGGTAGTTGGTGGAGTTGAGCTTGGTGATATTTGCAGTGTTGATGTTGTAAAGTGTTGGAGTGTTGGTGACGATTTCTTCACCAATAGTAGCAAATGGGCCATTGGCTGAAGTTGTCATTATGACGGCGGTGGAGTTTTATGTAATTAAACGAAGAAAAATATATTGATTTAGGTTGGATCAGGACTCTGATACCATATAAGATGATAATGATTTGTATTTCTTGTATATTGATAATGGTTACACGTGAGGCTTTTATATATACAGACTCTAAAGATGTAACAATAGAAACCTAAATACTATGTCTAGATAATGGGAGCAATCAAAGGGATTGAAGATTGTGATTATTTTGATTGACTTGATTCTCACGATTATCCTTAATACACTATACCTCTCCCAATTCCACTATTTTCCGGCCAAATTCTTCCATTAAAATCGCAGAAAACCAAAACTCTTTGGTCACTCTGGCCATCAGTCAGGCCGTTGATCATGGGTCATGGCATCGTCTTTCCTCTTTCTTTCCCATTCATTTCTATGCGCCGCTTCTCTACTAGCACCGCAGCTCTTGTTTATGGTCGGTTACATATTGGTTTTTAGTTTGTTTCATTGTTACTATGTCGATTTTGATCATGAAACTTGTTAAGTGATATTTTTAACACATTCTATAGTTTTGTTTTATTTATTTTACCGAGTCTTTTATCCGGGAACAAATCGTTCTCGGTATAAATAAGTCATTTAGGAATTTGGATTTGCAGAGCAGAAGTGAACATAACAAAAAGAAAATGGGCCGAAAAACAGCGGAAAAAAAAATTCATTAAGAGGCCTGTTCGGTAGAGCCTGGCATCGATCAATAAAGAAACGCTCGAACCCGTTGGAAGCCTAGAGTACACGCCTTGTTTTTAGATTTTAACAAGTATTAGATTTTTATTAATCTTTTATTTAATTACTTGTGTATCGTTCACACACAATACCATATTTTTCTGAATTATAATGTGACATCAATAATATAACAAATTGATGATGAATTAGAAGCATGATCTTATAGATACAAGCATAAAGCCTATAAAATGCATGCTCCGCTGTATTACATGTGGTTCAAAAGCAACAATATAAATACAAAATATAAGGACAACAAAATCATCCTTTCGAATCATAAATTATCAACCCCATATCAACAACTTTGAGGCGACAAAAAAATGATACATATTTTGAGATTTTCGTATAACCTATTTTGGATCGTTCCCAAAATATCACGATATTAATCTCAATTATTATATAACAGCGATACTATAACAAACTAACATCACCCTTTTGGTGAGAATCTTTATTTCTTAATATTAATAGCAGATATTGGATTTCAAAAACCATAAAAGTAATAGTTGAAAAGGTGGAAAAGAGACAATGATGAAATCGGTTGCTTTGGCGTTTCCAACCTATGTTATGTCTTGTTTTAAACTCCCTCAAGAGCTAACATCTAAGCTAACAAGTGCAATATCTAATTATTGGTGGAGTTCTAATGGGAAGGACCGTGGTATCCATTCGATATATTGTGTATGGGTAAAGAAAAAGGAGGTTTGAGCTTTCATTCTCTAGATACTTTTAATGATGCTATGTTGGCTAAACAATATTGGAGATTAATCCATTACCCGGATTCTTTAGTAGCGCGAGTGCTAAAAGGTAGATATTTCAGGAATGTTCATCCTTTGAATGCAAAAAAAACCAAACTCTCCATCATTTGGATGGAAGAGTATTTTTTCGACAAAAAGGATTGTCGAAATGGGTGCAAGATGGTCAATAGGTTCGGGTTTCAATATATCGTTTTGGCGAGATCCTTGGATTCCAGAGGATAATCCAAGGCCCGCAAGGGGAAGGGGAAATTTATTACTTCCAAGTCTGATGGTTAACCATTTAATTAATCCGATTACTAAAGAGTGGCACCTTCCTCTTCTACAAGAAGTTTTGGATCCGCTTGATATACAAATCATTAGAGGAATGACTTTTAGTCAGAATTATAGGCCAGATAGGCTTATTTGGCATTATACAAATTCAGGGAAATATACAGTAAAGTCTGGATATCGACTTGCTCGAAAGATGTGTGAGACGGTAGAATGGGGACCAAATTTTAAAATTTTACAAGCTCAAGCGTGGAAAGTCAAATCTCCTCCAGAGATAAAACATTTCTTATGGCAAATCGCTTCGGGATCTATGGCAGTTACCTCAAAATTAGTACAACGAGGGATTAGGTGTGAGCTGGCAGAGGAAACTATAAATCAGGCTTTATTTGAGTGTTCTCATTCTCTAAAAATATGGGAATTATCCGCGGTGTCTTCGGTTCCAGGCTGCTTTCCTCTAAGTTCGGAACTTTCAAATCTAGATTACCTTTATTGGAGAATACCACCTCCTCGAGAAGGGGGAAAACACAAATTGTTATGCGTGGATTTTGTGGTTCATATGGAAAGATAGGAATAAAAAAGTTTTTAAAGGAATACAATCAGATCCCACAGATATTTTAAATCACGCTTTGAGTGAGAAATTACTGTGGGAAGAAGCTCAAGTGGAGCCGATCGACAATAATACATTAACTGAAATTTCGGAACCCCCAATCCAATCATTACGATGTCGAATTGATGGTTCATGGAAAGCTTCGGATCCAACTATGGGTTTAGGATGGTGGTGTTTTCAGGAGGCCGCTCAAACTATACTGCTTGGTGCCAAGTGCCTTAGAAGATCACCCTCACCCCTTCATTCGGAGTTGGAAGCTTTAATTTGGGCCATGAAGAATATCCTTTCAAGAAGGATTGCTTGTCAGGCGTTTGAATCAGACTGTTCAGAATTGGTTTCGATGGTACAGTCACCTTATGAATGGCCAGCTTTCTCTAACCTTCTAGATGAGTTTGGTTTGCTACGTGTTTCCTTTCCCTCTTTCTCACTTTCCCTTATTCCTCGTTCTTGTAATTTAAAAACGGACTGTTTAGCCCGCTCTTCTAGACTTTTATTTTCTGAAACTACTTTTGTAAACATTTCTCCTCCTAATTGGGTAACCAACTATGGAGCTTTTTAATAAATGTGTGGTTGACAAAAAAAAAAGTAATAGTTGAAATTTTAACAAATTCTTTGGTGTGATACTTTTGTCATAATATATATTACTCTGTTTTTAATTAATATAATTTTTAAGCTTTATTAAAAATTTAAATAATTATAAATGCATTATTTTTTGTGATTAACCAGTTTACTATTATTCATTAATAACTAATAAAAAATATTTAGGAAACCTAAAAGTAAATATATTCTTGCAACAAAGTTTTCTCTAAAATTTGGATTAATAAGGAATAGATGAAATATCTTTCAGAGTTATTTAATATCAAGAGAAAATTAATAGAAATGCAATAAAATCTTCTGAAACTTTTGAGAAATGTCACATTTCGGCTTTCTCATTTGGGTTCGGCTCTGATACCACTTGTAACGCCACGATGGAATGCAAATGAAACACCCATTTGAAGACAAATGTGTGTGTTCGTGATATATGAAATATTGGATTTGTGTGGCTGATGATATGAGAAGACGCAATTGCATAGAGTATTTATAGTAGAGTAAAGTAGGTCAAAAATATCTTGGTGGCCAAGCATAATATATTTGATATCCTAACAAAATTGGAATAATGCTCTATATAATCGTTTTTGTTTAGGAATATCCGATGATTTTGTTTTAAAGAGTACTTATTTGTTTCCATAGAATCGTGTTTATGAATATTAGGATGAGAAATATTAAATACGAAATGTTTGCAATTAAATATTTACTATAAATGTGGAAAATCATAACTAATTGTTAGTATCGATTTTAATGTCTTTCTTAATGTAGATTTTTTTTTGCAGAGAAATATTTTCAAAAGATTCACATTAATGACTCAGAAAATTAAGGAAGATCCGATTTTTTGATTCTCGAAATCGTTTGGATAATATCTTTTCAAATATTTTTTAAATCTTAAGAATTAAATTCAATAGCATTTAAAATTAAATATTTGATTTCCATATATTTTAAACTCAAATCAAGTTTACGAAAAAATAGGAATGTTTAGTGAGTTTATTTATTGATTTGTAAATTTGATTAAGACATATATTTTTTCCAGATTTTATTTGTAGGGACTAAATGTACAATATTGAAATTGTAAAAGGATTTTTGAGGCCAAATCTTCACCAAAAATGTATATATAGATATATATATATAACAGTTTATGAAAAAATAACAGTTAAAATCCGTAAAGATCGTCGGCTCGTGGCCTTAAACATTGTTGATACGGGTTGTGATTATATGATTCTAAAGAGAGGTTTTTGTCTATATATTTAACAGTTGAACCATGTGATGCGTTGGAAACATGTATTGTCATAATTCATAAACCATGCAAATTGATTCATAAACTTTTGAGAAATGTCACATTTCGGCTTTCTCATTTGGGTTCGGCTCTGATACCACTTGTAACGCCCTACCGTCATTTTTAATGGGCACGTCTTCTCTCGGTCCGTGCGCCAACAATCTTTTGATAGTCGGTTCGCTACGTCTGTGAGGCTTTAAAGACTTGTTTACCGACCCTACAAATCACAGCATGATATTTTTCTTTGTTTTGTCTTCACTCACACGGTTCCGACAATTATTTCCTAGAAGGTCATTCATCTTGAAACTGCTCCACCTCAAGCACGCTTATCTATGGAGTTTTTTCCAGATGTTTAACTGAAAAGATAAGTGCACTTTGGAGACATAAATAACCAAATATATTCTTTTATACCCTCCTCATGCACCACCATATTTCTTGTAATCGGGGCGTTACAATTCACCCCTACTAATAGACCGCAACGTCCTCGTTGCACACCAAGATCGTCACTCCTAACTGTGTTAGCCCTCTTGACTCTACACTCATCTTTTTGTTAAATTTAATTAATTAAAAAAATTAAAATCTGCATATCGGACGGGTCCTAATCTAGTTTAATATAAAAATAACATATTTCTATCTACTAATAATAGCAATATTTACACAAATATATATATATATATATAACAGTTTATGAAAAAATAACAGTTAAAATCCGTAAAGATCGTCGGCTCGTGGCCTTAAACATTGTTGATACGGGTTGTGATTATATGATTCTAAAGAGAGTTTTTTGTCTATATATATAACAGTTGAACCATGTGATGCGTTGGAAACATGTATTGTCATAATTCATAAACCATGCAAATTGATTCAATGAAGCGCTCATATATTCTCAACGCTTTCAGTTGCTCCACCGTCAATCATCCCATATAAGAAGTCTATGATGACTCTATGTTGAGTAATGCTTATTTTGTATTAAAACCAAGTAAGAAAATCAAAGAAGCTAAACAAGATAGAATTAGTCTCCTTAAGCTATTGGAGTTGTTCGAGTCTAGTAAAAATTAAGACTAGTGGGAGTGGTTGTGTAGTTGTTAGTAAAATCAGAGAGTAGTTAGCTTACTCTCTATATAAGTTTGTATGTGTTATGGTGTGGAAGTGTAACGAAAATATGTACTAGTTTTCTATATCTCAATCCTCTCAAGAACTTTCACAAACATTGTCCGAACAAACACTTGAAACAGAGAGATGCGGAGCAAGAAGAAACTGAAAGTTGTATTATTATACAACAAACACTCTAAGCTTAAAAACTGAAAACTTTCATTCGGCGTCCTAATTTACAAGGTTTGGAACTTATCATTAGAGAAGGATAAAGAAAAGACCAGATAACAAGTAAACAATTTTCGATGAGTTTAGCCAGTAAAATTACCAAGTGTCGTTAGCTCAACTGGTAAAGACTCTAGGCAAAACTTAGAGGTCGCCGGTTCGAGTGACGCTTGGGACGAAACTAATTCTATATACTTAATTAGTTTTCGAGGATGATTATTTCTACGCAGCAGACGGTTTCCACATCTTGATGCCTTGCAACATTTAAAACACACTTCCTTCAAATATTGCCTTGGTCTAAAAGAGTTTTTATTTATTTTGGGGTTCTAGAGAATTTTGAGATTTAGTAAGCTTTTAATGGATCAAATAGTCTTCTTTGAGTTATAAATAACTAATTTTTTTTTTTTTTTTTTTGTCATCCGAAATTAATTAGAACTCAAAAGAGCCATTCCTGTGGAATGTTGTTTACAAATGTGATATGAAGCGGTTCTGTACGAATTTTTCGTGCCAGATGATCCACTTTTACATTAGCATTGCGAGAAATTAAAGATAAAGAGAATGATGAGAATTCTTCCTTGTCGCTCTGAAATTTCTCCAAGTACACTGAAAACGCCGGCCATTCGGTTGGAGAAGACACCAGAATCTCACAAAGATAACTAATTTTTTTTCTTATTGACATTTTTACTAAATAAGATGTTTGGGTGAGGATATAAAAGAGATGCATTGAAACGTGTATAGTAAAATAGGCCTATTCTCACAATTATAGTGAATGTACCAGTACCAGAATCACAATTATGTTTAAGAAAAATTAACATCCATTTCGCAAAATAATTCTAAAAACGAAATATTTATAAAATAATGTAGGAGTTGGTGACCACTTATATATATAATAAAGCCTTGCAACAAGTAGTCAGTACCTCAAACAAAAATCAAATCAGCCATACATGGATCTACCTCAGTTTTTTCTTCTCTCTGCTCTCTTTATTTTCTCTGTTTCATACTTAATAAAGTCTCTGCTTCGTCCCAGGAACAAGAAGACTACGGCACCTATGATCCCCGGAGCGTGGCCATTGCTCGGCCATTTACATTTATTTGACACCGTAAACCCAACTCACGTTACGTTTGGGGAAATGGCTGACGTCTATGGACCGGTGTTCATGGCAAAGCTAGGCTCTCTCAACGTCATGGTCATAAACAGCAAAGAGGTCGCCAAAGAGATCTACACGGTCCACGACAAGCTACTAGAACGGCCAGAACTTACTGCGTCTAAGATTCTTGGCTACAACGACTCGTTCTTGACGTTTAGTCCTTACGGTCTTTACTGGAGAGAGATGCGGAAGATCGCAGCATCCGAGCTTTTTTCGACCTCGGGAATTGATATGCTCATGTTTAGTAGAGCACGTGAGGCTGACTTGGCATTTGGAAATTTATACGGTAGGTGGGAGCAAAGAGGTAAGCCTAAAGAAGGAGTCTTGGTGGATATGAAGCAAGAGTTCATAGATCTAACTGCCAACATCTCGTTAATGATGGTCGCGGGGAAGAGATACTTTGGTGAAAACCCTAACTGCGAAGTGAAAGAAGCTAGGAGATGCGGGAAGCTGATTCGCGAGTTTTTAGATTATTTCTCACTATTTTTGTTGTCTGATGTGGCACCGGTTCTAGGTTTGTTGGAGTGGAAGATGATCAAGAGAGGAATGAAGAGAACGGCTAAAGAGTTGGATAAAATTACTGAAGGTTGGGTTGAAGAACACAAGAACAAGAGGAGAGATCACGGTAGGAGTGTAAATGACTACTTGGATATACTCATTGAGACATTGGGAGGAGACAAGATTCCGGGTTTGAGCGATACTCACACGAAAATCAAAGCCCTCTGCCTCGTAAGACCTATATACATAAACTATAATATCCTCAAATTCCGGGTTGGAGTAGTACTCATAAATGTTTATAATCAAGTAATTTATATTAATTGTGAATATTTTTGGGTGCAAGAACTTGGTATTGGCTGGGAGCGAAACGGCCATTGTGGTTCTGGTTTGGGCGGTATCCTTGCTCTTGAACAATCCGCATGTATTGAGGAAAGCTCAGGAGGAGCTGGACAGTAAAATCGGAAAAGAGAGAGTTGTGGAAGAGTTAGATATCAAAGATTTGGTTTACCTCCAAGCCATTGTCAAGGAGACATTTCGCCTGTATCCACCAGTCCCTCTCATTGCTTACAGAGATGTGATGGAAGATTTCGACATTGCATGTTGCAACATTCATGTGCCTGCAGGTAATGAAAGTGATAAAATGGCTTAATTTACCTAGTAAATTTTCAAGTATCAAATAGCTCAACTGATAAAATATCTGAGGCAAAGCTTACAAGTCGGTTTGAGTGGCACTTGGGAGGGAACCATATTAAATGCTCTGGTCCCCGGCCTGAAAGGATGTACGAACATAGGCCCAGAACTTCTTAGTACTTAAAAAAAAATCATGTTACTTTTTCTACATTACCAATTAATCTGAGAAAAATGATATCATCTCTAACATAAATAGTTCATTTAACTATACAGGAACACAATTGATGGTGAGTGCATGGAAGATTCATAGGGATCCAAGTGTTTGGTCCAACCCCGAACAGTTTGAGCCAGAGAGATTCTTGACATCTAATAGAGAAGTGGACGTTGGTGGGCAGAGTTACAAGTTTTTTCCGTTCGGTTTGGGGCGAAGGTCATGCCCCGCGATCCCTCTAGGTATGAAGATGGTGCACTATCTCCTAGCTAGGTTTTTGCACAGCTTTGACTTGGCGAGACCATCGAGCCAAGATGTGGACATGATAGAGAGCAATGGATTGGTCAATCACAAAGCCAATCCGTTTGAAGTCTTTATCACTCCTAGGCTTCATAAATCCATATACGAAGTTGATCACATAGGGATTGATAATTAGTACATTGTTCGTTGGCCACTCAGCTAAACAAAAGAATGTCGAGGTTGTTCCATGATTCCAAATTTGTTATGCTATTTGTGGAAGATTAATCCCATGAAAATAAAAGTATTTTGAATTGCTGGTGATCACAATTTTTTGTATCATAAATTAGTGGGAAAGTTACTAGATAAACCCAAATTATGAGTTTAATTACTAGAATGTCTAAAAAAATTTGGGGTTAAATGAGTTATTTTCATGACCATAATACCCTTTCTCTCTTTGTTAGGAATAAAAAAAAAGTCAAAATTACCCTTAAATATATTTAAAAAACGTGAAGAAAAAAAAATTGGAAAAAACAAATTATTTGAAAAATCTGCTGGGTTAGTTGTGACAGGTTTATTTTCCATAATAGACTTATTTTTCTATGACAGATTTTTTTTCTCCCACAGACTTACTTAAAATAGGTTACGACAGATATTTAATTTATAGCAGATTTTTTTCTCACGACAGACTTATTTTATGATGACACCACAGACTTTCGTAATTTTGACAGATTTATTAAAATGTGTGGCAGATTTATTGTTTTAGTGGCGTCAGACTTATATTTTTCGATAAAAATCTGTCATAATGTAGCAGATCTGTTAATAAAAAAATAATTACTAGTTTGACTTATTAGTGATAACAGATTTATTTTATGTTATGACAGATTTTTTTTTCTTAACAAAAATCTGGAGTGTGATAGCAGATTTGTTATATAAAAATATAAATTGCTAGAATGACATATACTCACAACCAAAATATTTTATGTTATGACGAACTTTTTTTATATTACGACAGATTTCAGATAGGCTATAAAAAATCTGTCGTATGATGGCAGTTTTATTGATGAAAATAAAATTTTCATCTGCACAATAAGGTAATGACAGACATATTCTTATCGCGACAGACTTATTTAAATAGATGGCTCATGTGTGGCTGTCTCCTTGTTAATATATGATAAAGATAATTTTTTTTCGTTTTTTATATATTGTTTTTCTTTTTAATTTATATATTTGTTTTTTGTATTTTTTTCGTTTTATATTTTTTTTGCTTTTTTTTTAATTTTTTTTGTTCTGTATTTTTTTTCATTTTATATTTTTTTGTCGTTTTGTATTTTTTTCTAATTTTCTATTTAATTTAGTTATTGTATGTTAATTATTTTATTTTAATTGAATTGAAAATAAAAGAGAAATTCCTAAAAATAGCCCTAAAACAAGTTTTATTGACAATAATAGCACACACTCCATAAACTTCCAAAAATAGCACTAGTTAACTTATTATTAGTGTTTTTGTTCTAAAAATTTTATCACTAGTTTTAATACCACAATTTTTATATAAAAGCTATTCAACAAAATAAATTTAAAATATTATATTTGGATTCTCTATTTCCAATTTAGGGTATATATTTCTACCATTTAAAAGAGATTTTGATTCATTTTAATATTAGTTTATGGTATTATATTTGGGTTCCCTATTTCCAATTTAGGGTATATATTTCCACCATTTAAAAGAGATTTTTATTTTAATATTAGTTTGTAATATTATATTTGGGTTCCCTATTTCCAAATTAGGGTATATATTTCCACTATTTAAAAACAATTTTGATTCAATTTAATATTAGATTAGTGTTTGCTCTCTTTTTTATTTTCTATCTTATATTTTCATTAAGTTAAATTGAAGTTTATGGTGCTATTTGTGGAACTTTTCAAATAAGGTGCTATTTTTGAAAAAAACAACTTTTTTGGGGCTATTTATGTCAATCTCCCAAAATAAAATGGGTATTTGTTTTTTTCGTTTTTAATTTTTTTATGTTTTTTTTCAATTTCTATATATTTTTTTGTTTTGTATTTTTTTCGTTTTTTTTTTTCAATTTTCGTTTTTTTTTGTTTTATAATTTTTTTTGTATTTTTTAATTTTCTATTTAATTTAATTATTATATGTTAATTATTTTATTTTAATAGAATTGAAAATAAAATGAGTATTTGGTCTTTTAACACAAAAATTGTGTTATTCTAGTAAACCACAATATTTGGGTGTTAATCTAGTTATTTTTCTATAGATTTGAGTCAAACTAGGTAATTTTCAGTATAAAATATTATTGGAGTGAATTTTGACTTAGGATATCCATCACCAAAGCCAATCCAATCAAAAATGGCCAAGGGCTAGATTGGACCCCGAGACATGACGGAGCTGCGAAGAGCACCTTCATGCATAAGTCAAAAGCAGAGAATTATCATATGATAAAGTATATATAGTGATGATGGTCTCTCGCCTACTTTGGTCTCTCACCTACAAAAGTTAGTCACCAAATTAATCTCATTGATGATTGATCTCATGCATTCTCTAGTGGATATTGTCTCATTCGTTAGGTATGTGAATTTACCAGATCACAACTTCTTTCATGTTCTATGTTTATTTTAGGGGCAAAATATTTATGTGGCAAACAATTAGATTCGTTAAGTTTTACATTTTTCTTTTTCAGTTTTGTCTTCTAAACCTATTTTGGTACCAATGTTGGAAAAGGAAAACATATCGGATCAAACATAAAGAGAATAAATAATAGTTATGGTGGTAATTACGTCACTTAGGTTTGTTTTCGCATGTTACCATGAAAATTCATTTTTTCGGAGGTATGTGAGATCAGAAACTTTCAGTGTCTTCGATTAGGAAAAATGTGCCAAAGTTAACTTGATTCGAACTTTGTTCAGTTCGGTTCACTCCAAATGTGAAAAATTTGGTTCGGTTCGTGTCATAATTATTAGTGCCACATTTGTTTTTCCATCCAAACATTAATTAAAACTAACTCCTTGATTGGTTGATGAAATTATTGGTACCAAATTGAAACCAAAGCAATGTTCCATTTTTTTTGTTGGAAAAATCCTATAACTGTTTCAATAATTTTGGTACATTCGTTTATAAATTTTGGTACATTTAGAAAGCTTGGTTTGGTTCAATAGTTTGTTTTGAACATTTAAAAAATGGAAAAATCTAAAAGTTTTTGATTTTTTTTGAAAATTCTTTGAACTGATCGGTTCATCTTAAAATTATGATTGGCTTTTAAGCTTAAACCGAGATTTAAACACACCTCTATTTTATAATTTAACCATCAACAAAAGGCATAGATAGAAACTCTAGTAGTTTAGTTATTTTCTAAGACCGAAAAATGTCATCCAAATAGTGAAACTTTTTAAAAACATTTACCAAAAGTTGCAAATCAGTTGCATCCTAAATTTATCTTTTATAAAATTTTATTGTGTTTTTCTAATAATTTTTTGAATTATCTAATATTTAAAATAAAATGAACTTAAAGCATGTTATTGAATCAAAACTTTCTTTAAATACACTAATGATAGGAGTCATAGGACAAACCATAGGTGTTTTAAAGAAATATTAATAAGTTTAATTACGTGGCATGTACATTAAGTTATTACAATTATGGTAGGTCTCTGTAGGTTACGTGACCTGCACCGAGTTGGTGGATGACTGGGCTAGCTTTTTCCTTGATCAGAGCAATAATTTTTTCCAACGTGTCACATGTGGTTCAAATAATACATAAAGGACAAAAGTTGTCCTTTTAAATTCACATAATTTTAACTCGTATCAACATCGTTTAGGCGACGAAGATCTTTGCAGATTTCAACTGCTAATTTTTTAAATCTTTTATTGAAATAATTTTGTTTTGTTTACAAGCACAATACCGTATTCAAAGTTGAATTATTATGTGACAGCAATAGAATAACAAATTATAATGCATAATCAAGCATATTAGACCATACACAATGGTAAACTTTGTGTATGGGTGTGAGTATTAAAATATTCAAAAGTAAGAGAACAGTGCACTTGGAATGCGTATGCAAGTGTTAGTTTACAACCGAGTGTGAGGGGCAGGTGTCTTTGTTTGGTTGGTTCTGATTTTTTTTATATTAAAAATTTGTTTTCATCTCTCCTCTCTGTTCCTTCGATGAAAACAATTTTTCATCTCTCCTCTGTGTTCCTCCTCTGTTCCTCATCTCTCCTCTCTCCTCTCTAACTTTATTTTACTAATTTAATTTGCCTCACATCTATCTTCTCGAGTGCCGCACTGCTGATGCTCTTAAAATGCATGCTCCGCTGTATTACACGTGGTTCTTCAACTAATACTAAATATAAGGACAAAAACTTCTTCTTTTTAGAATTATAAATTTCCAGCATCATTTAAGCGACAAAGATTTTTAGAGATTATGAATTTGACTATTATAGTTTTTTAGATTTTAATATAATATATTTTCCATCATTTACAAACACATTACCATATTAATATATAAACTAGATCATCACCCGTACTAAAGTACGGGTTAAATTTTATTTATTACAAAATTTATATAATATATATATTAGAACTAAGTTTTAATATATTATAATAGTAAGTGAAAAAGTATTAATTTTTTTGTCAGTTCCTATATACAATATTAGAATAAATATAGAATTTTTTCTATAATACTCAATTATGGATATTTTTTTTTAAGATATGAAAACAGAAAATAATTTTATTTTTTAAAAAGTAATATTTTTTGAACAATGAGTTAATTTATGTTAACAACCACAAAATATGATTGCATATATTTCAGTTAGATCAAAAATTAAAATATCATAAATGAATCGCATATAAAACATAGATTATTTTGAATTAATTAAGAAAATTAGCTATTATTTTGAATTAATTTAGAAAATTCTTTTTCAATTTATAATTCTTTGGTTGTTGAAATAGAGATTTGTTTGAGCTAATCTAATTACCGAATTTGTTTGAGATTTATAATTACGGAATTTACCAATTATTCGCATAATCGAATATGTTATAAACATATATTTAGTATATAATAATACCAAAATCAACCCGTGCGTGGAGTCTATATTTTTATTTTAGAATCTCAATATTTCATTTTAAAATATTGCGTGCACAATCTCTTATTCGTTAATTCTAAAATTGCTTGCGGAATCAAATTTTCAAATATTTAGAGGTGTCAAACCATATTTAAATGTTCTACACTATTTTTAAATATTCCAAATTAAAATCTTTAAAATTTTTTTGTAGTTTATAAAATTATGAATTTCAAAAAACAAATTATATGAAATTAAATATAACTATTCAAATAGTTATAAGGATCGAAACTCATTTTATCATATAATATAATATATTTAACCCGCTACCTATTATAAATATTTTTAAAAATAATCAAATTAGAGTATTTATAATTTTTAACTTTTTGAACTATTAAGTATTGAAGATATTCTCTAAAAATATCAAGTAAAACTTATTTTAAATGTTGCAAATTAAAATATTTAAATTTTTATTGTAGTATATAAAATTATACATTTCAAAAAAATAAATGTATGAAATCGAATATAAATATTCAAATTCTGACCCGTTGCTCAGTCGGAATTTTTGTTGACTTTATTTTTGTGTAAAAGAAATATATTACTCAAGTCTGAATTTTTGACCCGTTTAATTGTTTCTTTTATAGATTGAACAATTTATATGCGTTTTTAAAAATTCAAATCTTGGCATATGCAGAAAAAAAATTGCTTTTTTCTTTAATTATGTAGATGATATGATGATTTATTTGTTTGATATTAATATAATCATATTAAGATGAGAGGTGAAGTTTAATGATTAATAACAAATTAATATGGTAAGTTAGATATCAAATCTTATATGTTCATTTTGATTGGTCATTTTAAAAAAAAAAAAGAGATTTTCGTTTTATAATTTAATTAAATTAATTAAATGACATAAATTAGTATTTTACTTGTTTATCCTTAATAAATTGAATGAAATTTGTTCTAAAAAAAGATTTTTGTAATGGCAATCTTAAGTAAATTTTTACAAAAGGGAAGGTTAGTTAAGGGTATCTTATAAAGTGTACTCCCCAAATAATAGTATAGGATTATTATAAAACAGCGAAAATATAACAAATTGTTGAACTTTGAACCTTATTAAAATGAATGTTCCAGTAGGTTTATTATAGGTGGATATTAAATGATTCTAAAACATAATATTAGGATAAAATATTATCTCTTGAAAATGATCAGTGTTTTTACATCCGATCCGAACCGTCTGATCCGATTGGTTAACCTGCGATCCAAACACTTCTTCGATTTGGGGTTAGTAATAATATTCAGCAATTTTAAAAATAGAAGAACTTACAAAAAAACCCTGCCACTAAACTGCGATCCAGTTGAACCGGCCGGTCTAATTAGACGTGATGAGTTCGATTATCTCCTTTAACATTTTTTCTGCATTCTTTTTGTATGTTCTCTACATTTCACTAAAAAGTGTTTGTAAAATTAGAAAATTAGTTAACAATATTATCTTATTTTATAGTTTATTTAATATTTTAAAGTCTAAATTTGTGTGATATTGTTAGAAATAATTTACATTTTAACTAAAACTAATATATGTAATATATTTAGAAACCAATATACATAGTATTTTCAAAGTCTTGGGTTCTTTTTGGATTTTACATTTTAAAATAAGATTGTGGTTTGACCTGCATTTATTTGACATGGATGTTTGTCTTGTAAAAAAAAAATTACATGGAGGGTTTTTTTTGCAAAAACTCCTTATGTTTTCAAACGCAGTTATCAAATGCCACGTCATCGCTACACGGGAGGACAATATTGCGGATGACTTTTGAGATTGTGAGGTTGACTTGCATAATTCCGACTTGGAGAGTAAATTTGCAAACAAAATTGACTACGAGAGTTGTTTTGCAGAAAACTCTATTAATTAATATTATTAACTATATATATTGATTTGTGCTTCATATAAAATATCTGGCTAGACCTGCCACTGTAATCAAGCATATGAAAAAAATGCATGCTATTACACGTGGTTCAACTAATACCAAAGATAAAGACAAAAACTTCTTCTTTTTAGAATCATAAATTTCAAGCAGCTTTTAAGCGACAACGATTTTTAGAGATTCTGAATTTTGACTATTATAATTTTTAAATTTTTTATATTATCTATTTTCCATCATTTACAAGCACATTACCATATTAATATATAAATTATTATATGACAGCGACAATATAACAAATTGTTGAAGTTTGAACCTTATTAAAATGAATGTTCCAGTTGCATTATTATATGTGGATATTAAATGATTCTAGAAGACAATAAATGTTCCATCTTTAGAATGATTTAATATACACATGTAAGATGTTTAGGTAAAGTTGCATATGATTTTTTTATAGATCTTAGCCCTTATAATGTTAATGGGATACTGTTTAAATATTTTTTGTATAATTTATAAACAGTACAATATGTCAATATTTACATTAAAACTTAATTAGTGTTAAAATACTTGTAATATTAAATTCAAAAGCCAAATTTTATTTTCTCAAAAACTATTCTTATCTTTCATTAAACCAATAATGGAAATAAACTAAGATTAGAGACCTCTTCCATTTACTTCTAAAGCTATATTTACTTATGTGTTGTAAATGATAACAATAAATATTAAACTAATATTACATTCTCTATATATTAAAAGATAGTTTTTAGTTTATTACGAGAGACTATTGCTATATATTAGTACTCGAACTCCATACCTAATGTAAAAGCCTTTAAATCTTTAATAACTGAGCAAAAAGACTTCTAGGATAGACAAAAATTTAGTTTCATATAATAATATTTATCAAAAAATTTAATATAAAAATATAATATGTACCTATCTGCTAATAAAAATATATCTGCAAATTTAAGATTTTCAATTTCTGACAAATATATAATTTTAAAGTTTTCATTAGGACAAAAGTGTCTTTCTAAAACCAAAAAAATTAGTTATCAAATATAAATTAAACATTGGGTATTTTTCAAAAAGATTAATCTAAAGGAGGTAAACTACCTAATTTCAACAGTAAAAATCTGAAAATTGTCGCCAATTCGTTGAATTTTTGTCCTTATAGCTGAACCACATGAAATGCGTTGAAAACATGTATTGTCGTAATTCATAAACCACTACATAATAGAAATACGACAAGAAGTTTCACGTTGCAAGTGAGAAAACCTAATAAACAATTTCTTATTACTGATACCAAAAAAAAAGAAAAAATATTACTTCTTATTACTTTAATTAAATTAAATTTATTTATCGTACGTATTCAACAAAAAAAATATTTATTGCACAACTTCCAAGATCTCTTCTTTGTCTCTAAGGAAATCTCCATTGGTTATTTTTTATGAATGTCTTTAAAAAAATTTATAATTAATTTTAGTGTTATATAAAGACACTTACTAAAAATAAACAATATAAACGGTACAAGAGCTCGATGCAATCGTAGTTGGTACTGAATTTTTTCCGTAACTACCATAATATGGTTTTTATTACTTGTTTATTTATTTAGAAATTCTTGGTTATATATGCATGTGATCAGATCCACAAAAGATAATCAGTGCAAGCAAAAAATTATTGCAACTAATAATTTTTTTTGGATAATTTTTTCAGTTTATAGATTAATGATTTTTATCACTTGACTACGAAATCTTTGTTTTTTTTTAGTTAAGAAACTAAATTTCAGAAAATATTTTTTTTTATAACTTCAAAATTCTGAGCAATGATTTAATTTTCGTAGAATTTGATGGCACTTTTTAAATTATTGGGATTTAACATCTTTTTTTTTTCTCGTTCTTCGCCTGAAGAGAGGTACGGATCTAGGTCTAGAACTTCTTAGTTATTAAAAAAATATCTTTTTTTCAAATGAACTATTAAAAGGTTAGAATAGAGTCTATAACTCTTAAGTAAATTAAAATAAGATCAATCTGTTTGCTTTTTTTTTTTGAAAAAGGCAATATATGTTTGTTTAGTTTAATAACTAATAAGTGTGTATTCAATTGTAAGTTTCCCACACAAAAAAGTGTATTCGATTATCCATTTTGTATGAAAATAGAATATCATATATTAATTTTGAAAACCAAAATAAAAATCACATAGAAAGATTGATAAATATTAAAACCAATAATGAAGAAGAAATATCGATAAATTTACCAAAAATCGTCTCATGGGCGTATCTACCTACCTTTCATAGGTCCATATTTAACTCATCTATACTAGTATTTTTGAAGTACATTTTTAGTGAATGGGGTAAAATGAATTTGGATACAATGGGTATTCGACCCGTTTACAAATTTTGGTCATAAAAATTTTGTTGGATCGGATTATATTTAACCCAACTCATATACCGGATATTCCATATTTGATAATTTAGATATTTAGAAGATTGATTAAGATTTAGAATTATGATTCTCCTATCATCTTTGTTTGATTCGTTTTTAACTGTTTTGAATCATCATATAATACATAAAGTTAAAAAAAAAAATCAACTCTTTTTCTGCATATGTGATTCTATATTTTAAAAACAAACATATATTATCCAATTGACAAAAAATATGTGTTCAACGTTCTACATCGACTAAAATATTTAGATAATGATTCAGAATCATATAATAAATAAGATCAACTTTAATAAAATAAATGGTTTTTTTGGCGGGACGGGTTTGGCGGGACAGATTTTTGAATCAACTGTAATAAAAAAAAATTAAAGTATCATTAATCCCCCGCTTCAACACGGATTAAATCCTTAATTTTTTTTTAATACCACTAATATTAGATATATCAAATTAGTCTCATTTAGAAAAGATTATATAAAACCAAAAACTGTACTGTGGTATAATGTTACTTAATAACAATTGTAAAGTATAAAATATAAATGTCTTAGAGAATGATACAATTTGCACACTTTTATATATTATAAATAATCACTAAATTTTTAAAATTACTACTTTTAAAAAACTGATCACAGTACGGGGTAAAAATTACAAGACATGTTATATTTCGGAACGGAGTTATATGGTGGACGAGTTTGAATCAATATTTAGAAAATTCTAAAATATTATTAACATACCGCTTTAATACAGATTAAATCCTCAGTTTATTAAAATATAAACGTCTTAGAGAATGATACAATTTGTAAACTTTTATAATAAATAATCATTAAATTTTAAAATCACTACTTTTAGAAAACAAATTACGGGACGGATTAAGAAATTACGGGCCGGGTTATATTTCGGAACGAATTTATATGACGGACGGGTTAAAAAATTACGGGACGGATTATATTTCGGAACGGATTTATATGACGGACGGATTTGAATCAATATCTATAAAATTTTAATATTTTATAAGAAGATACAATTTGCAAAATTATATATATATATATATATATATATTAATTTTAAAAAAATAAATCATCCAGCGGTGTACTGCATGTTAAAATCTACTGTTGATATATAACGTCAGTCTAAGTAAGACCCACCACGAAAGAAAATATCAACGGCTCTCTTACACCTGTCATCTAGGTCATGCAGATGATAACATGACTTTTACAAAAGAGCAATACTTGGGTTCATCCCTAAGGGTGAATCTTTTTATGCACCCCCATTTATTTTAACCAATCAGAATTCGCTACATAATAAAAAAAATTAAATTCAGTTAATTATTAAATCTAATCTCTAACCACTCTTTTATAAACCCGATTTATAATCTCGTTTAATTACAAAATTTAAACCCTAATTTTCCTTTGTAAACCCAAACCGCCATTTAAACTCGTTTAATCGTAAAAAATCTAAACCCTAATCGTACTTTCTAAACCCAAACCGACATTTAACCTCGTTTAATCATAAAAAATCTAAACCCTAATTGTACTTTCAAAACCCAAACCGACATTTAACCTCGTTTAATTGTTTTTGATGAAGATAAAAATGTATCAGAAACCAATCGTAACACAGCTCACTTCATTGGTGTGAATGGTTACTTCAGAGAAGTGGATCTCGGAAAAATTACAACAGGCAAAGAGATGGTTTTCCCGCATGCCTTCTCTTATGTTCCAAGTTCTGTACTTTTTGAGTCTGGATCTTATGAGAAACGTTAAAAGCTGTCTTACCTTTGGCGTCAACTTTACTTGTTTTCCTAATCGGTTCCAAGTTTCATGTCATCTCCTTTGGCACCAGCCACCAGCTATGCTTGAAGAGTTTCCGGTGAGATATACAGTTTTTTTAATCTATTTTAGTCAGTTATGTTACAAACTAAGTCTGATTCTTGTATTCTTTCCTACCATTAAACCAATAAAATTTTCTCCTTACCAATAATTGGGTTATTACTTTGTGCTTCCACAGTGTTTTTCCATTCGATCAATACAAGAGCTTTTGGATTATTGGTTTGGTTTTTCCATCCTGTTGTGCTATACTGCTTCAGTTCATGACAATTGATATTGTTTATTCCAAACCGATATATAATTTTGTTTTAGTGGCAAATTAGATTTATAATTAAATGAAATTTTTTATTATTATTATTATTAGGTGGCATATTCTGATTGGCCGAAGTAAAGGGGTGAATATAAAGAGTTCACCCCAAGTATTTTTCTTTACAAAATCTGTTATTATCATTATAATTAAAATACTATTTTAAAGTGGCTGAAACTGTGTAAAATATTCAAAAACAAAATTTGTGGATAATTTTTAGTGTCATTCGATAAGTATATTTATACAATAAACCACTATAAATAAATATCATTAGGACTGATTTTATTTAACCGATAGAGTAATAATGTTTAATTTGAAGTACATTTTAAAGAATCCAATCGGGTCGGGTTTTTCTAATTTTTGACCCGGAAATCTTCAATTGGATCTTTCCTTATTTTTTGGCCAAATTCAAAAACAAAATTAATTAATAAAATCTAAAATATATATATATTCTCAACTAATTGCTATACCTAAACTCTTTATTTATGACATATTCTTTACGATTTTTCTAGATAAGGAAATCAAATTTCATGATTTAATGCTAATATAATAAATTTGAGCTGATTTCCTAAAACCTCTCTACCTAATTTAAACATAAATATATGACTCTCATTTCACTTTTATTTGATCTAAAATATATATTATTTTGAAATATTATAAAATATATATAGTTAATAAAATTTTAGATTTTTTTCTGCATATGCTATGATTCAAATTTTTTAAAACGGATATATATTACTCAATCAATGAAGAAAAAAATCTACTTAACATTTTTGCAATACATTTTAAGGAATCCAATCGGGTCGAGTTTTGTTTTTAATTTTTGATCTGGAATTTTTTTATTTTGACCCGAATATTTGTCAAACGGATCCACCATAATCTTTATTGTTTGGTAAGATTTTCTGGAAAAATAAATAACGACATTAAATAGTTGTTATTGTTGATTTAAATTCTAACAAAAAAAAAAAATTAGGTATATTCTCCACGTATTCAAATATTAAAATCAAGATTAGGAAATTCTCATTTATCTCTTGGTTTAAATCAATACTTAGTTTTGGTAATTAAATTTTACAAATAATAATAATAAAATCGAAATTTATATTAGGTAACTAACATGAGGCATATTCTCTACATATTCGAATATTAAAATCTTGCCTAATCCAAATGATCTGCAAGATATTTTTATAATAAAATAATGTTTAATTTGACGGGACGGGGTTATATGGTGGGACATGTTTGGATCGATGGGACAGTATACCACGGATGAAATCCTAGAATTAAAAATCAAAATAAAATTATACAATTTTAAATACAAAAACATATACAACTTAAAATTTTAAATTTTTAGTTACAAAAAAATCGATCCACAAGAAAAAATATTATACACAACAAATTCATTAGTTTCTAAAAATTATAAAATTAATTCAATATTTTAATCCGCGGTATACCGCGGGTCATATCCTAGTGCAATATATAAGTTTAGAGTATATACAAGACCATGCCTAGAGATTTGGTGGTCTAAAGCATTAAACAAAAAAATATATTATATACATTTTCGTGATAAAATGTGTTAACACTTAACACTATTTTTAATCTATGAAAACAAAATATTGTACTAAATATTATAAATATATAATTTTAAACTATTTTCACAATCTATTTTCTTAGTTAATACTATTTTTATCTATGAAAATTCTAAAATTCGAAATACTATATTTTAAAGTACTAGATATACTAGTTCGTCTCTGCTTCCAAGTGACGGTCTATTCGATTTGGCCCTGCACGGATACATGGTAACGGCTGCGTATCGAGAGCTCACATGACTCGAAACATAGACAAACTCATCCGCAATAGGAAATCGTCTCTTGACTACTCCGCGAAGCCTCGTCTACGCTTACTTCTACAACGATGGCTCATGGTTCGACCATAGCCGCAGGTTTCAAGACCTGTAACATGCTCTGTTTTCTTGCTCATCTCATACTCTGTTTTTAATAGTTGCCTTTTTCCCTAGTTTTTGCTAGAAAGTCAAGTTTAAGACATTTGTACATATTTTTTCTAATTTCGATAAATCATTTACACTTTTAAACAAAAAAAAGTACTAGAGATAACAGTCCTTTTAATATGTTAAACAAAATTTCAAACTTAAGAAAATAACACTTAATATTGAGGGACCTAAGACAAATACCTTTTTTTCTCATAGGCAAGCCCTGAATATATAAGAGATGTTGTTAATAACGAGTTATCTAATATCTACATATGTTTATTATATCGAATTTTGAAATTTTTTACACTAAATAGTTGGGATCAGAACAACTTTTTTATTTTTTATGACAGCCAGAACAAAAGTTTTATAATATCTATACAATCATTCATTTATTATAATACGTAAAAACCAACGACCCCGGCCATTCACTATATATAAACAGCATCGAGAGGTTAGAAGATCTTACATTATACATTCTAACATTGGTAAGAGATGTCAAACCAAAGAAAACCAATCCTTCCTCTATTACTTGAAAAGAAACCAGTTGAGCTTGTTAAACCCGCAAAACACATTACTTGTGAAACTCTCTCCCTTTCTACTTTAGACAACGATCTTTTCAATGAAGTTATGTACGCAACGATCTACGTTTTCAAAGCAAACCAAAAGAACCTAAATGATCCTGTCTCTTTGCTTAGGAAGGCTTTGTCCGAACTTCTTGTTCATTACTATCCCCTTTCAGGCAAGCTGATGAGAGATGAGAGTAATGGAAAGCTTCAGTTGGTTTATCTCGGTGAGGGAGTTCCATTTCAAGTCGCTACATCAACTCTAGACCTCTCCTCTCTAAACTATATAGAAAACCTCGATGACCAAGTTGCTTTGCGGCTTGTGCCTGATATCGAAATCGACTACGAAAGCAACGTTTGTTACCACCCTCTAGCTTTGCAGGTAGCTTTTCATTTTCTTCATTGTATCAATAACATTTTTTTTTTTTGAATACTTTTGTATCAATAACATTGTATCTATATATTTTTTTTCAATACATAATAATTAAGATAATATATTGTTCCCTTTCTTTCTTTTGAAGGTTACCAAGTTTGCCTGTGGAGGATTCACCATTGGGACCGCATTGACACACGCTGTGTGTGACGGATACGGTGTGGCTCAGATCATACATGCCTTGACCGAGTTGGCTGCCGGAAAGACTGAGCCATCCGTGAAGCCAGTGTGGCTGAGAGAGCGCCTTGTCGGAAAAATTGACAATAAACCAGGCAAAGTGCCCGGCAGCCACATTGATGGCCTTTTGGCCACCTCACCGTATTTGCCAACTACTGATGTCGTATGTACTTCCTCCGTATCAAATTAATATCATATTAAGCGATGATTATGCCATTAATATCATATTATAAGATATGATTTAATTAGCTCATTTAGCTTTTAGATCTGTTATATAGAAGAATATATATTAGGTGGATGATCATAATTTATTTAGCTCATTTTGCTTGTATTTTTGTAATAATTAGGTAAATGATTTTATTTTATTTATTATCCAACAGGTCACGGAGATAATAAACATTCCCGCTGGAGATATTAAAAGGCTTAAAGACTCTTTGATTAAAGAATGTGATTACCTTAAAGAGAGTTTCACTACTTATGAAGTACTAAGTTCTTACGTATGGAAATTAAGATCTCGAGCTCTAAAACTAAACCCTGATGGGATCACTGTCCTTGGCGTGGCTGTTGGAATCCGACATGTTTTGGACCCACCACTTCCTAAAGGATACTACGGTAACGCGTACATAGACGTCTATGTTGAGCTGACTGTGAGAGAACTCGAAGAATCATCAATCTTTAACATCGCGAGTCGTGTGAAGAAAGCGAAGAAAACAGCCTATGAAAAGGGGTATATCGAGGAAGAGCTAACTAACACGGAGAGATTGATGAGGGATGATGTTATGTTCGAAGGGATAAGCGATGGATTGTTTTTCTTGACGGATTGGAGGAATATTGGTTGGTTCGGATCGATGGACTTCGGTTGGAATGAGCCCGTAAATTTACGACCATTGACCCAACGGGAGAGCACAGTGCACGTAGGGATGGTCTTGAAACCTTCAAAATTGGATCCATCAATGGAAGGTGGAGTCAAAGTGATCATGAAGTTGCCGAGAGACGCAATGGTTGAATTTAAGCGAGAGATGGCTGCTATGAACAAACTTTATTTTGGTGATACCAACTAAATTAATTAGTTGGTACCTGAGTGAATTTCTGTGTTTGTTAATGAATGCTTTTAAATTAATGTCATTGAATAATGGGTGAAGAATATATGTAATGTTCAATATGGTCATGTAATACTTAATCTGCTCATGACATGAATAATGAAGTTCGGTATTTCCATTCGAATTTAGAAATACTAAAAAGTAAAAACACATGACATGTCTTTAAATATTTCATTAGATATAGTTTTTAAATTAATCAGTTTGTGTTTTTCTTTTTTGCACTTGTGTCCTCTTATTGTACTTAACATGTAGCTGATATGAGAAAAAGATAGCATTAAATCTTCATTTCTGATAAGGTTTGAGGTATGAAACTCTTCTTTATTCCTTATCCTTCAACGATTACAATGTTTCCAAGCCC
Organism: Arabidopsis arenosa; assembly: GCA_905216605.1. NCBI lineage: Eukaryota > Viridiplantae > Streptophyta > Magnoliopsida > Brassicales > Brassicaceae > Arabidopsis > Arabidopsis arenosa. The sequence goes on along the minus strand of LR999454.1, from coordinate 2,736,911 downwards.
TAACAATGGAGATTTGTTCAAGAGATTTCCTAACTATCCTCTAACAAACCATACGTTTGTTAATTACACACATCAATACATGCATAAATACTTCAATACTCTTCTATCTATTTATATACAACTAACTAGACTTTCAAATGGTTACACAATCTGTTTCTTCTTGCTCTGTTTTAATAGAGGCTAGTTGTTCACAAACACTCAGCCGTCGATATCTCGTTCTTCTTAGTAGTTTGCAACTCTCTTTAATTATAACTCAAAACTGGAAGAAGAGTAGAAGACACACGGTTAAGGCTAGAACAATCCATACCTCTTGAAATGTTGTAATACTAACCACTTAAGTGAGGATATCTTTCGAGAGTGAGCCTAAAACCCTAGTTTTACTAACACATGTAATCATCAGGTAGAATCAAGAGATCTAATAAGAGTTTCTCCATTGGGAGTCTCTCATTAAAATTAAATTAAAAAAAATACTCTTTCTACATACAAGTTTTTGCACACATATTAGAAAATCACAGAAGCTCATTTAATTTAGGGGTTATGTCCAATTGGACATTTGTCAGCCCAAAACTTTCATTTTGGGTATTTCTACCCACACTCTCAAGATTAGGCATTTTAGGGATGGATGAAAAGACAACATTGCCCTGCTCTCTTCTTTTCTCGAAGAGAAAAATCGTTCGGCGGGATAATCGGTTGAAATCGGCCACTGCTCCGCCGATTTGACGCGCCGGCCACTGTTGAGAAATTATGTGGCTGATAATTGTCGATGTGGCAAGTTGGGTTAGTGGATTAGGGTTAGGTCTCAAAGAGAGGCAGATATATTCATATATATATGATATGCCGTTCTGTGGACATTGGAGAAAGGTAATAACAAAGTTATTGTCTTGAACGTGAAAGAATCTCAGTAAAAAGGAGCTATAGAAACATTCAGCATCCAACCGTTTACGTGTGGATAGTCATTGGTAATTATGGAGGAAGAGGTATGTTTTAGTCTTTACAATTCTTAACAAAAACTAGATCCAAATAAATGTGTTTTCATAAAAAAGAATCTAAATCCTACCAAAAAAATAAAATAAAAAAGAATCTAAACGCTAAACGGATGATGTATCGAGAACTTAAAGATTCCAATCTTAAACACGAATTTAATCAATTAATAATTTTAATTCTTTACAAATTGATTAACTCAAATTCTGAAAACGGTGAACCCAAAGTAAACTCTTAAAAGTTACAACAACATTTTTTACAACCAAAATCTTCACGGCTAAAAGCTTGCCTAAAAGTAAAAAAAGTCTATCGCACTACTTTTACTTAGCGATTAAAAATAAAAATCATAATATAAAACACTACTTGGTTAACTATAACCAAAAGTAATTCGAAAGAATTCAAACCAAACTGAACCGAAAATCGGTTTAGGTGTAGTAGAAGCCTGAGAAACCCAGCTGAGTTCTAAAAACTTCTTAACTCTTCGAATCGAAGTTTCCCGAACTAATTCTAAATTCTTCTACAAACTTCTTCTGCCTCATTCTCCAAGCAAAAAAACCTCCGTCTTCTTCCTCTTCATCTTCTCAAAACCCTAAAACCTAAAGAACACTTGCTTCAATTTACCTCACATGGCGTCAAGGAGATTATCCAAATCTGTTTCCTCAGTCATCAAAGCTCAATATACTCTCTCGAAACCACCTCTTTTCCTCCGTTCTCGTCCTCTCTCTGCTTCTTCTCACTACACCTCTCCCAATTCCTCTATTTTCCGAACAAATTCATTCATCAAAATCGCCGCTAACAACAACTCTTCCATCACTCAGACGACTACTCATGGCCAACTCTTACCTCTTTCTCTTCAATTCCCTTCTCCGCGACGCTTCTCCACCACCACTGCTCAGGTTCGTCATCGGTTACATGGCGATTTCAATTTTAATCTTGGAACTGTTTGTTTTTGTTTTTGAATTACTAAGAGGTTCTAGGCCCATAGCCAGGACCAGAGCATTTTATATGTTACCGGCGACCTCTAGGCTTTACCTGAGTTGTTCATTATCGTTTTAGTGATGATAATTTGTTGTTTATGTAGATTAATCAAAATGAGTTTACGGAGATGGCATGGGAAGGGCTTATCAATGCCTATGATGCGGCTCGTGAATCGAACCAACAAATCGTTGAATCTGAACATTTGATGAAAGCTCTTCTTGAGCAAAAAGATGGTATGGCCAGAAGAGTATTCGCCAAAGCCGGAATCGACAATTCCTCTGTTTTGCAAGCTACCGACTTGTTTATATCTAAACAACCAACGGTATTAGCAACTTAGTTTCTTTTCTTTCTGTGTATCATCAGAACATGGTTTAACTTACATTTCTTGTGATTTTGCAGGTTAGTGATACAGGTGGTCAGAGACTAGGGTCATCTCTTAGTGTTATATTAGAAAATGCAAAGAGGCATAAGAAAGATATGTTAGATAGTTATGTATCTGTGGAACATCTTCTTTTGGCCTTTTATTCTGATACAAGGTTTGGTCAAGAATTTTTCAAGAATATGAAACTTGATATGCAAGTGCTTAAGGATGCTATAAAAGATGTACGTGGTAGTCAACGCGTAACTGATCAAAGTAAGTTTTGTGTTGGTACTCTCATGATGTTTTAGTGACCTTAGCCTACCCTCATGATGTTGTGCTACACATGTAGATCCTGAGAGCAAATATGAAGCACTTGAAAAGTATGGAAATGATTTAACTGAGATGGCTAGACGAGGGAAACTTGATCCGGTCATTGGGCGGGATGATGAAATTCGGCGTTGCATTCAGATATTATGTAGGAGAACAAAAAACAATCCGGTTATTATTGGTGAGCCTGGTGTAGGGAAAACTGCAATTGCAGAGGGGTAAGATTTGTAGCTATATCCCTTGTTTTTCTTTTCCTTACAAAATCTCAGAAAATTATGTTTTTACTCTTTGAGAACTTTTAAATTTTTCAGGTTGGCTCAACGAATTGTGCGAGGAGATGTCCCTGAGCCTCTCATGAATCGAAAGGTTCATTCCAGTAAATTAAGAATTGTTTACAGTTTTCTTGTAGAAAGACTTGAGGAAGATTTTAATATGTTTGGCTTGTTTTCTTTATCATGTAGTTGATATCTCTCGACATGGGTTCACTTCTTGCTGGTGCCAAATATCGAGGAGATTTTGAGGAAAGATTGAAAGCAGTATTGAAGGAAGTAACTGCTTCCAATGGGCAAACAATCTTGTTCATTGATGAGATCCACACTGTTGTTGGTGCAGGTACTTTTTTCATTTTATCCACCACATACTATAAACATTGATGAATTTTTTTATGCATATGCATATACGGCACTCCCCAAGTAAACGTGGTTGAGTAGAAGAACATTGCATTGCCAAAGTAAGGGTTAAAATGGAGATGAAAAGTTATGGTTAAGATATTGAAAGATTACTAATGTTATTAATCTTGTTTCTTATGTCTTTTGACTCACTTTAGTACTTTGTTATTGGTAAGATGAAACTAACGAATTGGCTACTATTTTACTCTTATTTAGGAGCTATGGGGGGAGCAATGGATGCGAGCAACCTCTTGAAACCAATGCTTGGACGAGGTGAACTGAGATGCATTGGTGCAACTACACTGACCGAATACCGAAAATACATAGAGAAAGATCCAGCTCTAGAGCGTAGGTTTCAACAAGTGTTATGTACTCAGCCCTCTGTTGAAGATACTATCTCGATTCTTCGTGGGTTAAGAGAGCGATACGAGTTACACCATGGCGTTACTATATCAGATAGTTCCCTTGTTTCAGCAGCAGTTCTCGCAGACCGATACATCACTGAACGCTTTCTGCCAGACAAAGGTATGGACATGCACTTTCCCTGATTCTAACCAGTTTTCTTGGGAAACGTTTGACCATAGTATTGTTTTCTAAGGTGAATGTTCTTTGTTTCAGCTATTGATCTTGTTGACGAAGCTGCTGCAAAGTTGAAGATGGAGATAACTTCTAAACCAACTGAACTAGATGAAATAGATAGAGCTGTGATCAAATTGGAGATGGAAAAGCTTTCTCTTAAAAATGATAATGATAAAGCTTCTAAAGAACGGCTACAGAAGATTGAGAATGATCTGTCCACGCTCAAACATAAACAGAAAGAACTTAGTGACCAATGGGAGAACGAAAAGTCGCTCATGACTAAATACGTTCATTTAAGGAAGAGGTAAGATCATTCTTCATCACTATGCCTTTTCGGCTGAATGTCTTATAAAAATAATGCTTACGACACTCGCAGTTTTTTGTTCTAAATAGTACTTTTAGTTGTTGTAGTACTTATGGTGGTTACTTATGTTGTTGGTATATATCAACCTTAATCTCCTCCGTAACATGTTCTATGTTTTACAGATTGATCGAGTTAACCTCGAAATTGAATCTGCTGAACGTGAATATGATCTAAACCGAGCTGCTGAGCTAAAGTATGGAACACTTTTGTCCCTCCAACGCCAATTAGAAGAAGCTGAGAAGAATCTCACGAATTTCCGACAGTCTGGACAGTCACTACTCAGAGAAGAGGTTACCGATCTTGACATAGCAGAAATAGTAAGCAAGTGGACTGGTATTCCACTATCTAATCTTCAGCAATCAGAAAGAGAAAAGCTGGTCATGTTGGAACAAGTGCTCCACCATAGAGTTGTTGGTCAAGACATGGCTGTAAAATCAGTAGCAGATGCTATCCGACGTTCAAGGGCAGGCCTTTCTGATCCTAACCGCCCAATAGCTAGTTTTATGTTCATGGGTCCAACAGGTGTTGGTAAGACCGAGCTTGCCAAGGCTCTAGCGGGTTACCTTTTTAACACTGAAAATGCAATAGTGAGGATCGATATGAGTGAGTATATGGAAAAATTCTCAGTCTCGCGGCTCGTTGGTGCACCACCTGGCTATGTTGGTTATGAAGAAGGTGGGCAATTAACTGAAGTTGTTCGCAGGAGACCTTACTCGGTGGTTCTGTTTGATGAGATCGAGAAAGCCCACCCTGATGTCTTTAATATCTTGCTACAACTACTAGACGATGGAAGAATAACTGATTCTCAAGGGAGGACAGTAAGTTTCAAAAACTGTGTTGTAATTATGACGTCGAATATAGGATCTCACCACATACTTGAGACCCTCCGCAACAACGAAGACAGCAAAGAAACAGTTTATGAGATAATGAAGCGACAAGTTGTGGAGTTAGCAAGACAAAATTTTAGACCCGAGTTCATGAACAGAATTGACGAATACATAGTTTTCCAGCCGCTGGATTCTAAAGAAATCTCCAAAATCGTAGAGTTACAGGTAACAAACCCTTTTACACTCACTTTTCTTTTCAGAATCTTTATTCTTCTATCCATTAATTAGACGTATTTTAAACCCTTTTACATGTCTAACGTATGTTATAACATTCGTGTAACGAGCAGATGAGACGGGTGAAGAATAGGTTGGAACAGAAGAAAATCAATCTTCAGTATACAAAAGAGGCAGTGGATCTCTTGGCTCAGCTTGGCTTTGACCCCAACTACGGGGCGAGGCCTGTGAAGCGAGTGATTCAACAGATGGTGGAGAATGAGATTGCTGTCGGGGTTTTGAAAGGAGATTTCGCAGAAGAAGATACCGTTCTTGTCGATGTTGACCTCTTGGCTAGTGACAACAAATTGGTTATCAAGAAGCTCGAGAGTAATGCACCAGAAGAGATGGCCGCTTAAGTATATATACAAACAAAATTAGCCTATTCGGGTTAGCGTTTTTAACTCTTTTGTAGATTCGTACTTTAGTGTTGATCTCTTTTCTAACACGTACGGATTGTTTGGTTTTAGAGGACTATCTTTTGCCGACAAAAGTTAATGGGAACACACCGACATTTGCATTTGAAATTATTAACTTCGAGCGGTGAAAAATGTGTTAAAGATCATTTATGGACGTAACATTGTGGTACTATTATAGAGTTAGTTCCAGATCTGATTTTCGAGTAAGGAGATTACAAAATCAAATTGAAGAAACGTTTAATAAAAATATTAAACACGTTCTCATGTCGCTAGAATTGAATCTCTTTAATAGCTTCCGACACTGAAAATTTGTTTATTCAGACAAGTTTCTTATTAATTCCTTTGTCTGATATTTAAATCGAGTTAGTATGCTTATTAGTGATATAGTATTAGTTAGTGACTTTGAAATGTAAGTCGTGTCTTGTAATGAGGGGAAACAACCTGGTACATCCAGTCTTAAATAATTAAAATTTAATTATCGTTTTCTAGAATTGTACTTTTGAAATTGTGAAATGAGCCTACCAATTAGAAAATTTAGAAGGAACATCTTGTATTTGCAACGTTGCTAATGAACATCTTGTACTTTCGTTGTGCTTGGAAGAAAGAGTGTTTATTTTTCATTTCTTCTTTATGTAGCCTAATCAAAATGAGTATCCAGAGATGGCATGAGAAGGGCTTCTCAACGCCTTTGATGCATCTCATATTCTCATGTTTCGAAGCAACAAATCGTAGAATCCGAACACTTGATCGAAGCTTTTATGGAGCAAAAAAGAGTGATTGCGAACACTGATTACTGTGTTGTTGCGTAGATGAACCTTAAACAGTGAAGGTTTTTTATTATTTTGATGGCGAATCGTGTGGTGATGGAAGAATATAGTAATGAATCCGTGACGTTTATGGTGAAGGATTACTCTCGAGCTTAATTCGTTAAACAAAATTGACACTTAACGTACGTGGGCGATGATAAAAAGAAAGCTGACAACAAAATTAACACTTAAAGTGGGCGATGAGATGTATGATTGGCGCTGACAATCAAGACGTAACATTTTTTACAAATTATTCAGATCTGGTTAAGATGATGTCTTTTTTAACCGAAATGGTAGCTTTTTCAGCGTACTTGGAGGACTTTAGAGTGACAAGGAAGAGTTTTTTTACTTTCTCTTTATCTTTAGTTCTTGTAGAGAAAATATTAAAGCGGATAATTTGGCATGGAAAATCTATACCGAACCGTATCTTTCAAAATATGTAATCAACATTCTGAGGTTTGACTCGTTTGAATGGAATTAATATATAGTTGTTGAAAAAAAATTGTGTTAACAAAATGTATATCTTTGAGGATCAACTATTTTAATCCTTCAAAACGACTCCAAACCCAACTATAAAAGTGAAACTTCTGAATTCTCAATCTTAAAAATAAATATTCTCTAGATCTCTATAATATTTTTTTGCAAAATAAAAAAGTCGCTAAAATCTCTCTAAAATCATGGGCCTGATTGGCAAGTGCTTTAGAGTCTTTACAAAGCAAAAAAAATTCTAAAGCATTGAAATAGATCCAATCAAGCTTTAGAAGCTTTAGCTTTCCTTTTTTTTCTCACAGCCAAAATATTTCCATAATTAATTTTTTTGGCTGTAGAAAGCCTTTTTTTCTAAAGCATACAATTTTCAACTTTCCAAAATTTTAAATGCTACAGCAAAAAATACTACAGCACTAAAATCTACAGTCACAGCCAAAACATCTACAGCCTAAAATCTACAGTAAAAAATCTACAGCTACAGCCGGAACCAATCAGGCCCATATATTTCCTCTGTTTTCGCTTCCAAACAAAACAAACCATAAAAAAAACAGAACAAACTCTTTTCTTTTGTTCTCTCTCTCTCTATCTTGCTACCTCAAGCTCTATAGAAGTGATCGGCGATAATGGCAAAGTGTCACCGTAACAATGTAGATTCTCTCATCCTTCATCGTATTCCCTCCGCTTCTTCTTCTTCCTCTACCTCCGGAAACACTTTCTCCGGATCATCATTGCGCAGGATCATCTTCGACGCAATTAGCTGCGGTGGTAGCTCTCGTTACCAACGTGAACTCCGAGAAGAAGACGACGAAGATGCTTCGAAATCGACAATGATGGGAAATGATTCAGCGAGGAAATCTGAGAAGCTTTGTGATCTGTTAAACTTAGCGGTGGTTGAGAGTTGTGTAGAGACGAAGAAGAAGGAGGAAACACTTGAGATTCTAAAACGTGTTGTTAGAGATTTACAAGTGGCGGCGGAGAAGAAAATAGCGGCGGCGAGTGAGGTTAGATTGTTAGCAAAAGATGATATAGAGGCGAGAGTGACACTTGCAATGCTCGGTGCGATCCCACCGTTGGTTAGTATGATCGACAACGACGAAGATGCGCAAATCGCTTCGCTTTACGCTCTTCTCAATCTCGGAATCGGCAATGATGTGTGAGTTTCTTTAAGTACATTTTGAGTTTTGTTTCCATTGCATTTTGCATGTTCCAAATACATTTTGAGTTTGATTTTTCGAATATTTTTCCGATTTTCCGAAGATTTATGAATGGTTTTTGTTGTTGTTGGTTTGCTTATTTTAGGTAAATGATAGAGAACATTTAATAGTTATGTCACTTTCAATGATATATATTTTTTTGGGTTTGATCTGTTTTAGTTATATGTTTTTTCTGAAGCTAAGAACTTGGAAAAGTTGAAGCATTAAATTCAATCATTTGTAAGAATGACATATGGTTATATTCTCTGAATTTCAGGAACAAAGAAGCCATTGTAAAAGCAGGAGCTGTTCACAAAATGCTGAAGCTAATTGAGTCATCAAAAACCTCCTAATCAAGCGATTTCCGAGGCTATTGTCGCTAATTTCCTAGGGCTAAGCGCGTTAGATGCCAATAAACCGATCATCGGTTCCTCGGGTGCAATGATCTTTCTAGTGAGAACTCTGAAAAACTTCGAGGAAACTAGCAGCTCAAGACAAGCTAGAGAAGACGCTCTTCGAGCTCTTTACAACCTTTCAATCCATCAGCAAAACATTTCATTCATCCTCGAAACCGATCTGATTCCTTTTCTCTTGAACACATTGGGAGACATGGAAGTAAGCGAGAGGATTCTCGCCATCTTAACCAATGTGGTATCAGTCCCTGAAGGACGGAAAGCGATCGCGGGTGTGGTTGAAGCGTTTCCTATATTGGTAGATGTACTGAATTGGAATGATTCTGTAAAATGTCAAGAGAAAGCTATTTACATCCTTATGTTACTGGCTCATAAAGGGAATGGAGATCGGAAAGCGATGATCGAAGCGGGTATTGAATCTTCATTGCTTGAACTAATACTTGTAGGAAGTCCATTAGCGCAAAAGCGAGCCTCGAGGGTACTAGAGTGTTTGAGAATGGTGGACAAAGGGAAGCAAGTTTCAGCTCCGGTTTATGGAATATCTTCTTCTTCTTCATTGGGTAGAGAGAGAGGTCATGATCTTAGGATGAGTGCTGAGAGTAAAGCAGTGAAGCAGTTAGTGCAACAGAGTTTACAGAGCAACATGAAGAGGATTGTGAAGAGAGCTAATTTACCACATGACTTTGTTACTACTTCACAGCATTTCTCAAAGAGCTTAACTTTCTGAATCCATGAAACAAAGTTTGTATCATTTTCCAATAAAATTTGTTACTAGAAATACCTAAAAATATACTTTTAATTACCTTTTGACTACTTTTAACTATTTTTAATTTGACACGAAAAGTTCTTACCGAACCGCATTATATTACATATGTAAACAACGTTCTACATGATTGACTCTTTTGAGCTATATTAATTTAAGCTGTTGACAAAAAGAAAAAACTTTTTGACTAAATATTATCACCACGTTTATTTGAAAAACGAATTTTTTTTGTACCAAAAGAGTATTTTAGTCAGAATTTAAATATTTTACAAAATCTAACTAAAATAATTATGCTACTGATTACGATGCTAATTTATTTTTTGGATAAAAGCTATTTTTATTTAGTTGTTTTCTATTGAAGTTTTGAACATTCTTGATTTAGGTTAGAACTTAGAACCATAAATGGTTTGCTAACTTTCTATCCAAAGTTAGCAGGGTCAGTGACAGTGGCGTCGAGGGTAATTACAGGGAAGATAAGGAGTACTAATAGAGTCTGATTTGGATCCAATAAGGTTTTTATATTTCTTCATGTCATTTCTAAGACCCCAATATTGCCATCAAAGATATATTTCATTTTTTTGACAAAAGAAAAGAGAGATCCATCATCTGCATTAATTAAGCATGCATTGGTCCACTCGTGAATCGTGCATATAGTAGTGTCCATTAAAATATTACCACTTTTCTTATACCAATGTTCGTTGCACACTCGTGGGATTTGCGAAGAGAACCGACAACCATTTTTGTACGTTGTTTATTTATTTTTTCTTGTTGGGCTAACGTAAAAGACGAATCTTGGGAAACCAAAAAATGTTGTAGTTCAAGTACACGTAATGTTTGATTCAAGTGTAGTATTTCTGTTTTTAGGTTAATGATTTTAAGGGCAATATAGATTGTTATTTGTAACCTACAAGTTTTAATTTTCTAACTAGGGTTTGAAAGTTGAATACTCCGACACTTTTTTTGTTGTGGTAAGAAGGAAGCCACGCAATGTACGTCCACAATTGGTTGCATTACTTAATTGGTTTCATTAAAACCCCACTTTTGGTCTACGATCTAGGTACGAGAGATAATGATAAAGTAGAGATCTAGAATTCGTATAAATAGTTTGAAGTTTTCATTTATTAGATAGAGTAACGTAAGGTAAAAAGAGACACTTAATTATAATATCTAGAAAGATATGCTTAGAGAAGAGAAGAAACGAATGTTCAGTTGTTTTTTTAAAATTTATTTTGAGTAAATTTGGATAAATGCCCTATTTTTTACTTTCCTTTTGAAAAATACCCTATTTTTTTTTTCTCTTTTAAAAACTATATTTTAATATATTAATAAATTACTAAAATGGCTTCAGTAAAATTTAATATTAATTAAAAATAATTTATACGTAAAACAGAAAATCTATTAATTTAGTTTTGAAATTAATATTTGAAATAACTAACAATTTTAATAATTCTTATTTTAAATATTTCTTTTAAACAATCTAAAATAATTGTGAATTCACCTATCAAGTGAATCATATTCCTACATTTGATTAAAATTTAATAGTTCATCATTACTTTTAAAATCTCTTGACTAAAATTACTTTTGATTGGATTTCCATTAGTTTTTGGTACTCCATCTCTAATCGATAACACATGTAAGTAAAACGAAGAATATTATGTTAGAGCTATAAGCCGTATGTTGATTTAATCAATGATACATGTATATTACATCATTCGACCAATGTTAAGTTGTAATCTACGTTAACCTTGAAATTGGAGCAGACTTTGGAGTTGAAGAATTTGATTGTTACGTTGAGATTTTTTTGTTTATACAATATTAAGGGATAGACTTTATAGTTGAAATTAATATTTGAAATAACTAACAATTTTGATAATTCTTATCTTAAATATTTCTTTTAAACAATCTAAAATAATTGTGAATTCACCTATCAAGTGAATCATGTTCCTAAATTTGATTAAAATTTAATAGTTCATCATAACTTTTAAAATCTCTTGACTAAAATTACTTTTGATTGGATTTCCATTAGTTTTTGGTACTCCATCTCTAATCGAAAACACATGTAAATAAAACATAGAATTTTATGTTAGAGCTATAAGCCGTATGTTGATTTAATCAATGATACATGTATATTACATCATTCTACCAATGTTAAGTCGTAATCTACGTTAACCTTGAAATTGGAGCAGACTTTGGAGTTGAAGAATTTGATTGTTACGTTGAAATTTTTTTTGTTTATACAATATTAAGGGATAGACTTTTAATATTTTTAGATATTATCTTATTAAATTTAATATCTTATATAATATATAAACTATCTTTATCTCAAAAATAATTATAAGGATAATTAATATTATTTTGAATTTTACTCTCAATTTTTGAATTTAGTTATAATTTTACTAAAAATACAGCTTTCAATTTAAATATAGACGAGATTGTCATTTTACATATAAAAAATTGTAATTTTCATTAGAAATAGAAAAAGGGTATTTTTCAAACGAAAACTAAAAAATAGGGTAGTTTTCAAAATCACCCATTTTTTTTCCACAATATAATTCCAAATTAATCACCACTAATTACCATTAATTGGAGAGGGACACATGTCAGATGCATAGGATGCCAAATGGCATGATAATAGAGCTTCTTCAAAAAAACCTTGTCATATTATATAAGATTTCATATCTTCTTAGAGCACATGCAAAACTTTTTTTGTGTTATAAGGGATGGAGACAGTGTTATAGTATGAATGAATTATGGAATATTTTGAAGGAGACGTGCATATTTATTAATATCATAATTTAAGTGTATACGACAAACTAGACATATAATGAGATATATTCACTCGACACGACCGTTCTTGGGTAGATGTATTGACATAGACATTATATTTATGTGTTTCAGAGTATAGACGTTGTGACTAAAGATATTTTTGCAATGTATAACCCGGTACCTACCTACTATTGATGAAATCTAGAGGGACATAAATCTTTGGTTACATGAAGGGAAATTTCTCAAATGAATTCAAAATCATGGATCTTGGCACAAGCAACAAAGTGTCGGCTCTGAAACGATAGAGACTAAAGTGGGGCTCCATCATTCTTCAAACTTGGTTTCAATGCTTAATTTTCGTCTTTTTCTCCTCCCTCCCAAGTAGAGTTGAATTAGTGACAAATATACTAACGTTGGGAACTCACTCTCAAATCCATTGGACCACCATCCACTTGGTATATATACAAAAAAAAAAAAAAAAATGTCCTTAGGGACCTAAGAAGTAAGATCAGGTGAAACTTAGTTATTTTTTTCTTATATAGATTCATATTTGATGTGGCAACTTAAAAGTGTAATATTCAATTGGCATACCTTTTGATTCTTAAGGTTATATATATATATTCTATTAATGGATGATCAATATATATAAATGAGACAAGGATGATTGAGAACCAAGTGTAAGAACGATTACATGTAAGTATGTAACATATCTCTTTAATTACAATGTTACTGATGAAAGAATATAAAAGGATACATCTCAGGTCGGTGGCGGATCGGCCAACAATCTGGTTGTTGCATTAAATTATATGAATGGTCATGGACGGACCTACATATAATGGTAAGTGGAGGAGGCCTGGGTAAATGATTTTTAGTCTCTTTTTTTTTAAGAACTGAAATTCTATTACATAGGAAAAACTGAATAATTAGAAGAGAATTAGAAAAATGGAAAGAAAATTATACATCAAACGATACCGAATAAGGACAGAAAATTGTACATGTAGAGTCGAGAGGAATTATGAACATTGTCTATAATTCTCAAATCGTCTTGTAGTGACAATTTTGTGCCGATCCAAGTCATCGGTTCACATATTCTAGCATTTTAAACATTTACTCTTTTATATATTTCACTGATTCCACATTATTTTTCTGTATGATCGGTTTACTCGGACTTGGATTATTTATTTGAAATATTACCACCATTTTTGTTTGAAAAAACGAATTATTCCCACAAAGAGTTGTATTATTGAATAGTACTCTTGCAATTAAAGTATTTTAGTAGACTTAATTTCTTCAGTTAGAACCTCGTTAGTTTTATTCAATATCATCGGTTAAAGTTGCTACCTCATTGTTAATAGATTTAATCTCTCTTTTGACAATTTGACAAAAATGCTATTAAAAATCTAATGGTGTGTTTCTGACGGATGCATCCGTCGGAAATATCTTCAATTGTTTTCCGACCAACTTCTTACAATTACGGCAATATGGATAATATACTCATTATCAACATGTTGTCTTTGTTAAAAATCACATATAAGTTATTAATTTAGTAATGGAATGTCCACTTATTTTCAAATATATATAGACCAAGTAAATACCCATAATTAAAAGTGACATGTTATATCGTCCTTGTATTTAGATGACCACCAATAAACACACCGTATACGATTACTAATAATGAACTCCATATACAATAAAAAAGAAACAAGTTACCATCACAAACTATGGAATCTTCATCTATTCTACAAAATATGGACCAATAAATGAAATTAAAAAAAAATTTCGTTATTATAATGTGGTTGCATCTTGATGACCATTCCAGTTATATCCATGGAATGCACCTATAAGTTATAGACCTATGGTACGTTCTTTACGTTCTTTTGAATGCATGTTTCATCACTGCACAATATTGTACCACGAGACTAGAGAAGCACTTGTTCTGATGTGACGCAACGTTTGCTGCCTAGAGAATCAAAGAGCGTGTATTCGACGATGGAGGGAGATTTGAGAGATATACTATGCAGACCCAAGCCTTCTTTATTTGACAAGCATACTTTCTTTATGTTACTTCCACAATACAATCTTTAGATCCTCCCAATACTTAAATTTCTTATTTACCAACCTTAACTTTCCCACCCATTTGGTTTATGCATACTATCTCTCCTCTCGTAATGTCCATAAAGGCGTCCAAGGTTAAAATTTTGTGACTGGTGGGATACAACATCTTCTATACTCTCTATGATATCAAAACAAATTATCCGGAAAAAAAACAATGACAGACATGACTTTTTATTCATATAGTTCAACTGAATACATGCAAACACATGTTACAATATGACATTATAAAAATTATTAAACTTTAATAATTTGTAGTTTTAGATAATAATTCATGAAGAAAAAAAGTTATGATTTGCATCATACCTTGACAGAAAACTTTAGGAAAGAAACCCTCTAGCGACTAAGAAGAGGAAGATACCATTATTTGAAAAACAAGAAGAAGAATAAGAAGAAGAGCAAGAAACCATTAAATATATTGTTTGAAGGTTTAGTATCTTCTTTAATCTTCTTTGTGCCCAACACTTTTGGAGGTGGATGGAGCATCTTTCATCAATACTGGCTCTTCCAAGTCGGCCTTTATTTCATCAAAAGTGAAACCGCGCTGCTGTCCGGAAACAATGAAAGCTAACCACAGTGAGTTTAACATGTCAAAATAACTTAAGATGTGATTAATAATAAACCAGTCTATGATGAACTAATAAACATTAAGATTCAGGTTCAGTGGTATTGGCTCAACGAAAACATTCCAAATTTACTAGACGAAATCCGGTATTACGTTAAACCGTGATATTGTAGACCAAATAAAAAACAACATTAGAGATTTTTGTGTAGAAATGTGAAGAAAGTTTGTGAATGAAAGAGATTACCATTAGCTCATAGCTTTCCATCTTTATAAGTTGTTCTGGCTTTAATTCGCCATCGAGAAGTCTTCTAGCTAGCGCTCGTGAGTTCTGAAAACAAACAATAAGACATCACAACAAATATATATAGAATGGAGGAGATAAAGGAATTAAACTAACCTTGAGTTCATCGACCATAATCTCCAACTTGTGATTGTACTTTGACATATCTTCTGCCAAAGAATCATACAAAACCTGCTCAAGAGCTCGAACCACCGGAACAACATCATCTGGCCAGTAAAAATCACTATCACGAGCTTGTTTCTTCTTAGTTGTACGACACTCGTCCTTAACTGCTTCCAGTAGCTCCTCCAATCCCTTGTCACGATCCGAATCACCGGTTAACAAATCAAAATCCTCCAAGATCGACTTATAAACCGTCCCGGCTTTAGGACTCCTTCTCTTACCTTTTCCCATATACTCTTTCTGAACAATTCTCTTACTCCTTGAATTCTTAGTCTTTTCGTCTTTCTCAATGTCAGGAAGATCACCAACTCGTAAAATCGTCTTTGCCACAAGACGATCAATCTCATTCTTTTGGTGCACGTTAAAGACATTATCAGTGAACTTCCTCAGCTTCTTCTTAACAAAATCATAAACATGTTGCACGATGAAGCCATGATGCTCACTACGGTTTGGGATTTGCTTATTCTCTGGCACGAAATGCACAACACACTTGTACTTAACAGATTCAGCAAACACCTCGTCGCGATGGAAACTGTAGAATAGGTTTCTTGAATCTTTTGATTCCCATTTTGCAACAAGTTTTTTATCAACATCCTCTAGGCGATAAAACCATTGGACTGCAAGTTTCACGTATTTTTCTTTGTTTGGTATATAAATATCCTATCCAACAAATAATTTGATCAAATGATTAGGTAAAAACTAAAAATCATATTTTTTTTGTTGTTGTTTTTACTAACCTTTATAATGGCACCATAGGGTTTGCTGTTGGGGTTGTCTGGAACCAATAGCACTGAATCCTCCTATAGGAAAAAAATTTATAATGTAAATGATAATGCAATTGAGAATAAACTACACAAACAAAACAAAACAAAAATAATTTTTTTAGTTATGATATAATTTTAGTCGTTTCACACATATTAAGAAAATTGGTGTATTGTTTTGCATATAATTATTTATCAATTAGTTTTTAAGTTTTTTCTTTGTGCAACTTAGCTTCTAAGTTTATAAATCGTTTTTATAATGATAAAACAATAATTGATATTCTGAAAAGTATTTGACATAGCTATATTGATTTAGAGAATTAATATAATTCAAACTGAAATGAAAAAAAAAATAGAAAGACAAAAAAAAACATTTAAATTCACCCTAGACGTGTATTATTTTTGGACCAGTTTTAAATACTAATATGTCAAAGCCTTTATAATAATAAATCAAAACGCAAAACAAAACTCACCAGTCCATATTGTGAGCCACGAAAGTTGAATGTCTTGTAATGACTCTTTTTCTTTGCACCCTTACCAGTAACCTTACTCACTTCCCCTAATGGCTGCGCACAATCCTCAGGTCTCCACTCTAACTCCATTTTCTTTGTCCAATTCGTCTTCCGCTTCTTCTCATGCTTTTCCTCGCAATCCTTCTTCCGCTTCATCTGCTTCTTCTCGGTTTCTTTGGAGTTCGAGTTCGACATATTTGACATCGACAATGCAACATTGTATTCATCTTGGCTCACTTGATTCATTTGCTCGGTCAACTTCTCTTTCGTTAATAACTTTCTGGTGCAGCTCATAGTGAAATTTGAGCTTTTGTTGAAAACTTTGATTTATAACCTACAAATTCGTTTTTCACCCTATAATCGAAGATAAAAAAAAAAGTTGACATCAATATGATAGTATAGTATATTATGCCGGAATATTTAGTGATATGAAAGATAATGTACGAGTGATAGGATAACTTGACATATCAACATAACACAATCTTTATAATTTTAACCAATTTAATATAAATATATAACTAATTAGCCTAACACTGAATAGTAAACATAAAAACAGAGAAACTAATAATCTAAAATACCCGGAAATATATACTAATATTAATCAAAAATGCAACTTAAAATCGAGTGGCCCATATATCTCGAAAAGAACTCAATAATACTAATATATATGTAATAATGATAATTAGATTTCAAGCGTATAAGAAATGAATCAAGTAACTCAAAAATAACTGATAAATATTTTGCTAGTTGACTACTTTAGCGGGTAACATGACGCAGGTCCGTCCCAAATGGGTAGGGCAGATGGGCAGCAGTACAAGAGCGTATCACCTTTAAAAAAATTTTCTTTGTAAAAAAGATCCATTTTGAGAAAGAAAGAAAACCCAAATAAGCTCACAAATCAATATATATATTTGGTAAAAACCAAAGCCTTTTCCACGAAAATTATGTAAATTAGCGTTCAAATAATAAAATTTCAATCAAAATAAGTTCAAAATATCATTATTTTTGTATAAATATATTAAAAGGCCATAAAAAGTTTTTTGGCGTAGGGTTCTAAAAATTATTGGGCCGGAGCTGACGGAACGAGGCAAGTAACCCAGCACAAGTAAACCTATTTTTAACAAATATTTATAATTCATATTAGCTTTTATAACATAATAAGTACTCGTACAAAATTTAGTTATATGTGGCATGAATGGGAACAAATAGATCTAGATACTTATTATACAAAATTTAGTTATTCTTATGTGATACATGTTTTTTCATGTCACTGCACTTGAAACACGCACACACACAAAAAAAAAAAAACACTTTTCACATCACATTAGATAAATGTATAAATAATCATCCAGAAAACGCCATAAAATACTCAATTATACATGCCCAAAAGAAAAACTAAATCTTTCAATTAACAAAAAGTTTACCAACTCGAAAATTACAAACAAATAAAAAAAGAACACTTGGATAATTCATATAATTATAAGTTACTTAGATGTGTACCTTGATCCTGATCTTTATCCCACCAGACCAATGTTTGGGTAGCTTTCGGCTTCGTATTACAAAATCAAACTACTCATGCACAACAAGAGAGCCAAATTTCCCGGATATGTTTTTGTGAGCCTCTTTCTTTTACACTGGTTTTAATAACCCTCTCTCAACATTATTTATATATAATAGATTTTCTCAACACATGAATACGTCAGCATTAGTACTAAATAAAAAGTATGTTTAGATTTTTCACTTTTAGATAGACTTAAGATGGAATAAAAGAGAGGTAAAAAGGGGAAAATGTAGGAAGATTTTGAAACAATTAAATAATATCTAATTGAAATGTTAACTAATTCCTTAATAACAATAAAAGCAAAAGTAATTTATAGGGAACATTTAAAGTTATTACAATGTATTTGGAGACTTAGGTTGATGTGGACCTGCACAAAAGTAACGTAAAGTTGGCTGGTCAAGAATTAGTTAGCTAATCCTTTTTTATGTTATAGCAATGCATGTATGTATTAATATTCAGTCAATAAAACAGTTGGCAGTAATATTTGTAAAGTTAAGTAACTTTAACTTTTTCAACAAAAAATACGCAATGCCACACATATTATTTCTATCTTAAAATTCTTCCTACAAAACCAACGGTTATATAAGGGAAGAAATCCACAAATTTTAAAGTTTTTTTGAAGAACACACCAATATTATGTATATCAAAGAACATAATTGCTAATGAAAGAAACAAATAAAGCACAAAAGTGCTAGTCAAACAAACAAGTACTCATGAATCGAGCCTATTTTGGTGATAAATCTTTCTAAACAAATTAAAACAGCTATTAGAGAATATCTCTTGTGCGTGGATATCACTCGCGGGAGATTTTTCTCGCGGACGTCTCTTCTTTTGAGTAGAGAGCCGGCCCAAAGATTATTGATGCATGAAGCCCAAAAGATTTTGATGCCCATTTATAATAAATAAAAATAAAAAATTGTTGTTATTTTTGGTGAATAAAGATCGAACCCACCACCTCATATCTGTGAAGGTGGTTAGATATGGGACTAGAGATGCATGAGGTTTCACGGGGTCGTCGATTGACGGGGGAGGTGTCCTGCGATCCGGTGAAGCTAAGCCACCGTCGAAGGTTACCTTTTCTACTCTCTACTGCTTCTCTCTCTCTCATGACTGACCATTAAGCCTCTTCGACAAAGGAAAGCTCATTTTTTTTCTTCCTCCTCAAAACGACTCTACGGTGGCATGATGTCGACGGATCCTGGGTCTCCATCTTCGTTCGGCTCGCATCGTCCAGGCTCACTGGATGTCCTGTTCCGGTAAGCATTCGCGGTTTTATTGGGCGACAGCTTCAAAGCCATTGCTCATAAGAACAACACAAGAACACTAGTTTCTTAGACAAATTTTCTTCTTCCCTTCTTCATTAATCGACATTAAAGTCTTTAAATAGAGAAACAACATGGAAACTACAATTACGGAAGTTGGAAGAGTGGGGAATATGCTCCTAGTTTAGAGGAGAAAACTATTTCTTCCTCAATTAATAAAATAAACAATTCTAATTAATATGCTAATAGATTTGCTCTCATCAAAACTTGTTGAATTCTTAAAATGAAAGCGCTTGACATAACCCATATAAGGATATGCAACTCCATATGAAGGGGGGAAACGCCCCTATGACCTAAAATAGTGGTTGCTCCATCTTGTAGATGAATGATCCAACCAACATTAGTTTCTCGATTCTCTTTGTTTCCAAGTGAAAATCTTGGGTTGTAAATCACTTGAATTATCTCCACTCCTTACTATTCACTAATGAATCTTCCTCAGATTTAGTCATGAACTAGGTCTCAGTTTTCTTTGACTGCTAAATCAAGTATCCCCAAAATTTTCCGATGATGACTTAAAAAAAAATTATATTTTTTAGTTTTTCAAATATACCAAAGTATCAAAAGATTATCTCGAATTAACTCTCATTCTTCTCCTAAATAAATTAGTTGGAGCATAGGGTATATTCGGCAGACGGTCATTGAACAAAGCATGGTTTATCGATTTCATAGTATCCTATATTCGGCAGACGGTCATCAAGATTCAAGGGCAACATTTATCGACTATCATATGATTCAAATTTAAACTCTCATTTGTCGCAATAGCACCTGACACTGCTTGCAAGCCAATATGAGGGGTTCGTCATCATCTAGATAAGATTGGCAGATTAAAACCATCTCAAATGCAATGGAGATAAGCTTCATTTAGACTCTTCGCTCCCATAATAATCTCTTCATCTCCAAATGCAAAAGAGACAAAATCCTTTCAAGTTCCGTTTGAAAGAAATCTCTTTCCCATGATTGTTGCTTCGTGATTTTTGGCTATCATTAGATCTGTGTTACAATCTCATTCTTGAAAATAAAGATATCCCTCAAAAGTGAACACTTTATATCATTAAAAATGGTCTCTCAGGCTGGTTCAAAGCCCCATTTTAGATATATAATAGGAAAAATCCCATTTCATTGTGACAAGTGTATCACCATGTTTTGCAATGAATTCAAGATAATAAAGTCATAGTATAAAGTATGGTAACTGATGTCCTATGTGTGGGTGGATGTGAGAAAGAGATGTTGATTCATATTTTATTCTAGTGTTGTCTAACGTTTCAAAGTTCAAACATGGATTCTTCGACAAATTCCATCAGAAGCACTAAAATGTTTTTGGCGTATCATCAAACGTAGATTAATCTGAAAGCAACTACTCCGATGAGAAGCTGGGAACGATGAAGTATTAAAATGTTTAGATCGAGAACCACACGATATCTTGAAGATCGCGAGGAACAAGTCTTGAACGTGGAAAAAATCGCCGGCGACTGATTTTCCAAGGGATATAGATCATATCCCACCAGCTACAGAGTACTTGTGTTTCAAATGTCATAGTGATGGTTCTTAGACAAAACGATATGTTTTAAAGGATTTTGTTGGATCTACTATCAGGGTGACAAAAAAAAAAGAGATAAATGCAGAATACGAATATCTACCAAAACAATATATATTCGTGCGACTAAAAGTATTCTCAATCGAAAATTAGCAAATATATATCTCTATTTTCTTGTTTATGATGAGTTTAGAGAGTAAAAGATGAGATTCAAAGTCCTCCAGAGAAGTTTTCGCACTCTTCACCTTACTTGCTGCTCTCATTAAGGGGAAGGTAGACTCCTTCTGCTGCCAACCAAATGTTATCTGCCTTCTTCTCCCGAATTCCACACACCTGTGTACCCAAAAAAGCGATTCCAATACGTTAAAACCTTGTTGAATATCTATCTACATCATGAGTTTCAAGCTTAGATGAGAAATAATGATATTTAATTACCTCTTGCTGACCACCAGCTATACGTTGGTACTTCTTGTCATGGCTATGGAGGTAGCCACTAGTGTCTATGTGTTGAAGCCGGACTCTTTGGTCCTGTTTCCATGTCTTCCCACTTCCTTCGATTATAAGCCTATGCGCAAATGGAAAGTAGCATGAGTTCTCAGGTGGATGTGGATAGACTAAACATTAGATGAGAATACAAATTGATTTTAAGGGATTATTACTTCCAGTGATCCCCGGTATCGGAATTTGTATCATCTCCAAAGCAGCTAACCTGCACCAAAAAAACGGCTTAGCTCGCTAACAATAAGGAGAATGCAACTACCAATTGAAACCGGCAAAGCACTTCACAATTCACATAGATCCGCTAGTAAACATCCTCTTACCACCACCTCTCTATATTGATTTCCTAGATCTAGCTGCCTTCCAAATTTCATTGTTTACAAATTCCAGAGAAAGATCTTTTGCATCCAATCTTAACGGATCAGCGAATACTTTTAAATGGAAAACAATACTAACCTCTAAGTTCCCTGATATAGGAGATGCATGCAAGTGACTGTGAAGCCATTTTCTGGTCTTCATATGCTGCAATCTAATGGTTGCTCCAGTCTTCACAGCATCACCTTGCTTGTCTTTTGTCCCAGGCACAGGTTTAACAATCTATCAAAACAAAACAATTGCTCAATCAACACTCCACCATACCTCACTAAAACAAGAAACTACACCATAGCTAGAATATTCCTCATCTAAATCAGAGCCAAAACACAGTATGAGATGATGCATACCCAATAGCTGTTGGAATCAACGACGCCTGGAAAACCAGTAACTGATTGCTGACCACTACCGGATCCATACGGCACATCATGAGAATGCAATCGAAATTTAGTTTTCTCGTGCATCAGCTTAATCGCACTTCCATAAGTAATCTGTCAATATCAGAACATCATTCACACAATCCTCCAAATCTATGGGAAACTAAAACCAAATCAACAGATTAGGGATTTCAAAAAACCACCTCGACACCTTCTTTACCAGAAGCAGCGGCGGAGGCAGTTGTGTAACCGGAATCAGGATCGAGACTTAGGTAAAGGAAGATAGCGAGACAGAAGAATCCTAAAGCCATCACAAATAGCAGACCGATAAACCAGTTCTGCTGCCAAAAGGGAAATTCCGGACTCGGTTTCTTCGCCGCAGGAGCTCGAACAGGTGAAGACGAAGGAGGAGATGATGATGATGAAGATGATAATGGCTTTCTTCTCGAGAGAGCTTGTTGTTGCCCGGACGTCGACGCCACCGTGAAGGATCAAATTGAGATCTCGCCGGAGACAGTAATTGGTTAATTTTCCGATTTGGTTCTTCGTCGTGCTTATGAGAGGGTCGTTTTCGTGTAGAGTAAGTTGATTAATTTCCTCAGTTTATGTTGACACGCAGGTGTACGTTTAGATAGCGAATGATATTTTAACACGTGTACTTTTGATGAGATGTCGTGTTATGAGTGGTGCATCAGATGTATTTATTTTTCCTTTTCTTTTCTTGGCTCAACATCAACATTTAGCAAATAGTGAATTCGTTTAACTTTATGCTTTATCGGTATTTCCCAATTTAGAGTAGACTATCATATTCATGTGACATACAATCATATTCATGTGACATACTATCATATTTATGTGACATACATCATGTCCACCAAACAATAATAACAAATAAGCAGTTCTAGATACAATAATTTTGAAGATGATTAAAAGCAGACCGATAGCAGATTGAATAGCAGATTAGGAACTAAAAAAAAAAAATTTTACACCAGTAGAAACAAGTAACAATGTAACCTATAAATACTTGTTGAAACAAGTAACAATTTGGTTCCAAATCTTTGTTTCATTCTTTTGTTACACCATGATGCCTATAAATACTTGCACCGACTATTTGCACCATGAAACCTATAAATACTTGTTTTAACTTAGGTTTCGGTGTGACTTCATCAGGCACGAATGAGAGACACTAGAAGCCTCCATCGGCGTTTCTTACTCGTCTGATCTCGTTCTCACCACCGTTTATCACCGAATTCATAATCGTTCACTTCTAGTCACTAATATGTTTTCGTTTACTATATCTACTTGCTTAAGGGAAAATAATCCAATAAATTTGTGTTACGGAGAAGATCTCTCAATCCTTTTTCATACTCATATTTTTTAATGCAATTTCTTATTCATATAAAGTAAGATATGTCCAATCATCCGAGAAATCTGCAAATCTATTCACGGATTCTTTACACAACTATTATGTTCAGGACACATGTCCATAATATTGGAATGCATCATTATCAAGACATATAAGATATGATCATGATCATTCGAAGAGGAACATGCATGGTTGCAGTCTTTTTACCTACTATGGTTTTTTTCACCAAGTTTTTTTAAAAAAGTTTATAATAAGATAATAGAAGATAATCACGCAAGAAACATAGTGACAATGGTTTTCAAGAGAGAGTGTTATAAAAATCAAAAGAAGCTGCGAACACAACAAACATACGTCTATATAAATGATGGAATTATATCGTTGTTATATACAATTCATTACTTCAATTATATATATATATATATATATATATATATATATATATATATATATATCGTCTCTATTTATTATTTAGTATCCCAATCTTTCTGCAAACTTAAATTTTTTATTATTTATATTTTATCCACTATAAAATAAAATACTTATTTATAATAATTTAAATATTTTTCAAAATTGTTTGTAATAAGTGAATTTTTATTCAATTTTTAAAAAAGGGTTTTGTGCAAAAAAAACCCTCCAACTCGCCCATTTTTGCAACTTTACCCTCCATCTCCGAAAAATGCAGATTAATACTACGAAGTCCAAAATAATGTGCAATATAACCCTTATACGTATATTGTAAACGTTCTTTCGGTCACATACATTGGTTTTTTAAAATTCTAAAAGTAGAGTTGAACTCTTCATCGCGAGGGCTTCGATTTGATATATTATTTGTCAAAATTTTACGAACTTGACGATAACGAATAAGGGTTACATTGCGTATTTTGGGACTTCGTAGTTATAATCTGCATTTTTCGGAGATGGAGGGTAAAGTTGCAAAAATAGGCGACTTGGAGGGTTTTTTTTGCACAAATCCCTTAAAAAAACATTGAAACTTATTAATAACTTACTACGACACATTTTACCAACATTAATGCTACGACGAAACGGCAAGCAGTGTTAATAACTTACTACGACACATTTTACCGTCGATATTGTTCGCCGGTAATATCATCTTCTCCGATTCGCTTAGCTCTCTTGATTTCTGGTGAGTGTCCTTCTCCTATCATCTCACCCAATAACCAGAAAATTTTAGATTCTTGTAACCCAAAACCTGCTCAAGCGATTCACTATTTCCTCACTTGTTTCATGTAAAGTTCGTATTTTTCTGGACTAGTGTTTCATGTTCAATAGAAAAGTCCAATGCTTTAAGTTTTTGAAACCTACCCAGAACTCAATGTGACCAAATTAGGTTAGAATTGAGACTAAAACCCTAAAAACAAACCATTAACATCTGTTTCTTGAAAGGTTTTCAAAAGCAATGGAATCTGATTGTTTGACACCAGAATGGGCTTCTCAACCTTGTCTAATTGGTATCGATGAAGCCGGAAGGGGTCCTGTTCTAGGTTCTTCTTCTTCTTATTTCTTGTATCTGATAACTTTTGGTGAATGAGAAGAAAAATTTGATCAATTTTGTTGATAAAACAGGTCCTATGGTTTATGGATGTATGTATTGTCCCATTTCCTATCAGTCTTCTCTTGCTTCACTCCATTTTGCAGGTAAAAGAACTCACTTTTCATTCCTTTATGTTGAATTATTGATATGTGTGTTTTGAGGTTTGAGAATTGAATAGATTCGTTTGTGTGTGTACATTGTTTAACCTTCAGTTGTTAGTGTAATCTTATGGTCCTGCGACGTTTCAGTTTGAGAGGGCATAAGTAAAAAAGTATGAGACTTTTGATCACATTTATAATCTCTCGACTCTTTTTGTTCCCGTTAAGCCTTTTGCTGCACAATGCTTGTTTATTGGGCGTGTAAGCATGCTACTGTGACGTTCCAATTTGGGAGGGCATAAGTAAAGCATGGAACTTTTGATTGCATTCATAGTCTTTTGTTGTTCCGCTGAAGCCTTTTGCTGCTATGCTTGCAGATTCTAAGACTCTGAAAGAGGAGAAAAGAGAAGAGTTATATGAAAACTTAAAGCTTGACAAGTCACTTGGATGGGCTGTTGATGTCATTGATCCCAGGGAACTCTCAGCCAAGATGCTCGCAAAGTTAGTAAAGTTATACTGTTTTTGAAGCTGAAAGATTTGAATGCTCAAATGGTTCTTAAGCTTTGGTTTGTTTTCAACAGAAACAAGACTAATTTAAATGGGATTTCACATAACTCTGCAATGGGGCTAATCAAAAGGGTACTAGACATGGGAGTTCTTCTGACAGAGGTGATTAGTTTTTTATGGAAACAGATGCATCGTCTTTTGAGAGATAAGGTTATATCCACAAGGTTTATAACCCAAAATTGCATTTGCAGGCTTATCTGGATACCGTGGGAGATCCCGAGAAGTACAGGATAAAATTGTCTGAGAGGTTTCCTTCGATCAAGTTTGTCGTTTCAAAGAAAGCTGACAGTCTATTTCCTATTGTTAGTGGGGCAAGTATTGTGGCTAAGGTAAATATGTTATGGATTCTTATTATCTATCTCAAAGCTTTTCACTAGCTAAAGTCACTAAAAATAATTACCTGCTCAGGTGACAAGAGACAGAGCGTTGAGAGAATGGTTGGTAGAGGAAACCGGAGAAGATATAAATAGAAACTTTGGTTCTGGATATCCTGGAGGTATATTTTTTCCTCAAAACCGTTTATGTTTTTAGCGTACACACTAATATGTTTGTAATGCAATTTAGATCCTGAGACAAAGGTGTGGTTAGTGCAACACAAACATTCTGTGTTTGGATTCCCATCACTGGTTCGCTTCAGTTGGGGAACTTGCACTACACTTTTGAAGGGCGAGGTTGAAGTTGCATGGTTAGTTTTCTTTGTTTTGAATGCTTATATGCTCTATTAGCTATGATCAAGCCTTAAGAGATCTATTTGAATCCTTCATTTATCTCAATCTGTTGTAAGAATCTGAATGTGATGTTTTGTGCACTTGAGCAGGGAAGCAGATGAAACCGAAGAGAGTGGTAATGGAAGTAGCAACAAACGACAAGCGAAACTAAGCAGTTTTGGGTTCAAAACATGCGATAAAAGGAGCGAAGAAATCGAATCGAGTGGTAAAGGGCGCTGCAAATTTTTCCAAGCTCGCAAAATCCAACAACTCACTCAGTTTTAGTCTCAGTACAAGACTGAATCCAGCTTCTAGGAGATGCCTTAGCTTATTATTATCTCTCTAGGTGATTGTTGTTTCGTTTTTTCATTTTGAACCCCTTCTGTTGAGAGGTGTTATTTATATCCTTTGTTTTACTAATTTCAAGCCCGGCCTGCTTTGGTATAATCTCTTCAGCCATGGACTAGACCGTCACTCACCCTGAGCCGGCCCGTGGTTAACCATTTGTTTTCCGAGGAAGAACTTACCTTAATACCTTTGCTTTCTTCTCCACTTCGGCCTTTTGTCAGAGTCTCAGAGCAAACGTTTTAGTCAACCATTCATTTATATAATATGATAAAACCTCTCAAACTGTTAATCTATAATTTTTTTTTTTTACGAAACTAAAATCAACAAATCTAGTTTTAGTTAATTGAACTAATAAAATATGTCTTGAAATTAAATTATAGAAGAATAAAAACTAAAGAATGCTTAGTTCTCTTTTTTCCTTGACTATATTCATTTCTTTTCGATATTTTAATGATTTATGTTGAATATACACATATAATTTACAGAAATAAAGAAGAAATGTTTTTACTCATGTGATTAAATATGTACTTTTACGGGGTTTTTCTTTTTACCGGAGTTTGACAAATAATCATGTTACTCTACGTATTAAAGATCCGGTTATGGGTTGCACATCGCCTAACCAAAAAATGTTAAAAGAAAAAGAAACATTCACTCTATTTCAAAATATATGATGTTTTGCTTAAAACCGGAAAGTTTTAAAAACTAATTAATTTCTTTTCTTTTGCATATTTTACATTAAAACATAATTTAATAACTAATTAAAATTTACTTGACCAATGACAAAATATACGGGAAATATATAGGCACAAGTTGTATAAATTTATTTTTTTGCTTAAAAACTTGAACTTTTTTTCAAAACATCCTATATTGTAAAACAAAATAAAATGTTTTAGTAGATAATTAAATAATAAAATAATTTCAAAAAATCAAGAACATGTTTCTATAACTCTTATCAAAATTATATCTGTCTCTCTCTCTTCTCACCTTGATATTTTCTAGAGAAGGATAGATGATTTCCGATCGTTAATACGCTATCCGAATTTCTTCGGCAAGGCCACCTGGTTAGTTTCAACCGGCTTCAGCCCGACATCCACATGCTTCTTATGATGTGATTGGTCGGTTACTTCCCCGGAATCTTCTGGTTCCTTTAGGAGAGATGTCCGGTTTCGCCGTCCGACAACGCTTCCACAACGTTGATCGGCTTGTTTCTGTCGGTTCCTCTACCGACAGTGGCTGGCTCTGGTCTAGCTTCTCTGCCGTCTGTTTTCGACGGTTTAGGCTAGCTTTTGGCTAGATTTTTTTCCGGTTTTTTTTATGTTCTCGTTTTCTTCAGATCCGGTT
The DNA here is from genome assembly GCA_905216605.1 of Arabidopsis arenosa. NCBI lineage: Eukaryota > Viridiplantae > Streptophyta > Magnoliopsida > Brassicales > Brassicaceae > Arabidopsis > Arabidopsis arenosa. The sequence goes on along the minus strand of LR999454.1, from coordinate 2,708,648 downwards.
TGATTGGCTCTTTAGTGTTCTAATTCTTAGTTTTGTAAATGTAATTCCTTAAGAAAATCTTAAAGTCCTGAAGGTTTCCGGTGACTAACCAAGTCGGCGATGGTCGGCGACGAGATATGATTCATCTGCCCACATGTTTCAACCTTGCTCCATAGCCTTACACATGAGTTTGTGCTGGATTCTTTACATCATTGTGCCAAAAGTGTATATCTTCATCAGACAGTTTCTCTCTTGCGCTCATTTGGGCTTCCTTGTTTGGTTTTTAGTTGGGCTTTTTCTAGGTTTATGGTCTTTTGATACAATAAAACTTATGCGTTTTAGTTCTAATTTATCTACGGCTTGCTTTTGCTTTTGTTTGTGGTTTGGAGTTGGGATCTACGTGGTTAAGGCTTTAGCAGAAGTTTTGGGTTATTTGGTTTGCACTCATGGTTTCGTCGGATCGCGTGTTAAGTGTAAATAGAGCCGGCCCTGAGTAATAATAGGCCAGAAGCCAAAAAATATTATGGGCCATTTGATTCTTAAGTTTAGGAAAAGAAAAAGGAAAAATGGGAAAACCGAAGGAGGGGAGAATCAAACTCTCAACCTCACTTTTCCCCACTCATATACAAGCCAACTCTTCCCCACTCATACACAAGCCAACTCAGCTACTGAAGCTCTTCTAAAAATCAGCTGCTCAAACATGTATTATATTGAAGACCACAAGCTTGTGTTTGACCAGCCTGTTGTCAAGGCCGGCTCTAAGTGTAAAGGTTCCTGGGACGAAGGTTAAATGAGAAATTCAGTTTTGCTTCCTTTTAAAACTTTCTGTTTGTAAACCTCCATTGACGGATTGCTAACGACTCTCCAAAATAGTTTCTCCATTATTGAAAAATGCTGTAATCTGAAAATATATCAATATAAATTTTACCTTTAAAAAAAAAATATTTAAAACATCTTATAATTCAAAACAAAAAAAAATTAAAAATAAAAATATTACATATAGAAAACCAAAATAATCAAACACGTATTATATTATATACAATAATACGTCATGGCCACTAAAAAAGTTAGAGAAAACAAGGAAATGTGTCTTGTAAAAGTGACAGATCCAACGGCAGGGAATTAATGTCTCAAATCAACGGTCAGACTGATTAATGCGACTCTCTGGTTTATAGTGAAACCACGTCACTTTAAATATGCCCCGTCCAATGCATGCCAACAATTTTCTCTTATTCTTTATCTCGATAAAGCTTCACTACTTTATCTTTGATTTTTTTTGTTATTCTTTTGGTGTATTCGAGACATATTCCATTGAATCTATTCGTTACCCATCGCTTTATCTAGATAACATAATTCCCATTTTAAATAATTTAGATTTAGAATCTTAGATTGAGTCGATAGAACTCTTTCATATAGGGGATCAAGATTCCAAAAACATGTGAGTAAAATGTCAATGTATATAGAGATAATATTCGATATATGTTCTATTTCTTTAGTCATTCTAGAGAGTGAATATAATCTTCTACATTATTGGAGAAGATGCAAGCAAATATTGAAGTGAAATTCGATTTTTGATCATCCATGATGACATTATTATTAATTAGACCAAACCCAAATTAATATCAAGCTCTATAGTTTCTCTAGATATATTTAGAAGGTTGTTATTACTTCTTTAATTTTCTTATTGAATTTTAGAAAATAAGTATCATGATGTTATTGTAAAATACTTTAGAGAAACTATGGTAGAAAGTAATAGGATAAAATTTATAAGATACTTGTAGTTGTAGATGCTATAAATATAGTTTTCCTATATTGTAACCAAATAGAAAAAGTTGAACAAGTGAATAGAAAGAAAATTTATAGAAAGAGTGTTCAACATAGATGTTATCATGGATGTGAGCAAGGTAACATAAATGTAAAAAATATGACACTGATTTAGCGTAGGATCACTAATACTACGTCTATGGACAAATAAACATTTTATTATTGAATAATACAAATTTCAGAATACATAAAAACTAAATTAAGAAAAGTATTTATTAAAAAAAAACTCTAATCATTATTGGACCTTTAACTCATGAGTCCAATCTAATTCATGTCATATATATATCCAACAATAAATTATCTAACTTTTCATATTCTTCTTCATATGTAGAAGATGTATTCTTCTGGCTTTTTTGGGTTTTGGATATTACTACGGAAATCAAATGGAGTCATAAAAGATACTTATATCAATATATCATATCACAAATCACAAATGACCATCATTTGGTAAATGACAGTTAATAGAAACTCAGCTAAGCAAATGTTAATTATTCTTTCCATTTCATAATATAAGGCTTTTTGTAAAAGATTTGTTTTTCACAATATAAGTCATTTTCGAGTTTCGATGCAACTTATATATTACTTTAATATTTTATGATTATTTATATTATGCAGTTTCTTTTATGATTGATTGAACTTTTTAAAAGTAGATCTTCTTAATCGGCGTGTTTTTACCTAAAACGATTTATATTATGAAACGGAAGGAATAGTACTTAATTAGGTAAATAGCATGGAATGGAACAAAGTAAATATTTTATATATTACGAGATGTAAATATTTTTCTTAACTAACATGTTATTTGTTTTATGTGGCCTCCAGTTTATCAAAAAAAAATCAAACAAAAATAAACGCTTAACCCGAACCCTAACTTCTATGATAAATTAGGTGTCTACATATAAAAAAAACATGTTAAGAAAACCAATGTTTCATAATAGTGAAATAAATTATAAAATATTTCAAATTGGTCCAAATACAACCTTCTTTTTTCTTTTTGTATTACCACAGAATCCTCTCTCTTTTTTGTCCGGTTCACATACAAATTACTTATTTTGAACACAAAAACAAAGTTTTGTTATGTATGTTCTTTGTAAGTTCTAACATAAAACTGTCATTCAGTAGAAAGAAGTATTAACAAAAAAAAAAAGAGCTTAGCGTTTCAGTGTCATCATGTACTACTCTATTTGTTTAAATATATCTTCCATAACTTTTCAATTATTTAGGGCTTGTTGATGTTGGTCTTCCGCCAACAAAGGAAAGAGAAGACATTTAACGAGAAAATATTAATAATCAAAATTAAAGGAGAGAAGAAATTAAATGCAAATTAATATTAATATACATATTAGAGGCAAAATTGTTGGCCAAAAAAGAAAGAAAAAGGCAAACACTTTCCTAATCTTTATATAACCTCCATCATCAAAAGACCATTCATTATTCTCACTCTCAAATCTCAAGTGTGGGTTGCCATTTTTAGGTCTCTCTATAAATTCAAATGGTCTGTTCAATTCAATGCCTCGCCAGACATCTGTTCCCTTTGCATGTAAGAGAGATAAAGAAAGCGACAAAAGCCATAAAGAAAGGTAAGAAGACTCTTTGAAATAGACAGAGATAAGGTTTTCTCTTATCTTCTTCTCATCAGATCTTGGTTTCTTTTTCATCTTTTTTTTTTTGCTTTTTTGGTTATGTTTTCTCTCGATTTAGACAAAAACCCTAGAAATTGATCATCCAAAGGGACTCATCAAATGGATTCTCTTCTCTTCTCATATCTTTTATCTCTCTCTCTCTATATATCTTTGGTTCTTTTTCTTCTCTAATTATAACTCAGATCTAACACCAAAGCTTAAATGATTCTCATCGTTTCTTGTTTTCTTTGTTTCATCTTGTAGATCTCTGAAGTTGGGTTGGTTGTGAGTGAAAGAGTTGAGACAAGAGAAACGCAAAGAAACTGACAGAAGAGAGTGAGCACACAAAGGCAATTTGCATATCATTGCATTTGCTTCTCTTGCGTGCTCACTGCTCTTTCTGTCAGATTCCGGTGCTGATCTCTTTGGCCTGTCCTCGTTCTCTTTGTCTCAATCTCTCTCACAAACACAGTCTCTTTCTCTCTTGTTCATGTCCAAATTAAGGTAAGAAGAGACGATCTAAACTCTGGCTTGTTCTTGTTTCTAGAATTTTTGTTCGATCTACTTGCATGCGGGAAGAGACCTTTAGCCTTTAATCATTCATAATATTTTAAGAGATGGATAGTATCGAAAAAGCTTAATCTATGAGTTAACGCGTGGTTAAGTGAGATTAGCAATGTAACCTAGTTTTTAATAGGCTGGTCCTTAATGTTTCTCGAGTCATGTATATATTATATCGTTTCTTTTGCCTCTCTGTCTCTCTCGAGGCGTTTTAATCCCTAGTTTCCTTTGTATATATATAATTTATATGTCATTTGATTCATGCGATCATATATTATCTCATTTTGCGTGTATAAGATGTTGAAAGGTCATGATATTTGCATTATAAGAATGAGTCGTTGCTTTTCTTGTTATTTAAAATGGTTTGCTCGTACATTTTTATTCCATGAGGTACATGATTAGCTTATTATTTAACAAAAAAGGTATATGTTATAATTATTAGTATGTAATTAGTTGTACTCTTTATATATATATTTGATTCCATGTTACATTTGTGTACATGAATATTGTGAGAATATTCTTTTAGGGGTCTGGTTTGTTAGATTAATTTGAGAACATGTTCATTTGCAACTGCATTTCAAACACACATTTTGTATGCAAAACTAACACAGCCTATAATGTATGAGTTTGTTGAATAGGTGGCACATGTTGCTGTGTCATGTCTGATGTCTTCCCACTTTTGTACTGTTAATGTTGTTGAAATTTTTTGGTGTTTGTCGACAAAATATCAATATTACAATTAATTTTGGTCCTACTGTTACACCTTTTATTTTTAACTTGGGTAAGTGAGTCGTTGGACTGAAATCACGATGATTATGTGGTCAAATATGTGTATCTTGTATATTTGTATCTTCTGTGGTTGTGATGATTGCATTCTTTACAACATATTTTTAGATTTGATTGAAGTCAATAGTCAAAACTGATATTTCTGAAGCCATTGGGAAATTTGGAAGACCTGGAATATTGGTGGACTTTGTGTTTCTGACTTGAATGATTTCAGAGTAGTAGTTGATTCCAGCTTTATTAGTTCGTTTGCGCTCTGTAGAATGTAAATTCATATGTCCTTTTATTAAAGAAGGTTCCTGTGAAAGTAATTTGTATTATATTGTAAGATGCAAATGCAATTCTAAACGCAACTAAAAAGCTCTCGTTGTTTATAACCTTTGTTTAAAAAATCGCTAGGCGCTAGTTGGGCGTTCGGTATGGGTCTAGCGATTAATCGGAAAATCGGATTAAAATCGGGGATTAGTTTTAGGGTTATTTTAATATCTTAAAAATATATTAATGTAATGTTGTTTTCAAAATTGTAGTAAACACATAAAAATATATTTAAAGGCAAATTTTTATGATTTTTATTAAAAATTATGACTTTTATTAAAAATTTGAATATAAATTGTTGTAAAACATCACAAACTTCCAATTCAAATGTTTAAATAACAAAAAAAAAAGTTGTTTTATACTTGCAATAAAAATATAATCGGGATATGTAAGAATAAGCGAAAAATAATCGGATTAGGCGGAAATTAATCGGATTAGGCGGAGAGTAATCGGGTGACTGATTTTTTTAAGGGATTAGTCATTAATCGAGGCGGAGAGGGTGGGCCTAGCGATTAAGCGGGGAGTAATCGAATTAGGTGGGAATTTTTAGAACAGGGTTTATAACTATGATCGAAGAGATGCGTTAATTGATTAGGGAATTGTCACATATTTTGTTAACATTTGTTTTTTTTATCAATATACTATATCTCACAAGTACATCATTCGCGAATGCATAATAATTTTCAATCTACCAGTTCATTCTGTTACATGGATCTTTCAGACCAGTACAGTCCTATATAACAAACATAAGATTTATCAACTGTCTAACAAAAAGAAAGTTTCAGACAAGTACAGTCCTATGTGTATCTCTTTCATCACCACGTCTTCAATAAAACTTGTTTTTACTCACAAAGAGCTCAAGTCTTCAATATTTCCTCAACATTTTCCTTCTAATAGTCCTTCGTTTTTTTTTTTTATTTAAATCATAGAATTCGAAGATCAACACTTCAACAAGATCAATGCTGAGTTTTTAATCAACAACACCAATTATTACTTTATCTTCTCTGGTTCAACAAATTTTCTAAGCACCATTCAAACATTCTCTACTTTATCATAACGTTCACATCAATGTGTATCAAAAAAAAAAAAAATCCAAGTAATGCAATATTTAAACTATATGCAGTGCGCCAAATCATGGCTTATTTAGGTGAATTAGCAAATCTTTTCACTGTTTAGGGCATACTCCAATCAACTACTGCTTAGACTTTGACTGATTAATATTTAATGTGCTCCAAATTCATGGCATGGTCAGATTTTAGTAACTAGTTTCAACGACCTAATTATCCAATCCACAAAAGATAAACAAAATGGGCATGCAGTTCGATTTCGATATGTCGATATTTGTCTCTAGCAATTAGCCACAAAACAGGACAATAAGTTTGTGATTTGACCTTTTCACCCTTCGTTTTTCAGTACAGAGTTTGTTGTAGTAAGTATTAACTTGTTGGAATTATCATATTAAAAATTTTTGATCAAAAAAAAAAATTTTAGTATTTGGTCGCCACCCTTCTTTTTTTTCTTTGTCAATTTTAGTATTTCATCTGATCTATCCTCACTCCTCTTAGAGGTCGTGTTAAATTGGTTATTTGGAAACGAAGGGCCTGATTGGTTCCGGCTGTAACTGTAGATTTTTGACTGTAGATTTTAGGCTGTAGATGTTTTGGCTGTGACTGTAGATTTTAGTGCTGTAGTATTTTTGCTGTAACATTTAAAATTTTGGAAAGTTGAAAATTGTATGCTTTAGAAAAAAAGGCTTTCTACAGCCAAAAAAATTAATTATGGAAATATTTTGGCTGTGAGAAAAAAAAAGAAAGCTAAAGCTTCTAAAGCTTGATTGGATCTATTTCAATGCTTTAGAAATTTTTTTGCTTTGTAAAGACTCTAAAGCACTTGCCAATCAGGCTCGAAGAATGACCTTTTTTTTTTTTTTTTTTCTCTCATTCCTATGGGGAATAACAAATGATTGTGTTGATTTATAGGCATACTATAGAACCCTTTTCTAACAAGGAGAGTTTGTTTTTATCAAATAGGTGATGGTTTAGAGCCTTAGACCATCTTTAATGTCCATTTCTATTTTTTTTTTTTTTTAGATGCATCTCTATTTTAGAGTTCAGTTTGCTCTAATATATATTCTTAAAATAGAGAAAAAAATATAAGTGGGCATTGATATACTCTATTTATAGAATAAAAAATAAGATTACTCTATTTTAGAGATAATTCTATTTTAGAGGCATAAAATAGAGTTGCCTCTAAAATAGAGGTGGACATTAGAGATGTTTTTAGTGGTTTTAAAAGTGAGTTCTCAAAGTCACTAGTTCAACTTTATTTCTAAAAGCTGTTATATACATAGTATTATTATCGGTTAATCCCGAATACCAAAAGAGATTATAGTTTAAAAGTTCATAATTTTACGGTTTATTATAAAAATAACAATGAATTTTAGCAAAATATATTTCAGATTTGATAAACGATGCGTAGACGAAGAAATATTACCGAATGTGTTGGATAAAGGAATTGTGATAGAGTAAAGTGAGCATGGATTTAGAATGCAAAAAAAAGAAGATTTGGTCGCCAGATTCAATCGTCCGGTACAATCGTCCGGTACAATCGTCCCAAGTAGGAAAAGAGTCAAAAGCTTTCAAAATATTGAGAAAAGAAAAAAATGAAAAAAAAAGTCAATAAATTGTTTAAAAATATGTAAAGGCCAAGTAGAAAAGGTCACATCTTGCGTTACCTAAAAAAGACAGTTCATTGAAATTTTATTGGGACAAGTTACTATAGGGAAAATTCCCAAAAAAAACCTCAATTATTTTTTATTTGGACGTTTAATACCCAATTGTTTTTGGTTGGAATAAAAATACACATATTAATTAAATGGTGTGATTTAATACCCAAACAATTAAATATTATTATTTTCATATTCACGAACTCACAACAAAAAAAATATTCCAATTTTACCCTTACCATCTCAATTAATTATTAACTTTTAGATGACATGGCATTTGTTTTTTATTTAAATAAAAATTAATTTTATTAATGTTTTATTTTATGTTGCCAAAAAATAAAATAAAAATTTCTATAATTATTTTATTTTAAAATTAAACATAAAAATAAGCAGAAAATTAAAAATTTTAAAAATAGTCATTTGTACAATCTTATTCCGTCTTTGCAATGTCAAAAAGTCGTTTTCTCTTCGATTCTAAATTTTCTCGATTAATCTCTACGAGAATCGCCGGTAAAAATCTCCGTCGTCCTCTTTTGCAACCATCAAATTCGATAACCGTTCACAATCTCCTTTTAATCGTATCCAAAATCTTCATCGCCAATAAAACTAATTTGATTTTATTCATCGTGATGCATATGATATCAACGGACGAGCATCGATATGAATTTTTTCTTCGTCGTGAGAAACTTTCTATTCGAATATAAATCCTTCACGAATGAAACTATTTTCGACAAAATCTCAATCCGAATCTCATCGTCTCTCTCAAGATTTATCAATTCATAAAAATGACTAATGTTTTTTTTTTTACTTTTTTAATTTTTTGCTAATTAATTTTATTTTTAATTTAAAAAAAATTAAATATTTGTAAAATAAACTGCAAATTATATTGAAATTTTTTTTGAATTTTTTTTGGGATAACAAAGAAATGAAATATTAATAAAATTAATTTTTATTTAAATAAAAAACAAATGCCACGTTATCTAAAAGTTAATAATTAATTGAGATGGTAAGGGTAAAATTGGAATATTTTTTTGTTGTGAGTTCGTGAATATGAAAATAACAATATTTAATTGTTTGGGTATTAAATCATACCATTTAATTAATATGTGTATTTTTATTCCAACCGAAAACAATTAGGTATTAAACGTCCAAATAAAAAATAATTGAGGTTTTTTTTGGGAATTTTCCCTATTTTTAATTAATGCGTATCCACTTCAAAACATGCGTAGCATTAACGGTGATTCCACGTCAATTTCATGTCGTCCACAATTTTTGTATAAGGTATAAGGATAAGGGATTTACATTTTTTATTTATTTATCGATACTTAACTCTATTCCATGTATTAATTTCCGATACTTAGCTCTATTCATGTTTGTGTTAAAAAAAAAAAACTATTCATGTATTCATTTCTGTCCATAACTTTTAGAATTCTTACATGGTCAGAAATGTGCGAGAACATTATTTTAACTAGTAAAAGAAATAGTCTATCATAAAAAATAGATAACCCTTTTGTTGAAAAAAAAGAAACAGATTACCCCTAACTTAAATTTCAATCAATAATGTATAAAAAGAGGCAGTTAATTTTTTTTCTTTTTGGGCTATGTTTCAATAATTTATGTAACTATACTAATGCTAAAAGGTTACTAATTTTATTTATATTTAAAACGATATCTCTTATTATACTTTTCTTTGTTATCGTTCCTTTGCATTGCATCGTTTTAACTCGAAATGGTCTTTTTGCATTTCTTCTTCATCATGCTTTAGTTTGTTAATAATATCTATTTTTATCATGTTCTTTAACCTTTTTTCCTATATATCACTCAACATAAAGAGCAAAAGCCCATTTAATTCAATTCTCGAATTCAATTTCGTCTTAGTTATTCTTTTGGCTTTGGTCATATTTAATTATGCTGCCAGATCTTTTGCACATCACTTTGTTTAGATAAGGACAGAACATTTCTTCACAGTTCACTTAGTCTTCCCATATCAAACAAAGTAGATAACATTATAAATAAAATCATTTCCACAAATCATTTCTTCTTATATTCATATAACAAAATTACAAAGTTTCACATAACTATTCTCACATATACTTGTAACTAGTCAGACAAAGTCTAGAGACAATGGAAGAATCAAACCGTAGTACTGTCTTGTTCGACAAATACAACATCGGAAGACTTCTCGGTACCGGTAACTTCGCGAAAGTCTATCACGGAACAGAGATCTCCACCGGCGATGACGTGGCAATCAAGGTCATCAAAAAAGACTATGCATTCAAACGTCGTGGCATGATGGAGCAAATCGAGCGAGAGATCGCCGTCATGCGTCTCCTCCGTCATCCAAACGTCGTCGAGCTCCGTGAAGTGATGGCTACAAAGAAAAAGATCTTCTTCGTCATGGAGTATGTCAACGGCGGCGAGCTTTTCGAGATGATCGATAGAGATGGGAAGCTCCCGGAGGATCTAGCCCGAAAATATTTCCAACAATTAATATCCGCGGTGGATTTTTGCCACAGCCGCGGTGTTTTCCACCGCGATATTAAGCCGGAGAATCTGTTGCTTGACGGAGAAGGCGATCTTAAGGTGACGGATTTTGGACTTTCGGCGTTGATGATGCCAGAAGGGCTAGGTGGCAGGCGTGGTAGTAGCGATGATCTTTTACATACGCGGTGCGGGACACCCGCTTACGTGGCGCCGGAGGTTTTACGGAATAAAGGATACGACGGAGCTATGGCTGATATTTGGTCGTGCGGGATTGTTTTGTACGCTCTCCTTGCTGGCTTCTTGCCGTTTATCGACGAAAATGTCATGACCTTGTACACGTAAGTATGCCTTGACCGGGTTTTGGGATAACCAACCCAAACCGTATTTTTTATTCATTTGATAAAATAATATTTGAACTAAAAACCAAAGCTGTCCATTTTTGAGTTGGATCTCCAGATGCTTCTCAATTTTACATCACATATATAGTTATTAATTAGTTATATTTATGTTAAAATAACACCTTATATGAATAGGACAATAAAAATATTCTAGTAGATACAAAAGTGGGGTATAAGATATACTATTTCAAATTGAAAGTTGGCACACACAAAAAAATAGACAAAAAGAAATATATTTTTTTGTTTGAATTATTTGTTCGAGTAATTCAAATTTTTATAATTATTCAAAATTATACAAATTTTTTCCACATTATTGAAATTATCTAAATTTGTGAAAATTCGGATGATATTTTTACGTTAATTAATAGGGCCGATATGTTACCCAAATTTCATGTTCCGTATTTTAGTAGATACATTTTCAGGAAACTCCCGCCAATTATAATAACGGTCTAAAATTTTTCTCTTCTTATTATCAACCCAAAACATAGTATTATTGTTGAATCGGAATGTGAATTGAACAAAATTATTCAAATTTTTATAATTATTATAATTATACAAATTGTTTCTACAATATTGAAATTATCTAAATTTGTGAAAATTCGGATGGTATTTTTATGTTAATTAATACTATATGTTATCCAAATTTCATGTTCCGTATTTTAGTAGATACATTTTCAAGAAACTTCCGCCAATTATAATAACGGTCTAAAATTTTTCTCTTCTTATTATCATCAACCCAAAACATAGTATTATTGTTGAACCGGAATGTGAATTGAACAAAATCTCAGTATTGTTTCTTGTTTGATTGAAACTTTGGAGCAATCTATATACAGGAAGATCTTCAAGGCGGAATGCGAGTTCCCACCGTGGTTTTCCTTAGAGTCCAAGGAACTACTCTCAAGATTGCTTGTGCCAGATCCTGAACAACGAATTTCAATGTCAGAGATCAAAATGATTCCATGGTTCCGAAAGAACTTTACACCACCGGTAGTCTTTTCGATAGACGAAACGATCCCATCTCCACCAGAGCCACCAACAAAGAAAAAGAAGAAAGACCTAAACAAGGAGGAAGACGACGGAGTTTCTCCAAGATCCTTCAACGCATTTCAATTCATCACATCAATGTCTTCTGGTTTTGACCTCTCTAACCTATTCGAGATAAAACGGAAGCCAAAGCGGATGTTCACATCGAAGTTGCCCGCGAAATCTGTTAAGGAGAGGCTAGAGACGGCGGCGCGTGAGATGAACATGAGAGTGAAACATGTAAAAGACTGCAAGATGAAGCTACAAAGAAGAACAGAAGGCCGCAAAGGGAGGCTCTCAGTGACGGCGGAAGTTTTCGAAGTCGCTCCTGAAGTCTCTGTTGTCGAGTTCTGCAAATCTTCCGGCGATACATTGGAGTATTACCTCTTCTGTGAGGATGACGTCAGGCCAGCTCTTAAAGACATTGTATGGTCATGGCAAGGTGATGATGATGAAGACGATGTTACCACAAATGATAATGTTAACACTAATGATAACAAAATAAATAATATTTCATGAGCTGTAATATTTCAATTTTTTTTTTTAATTGGATGTGCGAGAGCGAGACTATCTTATTGTGAAATTGCATATATATAAAAACATTTTTTTATAATTAACAATTTAAAAGTCATTATGTTTTTTTTCTTTGTTCAACAATATAATAATGTATGTAAGATTAAGGGATTAGTATATAACTAAGCATGTATATAAGTTTTTGGTTGCCGCTATATATTCCTCTTATGCATATTGCTATTTCTTTTTCCCCACACGAACTATTAGCTTCTTTATAAATCATTATAAAATCTAACTTTTTTAAAAGATACTCCCTCCGTATTTTAATAATTGTCGTTTTAGGATTTTTATTTTTTTGAATTGGATGTCGTTTTCAAATTTCTATGCAAAATTTATTACTTTTTAATGTTTTATGACATCATAAAACATTAAAAAGTAAGAAATTTTGCATTGAAATTTGAAAACGACATCTAATTTAAAAAAAAAGAAAATCCTAAAACGACACTTATTAAAATACGGAGGGAGTATACAAATTTTTCTCTGTTTATCTAAATTCACATGCCTCCAACTAATCCAGGTAATAACGATGCTAAATCCGATTAAATTATAATTATTATTTCACATTTTACTTGACCCAAATTTAAATCCGCGATCCGATAAAAACCAAACAACGGCGTTTATTTTTCTTATTTAAAAGTTAAAAAGAAAATGAAAAAGGAAATATAAACGAAAACAATTCTTTTTCTCCTCTCGTCCACTTCTAGCCCTCGACAAAATAAGTAAAACCAAACATCCGAATCGAACCAAACCAATCCAAAATTTTGAGGTACTAAAACTGAACGTGTTATGATCCTTTCATGGACAACGTTGACAGACGCAACCAAGATATATGCCTTTATTACCATAATCCCTAAAATATTCACACATGCCGTCGTTAAAATTCTTAGCTTTGCAAGCTTCTTTGCATGCTGGAAGACCGGCACCGTTAGGTCTCATACATAATCCACGTGCAAAAAAATATTGACGTTTGGTACATTTTTCTGATCCAGGCTTTGATTCAGGTGATCTATGTCCTCTTGATATTCCTAATAAATTAGTGATCAATATTTAAAAATTTCATAATCCCTATAATTAAAAATACATATTTGTTTTAATTAGACATTACTAAAAAATAAAAAAATATCTTATATTAAAGGTACTAAATCATTTGTGTTTGACCTATTAGATCTAACCTGTTATAATTTTCTTGTCTCATAATTTGCTTCATTCTTAATCTAGTGATGATGACGACTTAATGAAATGGATATCACGATGATCACTTTCACCACTACTAGCTCCATTTACAATATTTTCTAAATTACTATTCAAATCTTATAAATTTTTCCAACTACACAATATTAATACTACTTAGTTGTATTACTATCATTTATGCATGATTTCACGCGACATCAACGTTGACATATTTGCCATTTATTCAGTAATTAGTCGATCCAAAAAAACATATCGACCTTGACACACAATGATAAAAAAAAAACCATGAAATACTCTGACCCTTCAATTTATTATGCAAATATTTGCATTGATAATCCCATTACATTACTTTTTCAATTTAGATTCAAATTTTAAATCTGTGAAAATAGCATTTTTTGTTTTATTAAATAATATTTTAATTTGAACAGTAAAGGCAAACACAAAATCTAAACTAAAGGAAAGTTTATTTTTTCTTCTTTTAGTTCTACATTAGCTCGTAAATTTTATCAAACATGTTTCATGATATACTTTTTAAAAAAACATAAAATAATAAACAATAGTCAATAATTCAAACACAACAAAGATTTTTATATCATAATGTATATTACCCCTTGTTCAAAAACGCGGGCTCGGCGGCCGTTTAATCGCCGGTTAGGCGCTCGGCGGAGGGCAGCCGCGGCGATTTGGACAAATCGGCCATTAAATCGTAAACATCTAAATAATTCACGTTTACTAGATTTTTAAGCTTGATTTCGAATGTTGGATTATAGATCTATCAAAATTAAGTAAAAACCATAAGATATAAGGTAAATCTAACAAAATTTGGGGGAAAAAAAGTGAGGCGGCGGAAATTAGGGTTGTGAAAGTCACAGACAAAAGGTAGGAGACGAGGGTAATATAGTAGTTTCATATTCATTAACCTGAAAATCGGAAAAAATCATAAATCTGCACATATTAACACTCGAACTCATGACCTGCAGCGCCTTACATGCTCGTGTAACCACTAGACTATGCTATACTCGTATCATTCCCATGCGTATTAAATATATATACCTAAAAAACATCCCCGATTAAATCCCGATTTAAATCCGATTTTCCGATTAATCGCTAGGCCCGCCCTCGCCGCCCGATTAGCGCCTAGCGATTTTTTGAACAAGGATATTACCTGTTAACAACAAGAAAATCATCATACAAGTGATGTAACCAGCGACTTTTACACTTTTACCCATTTTTGCTTTTAGTTTTTGTTCTTAGTTTGATGGAATGCTTACAATACAATCATTTACTTGTTATATTTAAGGATGACTTTTTTCTATAAATAGACAAAATGTAGTCCACAAGTATTCCTATAAAATAATTATAAGAAAATAGAAAATTTACTAGACCACATAAATTTCTCCGATCCTTGTTGTTTATTTTCTTTTATTTTTAGTTAATTTTTTCACATTTCTCTAAATTTATACAAATGCTATATAAAAGATTAGATAATACTGTTGGGGTAAATTTGCGACCAATATTCTTTTCATGACACATGAACAGAAACGAGAACAATGATGACCATGTCAAAAAGGGGATGTTGAAAGGAGCACCTCTACCAGTGTCGTGCCCAAACTTATCGGGACTTAAGGCGAGGTTGAAATTATGGGCCTTTCTAATAAAAATTTTCAAAATTATTTCGAAACGATATAAATTGTTGAAAACAAAACAATATTCTAACTAAGACATACTTTTTTTTTTTTTTTAAATAAATGATAAAAACTTGAAACGACTCATAATCTCCTTCATCACTTTTTTTTATGAACACTAGCATATCTCTTAGGATATTTTTTTTTAAAAAAAAACTAAAACTTTTGATAGTATTTTGAAGTTCTTAGTTTCACCTTTAGGGGTGAGTTCTGTTCTTGTATTCACCCCGTTTAGTTTTAACCAATCATTATGTCATGTTGTATAATATTTAAATAGAATTTAAAAATTAAACAAACAAATAAAATTAATTAAAAAAAATAAAATCATTAGCAAAGATATTAATTTAGTTAACGGCGTCGTCGTTTTCTTCTTAGGTTTTCAAGTTCATTCGATCAAATTGCTTGAAGCATGAATCTTATGACCTAAGACGAAACATGACCGACTACTGTCACTTCATCGTTTTGCTTCGAACTGCATCCATTCTTTCACTCTTCATGAGATTCATCATGCACACCATCAATGCAATCTGAGCAAATAGAACATCATATTAGTATCCAGAAAACTAACCTCATGTGATTAGAGGGAGCAAAGAGTGTTGCAGGATTCTTGAAAGTTCCTATTAGCATTTCATATGAAACACTATCATAATCTCTCTTTCACCTTCCTTTCATCTCTCCCGCATCTTTTATTCATCCTATTGCTGCGACTCTAATTTAAAGGTCCTGATGGTTTTTGGTAAGACCATACCAAACTATATTCATTAGACAATGAAGATTCTTCAATCATATATAGTTCAGATTCTATATCTCATGATCTAATTAGTCTTAGAAAATGGAAACATACATGTGGAGCTAAATGTTTATGATTTCAAAGGCCCATGTGTCGCATTTGCTATGTACAACGTAGATAAGGTCCGTCTCTTTTAGTGTAACTGGTTTTAGTTTATGACAACCATAGTGGTTTTTTGACATGCCAGTCAATTCGAGCTTTTGCTATGTCATCTATGGCAATGGCATTAACTAATACTGTAAATGGCCACTATACTTGAGTACCAAGAACACAATTCTTACGAAACATGATTGTCTAATGAATATAGTTTGGTATGTCACAATTACGAAATATTATACAAGCAATCACCGGAAACTATATGTCACAATTTCCGGTTATTTTTACCATCAGTCTCTATATGCTCTCATGAGCAAAAGTTTTTAAGCGGCAAGCAACTTCTGGATGTCTTTCTGCAAAACAGCCGAAGCAAATACGATTTGGTTACAAGCCACAAACCGCTATGAACCGAATCGGAAGTAGTCCCTTAACTGTACCTCGATTTGGAAAGGGGATGTGGTGGGAGGGTACCTCTCAACGACCTTTCCCTTTTTATCGATCAAAAACTTTTCAAAGTTCCATTTAATGAGACCACCCAAGAATCCTCCTGCGTTTGATTTCAAGAATTCGTAGATGGGCGCTGTGCTTGGTCCATTTACGTCAACCTGTCGGATTTAAACTTTATTCTAATCTGCAACCTAAAAACAAGGGTGAATGTTTTTGGATTATTTATACCTTATCAAATATAGGGAACTCTGCTTTAAACCGGGTGCAAGCAAATTGTTTGATCTCTGAGTTTGACCCGGGCTCTTGGAAACCAAACTGATTGCAGGGAAAAGCTAGAATCTCAAATCCTGTAATCCAAACAAGTTAGTGTTATTAACTACCAATGCATGAAAAATACACGTATATTGGCTTATTGCCCCCTAAATGATTAATGAAAAGATCCGTAATTTCGATAAAATTCTTTTAGCTACGGAGAACGGATGAGTGCGATTATCATCAATCCAACAAAGATGCTGAATTCGCTTGCAGTTCAAAATTGCAGAACAATTCATTTCCATAAATTAAGTTAAAACACAACCTAGTAACATCGCCGTAGTAGGAGCAACAATAGGACCAAATCATATTGACACCAAGAATGATATAAAGATCAACAGAACAATTAACTGAACACAAACCAAGAGGAATTTTCAGTAAGTAACCAAACACCAAAATGCCCAAAAACACACTGAAAAATGAAAGAACCATCAAAATGGGATAATGCTAATACACAAATAAACTCCAAGAACAAGATTAAACAAAAGACCCCCACTGGTTGCAAATCGATTGCAACGAATAGATCAAAACGTGAGAGAGCTAGTTAGAGCTCACCTTGGCTTTTGTATTTCTCGTACAGATGTGAAAGCTCTGAGTAATTTGACGATGTCAAACCACTGTATATTCATGAAAACACAATCTTTAAGCTCAAAAACCTCTACACTAACTATCATCAAAAGCAACTTCTAAAAATCGCATCACAGAGGATGAAGAAGGAGAAGCTTTACCATCTTGAAGCAACATTGACAATCAACATAACTTTCCCCTTAAACTTGTTCAAAGCAACATCTTTCCCATCAATGTCCTACCTCCAAAAAAATAAAAATCCAATTATGTCTCTAATTGAAATCACTATACACTTATGTCTCAAAGTTCAGATTTTTATATACGTCACCATTTGAAATCACTATGAACTTCATTACAAATTTGAAGATTCCAAATTTAGTAAAGAGGAGACAGATTTTAGAGAACCCTAGTTTTTTTGGTCTGAATTGGGTAAAAGAATAAGAACAAAACCTTAACGGTGAAGTCGTGAACGGTCTTTTCTGCAGCAGCTCTAGCTTGAACAGTGAAAGGACGGGACTTGAAGAGAAACCCAGGATTAATCGGAGATTTTAGAGAAAACCCATTACTCAGATTCGCGAAATTCGATATTCCGGTGGAGAATTTGAAGGAAGGGACGAGAAAGGTTGCAGATGAATTAGGTCTGGAAGTGTTGAAGACTGTAGAGAATGGTGTGTATGAAGAAGAAGGAGTAGTCATGGAAACCATTTTGGTTACCGGAGACGAGTTTATGTTTTCGACCAGCGTTCGGTTCAATAGTGAGACCGGCGAGATGATAGTAGCCACACGACGCATTTTATATCATGCCAAAAAACACATTAAAAAAAAAAAAAACCTAATCCTCAATTTTGAATACTAATTTTTTTTTTGAGCCATAGAATGTATTTTTAATAATTTTCTTCACAATTTATTTTTCAAATTCGTTTTGGAGACATAGTTGGATATTTTGCAGAATCCAATTGGAGATATAATTGGATTTGTTTTTATGATTATTGGATATTTTTATATGATTATTTAAATTCTGCAGTATTTTTAATGAAATCACTACAAAATTATATAATTTTATAATTATTTCTATTATTAAAGTTATTTCTATGATATTCTTATAATGAAAGTTTTCTTTCTTATATAATTTCTCAATTTAAATAATTTTTGAATATTTTTGCTTATATAAAAAAATATAAAGTGGGACAAATGAAGTAAATAAGTTGAGTGGTGCAAAATCCACGTTCGTTCCCGAAAGCATTTTGGAATAATTTGAGGCACATATTTAATTGTTACGATATATTTGTTCCTGTCCCAAAAATTAAATGGATTTTGTTTTGGACTATGTTTCATTTTCAAATTTTTGTTTAGTTCTTTGGTTCAATCCTTATCCTAATTATCTGAACCTGGTTTCAAATATGTCGCACTCAAACGAATAGTTCTAATCTAACCGATGGCAATACCTATCCATTATTATTATTTTGTAATACATATTGGAAATGTTCAGCCACAAAAACAAATAGGTTAGGGATATTAAAATGAATAACCCAACTCAATTCAAGTTATTACCTAATAAATTTAGAATTAAATTCAGTTGAGTTAACCCATGAACTCATTTGATTTGATGATTTAAATGATTAAATGGATTGATCCATTAAAATAATAAATTAATTAATTAACTGATAATTACCAGAAAATAATCATCAATAATCTTCTTCTTCATCATCATCATCATCATCATCATCATCATCATCACCATCACCATCATTTGGCAGAAAAATTGCAAAATTACATCTTTTACAGGAAAATTGTAGATTCACTTTTTTTGTGGATTCATATTTTTTTGCATGAAATTGGGGATTCTCGTTATTAGCAGAAAAACTTGGGGATTCCCACTTTTGGCAGAAAATTTATGGATTCATAGTTTTTGGTGGAAAAATTATGGATTTACGTTTTTAAGCGGGAAGATTACGAGTTTACGTTTTTGTCGGGATTCACACTTTTTTTTTCTCTCAAACACCATATATATTAAGTTATCAGAAAGAGACTCTCCGCTAGAAAGAACCATTCAGGAACCGACTTGCTTACATGGGAGAACAAACTAATTCGAGCTCGAGTTTTCTTATCTAAACAATATGCTCGAGTATTAGAACTTCGAGGAAGAAATACTAAAAGAAAGAAAAAAAATAAACTAAAGATCGAAAAGAGGCCAATTCCGCTACAAAGGTTGGCCAATCATCTTGATTATCAAGAAGAGATATCAAGTCAGAACAATCGGAAGCTGTGATGATCGAAAAGAGGCCAATTCCGCTACAAAGGGAGGCCAATCATTTTAAATCTTACTTGAATAACACCAAACTTTAAAATCTATTAGAGTTAGATTTAAAATCATTAGGTTAATAACACTGGATTAGTGTTGGATTTCAATTCTATTAAAATCCATCATTGAATAACACCACCTTAATCTTTTGTCCTTATGGATTTGATTGTACATGACATCTGATCTCAAGTAAATTTCAAGTGGTTGGTTCTGTTCCTTTTCTCGTCCCGATCGAGTTTCTTCTCCTAATCTCCAGAATCTGTTCTTAAAGATCTCAAAAGTCTCTTCCTTTTTCTTCATTTCTCTACCCAGATATGTAAGTTTGCTAGCTTCTTCTGTCATAACTTTAATATCTGAATCTTTTTTCGATCCAAATAGTCAAATATTCGCATCTAGGTCAAATCAATTCAAACCCTTTTTTTAGATTGATGTGTTGAGTACTTCTGAGTTGATTAAGTCTATGAGAATGGTTTGTGTAAGATTCTGATTGGTTCAAGTTGAGTAGTTTTCAGTTGATTAGGTCCACTGTGTGATTCATGGACACGTTTATGAGGAAAAGATTAGATTGTGTAAGATTCTGATTGGTTTGATGGTTTCAAGTTAGTTTCTTTCTTGATTTTTATTGCTGAGTAGTTCTAAGTTGATTAGGTCAACTGTGAATCATGTACAAGTCTATGAGCTAGAAATGAATTGTGTAAGATTCTGAATTTGTGGAGCCAAAAGAATGATGTTGTTTTTTTGGCAGAAAGCGATGGGTACATACCTAAGTTCTCCTAAAACTGATAAGTTATCAGAAGATGGTGAGAATGATAATCTCAGATATGGTTTATCGTCTATGCAAGGTTGGCGCGCTACCATGGAAGATGCGGTGAGTCAAACATAAATTTATTTGCTTCTTGTTGATCATACCTGACAAGCTTAATCTTGCTTGAATTGTAGCATGCTGCAATTCTTGATCTGGATGATAAGACGTCGTTCTTCGGTGTGTACGATGGGCATGGAGGTAAGACACTATTGTCTCTACTCCTAAATCATTATCTAGTTCAGGTGAATTGAATTTAGATTCTTTTTTAGTTGGTGTTACACGAATCAGATAGAATTTGAAAGCCGACAATGCTAAATCGAATGAATGATAAGGGAAAAGAAGTTCTTCTTTTGGTTCTTGACCATTGCAAAGATTTAGAACTGTTGATTACATCTGTGTATTTTTCGATGTTTCGTTCTTTACTTTCCCTTTGGATATGCAACTCAAAGTAATATCTACTAAAATGGCGTAGGTAAAGTCGTTGCAAAGTTCTGTGCCAAGTATCTACACCAGCAGGTTATCAGTAATGAAGCATATAAAGCTGGAGACGTAGAAACATCTCTTCGAAGAGCATTTTTTAGGTTTCATTTTCTCTTTTTGACATATTTGTATAGTAATTTACTTTTACAACAAAAGAGGGTTCCACTAAAAAGCGTTACATTGTGAATATTGTAGAATGGATGACATGATGCAAGGACAAAGAGGATGGCGAGAGTTAGCTGTACTCGGTGACAAGATGAATAAATTTAGCGGCATGATTGAAGGATTTATATGGTCACCAAGAAGCGGTGACACCAATAACCAGCCCGATAATTGGCCTCTTGAGGATGTAAATTGTTCATATACCTGCTTTACTTGGCTTTTTCCATATTCTGTACACGATTGAGTTGGGACCTCTGACCCGTACCTTCGTTCTTTTACAGGGTCCTCATTCTGATTTCACGGGACCTACTTCGGGGTGCACAGCATGCGTAGCTCTTATTAAAGATAAGAAGCTCTTTGTTGCAAATGCCGGTGACTCACGTTGTGTGATATCAAGAAAGAGTCAGGCTTACAATCTTTCTAAAGATCACAAGCCTGATCTTGAAGTTGAAAAAGAAAGGATATTGAAAGCTGGTGGCTTTATTCACGCTGGTCGAATCAATGGAAGCTTGAATCTGACAAGAGCCATTGGTAAGCTTTATCTTTATGCTTCCACTTTCATTCCTTAAAAATTCTTATTTGACTTGTAATCTTGATCGAAGCATCGTTCCTGCTTCTTTACAGGTGATATGGAATTCAAGCAGAATAAGTTCTTACCATCTGAAAAGCAAATGGTTACTGCTGATCCCGATATAAACACTGTAAGAATCTTAACTTTTTTAGTATCTTCCGCTCGAGTTTGTTTATTTGAGCTGACTTGTTATTGTTTCCTCTCATCAGATTGACCTATGTGATGATGATGATTTTCTTGTTGTTGCATGTGATGGAATATGGTAAAAAAAATGTCACTAATTATGTCATTTTCTACATATAAGTTAGTTTCTTGATGATAATTTGAATTCATCTTATCTTCCTCAGGGATTGTATGTCAAGCCAGGAACTAGTGGATTTTATCCATGAACAGTTAAAATCTGTATGTTAAGCCTTTTCCTTCTCTCTCTACTATTACAGTTTTTGTTCCTGTCTTGGTCTTGTAACATTGGTATAAACTTTCAGGAAACAAAACTTTCCACGGTATGCGAAAAAGTTGTTGATAAATGTTTGGCTCCAGACACTACGAGTGGAGAAGGTTGTGATAATATGACCATCATCTTGGTTCAGTTCAAGAAGCCTAACCCATCCGAGACTGAACCAGAAGAATCCAAACCAGAACCAAGCGAAGATGAGCCGAGCTCTTCAAGCTAGATATCCTTAAAGAGCCAAGATTTGTGAAAGTCTCTTTTATCACTGACTTCTATTAAACGTTGTAAATCCTTTTGAATGGCTTAGATTCAAGAAGCTGGCGTTTTCTTGGGATTTCAGCTTTTCCTCAGCCTAGCTTCAAGAAGTCTGAAAATGTCACAGAGTTTGGTTTAATCAAAAACGACTTAGTATATAGATCTCTTGCGATTGATAGTTTCAAATTCACAAGGACAAGCTTCTTCATACTTTTTGTATAAACATCATGAGATTTGTTTTGTTGTCTTCATCAAAATTTGCTTATTATTTTTCTTGGAGCTTTCATATTTCATAATCTTTTCTATTTCATGGCCAATAATATCTTCTAGAATTTTTTGTTTCTTTAATTTTTTTAGTCAATTTTGTGACAATCTTGAGAAATAATAATAAATTGAATTGTAATAAAATAGTAGCAAAGAGCCAAGGACAAAGATCTCTTAGCTAAACAACACAACATGTAATTCTAAAAAGCAATCTCATCACATGGTTCCAAATCAGAACCAAGCCAATAGACCAAGAACAAGACCTAACACAACATATAGACTACCACCAAGCCTAACTGAGCCACTGGTTGGAGCTGGAGCCAAAGCTGGACCATCTTCGAACTCAACCGGAGAAGGAGCCGGAGAGATAGCACTGTGACGAGGACTGATCACAACAAGGCTCAGCTTCTGACCTTTCTCACAGTGACCATTAGCTCCACTAATGAAGTAGAAAGGACCAGACCTGTCCAATTTCACTTTGGTTTCTCCATCGGTGTAGTTAGCCAAAGGGTTCGTGGTATTGCAGCTGTTGTAAGCTTCTTTAGTTACTTCCAAAACCGAGTCTTTACCAGATTCGTACCGGAAAACTGAAAAAAAGACAAGTGATTATGTCAGAAACAGAGCATCTTGGAAGAAAACAGAGTCTAATAGTCAGAAACAGAGTACTTAATGGTGGGTACCAATAAAGTCGCCGACTTTGAAGCGAGCTTTTTGAGCCCACTCGGTGAATGAGGGATCTTCCAGTCACCGGATTTTCCACCGACGGTGACTTCATTTGCAGCGGCGAGAGAGAATAAGAAGATGAAGGAAAAGATAGAAACGATAAGCGAAGAAGAAGCCATAGATTGAAAATGTTACTAAGAAAAAGATTTAGGTTTTTGGGGTTTAGTGTTAGGAATGTTGTTTTGGAGATTGTGGAGTTTCTTGAGACGGTTTTATAGTGGTGAAAATTCGAAAACTAGCCGTTAGATTATTTACTTTTTTGTTTTGTTGTGAAAGAAAAGAATTATGAAAAGGTAAAGAAATGTAAAATGTTGTTACTGTAGCCGTTGTGAGTGATGTAACCGTTAGAGAAAATTTGAAACAATGTAATTATGGATACTGACATGTGTAGTGTGTGTCAGCCAAAGCTATGAGTGTTTCTAGTTTTTTTTTTTTTTCGTCTAAAGGATTTCATTGATAGAATGCGATTGAGTTATACAAAGCCGACAAGGAACGAAATCCTTTCGGAGACAAAACCGGCGGGTACATAGAAACCCCCAGAAACTTAAGGCCAAAAGAGGCGGACAAACATAACAAGCCTAAGAACATAAGATACAAAGATAACTACTAAAGGAATAATAGCTAAAGCCTCCAAAGCAACAACACTTAAAACTCTTCCCTACAAGCAGTCGACTAGCACTTCCATAGAACAGTTTGGCGCTGAGGAGAGGCAACAGACAGGAGCCTCGAAAAGAACCGAGCTCACACAACCATCTCCACAGCAGAAACGAAGACGATGAGGCAAGAAGAACAGAACACAGAACCAAACCTCCACAACCACTATAGAGCCAAAGAAAGTGAGAAGGCAAAGGATCAAGGAGAAACCTTGAGATCCGAGAGGGGAAACGCCAATTAGAACCACTTATCCTTACACACGGACCTTCGTAGACCCAGCCAAAGCCACCTACGAACTAAAAACTGGTTACGCCACGCAAAGAGAAGGACAAAAGGTCGACCCACCATAACGTCCAGAACTCAGCCGAGAACCAAAAGAGGTTCCAAGAGAGAGCTAGTAGATGCCATTATAGAAAGCAAGCATCCGAATGAAGAACCCACAAACAGAACCTTACACCAAAACACCACACCGGAAACCAAGAGGAGGACAGAGAGAAGGCAGAGCTAGGAGTCAAACAAGCCTACCCTAAAGCAGAACCTAAGGCTTCACAACACAATAAGTCGAATAACATGCAAACACAAACCCTAGAAGACACTCAAACTCACCTACCGAGGAAGAAACCACAAAAATGAGGCCGTTGCTGCAAAACCAATGGGAACGTCAGAAACAATTCATGGAAACGAAACGCCGGCCAAATACACGCCTCGCACGAGACAGCACCACCGCAAAGCCAACATAAAATCCAAGAACAGAGTTCTTTAGATCCACCACAGAACCAGCCGGAGCATAATACAAACCGACACCGACTCCCAATCCAACGAGAACAAAGCCAACGCAAGCAGATTGTCAAGACAGTAGAAACAAAATGGAAACCTTTAACCTCCAAAACCAGATCGGAGAAAAGAGACAGATCCACCGGGGAACAGATCCGTCAAGAACAACACCAATCCGCCACCCATCCTCCATGATAGTCACCACGACGGAACGAACTACCAAACACGGGAGGAAGAGACAAAGGGAGGAGAAGACGAGACTAGGGTTTGAGAAGCAAGCAAGACACCACAGAACTACAACTAAGAGAAGAAACTGAAACTACTATGACCGGGACCGGCGACGGTGCTATGGAAGCCACCAATCACCGGCCAAGCGAGGAAGAAGAAAGGCTTGACGGCTAGGGCGAACTGGGGAAGCGAGAGAGAAAAAGATGAGTTTTTCTCAGTTCTAAGAACAGAGTGTGGATCCCCTTGATGAGTGTTTCTAGTTGTCTCGCTTTTAATTTTGAACGAAATAAGTAGTTCGTAAATTTCAAGACTATGTGAATTCTATTTGGTGATGGTGATGTTTGGGTATTGGCCCTACCTTTATAATTTCGAATATATTGATGTGTTCAATTCCGGCCCAATAGATTTCTTGGCCCAAAGCGAATATAAATTTTCAAACTTTTCCTTTTATTTTTTTTTTATAAATTTGTGCACAATTATATTTTAAAGAGATATAAAAAAAAAAACCTCCCAAACACAAACTCCCGAAGGTCTCAGTTACTTTTTTTTTTATCTTCCTAGGACTTTCTCTCTCTCTTCTCTCTCTAAAACCTTTTAGAGATGAGAGAAAGCTTTTCCCGACCAGATTTCTTCTGGATTTTGCTGTCCTGATTTAGTCAGGCTTTCCGTCCAGTATCTCCAGCTTCCATGGTGGTGATGGCTGGCTCTATGTCTGGCAACGTCCTGCTTCTTTAAGCAGCGTTGGCCAGCTTTGATGTTTTATCTTGCCGTCCGGTGAATCCGGCTCGTGTCACGGTTTTTTTGTGCCGTGGTTTTCTTTCTGCTTTTGAATAATCTTCGCAAGGGTTTGGGTTATCTGTTAGATGACTTTTTACTTGTTTAGATGCGGATTTCTTTAGTTTTGTTTTTTCAAATCGGTGGTTTACAAAATCAATTAAAAGATGTTGGTTTCTGAGGATGCTTAAAAGAAGATTTGTATTTTCTTGGCAAATTAAGATTGCCTTTTCGCCGTTTTTCATGTTAATCGAAACTTCGATGTGTTTGTAATCAGATTGGATTCTCATATCTTCAACCTCTTTTACCTGCTTTCGCCGAATCTCAATTTTATTGATGATATTGGCAAGTAGTTGAGATTGATGTTTGGTGAATCCTTTCTTTAACTGATTTTGCAGTTTCATGGTGGAAAAAAGAAGAATCAATGCTTGTGAGTTTTCCGGCATAAAATTCTTTCACCGGAATCGAAGTTCAGCGGCAAAGGATGATGGAAAGCGTAACATCCTTCTCTCGCAACACGTGTCTTTGTTGCTTCTTACTGTCTAACACGTGACTGAGTGAAGATATCTCTTCTTCTTCCTTGGTGTATCATTGACTGGGCTTTTCATGGGCCTGCTTAAACTTGTAAACCTATTTTGTACTCGTTGATGTATGTTTTGTCTGATATCAATAAAATCCAGAGGAAAAAAAAATTTTTTTTTAAAGAGATAGTTTTTTTACTAAGTGCTAAAACCAATTGACCAAATAATTTTTTTTCCATTTTTTTATTTATTAGAATAAGACATAAGACATAAGGGATTTAGTTCAACTTTAGCATGATCGATCCTAGAATGGCTCATCAGTTATTAGGAATGTGGCCTAACTTAACCCAAAAGCTAGCTCAAGAGTTAAGGATTGCCACATTCTTTATATACTACCCAAAGATCTTAATCCCAAGCAATGTGGGACATTCTAATATCAGTTTTTACCAACAATGCATAAACTCATTTGCTCAAATGATAATCCGTTTGTGCAAGGTTTGACACCAATTAAAACTATTTAAATGCATAGATGATATGTTTAGCGACAAACCCATAAACTAGAGTTTTGTTTAGGTGAATTTGGTCTGTGTAATCATAGAGAAGTGATTCAAAGACTTGGTTCTTAAGGGCATTATTCTCACGATTGAGCATCATGGACTCACAACGTACTTCGAAATACCAAGTATATCGTCGATTTGTTTCAAAGTATCTATAATAAACCTTAATTTACATATTGTGGTTGAATTAATAGCTAAATATATATCCGTAACAAATATTCTTTTATTTCACAAAAAATGTCATTTTAATATGTTTCACACCATTTTTTCATAAAAACTATGGAAATTTCTACTATATCTTTTATAAATACTCATAAGAATTTTTTTTCGAATTAATAAGTTGAAATAACAATGATAAAAATAGATATAGTCTTAAAAATTGCAATAAAAATACTGTGAAATAAAAGTAAAACTTTAAAACGATATTTTTTTCGTGACATGTAGATAATATATAAGTATAGAACTATTAAAATAGTATTTTTTTTTCTTAATAACTTAGAAACAAACTATGATATCTAAGTGTGTACTCATTCAAAGATTAATTCAATTTTTTAAATGAAGTGATGGCCAAAAACAATTAATAACAATTCCGAGTTTAGGAAAGAAAATAAAGCAAATCTTAAATAACTCAAAAAAGAATATTGGAAGACATGTATCATAGTCCTAAACAAAGTAATAGATCTTTGGGTCCTCCTTTCTTTTTTTTCTCCCTTCTATCTGAAATCCGACATCCTCAATCTCTGTCTCAATTTCTCCATAGCTATATCATCTTCTTCTTGGTCATAGAATCAGAGATAAACTTTATAAAAAAACCCTAGTTTCTCTTTTCACATGAAAACCTAACTCTCTCTTTCTCTCTCTCTCTGCATCATTTCTTCTTTCGCATGTGCAGAGCTATCAAACATCTGTTTTGATTGAAAGCTAAGTTTCCAATTCCAAAACGGAAGAAATTGAAAGTGTGTGTGTCAAGACAAACCACCAAACTACAAAAGAAACAAAACCCACATCGCATTGTTCCTTAAAGACCCAGCAACAAGATTATCTCACGCTTCCCTCTTTCTTCCTGACATTTTTCTCGTTTTTGTTTTCTTGTTATTTGGGGTTTTTTCTCCAATGTGGGTCGCTTTTGGTGATAAGTGATTATTTCTAGGGATTGTGTGACCTTTTCTTTTTTGGGTCAAGCATTTAAAGAAACCTCTCAATGGCGTTGTTTAGAAAGTTCTTTCATAGAAAACCTCCTGAAGGGTTGCTTGAGATCTCTGAGAGGGTTTACGGTATGTTCTTCCTTCTTTTAAGTATTGGGTTTAGGGTTTGCTCTTCTTTGGGATTTGGAGTATTAATTTATAGAAAGTTTGAGTTTTTAGGTCTTAAAGATCAGATTTTTAGAGTTATGCTTGCCTAAGTTTATAGTGTAGTGTTCTGTTTTAGTTTCTAGTTCTTGTTAGGCTTGTTGATTTAACTGAATCTAACATTTGATAGCTTAATATATTTCGTTCTTGATGGTTGAGATTTAGCTCATGAATAGATTTTTCAGGTTTTGTATGTTCACTGTGTTGCATTACTTCTCAAATTCTTTTGCTTGCCTTATGCCTGCCTAAGTTTAAAGTGTAGTGTCCTGTGATTGAACTGAATCTAACATTTGATAGCTTAAGATTCTTGTGGGTGAGATTTAGTTCATGGATTCTGTTAACTATCCATGAGCTAAGGCTCAGGTTAAGGCTCATTGATTGAACTAGTCTAGCAATTGATAGCTTAAGATGTCTCATTCTCAAAGAATTGTCAGGAAACAGTTTCTTTTGTATGTTCACTTGGTTGCATGATTTCTCAAAAAATTTTGATTGTCTTATCTCATGCTCTTGAGTAGCTCTGAGAAATAGACCCTTTCAGTGAAAAAGATACAAAAGATTACTCTATAAGGTTGCTGAACTTTGATGTTTATATTACAGTCTTTGATTGCTGCTTAACCACGGATATGTTGGAAGATGAAGATTACAGAGTTTATGTGGGCCGCATAATGAGTCAGCTAAGAGAACAGTTTCCCGGTGCATCATTCATGGTGTTTAATTTCCGGGATGGAGGTAGCAGAAGCCGGATGGAGAGTGTACTTACTGAGTATGACATGACTATCATGGACTATCCTCGCCATTATGAAGGTTGCCCTTTGCTTACAATGGAAACGGTTCATCACTTTCTAAAATCAGCTGAAAGTTGGTTATTGTTAAGTCAACAGAATATCTTATTGTCACACTGTGAGCTTGGTGGCTGGCCGACTTTAGCTTTTATGCTTGCTTCGCTCTTGTTATACCGCAAACAGTTTAGTGGAGAACAGAAAACACTGGAGATGATATATAAGCAGGCTCCTCGTGAGTTATTACAGCTAATGTCTCCACTAAATCCGCTGCCTTCACAATTGAGGTTTCTTCAGTATATTTCGAGAAGGAATGTTGGGTCACAGTGGCCACCGCTAGATCGTGCTCTTACATTAGACTGTGTCAATCTTAGACTGATTCCTGATTTTGACGGTGAGGGTGGTTGCAGACCTATATTCAGAATATATGGTCAAGATCCTTTTATGGCTTCCGATCGGACTTCAAAAGTTCTTTTCTCGATGCCTAAAAGAAGCAAAGCTGTTCGACAATATAAGCAGGTGATACCAATACTTTTATCATTGATGTGTTCATTCATTCAGACTCTTCCCAGTATCAGAGAGTTACGATAGTCCTAACTTTTTGTCTACTGTTGCAGGCAGATTGTGAGCTGGTAAAGATTGACATCCATTGCCATATTCTCGGTGATGTCGTGCTAGAGTGCATTACCCTAGGTAGTGATCTTGAGAGGGAAGAGATGATGTTTCGGGTTGTGTTCAATACTGCATTTCTTAGATCAAACATTCTAACACTTAAACGTGATGAGATTGATGTACTGTGGAACACAACGGATCGCTTTCCCAAAGATTTCAGTGCAGAGGTGACTATTTATCTTCTCTTTCTTTAATAATTATGCTAATTTTGGTTTCCCAGTTAAAAGAGTTGCCTGTTGTCCAATCTTTAAATGGTCAGTTCCGGTGAGCTTAGAATTAAACTAGTCATTTTTCTCGAAGTAGTTTGTCTAATACATCTCTCCGAGTCAAGAATTTCGTGCATTTTATACATTTGGTTCCCCAATTAAAGGTTTCACCTTATTTTACGAGCCGTTAAAGATTAATATTAGCGAGTTCAGTTTTGAGCCTGGCATATCTGTTAAAAGCATTTTATGTTATACATAGCTAATTGTCTTTCCAAGTCAAGAAATGAGTAACATTCTGTGTTTGTTCAGGTTATATTTTCGGAGATGGGTGCTGGTAAAAATCTAGTCGCTGTTGATCTGCCGCAGATGGAGGAAAAAGATGTTCTACCTATGGAAGCATTTGCTAAGGTTCAGGAGATTTTTAGTGAAGCTGAATGGTTGGATCCAAATTCTGATGTTGCTGTGACTGTTTTCAACCAAATAACAGCAGCAAATATCCTTCAAGAAAGCTTGGATTCAGGGTCTCCTCGAAGCCCTGACTCACGTAGCCTATTGGAATCGGCCCTTGAGAAAGTTAAGGAGAAAACCAAGTTGATGATATCGGAAAATATTGTTGCAAGTCCTGATGCATCCTCTCCTGAATGGAAAGAGAAAGATACAGTGTCCTCTCATAAATCTTATGCAGATCCGAATTCAATCCTTAAAAAGGTTGATGAATCGCATGGACTTCGGGTTTCAGTCCAAAGAAATGTCCACCCGAAGATAATTTCACCTCGAGTAGTCCAAAGTCCAGTAACATCACCACTTCCAAACCGTACTCCCACACAAGGATCGCCCGCTTCAGTATCCAGGTTTCACAGCTCCCCCTCTAGCCTTGGGATCACTTCAATATTACACGATCATGGTACATGTAAAGGTGAAGAGTCTACTTCATCATCACCAGCCTCACCTTCGATTGCGTTTTTACCAACATTGCATCCGCTACCCAAAAAAGCTTCTCCACAAGTTCCACAGTCGCCCACACCTGTTTGTTCAAATGGCCCTCCTTCAGCAGAAGCAGCAGTGACGTCACCACCATTGCCACTACTGAAGCCACTTAGGATTTTGTCTACTCCACCTCCACCCCCACCCCCACCTCCCATATCCTCTCTGCGTTCCACTCCTTCACCAAGTTCCACCAGCAGTTCCATAGCAACACAAGGGCCTCCTCCACCTCCACCTCCACCTCCACCTCATCTACAACCTCAGCGTTCTGCACATTCATCTTCTCCACTGCCACCACCTTTACCTCCAAAGAAAGTGTTAGCTACAACTAATCCTCCACCTCCACCACCACCACCTTTGCATTCTAATTCTACGGGAGTCCCCACGAGTTCTTTGGTGGTGAAATCTCCTCCTGTTCCTCCTCCACCAGCCCCTGCACCTCTGTCTCGCTCTCATAATGGCGATGGTAATGGAAATATTCCTCCAGTCCCTGGACCACCATTGGGTTTAAAGGGGCGTGGGATTTTACAGAATCTTAGAGGTCAGGGTCAAACGAGAAAGGCCAACTTGAAACCGTATCATTGGTTAAAGCTTACTAGGGCAGTGCAAGGAAGTTTATGGGCTGAAGCGCAGAAATCTGATGAAGCTGCAACGTATGATTAATATCTTCAATATTAACTTAATACAGTTTGTGATTTGTTTTATTATGCTAATTCCAGCATCTTCTTATTGTGTCTTTTGAATTCCAGTGCTCCAGATTTTGACATCTCTGAGCTTGAGAAACTCTTCTCAGCAGTGAATCTTAGCTCTGACAATGAAAGTAAAGGTGGGAAATCAGGTCGACGTGCCCGACCTAAAGTTGAGAAAGTGCAGCTGGTAATTGATTGCAATGAGCATTCTACTGTTCCCAAATTTCTTAAATCTTATAATTTTCGAGGTTTCAAAGTATGAAATTAAGATTCATTGACAGTTACTCTATTTTCGTCCTCTAACTTTGTCTATTAGTTTTGCAGATTGAGCTCAGACGAGCATACAACTGTGAGATCATGCTCTCTAAAGTTAAAATACCTTTGCCTGATTTGATGGTAAGCACACAGATTTTTCTTGCTAGATATCGCTTGGCTAGGTCTTGACTTGGTCTCTATCTTAAGCTCCACTGCTCGGTCAATGCAGACTTTAATCTGCTCTCATCTTGTTATGCAAGAGCTGTTTAAAATTTTCTTACCTGGATGATCTTTGGTTACAGAGTTCTGTTCTTGCTTTGGATGAGTCAGTGATAGATGTTGATCAAGTTGACAATCTAATAAAGTTTTGTCCAACGAAAGAAGAAGCAGAATTGCTCAAGGTATTTTTATTTCTGGTTCTTATCTAAAAGTTTTCTGCTTTACGAAAATTTAGAAGTTATTATCATCCGGCAATAGCTTATTTTTTTGAGTAAACTGGTGCTAGATCTCATGTCTTGGTTTTCTTGCTTTCCGTAGGGCTTCACTGGAAATAAGGAAACTTTGGGACGGTGTGAGCAGGTTAGTCGAGTGCTCCACTTTCATATTTGAACAATCTTCTGAGTGTTCCTTTTCGAGTTTCTAGGACCATTCTCGTATTTCTTGGCTGACCAACCATCATTCCTTCTAAGCGGATGAAATGTCAATAAACCAACCAAAACAAAATACAAATGAACAATCTTAGAGATGTGCACATAAATAGTCAGAACTATTCTTAACTTACTGATTTCCTGATTTTGTTTTAGGTCGAAACCAAATAGCATTTCTTGTTTAAGCTGGGAGTAATACCTTATTAAAATTTCACTTTCATCTCCCGTTTATGTACTGACAGCTATTTTTTTTTAATTTTTCTGGTGATAGTTCTTTTTAGAACTGCTGAAAGTTCCTCGAGTGGAAACCAAGCTAAGGGTTTTCTCATTCAAGATTCAGTTTCACTCCCAGGTAGGAGAATCGACTGGAGTTTGTATTTTTTTGTAATGCTTTCTAGTTTCTAATAACCTGGATCTTATATCAGTAAATGGTTGCTATCCTTCAGGTTACTGATCTTAGAAGAGGTTTGAATACCATACATCGTGCAGCCAATGAGGCAAGTCGATTTTTCGTGCAAATAGTCTGTGAACCACATATATTCATGTTGGTGATTTTCCATTCTGACTCTACTGCATGTTACACTTTCTAGGTTAGAGGCTCGGCTAAACTAAAAAGAATCATGCAAACTATACTTTCCTTGGGAAATGCATTGAACCACGGGACTGCAAGGGGTGAGCATATATCTATTATCGTTAGACTGCAAAATAGTATTTATCTTAAAGAGAGACATTGGTTGTATTCAAGCATTTGAATTCGCTTCTGCATTGTTTTTTATATATTTCTTCTCTTTTGACAGGCTCAGCTATCGGGTTTCGCCTGGATAGTCTTCTGAAACTTACTGACACTAGATCCCGTAACAGTAAGATGACTCTGATGCACTATCTCTGTAAGGTATGAGATTTTTCAATCGTCTCCAACTCTTTTTTTTTTTTTTTGGGTTAATGTTAAAATCTCTTTGCTCTTAACTAGTATACTATATTCTACTATATCTTTGTATGTTATGCTAACGGTTTCTTCTCACAACAACATTTTCATGCTTGTACTTTCAGGTGCTTGCCGAGAAACTTCCAGAGCTACTTGATTTTCCAAAAGACCTGGTGAGCTTGGAGGCTGCAACAAAGGTACCATTTTTTTCTTCAACTCAGCGTTTAAGATAAACACATCAATTCACTTTGTGCCTTTGGTGATAATCTATCTGCAAACATTCCTTGGTGGTAGATTCAACTAAAATACCTGGCAGAGGAGATGCAAGCAATTAGCAAAGGGTTGGAGAAAGTTGTACAAGAGTTTACTGCATCTGAAACTGATGGTCAAATATCAAAACACTTTCGTATGGTAAGCTAAATTAGATACTCAAGAACCTTGTTTCGTTATTGATTGCTCGTGTTTCATCATCTGCTTACACTTCTACTTGTGTTTATGCAGAACTTGAAAGAGTTTCTTAGCTTTGCTGAAGGAGAAGTAAGGTCCTTGGCTTCTCTCTATTCAACTGTGGTAAGAATTCTTTGCCCCCCTGCCTTCTCCCTGTCTTTATTACTTTTCTGAAGCGTCTTACCGTGGTAAAGATTCTTTGGCGTTACTAGTATTGAGCTGTGTTTTCTCATGGTATTATTAGGGTGGAAGCGCCGATGCATTGGCATTATACTTTGGAGAAGATCCTGCTCGTGTCCCATTTGAGCAAGGTAACAATTTAATGCAAACTCACTAATATTGTTCCTTCTCTTCTTACATCTTGTTTTCTATACATTATCTCCATTTGGTTTTCGGAGTTCTGTCCTTTCTGTCCCTGACCTAAGATAAACCAAAATCCTTGCGTTTGATTTGAATCTGCAGTTGTATCCACTCTGCAAAACTTTGTTAGAATATTTGTGCGGTCACATGAGGAAAACTGCAAGCAAGTCGAGTTTGAGAAGAAGAGAGCACAGAAGGAAGCAGAGAACGAAAAACTTAAGAAAGGTGTGTACAATGAGAATTGAAACACAACTGCACACAAAAAAGAATGTTGTTCTCTACTCTCGCTCGACCTCCTTGAGTAGCCTCTGGCAGTCCCGGGCGCCGGAAAGTAGATGTTGCAGCTCCTAGTTCAGGGATTTTATCCAAAGTTCCCAGATTTAGTCTTTTAGATTAGAAGATTAAGGAGGAAACTTTGTTCCTCTGGTAGGTATCAAGAAGAAGAAAAAAAGCTGGAATGCGGCGATTAGGTAATGCAGTCGAAGATTTAGCTCTGTGTTTTAATGGAGATAGTATTAGATAGTCACTAATGCAAGAGTTTGAGTCCCTTCCTGGTTTAATACAGAAACAGAAATGTAACTTCTTGTGTATAAAGTTTTGGGAGCGATAAAGAGAGATGTGTAAATATTGAGTGAGTTTGCGTGTGTGTCTTCTTATCAACATTTACGATTTTACATCCAATGATATATTGACAAAGATTGATAAAACAAAACAAAACACATAAACGTAAACATAAACAATAGTCTTTTTTCTGATGTATCCAAGTATATTAGAGATTCATGTTGATCTATGGATGTAAATGTTCTAAAATTTGATCAAAATGTTTACTAAATACCATTTTACTGAAAAATATATAATATCGGTCATAGACTTTGAAGCTTTATAATACCTAAAAAGAATCTAAAATAAATAAATAAGTTGATAAATGAACAGAAGAAACATAAATTACGTATATAAGTAAAATTGGGTTGAAAAGGATTTACCAAAATGTTTTGTCAAAACTATTTCACAATTTAATCAGTTACATCTTACATGATTGATTGATTTATTTTATAGTCGTATATTTATGACGTTAACCCAATTATAAATCGCACTTTGGAGAATTTTAATAAAATTATATTTTCAAAATAAATAAATTAGTTAGAACAATATAATATAACATTAAACACATGCAACACATGGGTCGATTTCGCGTATTTAATATGACGATCTATAATTATTTTGATTTATTATTTATAAGCTCTGTTTAATAGGTGTGACAGTGTGAAAATTTTTTTGCAGGCTCTAAGATCCAGTTAAAAAAAAATCTTATACAACAAATTCCAATTTTAGAGAAACAATTAGAAAAATCCCAAAAATTGAAACTTTTAACTTAATTGATATAATGAGTACCCAATTTGTTTTTTTTTTTGTCTTTAGGCTTGTAGTTTTATTGGATTGGCCATAATTTGTTTTACTTAGGTTTACCTTGGTTAAGTATATAAGGTTCTCGACTCCGTGATTTTTTTTTCAACTTCAGCAGCCCCGCAACAGTTTAGGCAAAAATCGAAGAAGGGATATCGAAATCTATTATGCATTCACAATGTATGTTGAAATGAAAATATGTTTTAAGATTTCTCTATTCATTTGATTTTCACATTGTTTTCAAATATTTGAATAACTTTATGAGCTCATGTGATCATAGTAATTATATCATCTTCTTCTCTCTCTCTTTTTTTTTTTTTCTTTTCTCGAAGGTTCTTTTGTAATTTTTTTAGCTTTTAGGATTAGATCATTATACTTTTATGTTGGAAAAACCATAAGGTTGGTAATAAAATGTGTATGGGATTATGTTCAATGAAAATGTGTATGAGATTTTAGTCACATCAATAAAGAGATTTTCAATTTGATTAAAAGATTTCAAAGTATAATCTCTTTTTGTGAACACCAATCAAACAACAGTCCTTTTCTCATCCAAGTTAGATAAATCAAATCAAGAGCTTTCTAAATTTGTTAGATAAATCTAACTTGGAAATAAAACCATTTTATCTTGTCATAGTATCAAGTATTAATTAATTGAGATTATACTCTTAGCATTACATATATCACATGTAATAATTTATAATACAGTTTATATATATGCACATCACCTTGAAAATGTTTCTGTTAAAAGAAAAAGATAATTTAGATGGTAAAAAAAATATTGTTAGATGGTAAAAATATGTCATCTCAAAAATTATTGAAAATGATTATGTGTCCATGTTGGACAGATAGTTTTGTACTAATATGCGTATAACTTTTGGGCTTTATGTTTATGTGGGATTTAGGCTATACATAGAATGTTTACCCTAAACCTAATTTTATTTATTTTTAATCGCCGTTTTTACTATGCGTTCTTCTGTGTATTGATAATCTCAAAATTTGGTATTCGACGGAGCTTTAACCATTGAAATTTCTAAATCTTTTCATGGTGAGTAAATTCTCTCTTAAATTACGGATATACTATTATCTAGATTAATTCTCTTTCCGAATTTGGAATATCTTAAACTTACACTTTTGTTGGTAATAGAATTGTATATATCTTAAATAATTGAATCTCACTACACATGTGATATATCAAGAATCTATTACCAACAAAAATGTGAATTTAAGATATTCCAAGTTCTCAAAGAGAACTAATCTAGATAATAGTGTATCATGTAATTTAAGAGAGAATTACTTACCATGAATAGATTTAAGAAATTTCAATGGTTAAAGCTCCTCCGAAGACCAAATTTTGAGATTATCAATTCATAGAAGAACGCAGAGTAAAAGAGGCGAGTAAAAATAAATAAAATTAGGTTTTAGGGTACACAATAGATGTATACGCTTCTATGTAGAATATATATCTTTATGGATAGCCCAAAGCCCACATACATAAACTCCTAAACTTATACGAATATTAGTACAAAACTATATGTCCAGCATAGACACATCATCATTTTCAATAATTTTTGAAATGACATATGTTTACCATCTAATAATATATAGTATTTTTAACCATCTAAATTACTTTTTTCTTTAAACAGAAACATTTTCAAGGTATTGTGCATATATATAAAGTAGTAGAAATAATTACTAATGTTATATATGTAATGCGAAGAGTATAATCCCAATTAAGTAATACTTGATACTATGATAAGATTAAATGGTTTTATAAGACAGTTCTGTTTTTCTTTTAGTGTGGATCGAGCTAGCGGTTTGACCGCTAACTAGATTGGTGAATATGTTGGGTTATATAAATCCAAGAGTTTCTGAACCAGATTTAAAAATACTTTAAAACCGTAAAACAATCTAGTGAATCTTGTATAATAATGTTTTTAAAAAATTCGAATTTATAATATGTGCTTAATTTTTTATTATATATCTAATTAAAATATGTTTTACAAAGCAGTTATTATGTATATATATATTTAAATTTATATATGACAAAACATTGTGAACCCGGTTTATCCGGTCAAACTAGATTGAACCGAGATCCAAACGTTTTCCCGGTTGCTTCCACTTCAGTTTTTAAACTATTGTAGTCATGTAAAAAAAATATTAATTTATAACATAATTAGATAATCACTAACCGCTGTAAAAAAAAATAGATAATCACTAACCTTGTCATCGATACCACATATTCTACAAACATGACCATTGGCAACGATTTATCTGACTGGAGTAACAGGATCCGACCGCCCGATCTGTCGATCGAAGATGGCTTTTCCTTTTTCTTGACTCAAACATTATTTCTTTCTCGCTTCTCACATGAAGTTCGACCAATTTATTACCCTACACATAATCAAAATTAGTTCATCAAACAAATTATGTTAGATTTAAGATCATGAAAACATCCAAAAGTTTTTTACCTACATTTGTTTTCTATATATCCCAATTTTGTAGAGATATGTACACTTGCATCTAAACGCAAAGCCTTGGCTACCCTTTTCTTAACTATATTTTTGATTGCTAATGATTTCACCGACCTTTTGATTTTGATTAAGTGTCCCAATCTTTTCTTTTTGCCGTTGTTTTGACATAGATCTGATCATCTGAACATATAAATAGAGTGATTATTTGCATCGTTTTCATTCTGCAATGAATATAATATTACAATATAAATTATGTTATAACAAAGATCAGAAAATTTATTTTTTAGAATTTGTGTCGCTGGAGAGAGATTCAATCATCATCATCATATGAAAAATCATCTTCATGATGGCCTCCTGACACATTTATATTTAGATTTTATGTTATATCTTCTTCTCATGTAAGAATTTAATATCCAAAGTATATCAATGATTTGTGGATAGATCAATTCCCACACTATTGAATTGATGACAAGCAAAAAAAATCAGATAGATAAGAACAACTTATCTAAGTCTTTCTGAAATCAAAAATTAACGAACTGTAAGAGCATACCTTGTTCTTGTGATAACTTCTTCTTTCCATCCACTAAAACAAAGATCACACCTTGTTCGGGTGTAGAACTTAAACTATAGTTTCTCAAACTTTTAATTTTTTTTCTGTCAAGAAAAATTTGTGAAAGCAAAAACGTTCTGATATGTAAAATGATATGTTCTCTACTCACTATTTATAGAGAAATAAGGAATAAGATGAAAAAGAAAATGGTGTTTTATCAAAACCAAAAAGCTTAAATAAATAAATATATTTCTTTATTTTATGTTTAAATTTAGTTTAATTATTATTTTACGTGGGAATGTTTGAAATACTAACATTTGTAACGGTCTGGGCGCGACATTTGAAATACCGTTAGTATTCTTAAAAACTAATTTATTTATTATTTGGATAAATTTAGGGTGATTTAAGTGAATAACCAAAAAAAAAAGAAAAATTAGTTTTTTAGAAAGAAGGTAGAGAGAGATAGGAAGAGAAAGTAAGTGAATAGGGGGGTTAGAGGTTAGTTATTGAATTAAAGTTTTTTTGTTGGTTAGTTTTGCCAATTTCCCATAAATTTATTACTACATATACAGTCAAATCTATCATAATTTTTCTTTCTTTTGCTTTTGGCTTTACAATTTTGTTTTTCTTTGACCAAAAACTAAATTGTAAACCAAAAGCAGAATATGGGAAAATATTTCGTATTTAGACACAAATATAATATAAAAGTAAATAGTAGATTTTATGAGATTCTGTATCTTGTGTATTAAGAAAATTTTGGATGTATATGTAAATTGTTTACAAACACAATTATTGTTTTGACTAGTAAGAAAAAGTGTCTTTTGACTTGGTTGTTAGGAGAATAATTGAAGATAAAATTTAAAACTCATGAAAACTTTTCATTTAGATTAGATATTTTTCAAAAACAGCCAATTCATGTTATCATTAGGTGGCATAAACAATGTATGAAGACAAAATTTGAAACATCTAACAAATATACATTAATTACTACTATATCTCTTATAAAAACCGCCAATGCATGTTATGATTAGTTGCATAAAAATTGTTGGTGTAGTTAATATAAATGTACAGTAAATAATTAGGAATTAACTAATTATACAGCTATTGCCCAGTAAATTTGCTATACGAAGCTACTAATTATTAAATTATACAGCTGTCACAAGTAATTTTAAAATATTAATTTCCATATTACAAACAAATACAAATAAGTTTATAATATTAATTTAATTAAATAAGATTACTGAGAAGAAAGAGTAACTATTCTCAGTATATAAAAGTACTTGTAGTAGAAAATCTCTGTGTAGGTATCTTTTTCCTATTTAGCTTTTAGTAGTTAGTGAAAATAAAATTCATATAGAAAGAATAGTTCGTTTTTGCTGGTCAACAAAATGATAAAAATGACTAATTCCAATTATAATATTTTGACTACAATGAATGTGTAACCAACTTTAATGTATACACTGATAAAAATGTTTTTTTTTTGGTTGGCTTTTAAGTAATAAATTAGAAATATTTTGACTGTTGAAAATATTTGTTTGACTAGTGAAAAACAGAAAAAGTAATTTGTATGTTCCCCTACTAATTAAAGTGAAAACAAATCTAACAATTAACATATATGTTCTCGTATATGTATACGTTTTCCTTGTAGAATAGTTATACTTTATCTAAATCCCTAATGTAGGGTTATATTAATTTAAATACACAGATAACTGAAAAATTAAGAATATATACATGTTTTTTGTATAATTAGTTATCTCTCATCAATTTATATAAGTTGGACAAAAATACTCTTCTGCATATAACAAATTGTTTAGCGATATAATAAAATAGATATCGACGAGATAAATATTTCAGATGGATTCCGACAATAGTTCTGGTAAAATTTCCGGTGATGAATCAGTTGAGTTTTAGATAGTTAATTATTTTGTTAGCATGATATATATTATTTGTTTAATATACTAAATAATTTGCTATCACGATAAGTTTATATATAATGTGTTAAATGTATGTTTTTCGTTTTAAAATTGTGAATCAATGCTTTTTTATTTATGTTTATATTAGTTTAATAAAAAAGATTAGTCTTTCTCTTACATTATTATTATGATAACATTTATAACAACATGTTATATAGAATGATAACGTGCTAATATATTAAATACCTGAATAATATTTGTATGAACATGGTAAGAGAGTTGATATATGGATAACAATAATATTAATGTGTAATTTTTACATAATATTCACTAATACATAACTGATAACGAGGTTATCATGATAACAAGTACACAAATTTTTATATACGTTGTTAACTAATTTGTTATCGATAAATATAGTAAAATCAAACCCAGAAAAATGTGCCAATGATGCCAACGATTCCTCTTTTTTATCGATTAACCTAATCTAAGCTACAATTGACAAATTCAGTCTCTATATCTGTCTCTGCCCACCACTCTGTTTGATCTAACATCACGACACCATCCATTTCTCCCCCGTAATTACCGCAACCGATATAATCATCATCACCACCGATATATCATCACAATTCAGCTTTTAGCCATCACACCTTCTCAATTCTTCTTTCATCTTCTTCTTTCTATACTTACCGCCACCAATAATATCATTCTTACCATCATCATCTGTAAATCTCATCATCGTCAAATCAGAACCACCATCAAATACCATTATTTTTACCTCTGAAACTTAACCAACCTTCACAAAAAAAAGACCACAACTTCCCGTGATCTTCATCTTTACCAAATCAAAAGCACTATTGTCATAGATGAACCACACAAGTCATTGGTTTTGCTCTTCGGTCCTCTGCAAAAAAAATTCTGATTTAATTTCATCATTAAATTTGTGTTCTCGTGTTTGAAGAAGAAAGAAATGAAAGAAGAGAGATAAAACATTGAATAAATAAATCAAGGGTGGTATTGTCTTTTACATATGCACAGTGAATGTCAAATAGTAACAAAGAGAGAGAACTAATTATTCATTCTTCTGTGGTCATGGAATATAGATACTTATAAATGTAAAAGTTTCCGAAAAAAACCGGACTTATTTAAGAGAATAAAGATTTCAATGTTGTAAGCTATACAAGAGAAGAATCCAATTTAAGAGAATAAAGATTTCTAGCGACAAGAGGACGTAGAAATTTTTATCAAACTGTCTCTTCGATTTGATTTGGTAAGATTTTCAAGTTTCATCTCCTTGTACAACATCATATTAAACACTCCACAAAATATCTTAACACATTATTCATCGCTCGAACTTTTAAATTTAAAATGCTTGTGGACTAAGAAGAAGTCGATGTTTTTGCTTTCGTCGGTAAATACAATCCTTAAAACATCATCATTAGAATAATAGAGATATAACCGCTAACCGAATCGTACGTCTTAATAAGTTTGTATGATTATGCAGCCAATTCTTCAACATGAGCATTAATCTCGAGCTTCTTGATGACCAACTTGTTGTTAGGTAGGTCAACATCGAGAAGTATAGTGTCTTCCTCTGAAATTTCTCCCTTCAAAAGTTTTGATGAGATCTCCTTCTTCACTATCTCTTGAATCACTCTCTTCACTGGCCTTGCCCCATTGTTGGGGTCAAACCCAAGCTGAGCAAGGAGCTCCACCGCTTCTTTTGTGTACTCAAGATTTATTTTCTTTTGTTCCAACAAATTCTTCACTCGTCTCATCTGCACCAAATGGTAACAATACATTTATACCTAACACAAACAAAACTAGACCAAAGGAAAAAACCAAATACCCTAAGCCTATACACTAACCAGTGGGCACTAAATACGTTTTTAAAAATTAAACAGATTGAGTGCCCACTGGTTAGTGTATAGGATTAGATCAAATATTTCTAATGATGATGTAACAAATG
This sequence comes from Arabidopsis arenosa, assembly GCA_905216605.1. Taxonomy (NCBI): domain Eukaryota; kingdom Viridiplantae; phylum Streptophyta; class Magnoliopsida; order Brassicales; family Brassicaceae; genus Arabidopsis; species Arabidopsis arenosa. Next base: position 2,666,135 of record LR999454.1, on the reverse strand, counting down.
ACAAAAATAAAACAAGATAAAATAAAATGGATTTGTATATAAGGTAAGTACCTGAAACTCCACGATTTTGGATAATTCTGTTAAATCCAACGGCTGGAAAACTATGTATTCGTCAATTCTATTCATGAACTCTGGCTTAAAAGTCTGTCTTGCTAACTCCACAGCTTGTTGCTTCATCATCTCATAAACAGCTTCTTTGCTATCTTTATTGTTGCGGAAAGTCTCAAGTATGGGTTGTGATCCTATGTTAGACGTCATTACTACAAAGCAGTTTCTAAAACTTACGGTCCTTCCTTGAGAATCAGTTACTCTTCCATCATCTAGTATCTGTAGAAAGATATTGAAAACATCCGGGTGTGCTTTCTCGATCTCGTCAAATAGAACCACTGAGTAAGGTCTCCTCCTAACAGCTTCAGTTAACTGCCCACCTTCTTCAAAACCAGCACAACCAGGAGGTGCACCAACGAGCCGTGAGACTGAGTTTTTTTCCATGTACTCACTCATATCGATCCTCACTATCGCGTTTTCAGTGTTGAAAAGGTATCCAGCAAGAGTGTTGGCAAGCTCGGTTTTACCAACACCTGTTGGACCCATGAACATAAAACTGGCTATTGGACGGTTAGGATCTGATAGGCCAGCCTTTGAACAACGGATAGCATTTGCTATTGATTCTACAGCCTTTTCTTGACCAACAACTCTCTTGTGAAGCACTTCTTCCAACATGACTAGCTTTTCTTTCTCTGATTGCTGAAGATTTGATAGTGGAATACCGGTCCACTTGCTTACTATCTCTGCTATGTGGACATCGGTTACCTCTCCTTGGAGTGAATCTTCGGGATTGGTGAAATTTTTCTCCGCTTCTTCTAACTGGCGTTGGAGAGAAATAATTGTTCCATACTTAAGATCATCAGTACCGTTTAGACCACATTCAAGTTCCGCGGATTTATCGATCTGTAAAACACAGAACATGTTTATGAGTACATTAAGGTTTGATTTATATCACAGTATAAGAAACCACAAAAAGTACTACAACCACTAAAAGTACTATATACAGCCATGTGGAGTGGTGTTCATGAGCTAGTGATCTTTTTAGACCACTAGTTCTTATTTGTTTAAGGCCAAAACAACGTAAACCTAAAAACAAGTAGTGTGGGAATTTACCTCTTCTTTAAACGAACGTAATTTAGTAATGAGAGACTTTTCTTGCTCCAATTGCTTACTGAGTTTGTTTCGTTTATCCGTGAGCCTGCTCAAATCTTTATTCATTTTCTGTAGAACTTCCATAGAAGCTTTTTCAGTATCCCTTTGCAAAGAAAACTTCTCCGTCGCGAGTTTGAGCACAGCTTTGTTTATTTCATCCAGTTCAGTTGGTTTCGGAGTGGTCAAAACCCTCAACTTTGCAGCAGCTTCATCAACAAGATCAATAGCTGAAACAAAGAAATTTTATCTTTAAACACAAGAACAACTTGTAAAGAATCACAAGAAGGTGCAAGTTTTGTACCTTTGTCTGGAAGAAAGCGTTCAGTGATGTAGCGGTCTGCCAAGACCGCTGCTGAAACTAGAGAACCATCTGATATCTTAACACCATGATGTAACTCATACCGCGTTCTTAACCCACGAAGAATCGAGATGGTATCTTCAACAGATGGCTGATTACAGAACACTTTCTGAAACCTACGTTCAAGAGCTGGATCTTTCTCCATATATTTGCGGTATTCGGTTAGCGTAGTTGCACCAATGCATCGTAGTTCACCTCTTCCAAGCATTGGTTTTAGGAGGTTGCTCACATCCATTGTATCATCTTTACAAGCTCCTACACAAGGGTAATAACATCATTCAATTCATTACCTTCCACATTTTAACAATAGCCCTTAATTAGTGAGGCAATGAAGGGTCACCTGCACCAACAATAGTGTGGATTTCATCAATGAACAAGATTGTCTTGCCATTGGATGCAGTTATTTCATTCAACATTGCTTTCAACCTTTCCTCAAATTCTCCTCGATATTCGGTACCAGCAATCAGTGCACCTATGTCGAGAGATATAACCTACATTACAAAATAACAATTTACAATCTTGCTCTGCCCGCTTAAAAAGACTTAAGCCAAAAAGAAATCTGCATTAACCTTCTGGTTCAAGAGAGGTTCAGGGACATCCCCTTTTACAATTCGCTGCGCTAACCTGAAAAAGGTTAAAATATTTTTCAGTACAATCATAAGTTTGAGAGATATAATTACAAGACTTACCCTTCTGCAATAGCGGTTTTCCCTACACCGGGTTCACCGATGATAACAGGATTGCTTTTTGTCATCCTGCATAGTATTTGGATGCACCGGTTAACTTCATCATCGCGTCCAATGAGAGGAGGGAGTTTTCCTTGTTTAGCCATCTCCGTTAAATCACTTCCATATGTTTCAAGTGCTTTCTCCTTATCATCAGTCTACATATAGAAAAAGAAACTAAGATAATCGAGTTAATGGCGAGTCTAAATGACAAAATTAATCAGCATCAACCACAGACCTGATCTGACTTATCAGAGAAGCGGCGTGGAGAAGGGAATTGGAGAGAAAGAGGTAAAAGTTGGCCACGAGAAGTGGCTTGAGTCGCTGAAGTTATGCCGTTTCCGGAAACTCTGACGAAGGAGTCTGGTCGGAAAAGAAAGGAATTGGATGAGGAACGCGAGCTGAAGTGAGCACAGGCAGAGAGAGCGCGAGACCGGAGAAGGATAGAAGGTCTTGAAAGAGCATTGTGTGCCTTGATGGCTGCGGAAACAGACTTAGACAATCTTCTAGACGCCATGTCAAGATGAATTGGAACAAGGAGGAGCTTGGTATAGTGTTTTAAAAGAGGAGGAAGATAGAGGTTTTAAGATGCTTGGCGAAGAAGCAAATTAGTGTTTGGTGAAGAAGCAAACGAGTGTGTAATAAATATTCGTACATATGTTATAAAGGAAATAATTTTTTTAGCAGAAATAGAAAGTTTAAAATGAAATAGAAGATTATTTCAGAAATGTAAAGAATTATTTATTAATCTAAATTTTCCAATTTATCGTAAAAGACAGCAAAAATTAGAATAATTCATTTATAATGTTTTTTTCTAGTATTAAAAATTTATGTAAGATGCTAATAGATTAGATTCTTTAGATCAATAAAAATATGAGAAATACACCAAAATACCAACTCTATTAAGTTTTTGTTTCGAAAATACCATCGGTAGTTTATTTTTTCAATAATACCTAAATTTTTGGAAAAAAATATTTGTTCAGCCAAAATAAATTACAAATAAAATTAAATAATTATATTTGGGTTCCTTCATTATTTCCAATTTAGGATATATAGTTTCCACCATTTAAAAGAGATTTTGATTAATTTTAATATTGAATTTGTGGTATTATTAGAAGAAAAAAAAATCCAGTGATGGTATTTTTGGAATAAAAACTTAAAAATGTGATATTTGATGAACCTTTGCTTTAGGAAGCACCTACAAGATATTATCTGTTGTTCGATCCATCTTTCTATTTTGCAGAAGATTGATATGTGTCCACTAAATCTGTTGGCTATATTTAAAACTTCATGGATTGTAGCAAATACTTTTTGAATTAATACGAAAACTATAAGTATAAACATTTCAATGTTGAAAACTATAACCAGCCTAACAACAAATTTCTTCCCACATTATTCACCGCTCCAACTTCAAATGCTTATGTTCGAAGAAGAAGACAGCACTAAAGTCATGAATCTACATAACATAGAACAAAACCAAATCGTCTAATTTTGTTTGACATGAGCTTTATTATCCATCTTCTTGATGACCAATTTGTTGTTAGGCTGGTCAGCATCGATAAGAATAGTGTCATCCTCTGCAAAATCTCCTTTCAAAACTTTGAAGGTGATCTCCTTCTTCACAAGCTTCTCAATCATTCGCTTCACCGGTCTTGCCCCGTTCTTTGGGTCAAACCCAAGCTGAGCAAGGAGATCCACCGCTTCTTTCGTGTATTCAAGATTTATCTTATTCTGTTCCAACCTCTTCTTTACTTGTCTCATCTGCACCACCATATGGTAACAATACAGTTATACCAAACTGGACAAACGAAAAACCGAATAGCAATGGGCACGAAGTATATTTGCACAAACTAATCGATGTGAAGAAAGATCTGAAGAGACTTGAATAGTATATAAAGGACATGGGACAATCCACTCATTGCCAATTGGTTTCGAGTTGGACGCCTATGAAACTTAACAATCTATGGATTGAAAAATAAAGATTGTGAAAACTAAATAAGAAAAAAAAGAGAGAAAGATACCTGTAACTCCACGATTTTGGATATTTCTCTTGAATCCAAAGGCTGGAAAACTATGTATTCATCAATTCTATTCATGAACTCTGGCTTGAAAGTTTTTCTTGCTAACTCCACAACTTGTTGCTTCATCATCTCATACCGTGCTTCTTTGCTATCGTTATTGTTGCGAATGGTCTCAAGTATTTGTTGAGATCCTATATTAGACGTCATTATAACAAAGCAGTTTGTAAAACTTACTGTCCTCCCATGAGAATCAGTTATTCTTCCATCATCTAGTAATTGTAGCAAGACATTGAAGACATCAGGGTGAGCTTTCTCGATCTCATAAAACAGAACCACTGAATAAGGTCTCCTCCTTACAGCTTCAGTTAATTGCCCACCATCACTATACCCGACATAGCCAGGACATGCGCCAATGAGCCGTGTAACAGAGACTCTTTCCATGTACTCACTCATATCAATCCTCACTATTGCATTTTCATTGTTGAAAAGGTATCCAGCAAGAGCCTTGGCAAGCTCGGTCTTACCTACACCTGTTGGACCCATGAACATAAAACTGGCTATAGGGCGGTTAGGATCCGAAAGACCAGCCTTCGAACAACGTATAGCATCTGCAACTAATTCTACAGCCATGTCTTGACCAACTATTCTCTCATGGAGCACTTGATCCAACATGACAAGCTTTTCTCTCTCTGATTTCTGAAGATTTGATTGTGGAATACCAGTCTTCTTGCTTACTATTGATGCTATGTCACGATCTGTTAACTCTTCTCGGACTAGCGACTCGTGAGACTCTCGGAAATTCATGAGATTCTTCTCAGCTTCTTCTAACTGGCGTTGGAGGGACGTAAGTGTTCCATACTTAAGATCATCAACACGGTTTTGATCAGATTCACATACAGCTGATACAATTTCCTGGTTCACTCCATCTATCTATTAAACATAGAATATATTTAGGAGGACATTAAGCATAAGTAACATTAATTTGAAAAATGTTATATCTGTTCTTAAATTTTAAGAGTGAGGAAGATAGATTTTACCTCTTCTTTAAATGAACGTATTTTAGCAATTAGAAACTTTTCTTCTTTCAATAGCTCACTAAATTGTTTTTGTTTATCCTTGAGCGTGGTCAAATCATTCTCAATCTTCTCTAGCCGTTCTTTAGAAGCTTTATCACTATCCTTTTTCAAAGAAAGCTTTTCCATCTCTAGTGTGGTCACATCTCTGTCTATTTCATCGACTTCTGTTGGTTTAGTAGTGATCTCTATCTTCAGCTTTGCAGCAGCTTCATCAACAAGATCAATAGCTGAAACAAAGAATTTTCATCGTAAAATTAACAAAATATTTTCCCAAGAAAAAACTGGTAAAGTTTTGTTATACCTTTGTCTGGCAAAAAACGTTCAGTGATGTAGCGGTCTGCCAAAACCGCTGCTGAAACAAGGGAACCATCTGATATCTTAACACCATGGTGTAACTCGTATCGCTCTCTTAACCCTCGAAGAATCGTGATGGTATTTTCAACAGATGGTTGATCACATAACACTTTCTGAAACCTACGTGCCAAAGCTGGATCGTCCTCTATGTATTTGCGGTATTCAGTCTGCGTAGTTGCACCAATGCATCGCAGTTCACCTTGTCCAAGCATTGGTTTCAAGAGGTCTCCACCACTAGACGCTACACAAGCAACATAATATTAGCTAGGAGCAGCTAAACACAGAGCCGGTCCAACTTTATCCAAACGAAAAGAACATTAGCCGTGATCAATTGGCGATGGAATTTTCTTCTAATGAGAAGTAAACAACGTTAACTAATGAAGGGGTACCTTGACGAACAAGAGAGTGGATTTCATCTATGAACAAGATTATCTGCCCATTAGAAGCAATTACTTCCTTCAGTATTGCGTTTAACCTTCCCGCAAACTCTCCTGTAAATACGGCACCAGCAAGCAACGAACTCATGTCGAGAGATATCAACTACAGTATATATTAAGCAACCAAGCCAAGCATATGTTAAAATCTTCCTTTGGCCTTTTGAAGAAAAAAATATTAGTTTCCATGAATAAACCTTCCGATTCAAGAGAGGTTCTGGGACATCCCCTCGTACAATTCGCTCCGCCAACCTACAATCTCTCCGTGAATTTATCAAAGGAGTACAAAATCATAAGTTTGAGAGATCTGATTTGTAAGACGTACCCTTCTGCAATAGCAGTTTTCCCTACACCAGGTTCACCAACGATAATAGGATTGCTTTTTGTCATCCTGCATAGTATTTGGATGCAACTCCGAATTTCATCATTCCTTCTGATCACAGGACGTAGTTTTCCTTGTTTAGCCATCTCAGTCAAATCATTTCCATACTTTGCAAGTGCTTCATTCTCAACTTTCCCCTGAATTAAACCACCAAAAGGCAAACTTAGATAATCACCTATTCACCATCCTTGCCAAAAGAGAAACCCGTGAAAAGCAACACGTAACTGACGACGAACCTTAGCTGCGGTATCCGAGAAACATCGCGGAGAAGGGAATTGGAAACATATAGGGAACAGTTGGCCATGAGCTGTGGCTTGAGTAACCGAAGAGAAGCTGTTTGATGAAACTCCGATGAAGGAATTTGGCCGGGAAAAAAGTGAATTAGGAGAGGAAATCAAGCTCAAGTGTGAAGAGGAAGAGATAGCGCCAGAATGGAGGAGGAGGGACGGCCTATAAAAAAAATTGTGTGCCTTGATCGCTGCCGCAGCAGATTTCGACAATCTTCTGGAGGACATTGATTTGGTTTAGGGTTTTTACTTCGAGATACTTGGAGAAGAAGCAAACAAGTTTATAGAGTTAATGTTTATAAATTAATATTTACTAGATCTTGACCCGCACATACGTGCGGGGTTTCATATTTTTTAAAAAAATTCTAACAAATTTTTAATTCAATATAGATTATTTCGTTGTTTCTATGATATATATTTTAGTGTATTAGATCTGGATTCACACCTACGTGCATAGATATTTTTATAGAAATTGTTATATAGATTTTAAAAATATAAAATATTTTGTTGTGTTAGTGAACTTTATAATAGTATAAATATTATAAAATTAGAGTAATGAACGAAATTCAGTTGCATTAGTGCATAGTTATATTTTAAGATCCTGACCTACACGTAAGTGCGAAATTATATTTAAGATAAAACTAAGATATAATTTAGTTGCAAAAGTTAAATGATGTTACATTTTTTTATTTTTTAAACTAATCAAAACATTTCTAATAGTTTGATTACATGTGTTAAATAGGATATAGATTCGGTTTGAGTTTGGTTATTTCATGTATATTAGCTAGGCGTAACTATTTTGGAACGGGAAACCTATCCCGTCTTGTATATGTCATAAATTCTTAGTCCCATAACCCGTATCGTATACGTGAAATAAAAATATGACGGTCCAGTATCCGGCATAAATAGAATATTTGTAACTGAAAACGTACGTACAGTATGTAAACAAATTTATTTTATATAGTGCTCATAACCCGAACTTATACCAGTTGGGTATTTAGTTTGATTTTTAATTTATGTTCCCCTCCTATCCCGTCTCGTAATTCCTATTCTCATTTCATTCCATTAAAATCATGTTCCAAATTCTTGTTTGCTTACTTTTAAATATCATACAATACATACTGTGAGTTTTGCCGATTAATATATATGCTGCTAAAGTTACAAATATATTTTAACAAATTTATTAATGTTTCTTTCCTTAGCTAAATTTTGCATATTCTTCTTTTTATTGTTTAATAATAATTAATTTGATTTTTGGACTAAAAATAAAAATTTGAAATACATCTCTAAAAGGGATATGCTATTGCTGCATAATTTGTTTTGAATTCAAAATATATAATTATTTACATTATTTGAAAACTTTGTGCAATATATTAGGGATTTATTTAAGGAAGATCCAGTTGAAAAACAAAAAATAAAACGCAAAATAATTTAGAAATTAATATATACAATCTATTGTTTAGATATTTATCAAACTTGCTCTAAACGAAGGCTATAATGATAATTACTTTAAATTTATTATTATTTGAGTTTATTTCATAGTAAATATAAATAGTTGTTAATATCTAATATCGTATTTTAGAAATTGTGAAATAAATTTTTGTTTTATATTTTAAAATTTGTGAAAATATTATAACAAAACTGAATCTTAAAATATTTGTATTTAATTTTCTTATGAAATTTTAAATTCAATCTTAAAGTCCTCCATTGATAAATCTTTTAAACGGTAGTGTTTTTAATTTTGAATTAAAATGATATTATTTTTCTTTTTATTTTTGATATAGAATAGTCTATTACGATTGGTTTAGATAAAATCTTAGTTGGATATCAAATCTTAGTTTTTAAATTCTCATTGGTTAACAATTTTTTAAAAATTAATTTCAAATTTTCGTTTATAATTAATAGGAGAGAGAAAGTTAGTTAAATTTTTTGAAAATTAATAATTATTTAAAAGAATTAAACTATTTTTTATTTAAATATATTAATTTTGTGATTACTATTGTACCCTTAATGAAGTTATTTAAAAACACTAAAAACTAATGGCAATCTTTGTAATATCTTACACTTTATAAGGTTATTTAAGTTAGAATGATTCCCAATTAATAGTATAGATTCAAATAAAAATATTTTAAAATTATTTGCGTTAAAAGCCCAACATGTTTAATTATACTTATAATCCTATTATCCTATTATAATAAATCACAAGTCACTTTCCAAATAACTGCAGCTCTCTCCATTTGACACATGTCTTTTTTTTTTTTTTTTTGAACAAAGTTGACACATGTCTTAAGTCTCAAATTCTACTCTTTTACTTTTTTTATTTTTTAAAAACAATTTACGACAAGAAAAAAACAAAAATTCAAAAACTGTTCTTCTTTCCTCATATCTCCCCACAATCTCTACAATATCTTTTTGAAAAATCTTTTTGACTCAATGTATATACAAAATATTGTTACACAAATTTATAACTAATTGCTAAAGAAAAAAAATAGAATTTCCTAATCATTTGAATAAAAAATGAACTACTACACTGATTTGACCGCGCAAAGCGCAAGCTATTAAACTAGTAGTATATACCCTTTTTTGTCAATTCTAAGTATCTTATTATATATATAATTATAAATTTATGATACATGTCAAATTTATCGATTAAACTGTAACACATGAAACTTTTTCCAACTTTATTCTTTTTATATAAATTAGAAAGCTAACAAAAAGAAAAATAAAAACATATTTATATATACTAATTTGCACGTGTATTTCGAAAAAATGTTGAATAATATTTTCTTCAACAAACAAGGAAAAAAACTCATAGTATAACGAAATATAAAAATTCATATTTTAAATTTTCGATAAGATTGATTCACTATTTAATTTTGTTGACTTTTTTACAATAATTGTAGTTATTATTGAATCAAAAGTTTTTACACTTTTATATCATGCCAAACTCTGTTGAGAATGTTCAAACTTTATATAATAAGATTAATAATTTTATTTACTTTTTCCAGTAGGACAAATATATTTTTACTTTTTCATAATATAACAAAAAAATGTTAAAAGAATTAAGGTTAATAATTTAATACATGCAGATTCTTTTATATGATAAGGAGCTTTTACTCTTACTTTTTGAATCTATAAGAAATATTCTTTTTTCTTTTCTTTTTTCGGATAGGGTTATAACTTTTCCATTTCTTAAAAAATATAGTAACAAATTTAGTTTAGAAAAGGCTAGAATATATATCTTATTATATAAATTATGGTTTTCAAAGTTAGTAACTCACGTGATCGCGACACGTGTCAATTCTATCAATCAGATGTTAACATGCGTCAGACAATATTTAACTTTTTTTTTCCTTAAAGAAATAAGAAAACTAAAAAAAGAAGCATATTTACATATACTTATTTATATGTCTATATCTAAAAAAAAAACTTTTATTTTCCTTAACCAAAAAGAAAAACTAACAAATTTTTTTGGTCATTAAATTTGGCATATATTATTTAGAAATAATAATTTAACATGGAAATTTGGCATATATTATTTAGAAATAATAATTTAACATAGATATTAGCTAATAAACAATGACCGTTGAAGTTCAAATAACAATATAAGTTATTTAAAATTAATTTAGTTGGACCGTATTTACCACTATAATATAGTGTTTTTATTCGCTAAATGAAAAACCAAAATTTTTGAAAAAAGTAATGAGCTAATAAGAATGAAAATTTGAATGCTTAATAAGAATATTAGTATAGTTATACTTATGTTTTATTCTAAGAATTTTAACGCAAGTAGTTAATAGTGAAAACATCAAAAATTTGGGAAAAAATGGCCTATAGGAATGAATTTTCGATATTTGATGAGAATGCTAATTAGAATATATTTTGTTTATGTTTTCTTTATTTATTTTAATTCATTCAAAATTAGTTTGACATGAGACAAAATTAACGTATGAGATTAAAACATATAGAAAAAAATATATTTTAACAATGTTTGTTTTACAAAGTAATTTGTGGATTTTTGTTTTTAGTATTAGTTATGGTTTTTTTTTTATTTATTTATGATATTAACTAAGATATATTTGAAATGATATACATATTATTTTAAAATAATTTTTTTAGCACTTATCTATTATGAAGAGTGTGTAAAATGAAAATTTAATTTATTATGATGAAATAGATAGTTGAAGTGTATCGCAAAATTGAATGTGTAAGATTGAAATTCACAAAAAAAAAAAATACTAAATTAAACATTTGAAAGTTTGTTGATTACTATTTAAAATTTACATTTATTTTATACATCCGCCTATTTAGGCGGGCCTTATCTAGTATATATATATAAAGGCTCTGTTATTGTGATTTTTAATGTGTTAATTATTGTCATTTCAAATTATTATAAACAGGTAGTTCTTAATCGAAATAACAGAGCACTAAAAGTCCAAAGTTAAAAATCTACAATACATAGAACAAAGAGTTAGTGTAATCATGTTTGTATGATCAAGCTGTCATTTCTTCAATGGGAGCATTATTCTCGAGCTTCTTGATGACCAGTTTGTTACTTGTCTGGTCAACTTCAAGAAGAATGGTGTCTCCCTCTGCAAAATCTCCTTTCAAAACTTTGAAGGCGATCTCCTTCTTCACAATCTTCTCGATCACTCTCTTCACTGGTCTTGCCCCATTGTTTGGGTCAAACCCAAGCTGAGCAAGTAGATCCACTGCTTCTTTTGTGTACTCAAGTGTTATCTTCTTATGTTCCAACCTATTCTTCACTCGTATCATCTGCACCACCAAATCGTAACCAATAAATTTATACCAAACCAAAGCCAAACTAAACACGAAAAACAAAAGTAGGTTTAAAAAGGTAAATTACCTGTAACTCCACGATTTTCGATAGTTCTCTTGAATCCAAAGGCTGGAAAACTATGTATTCATCAATTCTATTCATGAACTCTGGCTTGAAAGTTTTTCTTGCTAACTCCACAACTTGTTGTTTCATCATTTCATAAACTTCTTCTTTACTATCTTCATTGTTGCGGATAGTCTCAAGTATGTGTTGAGATCCTATATTAGATGTCATTATTACAAAGCAGTTTGTGAAACTTACTGTCCTCCCATGAGAATCAGTTATTCTTCCATCATCTAGTAGTTGTAGCAAGATATTAAAGACATCATGGTGAGCTTTCTCTATCTCATCAAACAGAACCACTGAATAAGGTCTCCTCCGAACAGCTTCAGTTAATTGCCCTCCTTCTTCGTAACCGATATAACCAGGTGCTGCACCAACGAGCCGTGAGACTGACTGTTTTTCCATGTACTCACTCATATCAATCCTCACTATTGCGTTTTCATTGTTGAAAAGGTATCCAGCTAGAGCTTTTGCAAGCTCGGTTTTCCCAACACCTGTTGGACCCATGAACATAAAACTGGCTATAGGGCGGTTAGGATCTGAAAGACCAGCCTTTGAACAACGGATAGCATCTGCAACTGATTCAACAGCCAATTCTTGACCAATGACTCTCTTGTGGAGCATTTGTTCCAACATAACAAGCTTTTCTTTCTCTGATTGCCGAAGATTGGACAGTGGAATACCGGTCGACTTGCTTACTATATCCGCTATGTTAAGATCGGTTACCTCTTCTCGGACTAGTGAACTAGAATTTGTGAGGTTCTTTTTAGCTTCTTCTAACTGGCGTTGGAGGGATACAAGGGTTTCATACTTAAGTTCATCAACACGTTTTAGATCAGATTCCCATACCGCGTACTCAATTTCCTGGTTTACTTCATCTATCTGTAAAACGTAGAACATGTTTAGGAGGACATTAGGGTTTATATATGAAACAGAAAACTTGTTTAGGAAGTTAAATTGTACCTCTTCTTTAAATGAACGAATTCTAGCAATGAGAGACTTTTCTATTTGCCATTGCTCATTAAATTTTATCTGTTTATCCTTGAGCGTGCTCAAATCATTCTCAAGTTTCTGTAGCCGTTCTTTTGAAGCTTTATTGGTTTCCATATTCAAAGAAAGCTTTTCCATCTCCAGTGTGATCAAAGATCTGTCTATGTCATCGAGTTCAGCGGGTTTAGAAGTGGTTTCCATCTTAAGATTTGCAGCAGCTTCGTCAACAAGATCAATAGCTGAAAACAAACAACTTTCATTTTTTAAAACAAAGCCATTCTTGTGGTATCTTTTGGCCAAAAAATAATCACGAGAATACCTTTGTCTGGCAGAAAGCGTTCAGTGATGTAGCGGTCTGCAAGAACCGCTGCTGAAACAAGGGCACCATCTGATATCTTAACACCATGGTGTAACTCATACCGCTTTCTTAACCCACGAAGAATCGAGATGGTAGCTTCAACAGATGGTTGATCACATAACACTTGATGAAACCTACGTTCCAGAGCAGGGTCTTTTTCTATGTAGTTACGGTATTCGGTCAGCGTAGTTGCACCAATGCATTGCAGTTCACCTCGAGCAAGCATTGGTTTCAAGATGTTGCTCGCATCCATTGCACTACCTTGAATACGTCCTACAAAACCACAATATTATCAGGCATTAGTCTCTTTTGGGATACAAAAGAGCATTTTATAAATATCGGTTTACGAATTAAAGGCACCTGCACCAACAAGAGTGTGGATTTCATCAATGAACAAGATTGTCTTCCCATTGGAAGCAGTTACTTCCTTCAGTACTGCTTTCAACTTTTCCTCAAATTCTCCGCGATATTTTGTACCAGCAAGCAATGAACCCATGTCGAGAGATACCAACTACATCATATTTAGTAACCAAGCCAAGAATGTTAAAATCTTTCGTAGGCCGAAAAGAAAATTAGAGCAATATTAAAATTCTTAGAAAGAACCTTCTGATTCAAGAGATGTTCAGGGACATCCCCGCTTACAATTCGTTGGGCCAACCTAAAGAGACACTAGGTCAAAAATCTCTCAGTAAAGTTTTCTAGATATAATTGCAATTAGCCTTACCCTTCTACAATAGCAGTTTTCCCTACACCAGGTTCACCAACAATAACAGGGTTGCTTTTTGTTCTCCTGCACAATATCCGGATGCAGCGCCTAATTTCGTCATTCCGTCCAATCACAGGATCAAATTTTTCTTGTCTAGCCAAGTCAGTTAAATCAGTTCCATAGTTATCAAGTGCTCCATTTTGATTAGTCTACATATAGAGAAAGAAACACCAAAATTTGTAACACTTTTTTTTTTTGTATTTACAAACAAAAAACACAATCTAATACACATGATAGGAAGAAAACTCATTTGATAATCATCAATGAACATACTGGATCAAATTTGACACAGTAGCACTAAAAGAAACTGAGAATCCACATGTAACTAGCCACTAACCAAAGATGCGAAGTGGCGCGGAGAAGGGAACTGAAAAGAAATAGGGAAGAGTTGGCCATGAGCTTCGGTTTGAGTGACCGAAGGGAAGCCGTTTCGGATAAAGGAATTTGGTCGGAAAAGAAAGGAATTGGAAGAGGAACGCGAGCTGAAGTGAGCACAGACAGAGATAGCTCGAGAGGGTCTCGAAAAAGTGTATTGAGCCTTGATGGCTACCGAAGCAGACTTGGATAATCTCCTGGACGCCATGGGTTTGGTTTAGGGTTTACTTTAGGATACTTGGAGAAGAGGCAAAGATGTTTGTTGATTATATGTATATACTACCTGCGCAGGAAATTGTTTTTTTTTTTTTTTTTAATGGTATCGTATTGCTGAGAATTTTTTTAATGATTTTTGCTGTTTTGATACTAAAGAAATTTTCGTTTTGTTAGATATATGTAAAATATATGGTTAGTGTGATGTAAATTTGAACTAGATCATGAACGAGTTAAATTTTATTTAGTACAAATTTTATATATTACATATTTTATTTAGTTCTGTTATATTATAGTAGTAAGTGAAATATTTTTTTTGTTAGTCCCTATATAATATTAGAATGATATATTTTATTTTTATAATACTTAATTATGTATAATTTTTCTTAAGATATAGAAACGAAAATTAAATTGTTTTAAAAAAATTTAATATTGTTTAAAACGATGAGTTTATTTATGTTAACAACCACAAAATAAATTTGCATATAATTTGGTTAGATCAAAAATTAAAATAACGTAAATGACCCGCATCTAAAATATAGATTATTTTGAGTTAATTAAAGGAGTTAGCTATTATTTTGAATTAATTTAGTAAGTTTCCTTTTTAATTTATAATTCTTCGGTTTTTTAAATGGAGATTTTTTGAGCTAATTACGGAATTTAGCAATTATTCGTATAATCGAATATATTAAAAACATATTTTTAGTATATAATAATACCAAAATTTAATCTGTGGGTGGAGTCTATATTTTCATTTTAGAATCTCAATGAAAAATTGCTTGCAGACCTCTTTAAATCCTTTTCAAATATTTAGAGGTTTACCTTATTTAAACATCTTGTCATATAATCTTAACCCGCCATCTATTATATGGATCATAACTCTTTCTATCATATAATAGATTATATTTAATCTATCATCTGCTATAAATATTTTAAATATATATGTTCAAAAAATCAAATTAGAATATTTATAATTTTAACTTTTTCATCTATTAAATGATATTCTTTAAAAATCTGAAGTTAAACAAATTTTTAATGTTCCAAAGTAAAATATTTAAAAAGTTTATTGTAGTATATAAAATTATAAATTTCAAAAAAAAAAAGAATTGTATGAAATTGAATATAGATAGTTAAGAGGATCATAAGTCATTCCATCATATAATACACTACATTTAAGAAACATTGCCAGAAATACCCTTTTTTGATATCTCTTTTCAAAAATACCTCTTTTTCTGGCCATTTTCATTTATGCTCTCTTCTAATTTTATATGACCATTTTACCTTTATTTGAAAACTATTTAAATCAACAAAATGAAAAAGTCAATTTTCCCGCCAAAACTTTTTCTGACAATAATTTTTCCGACAAAAAATTCTCGACAAAATCTTTTGGTGGGAAACGTGATTCCAGAAATTTTTGCGGGACATTTTTTAAAAAGGATTGACAAGGGTTTTACAAAGGTTTTAAAAGGATTTAAAAGGGTTTGAAAAAGATTTACATGAGTTTTAAAGGGATTTACAAAGGTCTTACAGGGGTTTTAAATGGTTTTAAGAGATTTACGTGTGGAATGGCCGAGAGCGGACCTTTTTGCAAGAGTTTTAAAAAGGTTTTAAAAGGATTTAAAGAGGTTTGAGAGGATTTAAAAAAGTTTTCAAATATTTTTAAAGGATTTTATAATAGTTTTTAAAGGATTTACAAGAGTTTTATAAGGGTTTAAAAGGATTTACAAGGGTTTTAAAAAATTTACAAGTTTTTTTTTAAGGATTTACAATGGTTTTATAAGGGTTTTACAAGATTTTTAAAGATTTAGAAGGGTTTTATAGGCGTTTTAAAAATATTTACAAGGATTTGAAAAGGGTTTTTAACATATTTTACAAAAGGGTTTTAAATTTAAAATTTGGCGGAAAACTTTTTTGGGCTAAAAATTATTTTGGCAGGCAATTTTCACTTTTTCATTATCTACTCATATTAAAAGAAGGGTAATCAAGTTATTTGTACATAAGAGTATCTATTTTGGCATAAAATTCTCACTTTCGCATTATCTACTTATATTGAAAGAAGGGTAATTTAGTCATTTATACATAAGAGTGAGTATTTTTCAAAATGGATTATAGAAAAGGGTATTGCTTAGCCCGTTCTTCTAAACTTTTATTTTCTGATGTTACTTTTGTAAACTCTTCTCCTCCTAATTGGGCAACCAATCATGGAGTTGTTTTTTAATGAATGTGTGGTTGACAAAAAAAAAAAGGGTATTTTTGAAAAAGAGCAAAGAAAGGGGTATTTTTGCAAATGTCCTTCATTTAACCCACCATCTACTATGAATATTTTAAATATATCTGTTTTAAAAAATCAAATTAAAGTATTTAAAATTTTTAGAATTTTTATCTATTATATACTGATGATATTCTTTACAAATATCAAGTTAAAATATTTTAAAATATTTCAAATTAAAATATTTAAATTTTTTTGTAGTATATAAAATTATATATTTTTAAAAAAATAAATGTTTGTAATAGAATATAAATATTAAAATTCTGATTCGTTACTTAGAACATCAACAAAATCAAAAGAATGAAAACCTAACGATAGAGAAAACGCAAAGTTAGCTAATCCATCGGCAAGACGATTAGTTTCCCTATACACATGAGAAATCTGGACAATCCTGTCCTTTGATAAGAAGTCATGACACAATCGTACCAGGAATGACAGCGGATGTTGATCACTTATCCCTATCCCTATCTTACTTTTGTAAACTCTTCTCCTCCTAATTGGGCAACCAATCATGGAGTTGTTTTTTAATGAATGTGTGGTTGACAAAAAAAAAAAGGGTATTTTTGAAAAAGAGCAAAGAAAGGGGTATTTTTGCAAATGTCCTTCATTTAACCCACCATCTATTATGAATATTTTAAATATATCTGTTTTAAAAAATCAAATTAAAGTATTTAAAATTTTTAGAATTTTTATCTATTATATACTGATGATATTCTTTACAAATATCAAGTTAAAATATTTTAAAATATTTCAAATTAAAATATTTAAATTTTTTTGTAGTATATAAAATTATATATTTTTAAAAAAATAAATGTTTGTAATAGAATATAAATATTAAAATTCTGATTCGTTACTTAGAACATCAACAAAATCAAAAGAATGAAAACCTAACGATAGAGAAAACGCAAAGTTAGCTAATCCATCGGCAAGACGATTAGTTTCCCTATACACATGAGAAATCTGGACAATCCTGTCCTTTGATAAGAAGTCATGACACAATCGTACCAGGAATGACAGCGGATGTTGATCACTTATCCCTATCCCTATCTTACTTTTGTAAACTCTTCTCCTCCTAATTGGGCAACCAATCATGGAGTTGTTTTTTAATGAATGTGTGGTTGACAAAAAAAAAAAAAGGGTATTTTTGAAAAAGAGCAAAGAAAGGGGTATTTTTGCAAATGTCCTTCATTTAACCCACCATCTACTATGAATATTTTAAATATATCTGTTTTAAAAAATCAAATTAAAGTATTTAAAATTTTTAGAATTTTTATCTATTATATACTGATGATATTCTTTACAAATATCAAGTTAAAATATTTTAAAATATTTCAAATTAAAATATTTAAATTTTTTTGTAGTATATAAAATTATATATTTTTAAAAAAATAAATGTTTGTAATAGAATATAAATATTAAAATTCTGATTCGTTACTTAGAACATCAACAAAATCAAAAGAATGAAAACCTAACGATAGAGAAAACGCAAAGTTAGCTAATCCATCGGCAAGACGATTAGTTTCCCTATACACATGAGAAATCTGGATAATCCTGTCCTTTGATAAGAAGTCATGACACAATCGTACCAGGAATGACAGCGGATGTTGATCACTTATCCCTATCTTAAAAAACCCAACCACCATTGATGAGTCTATTTCCAACTCCACTATGGATATTTGTTTTTCCCATGCTTGCCCATATTCCTTTGTGCTAAAGAATTTAGGATTTATATACGTAAATTGCTTACAAAATAATAATTATTTTACAAGGAAAAAAGTGTCTATGTTGACTTTGCAGTTAGAAGAAAAGAAGTGCAGACAAGATTTAACGCTTATCACCATTGGAACATTAAATTTCAATTTTATCTTTTTAAAGAAGACAAAATGTAACGCTTATCAAAAAGAGACATTTAGTTGCAGTTTTATATCTTTTTTTACAAACGACCAGTGCATGTTATAATTAGCTGGCATAAACAAAGTATGAAGACAAAACTGGAAGCTTATAAAAAAAAAAAATATTTAACTACAAATTTTCTATAAAAACGGCTAATGCATTTGTCCAGCTCCAGCACTTTTTTCTATACAAGTTAAAACTTTAAAACTGATTATGAGTTCACATGACACATGTGAATGACTAAAAAACTATTTACAAAAACGTCATTTTAAAGTTTCTTTCTTGGTGTTTTTTTGCCTGGTGAGCTTTTATTTGTTAGAAGTGAAAACAAAATTTAAATTTTGACAAAATATAATTTTAAAATTATTATCACTCTAAAGAATAGTTCATTTATGCTGGTCAACAAAAAAAAGAACAAAAATGACTAATTCCTATTATAATTTGTTGACGGCAATGGATGTGTAATCAATTTAATTATACAGACTGGTAATAAAGTTTTCTTTATTGCTTAAGAAAATAAATAGCTTAATTTGGATTTTTAAGTTTATGATATTAGAACTACAACTCAATTATATAAAGAGACTCTTAAGAAAATATGTAATATTTTTTACTAAAGTTAACAAAATAGTTTATATTTTCAACAAACAAATTAAAATAGTCTAAATGGAACCCAAAACTATAGACCGTAAGTACTTAACTCTAACCTAAAACCCTAAACCACTATTCCTTAACTCTAACCTAAAATATTAAACAAACCCCAAGAAAAAATAATAATTTAGTTTAAACCCAAAATCTAAACCCGATATACCAAAATGGGTTATTTCCTCAATTTCAAAAGAACCGGCCTTTTCTATAATTTATACCTTTTTAGTTTTTTTTATTTATTTATTTTATTTCTCGTTCTTTAAATACATCGTTTACGATATAGATAAGAACAAAAAACAAGTCTTTGTTTTCTCCGTCAAAGCTTCTATTGAAGAGTTCTCAAATCGGTGTATTCAGGGTCGCAGTGCTCAAAAAGAAAATTGAGATGGCGTATTAGTCGAGAGCAAAAACTACTCTACAAATTTGTGTTTGTGACGACTACTCTTAAAAAGGAATATCGCATTACCGTCGCTAAAGAGATAGTTTCCGATATTTGGTTTGACGGAAAACATAGCCAAGGTCAACAAAAATGGTGCGATGATTACTATCTTATATCTTCGTATATGCGGGGTAACAATGATGTCATACACTAAAGGTTAGTCTTAATATTGTTGATTTTTTTTTGTTTTTTTAACTGGGTTGTTTTCAATCAGTGTATGAACAATTATAGGCTTTTTAATTAGGTAAATCGATTAAGCTAACAAATTGTAAATTAATTCTTTTCATATTCATTACTTTGGTAAACAATTGCTCCATAATAATCACCAGAAAATTGATGCAACTTATCAATCAACTTAAATTTTTTATATTTTCTTCTTTTTAAAATAGTATATTGTATTTTTGGTAAAATGTTTTTGTTTTCCCTTCTACCAAAAGCTTGAGTCTTAAATTTTACATATCAAAAGAAATTGTTAGTCTTCTTTCTTCTAATTGCCAATATTTTCAATTATTGTATATAAACTTTAGATATATATTAAGGCTGGACGCGGATTGGATATTCAAGATTTATATGCTATTTGTGATCCTTTCCCCATGGATATTGACTTTTCTGATCCGTCTCATTTTGCCATTTACTGGATATTTGATGTCCGGTAAGATATTCGAATATTCGGTAAGATATTTGATCTACTGCAAATATAAATATATAAAATATATAGAAAATCAAAATTTTCACAAGATAGTAACAATATTTCATAGGTTAAATGTTACTAAAGCTTGATTCTGGTCAAGCTCGAATTAGACTAGGTTTTACCCAGGTTAAAAAATCACATAGCGACTGATGAAGCGTTATTTTCTTCAAGTTAGACTAGGTTTATGAAACTCTTTCCTCTCCAGATTATTTCAGTCTCACATGTTGACCTTTGGTTTAATGTTGGTTTTAAGACCACTGTTAAGTCCATCAATCCCTAGACTTCAAGAAGAAACTTTCCTTTATGATTATCGATAACCTTGTAAGTTAACATTCTTAGTTCGGTTAAGTAACCAATCTTCTCCCCATGATTAGAACCTTGGCAAAGAAAACCTTCTTCCAATTTTTCAAACAAGGTCATCTTCAAATTCGTTGAAGGTCCACCAGTGTCGGCATCAACGTTCAAGAATTTTCTGATGTTTTTACCAACTAGGATATGCTGCAGAAACTCAGGAAAAACAAAATCAAAATTGTTAAAAAAGAAACTCCCTTACGTTATTTTGGTATAGTGTCTCAGCGAGTAAAAAATTTGTGGCGTCTTGATACAAGCAACAGTCTTAAGAATGATCATCATTTGTTCCTTGGATCAGTTCCTTTGTCAAAGATAACGAGTGAAGGAACATTTAAGAGAGTGTCCCTACAATCATCTCATACTTCTGTAACATTGTAATTGAATACCATGTTGGGAAATTGCTTTGCCCCCAAGAAAATAATACCCTAGTTTGTGATTTACAGTTTTAAAACCTCTAATTGCTAAGGTCGGGTATTCGCCTTGGCTGAGTAGAAGTCAAGCAACAGAACGTCATTGGCACATTTATGACATTCATTTAACTCTTTTTTCCAAAAGTTAAACATCCATTTTGGAAGCAGAAATATATGTTTACTATTCTGGTTCTTTTCAAGGTAACAATAGATGAAGTTGATCATCAAGAACGTCTTTTCATATACAAGAGCTTGAGCTAGTGCATCCATTTGGGTTTTCAACAGCCAAGTTGGTGCATAGAAAGTTGAGTATCTCGATGTGATGGGGCTTCACATAACTTTTATGCAAATGATAAGGAAAAATGTTAGTTACTCATCTTTAGAGACTCTAAATTTTATAAAGTTGAGAGTTTTTTAAAAATGAGTTTATAGCATTTTCTCATCCTTTGCACAAAAGTTATATGAAAACTCATTACATTGAGATACTCAATTTTCTTTGCAACCTGTTTGGGTGTACCCCAAATGATTGCATTTGAACTCAAAATTTTATATTTGAAAGGAAGTCCTTGATTGTCAATTTTATTTAAGATTACCTTGCAAAGCACTTGAATAGTAAACCTCTATTTGCGTTTCCACAATAGATGTTTAGCTTATGGAAATAAGTATTTGATGGAATAAAGGTCAGTGACGTTCTATTGCTCTACTTCTACTCAGCAAAAACGAATACATGATCTTAGCATTTAAAGGTTTTGAAGCAGTATAGATCACAAACAAGATAATTATTTTCTTGGGCTCAAAGCAATATTCCAACTTAGTATCTCTTAACAGAAACTTTGAGATGGTTGCAGAGACATTATCTTAAATGTCCTTTCACTTATCATCTTTGATAAATGAACTAATCCGGGAAAAGAGATAGATGAGCATTCTTAAAGTTTTTGTTTGTATCAAAAGACGTCACATAAAGTTTTATTCACAAGGATACTAACCAAAACATTATAAGAGAGATTTTCAACATCATGAATGCCAATTTATGAAGCATACCAAACTTGGGAACAATTTTTTTTTAAAAAAGTCTAAAATGTTGATTTCAAAACTGTTGAACCTTCAACGAATTTTAAGATTTATTTTTTAATAAATTGGAGGAAATGTTTCTTCACAAAGGTATATATTATTGTGAGAAAATTAGTTACTTAACCGAGTTAAGAATGTTGTCAACCAAGGTTGTCTATATAACACAAATGAGTGTTTCTTTTTAAGGTGACTCTTGTGACTATGTTTACTTGTTGATTACTTGAGTCACACAAAACCGCAAAGCTTCTTCTTTATCTAAAAGTTAGGTCCATAATTATAATATTCGATATGAAGAGAGTCTTTAAATAGAGAGGTAGGGGACTTTATTGTAGGTTGTGACAGCAAACATGGTGAGCTTGATAGAGGAAAGTTATAGAACATCTCTTGAACAAATCTCCATTGTTATGGTTATTAGCTTCATTCTTATCAGATTTTTATCCATGAAATCGAACTCCATTGATACTGCTATAGAGTTATATCTTGGCCGAAGCTTGATTAGCAAACTAAAGACTTTGTGAAATCTATTATGGTTTTTCTTAAACGGTTTAAAATCACGAATATGAATGTGTAAAGAAAATACATGAATATGTCTTAAACACATATATACAACGAGACGATTTTTTTTCTAGTGTATAACTTATTAAAAATCTTTCTGTAGAATGTTAAAATGAAAGAAATTTTTTGTGTACATCCCGAAACGGAGATTTACCATATACTTTTTCAAATCAAAAATAAAATTTGAAACAGTTATATATTAATTATTATCAAAATTGAAAAATAAGAGAAAAAAGATTAGATTTTGCTAACAATTAAAATTTACCTCAATCAAGGACTCATTCAGCATTTGAATATATAGCTTCATATTGCTTTCAGCAAGGTTTGTGTTGTTGTCTCTTAGAACACGTCCTCTAGAGTGGTCAAGTAAAACGTTAATATTTGGATGACCAAAAGAGAAAAAATTTCCACCTTGTGAAAATATGATGATCACAGTTTCGACATCACATAACGTGCAAAGTTCACTAGCTTTCTTAAAAAGACATGATCTTCTCTTTGAAAATGTAACTTGAAGGTTTGATTAATTTTTCATTTTACATTTTCAATCAAACCTTCAAGTTACATTTTCATAGAGAAGATCTGGTCTTTTTAAGAAAGCCAGTGAGCTTTGCAAGTTATGTGATGTCGAAATTGCGATCATCGTGTTTTCACCGGGTGGAAAAGTTTTCTTTTTTGGTCATCCAAATATTAACGTTTTACTTGACCATTCTTCAAGACGTGTTCTAAGAGAAAACAACACAAACCCTGCTGAAAGCATCACAAAGCTATATATTCAAATGCTGAATGAGTACTTGACTCAGGTAAATATCATTTGTTGGCACCATCTAATCTTTTTCTCTTATTTTTCAATTTTGATAATAATTAATATATAACTGTTTCAAAATTTATTTTTGATTTGAAAAAGTATATGGTAAATCTCCTTTTTGGGATGTACACACAATTTTTCTTTGATTTTTTATTTTTTTTTTGAATACCAGGAGGTTCTGGACCAAAGCCCGTAAGCTCCCCCAAGCCCGAAACCACAGCATGTAATATTAGTTTCGTCCCAAACGTCACTCGAACCGGCGACCTCTAAGCTTCGCCTAGGGTCTTTACCAATTAAGCTAACGACACTTGGTATTTTTCTTTGATTTTAACATTCAAAAAAAAAGATTTGTAATAAGTTATACTCTAGAAAAAATTTGTCTCATTGTATATTTGTGTTTAAGACATATTCATGATTGAAGGTTCCAGCGACTGAAAAGAGAAAAGAGAGGGCAATTTTATGTCGCAGGTTGTGGTCGCTGGCGATCTCCAAAAGAACAAGGCCATTGTATTTAATATTCTGTACTCTGTAGTGTATTGTATCTATGTAAGATCGCACCGATGATGCCGTCCCGTCTGATTTGTTACAACGTACACTAGCATTGACAACTCTTCTATATCCACTAGGACCATTACATTAGCATGCAAATGCCACAAGTAATAAATCACTCGGTTTTGAATTTACGTAAGCTTCATGTATTTCTCTCTCGATAGTCCATAGTGGGTAGTCAAATAGTCAATATTTAACAAAGAAACGGGTTTGGCATTTTTATTTTACTAGGAGGGGATGTGAATCTCACAAGAACTAGATTTGGAACTTAGCTGAACACCTAGGCAGAGCAAGAAGGCGATTGGTGAGTCTTTATTTGTTGTTATGATCAACATCAATTTGCAATCTCATCACTCGAAGAAACTGTATTTCCCCAGCTAAGATGTGTTTCTTCTATCTTCGATGAGTCGTTGTACGCTTTCAATCTAAATCATGGAACTCGAAACCAATTTGGCCAAAAAATTTGGGTTTTAACGACGAATTTTAATTATCGAAATTGTCAAAGATTTAAAGTACTAAATTGGGTTTGATGGGCTATTCAGTGGACTAACATTCTTAATTTTCTCTATCAAACGCTAAAACAGATTAAATTTGAAACTCCTCGTTCATCTTTTTTTGCAGATATTATTGATTACTAGGGGTTAGCCCGAGCTACGCCCATTATATATTTAACAATTGACATGGTTAACTAGTTTGTTAAAATCTCAAACAGAGTAAAATAATATCAAAGATGATTCAGAAATTTCGATGGATGAATGATATTATTTCCTCTTACGTATACTAAAGTTTTCCTGTAAGTTTATATAGTATATACTTCATTTTTTTTTTTTTGATTAAAACAGTTTCTACATAAATGATTACAAGAAAATTAACGTAGCCTTACATTCAACTTAAAAAATTTATGTGTATTTTCTTAAGTAGTATTATATTTTTGACCAAAAAAATAGTTATATAATATTTTACATATCAAAATGCAATGTTATTAAAACACTTCTCCTCCTAGTTGGGCAACCAATCAAGGAGTTATTTACTAATTAATGTGTGGTTGACAAAAAAAAGCAATGTTATTCTTATTTTCTTCCAGCAAATGACGTTGAATTATATATGATATTTTTATACATATAAATAAATAGAAATTCCAAAATGATTAATTAAGCCATTACAACATAATACCAAAACAAAAGTGAGTAGTCATTTTCGTTTGTTACTCGATTTAATAAAAAGAAAAAAAATTGTACTAACAAAAAATACAACACTTCGTCTATTTTCGAAACAAAATAAAATACATAATTATAAAAGAGTCATTGTTGAAAAAAAAAAGTCATTGTTGACTTGTATCAGTTTCATCAAGGAGCTCGCTCTCATTTTACCTGGAAACAATTAATAGCAAACACATAAAATATTGGTTAAAAACATCCAAATAGATAAAAATTCAACCAGAATTAACAATAACAATAAATTAATTAACCAACCTTTTGTATATGGTTTTGATGTCTTCCCTCATATATGAAGCTCCAAGGAAGTAATCATTGCTGTACTCTCCATCAATCGTCGGAATACAAAATTTTCCATCTATAGGATAAGTCTTCCCATCAAACCATATTCCAGAAATAATCTCCTTTTTAGCTGCGATTATTTCTTCATCTTCTTCTGATGTATCCGCAGCCACCAACCTATAGGAATAAACTTTGTTTTGTTGTCCTGGTTGATAAGCCAGCTCTATGGCTTGTCGAGCCATACAAGGGTTGGCGATGATGTCGAGCATTAAAACTCTTGTTGCACCCGTAAGACCAGTCTGCTCATTACACGCTTTAAGGGATACAAAGAAGATTTTCGCATCATTCGAGTTGTTGAATTGATTAATGGACATTTCTCTAGTAGAATGACTTGTATCACCTTTAATCATGAATGTTTCTTTGCCATCTTTCCAACCTTTAATCTTAGCCACGAGTCTTTGGAGGAATATCAATGGGATGACATATTGGCTCACTACAAGAATCTTCTCATTCGTGTAATCGCATAACTTCACTAAACCCATGAAGAATTTTGTTTTTACGCCATCTGTTACGTCGATTTCTTTGATAATCTCATCCATCTCATTCTCGTTAGGGGCAGGAAGACCTTTTGCCCGGTCTGAGAAAGCACGTAGCAGTGGGTGAAGCGTGATTCCGCTCAAGGTAGAGTACGTTTTGAAACCTTTCCCTTTGGACTTTCTTTCAATCTCCCATGCTGACTTTTGGCTTAATGTCGATTTTAAGACCACCGTGAAGTCCATCAACCTCGGGACTTCAGGGAGAAACTCTCCTTTGTAATTGTAGATAACCTTGTTTGTCAACATCCTTAGTTCGGTTAAGTAACCAATCTTGTCTCCATGATCAGAATCTTGACTAAGCAAAGCCTCTTCCAATTTATCAAACAATGGCATCTTCAAATTCGTTGAAGGTCCATCAGCGTCATCTTCAACATTCAAGAATTTTTTGACATTTTTACCAATTTGTTTATGCTTCAGAAACTCAGGGAAAGCAACATCAAGAATGTTGAAAACCTCCTTAATGTTGTTTTGGTATAGTGAGCCAGTGAGTAAAACCTTTCGTGGCGTCTTGATACGAGCAACAGCCTTAAGAAAGCTCATCATCTCGTTCCTCGGATCAGTTCCTCTGTCGAAAACAACCAGTGTAGGAATGTTTAAGAGAATTTCCCTACAAGAATCTGAAGCCTCTGTACCACTGTTATCAGATACTATGTTGGAGAACTGCTTGGTGCCTAAGAAGATAATACTCCGGTTTGTGATCCATCGCTTTAGAACTTCTAACTGCTGAGCTCGGGCATACGCCTTGGCCGAGTAAAAGTCTAGCAACACGAGGTCATTGACCTTCAATTCACCAAACTCTTTTCTCCAAAAGTTCAACATCCACTTAGGAAGCACAAGTAGAGGTTTACTATTTGGGTGCTTTTCTAAGTAACCATATAGGAAATTAACCATCAAGAAGGTCTTTTCAGATAAAGGAGTTCGACCTATGATGCAGCCGTTTGAGTTTTCCACAACCAAGTTCTTGCAGAGAAAATTGAGTATCTCTACGTGATGTGGTTTCATAATATCTTTTTGCAATGGATGAGGGAAAATGCCAGTTCCTAAAAACCCATCTTTAGGAACTCTCAACTTGATATCTTTGCAAATATTCGACCCGAATCCGGGTGGCAATGGATGATCCTAATTATATAACAAATTGGATTATGATCAGACAAATATCTTTAACGTGGTCAGACCCAATTTGAACGTTAATAGGATTAGAACCATAAAAAATTGTCGAATTCCCGTGAACCGGGTGACCTCTGTATAATAACTTTCTTAAACTTTTAGGAATATTTTCAATTATGTGCCTAAATATTTTTTTATTACTTATCTAATTAAAAACAATGAAATACTAAAAATACTTTGATATTCAAATATTAAAGAATACTTATTATGTTATTTTCATATATTTATTTGATATAATTTATATATAGATAAAATGTAAAACAAATGACAGCATATCTCTCTTTTTATTTAGTTGTTGATCGAGATGTATTAATTTATTATGATATTTGATATTTGTTATGTGTTAGATTACAAGTTATTTTTGAAGTTTATGTTTAGTTTAATTTTGTCTAAAAGATATTTTGTTATATATATATATATATATATATATATATATCAATCATGTATATTAAATATATTTATTTTATATATAAACTTCTTTGTGAATCCGGTTTGATCCGGTCAAACTAGATTGAACCGAGATCCAAATGTCTGTCCGGTTGCCTTTGGTTCAGTTTTTAAAATATTGAGTAAAAAATATATTAATTTACAATGTAATTAAATAATCACTA
This sequence comes from Arabidopsis arenosa, assembly GCA_905216605.1. Lineage (NCBI taxonomy): Eukaryota > Viridiplantae > Streptophyta > Magnoliopsida > Brassicales > Brassicaceae > Arabidopsis > Arabidopsis arenosa. The sequence continues at coordinate 2,638,145 of LR999454.1, read as the reverse complement.
ACTCACCTTGTCAATGGTATCACATATCCAACAAGTATGACCAAGACCTTGCTTCCATATCCAAGAATGCTCACAATTTTTCAGTGATGCTCCACTTTTCTAGTAAAAGGTCACAAAACTCATTAGTAACAATCTCCACTATGCGTTTAACTAAACAACTTGTCAATGACAAATTATTAACCTCAAATGTGCTTGAAACTGGTTCATCTTTTGGCCAAATAGCTTTGTTAAGGTCGAAGATTGCTTTTCCTTTGTCTTTGATCGTATTGATTTCTTTATCACTTCTCACATGAACTCCGACTAATTCATTTCCCTACACATAATAAAAATTAACTCATCATGAAAAAATGTTTGATCTAAGATCATAACAACAACAACCATAAATATTTTACTACCACACATTTCTTATTTGATATGTACACTTACATCTAAGTACAAATCGTTGGCTAGTCCTTTACCACTGTTAATGCCTCTGCTGCTACCGCCAATATTGACATCTTTAAGTGAGCTTCCGATTGTATGATCATTCTTAGCTATATTATCTTCCGAGGCCAAATAAACAATTGGTACGTCCACTAACCCATTGAACTCCGTTTTCGAAAACCAATGAGCCACATTTCGATCGACACAACTTCCACTGGCTTCTTGATTTTCTAGTGTCATAACCTTTTTTCTTTTATCGTCGTTTTGATGTAGGTCTGAAAACATAAAATAAAGTGATTATTACATTATTTTCCATCCGTAAAAAATATTACAAAGATATATTTAAGTAAAATTTGAAATATCATAAATATTAATAAAAATACCATAAAATTATTAAATCAAAATTTTAGTTAAAGTTCTTTTCGCTGGAGGGAGATGTAGTTACCCTCACACTCTCCTCTTATGAATCAATCACTATCATTTTATCAAGATGGCCTCAGACGCATGTACATATACTATTTATTACTTTTATGTTACCTCTTCTACCTTTCCATATTAGAATACTAGACAGTCTAGACTTACAAGTAAAAATAATTTATATATAGTTATATCTGCGACAAAAACTACATTTAGACATTGATAAACTGTTTTGAACAAAAATAAAGACATTGATAAACTGCAAGTGATTTTGCAGCATACAATATTTTTCTTAATATAAATTGTATAGGCAGAGAAACAAAGATTTATACCTTTCTCTTGTGATAATTTCCTCTTTGCATCCATTGAAAAGTTATGGAGAATCAGAACTCAAACTATAGTTTCTCAGTTTTTTTTCTATGATTTAGAGAGAGCAAAAATTTCTAGTATGTAAACTGAATTTTATCCTCCCAACTCACTTACATATATATGTGTAGAAAATAAGGATATGAAAATTTAATTAAGTTTTTTTGACCAAAAATGACAAATAAAAAATATTGAATAAAGAAAATATAAAGTTGTTCCTTTAGTTTTAAAACAGTATTTTGGTGTTGATGTGTAAGTAAAAAATATCATGAAAAATGTAAGTATGGGTACATTTTAATCTAGATATTATGTTTAAGCCACTTTTTATTTCTATTTTGTGACTATCAATAGATAAATTTATAAAAAAAAAATTAAAAGACAAATTTTATCAATATATATATTTAATGTGTAAATCTGAAAAAGTGGCGCGAACATTTAAAATGTAGTTAGTATTGTATTATTTCCCCTAACAATTCATATATTTATTTTATGACTAAATTTTTTTTACAAAGTTAAATTTGTTTGTTATAAGTACTTTTTTAAGCGCGAATACTTGAAATTCCGTTAATAGACTTATTTTTGAATGTCTAGTTAAATGAAGACTTCATCGATGATTTTTTAACGTAAATCAAATTTAAATTTGGGTCTGCTCATAATTCATTTTGTACACAAACATAATACAAAAGTAAATATTAAATTTTAAGAGATTTTGTATATAGCGTAATCAGTAAATTTAGGATTTTTTTTTCCTTTATGTTAAAGAAATTAGGATTTATATACGTAAACTATTTAAAAACAATTATTAGTTTACAAGGAAACAAAGTGTCTATGTTGACTACTTGATTTGGCAGTTAGAAGAAAAGAAATGAAGCCAAAATGTAACGCTTATCACAATTGGAACATTTAATACAATTTTATCTTTTTTAAAGAAGACAAAATTTAACGCTTCTCACAACATTTTAATACAGTTTTATCTTCATTTTTGTCAGACAACCAATGCATGTTGTAATTAGCTGGCATAAACAGTGTATGAAGACAAAATTGGAAGCTTATAAGAATATATATTTAATTACAATTTTCTATAAAACGGCTAATGCATTTGCTATTGTCCAGCACTTTTTCTATTCAAATTAAAACTTTAAAACTGATTATGAGACGCATATGAATAACTAAAATAATAATAACAAAAACGTCATATTAAAGTTTCTTTCTTGGTGTTTTTTTTTTTGCAGTGAGGTTTTTATAATTAGTTAGAAGTGAACACAAAATTTAAATTTTGATAAAATATATATTTTTAAAATTATTATCACTCTAAAGAATAGTTCATTTTTGCTGGTCAAAAAAAAAAAGAACAAAAATGACTAACTCCTATTATATAATTTGTTGACTGCAATGGATGTGTAATCAATTTAAATATACAGACTGGTAATAAAGTTTTCTTTATTGGTTAAGAAAATAGATAGCTAAATTTTGATTTTTGACGGAAAAAAAGAAGCTAAATTTGGATTTTTAATTTATGATATTAGATCTACAACTTCAATATATAAAGAGACTCTTAAGAAAATATGTCATTCTTTCTACTAAAGTTAACAAAATAGTTTATATTTTCAAAAAATAAATTAAAATAGTCTAAAATGGAACCCAAAACTCTAAATCGTAAGTACTTAACTCTAACATAAAATCTAAACCGTAAGTACTTAACTCTAACCTAAAATCTTAAACAAATCCAAAAATAAAAATTAATTTAAACCCTAAAATCTAAACCCGATAAAATAAAGTTGTTTATTTCCTCAATTTTTAAAAATATTGGCCTTTTCTATAATTTATACCTTTTTTTTTCTTTCTCGTTCTTTATATAAATACATCGTATACGATATAGATAACAATTAAAACAAGACTTCTTTTTCTCCGTCAAAGCTTGTATTGAAGAGTTCTCTCATCGGTGCATTAACGACAGTCACAATGCTCGAAAAGAAAATCGAGATGGCGTATTAGTCGAGAGCAAACAATATTCTACAAATTTGTGACGACTCTTGAAAAGGAATAGTGCATTACCGCCATTAAAGAGATAGTTTCCGATATTTGGTTTGACGGAAAACACAGCCTAGGTCAAGTCCGATATGAGGGGTAACATCGATGTCATACACTAAAGGTTAGTTTAATTGTTATTTTTTTCTATTGTTAACTGGGTTATTTTTAATCGGTGTATGAACAATTATAGGCTTTTAATTAGATAAATCGATCAAGCTAACAAATTGTTAATTAAATTTAAAAATTTAGATATTTCATATTCACCACTTTGGAAAACAATTTCTCCAAAATAATCACCAGAAAATTGATGCAACTTATCAATCAACTGAAATTTTATTATATTTTATTGTCTTTTTAAAATAGTGTATTGTAGTTTTGGCAAAATAGTTTTTTTTTTTCTTTCTATCAGAAAGGTGGAGTCTTAAATTTTACATATCAAAAGAAAGTGTTATTTTTCTTTTCTTTCAATTGCCAATACTTTTCCATTATTGTATATAAGCTTCAAATACATATTAAGGCTGGACACGGAGTAGAAATTCAAGATTTATATGTTATTCGTGATTTGTTCGGTACAAATAATGACTTTTCTGATATATATCCATTCTGCCATTTACTGGATATTTGATGTCCATTTATCCGTTAAAAATCGGATATTCGGTCGGATATTTGTTCCACTCCAAATATAAATATTTAAAATATATAGAAAAATCAAAAATTTCCCAAGATAGTTATAAAATATGTTTTACTGAAGCTTGATTCTGCTCAAATTAGACTAGGTTTTACCCAAGTTGAAAAGTACATAGTAGCTCGTAAGACTTGAAGCGTTATTTTGCTCAAGTTAGACTAGGTTTATGAAACTCTTTCCTCTCGAGATTATTCAATCTCACATGGTGACTTTTGGTTTAATGTTCGTTTTAAGACCACCATTGAGTCCATCATTCCTAGGACTTCAAGAAGAAACTTTTCTTTGTGATTATAGATAACCTTGTTTGTTAACATTCTTGGTTAGGTTAAGTAACCAATCTTGTCTCCATGTTTAGAATCTTGGCTAAAAAAGCTTCTTCCAATTTATCAAACAAGGGCATCTTCAAATTCATTGAAGGTCCATTAGTGTCGGTCTCAACGTTCAAGAATTTTTTGATGTTTTTCCCAGCTAGGATATACTCCATAAACTTGGGGAAAACAACATAAAAATGTTAATAAACCTCCCTTATGTTTTCTTGGTATAGTATCTCAGCGAGTAAAACATTTTGTGGCGTCTTGATACAAGCAACAATCTTAAGAAAGATCACCATCTTGTTCCTTGGATCAGTTCCTCTGTCAAAGATAACAAGTGAAGGAACATTTAAGAGAATGTCCCTACAATCATCTTATACTTCTGTTACATTGGAATCAACCATGTTGGGGAATTGCTTTGCCCACAAGAAAATAATACCCTAGTTTGTGATCCATAGCTTTAAAACCTCTAATTGCAAAGATCGAGTATTCGCCTTGGCTGAGTAGAAGTCAAGCAACATGATGTCATTTTCACATTTAAATTTTTGACCTTCTATTATCAGAACTATTTTTTGCAATAGTTAAACATCCATTTTGGAAGCACAAATACATGTTTACTATTCGGGTGATTTTTAAGGTAACCATAGATGAAGTTGATCATCAAGAACATCTTTTCAGATACAAGAGATTGAGCTATGATGCATCCATTCGGGTTTTCAATAGCCAAGTTGTTGCATAGGAAGTTGAGTATCTCGATGTGATGGGGCTTCACATAACGTTTATGCAAATGATGAGGAAAAATGCTACTTAATCATCTTTAGAGACTCTCAACTTATAAAATTGCGAGTTTCTTAAAAATGAGTTTTCATCAATGGCATTTTCTCATCCTTTGCATAAAGTTATATGAAAACTCATTACATCGAGATATCAATTTTGTTTGCAACAGATTTGGTGGAGAGCCCAAATGGTTGCATTTTAGCTCAAACTCTTATATTTGAAACAAAGTTCTTGATTGTCAATTTTATTTATAATTACCTTGCAAAACACTTGAATAGTAAACCTCTATTTGTACTTCCACAATAGATGTTTTATGGACAAAAGTGTTTGATGGATTAAAGGACAGTGACGTTCTATTGTCCGACTTCTACGCAGCGAAAACGAATACATGATCCTAGCATTTAAAGGTTTTGAAGCAATAGATCACAAACTAGAAAATTATTTTCTTGGGCTCAAAGCAATTTTCCAACTTGGTATTTAGTGACATAAACTTTGATATGGTTAATGAGACATTATCTTAAATGTCCTTTCACTTGTCATCTTTGATAAATGAACTAATCCATGAAAAGAGATAGATGAGCATTCTTAAAGATGTTGTTTTTATCAAAAGACGTCACCAAAAGTTTTATTCACAAGGATACTAACCAAAACTTTATAAGAGAGATTTTCCACATCATGCATGCGAGTTTATGAAGCATAACAAACTTGGGAACAAAACTAAAAAAAAATCTAATATGTTGATTTCGAACCTGTTGAACCTTCAAGGAATTTTAAGATTCCTTTTTTTGATAAATTGGAGGAAATGTTTTTTTTTCACAAAGGTATATAAATTAGTTACTTAAAAGTGAAGAATGTTGTCAACCAAGGTTGTCTATAACACAAAGGAGTGTTTTTTTTAGAAAAATATTTGGGTTCACCCCCTCTTTAATAACCAGTCAGAATATGACACCTAATAATAATAAAAATAATTTAATTTAATTATAAAATCTAATTTGCTACTAAAACGAAATTATGTATCGGTTTGGGTTTATTAGAAAAATTCAGGGTTTAGATTTTATGATTAAACGAGGTTAAATATCGGTTTGAGTTTATAAACGGATTTAGATTTTACAATTAAATGAGGTTAAATATCAGTTTGGGTTTAGAAAGTACGATTAGGGTTTAGATTTTATGATTAAACGAAGTTAAATATCGGTTTGGGTTTATAAACGGATTTAGATTTTACAATTAAACGAGGTTAAATGTCGGTTTGGGTTTAGAAAATACGATTAGGATTTAGATTTTATGATTAAACGAGGTTAAATATCAGTTTGAGTTTATAAACAGATTTAGATTTTACAATTAAATGAGGTTAAATGTCGGTTTGGGTTTAGAAAATACGATTAGGGTTTAGTTTTTTTACGATTAAATAAGTTTAAATGGCGGTTTGGGTTTACAAAGGAAAATTAGAGTTTAGATTTTGTAGTTAAACGAAATTATATATCGGTTTTGATTGACAAAAAAGTGAGTTTTTAATGATTTAATTGAATTATTTTATTTTGATAATATTAATTGTTTTAAATTTTTTAATCAGATGACATGGCTTATTCTGATTGGTTATTAAAGAGGGGGTGAATGAATTGGGTTCACCCCTAGGGGTGAACCCAAGAATTGTTCTTTTTTTTAAGTTTACTCTTGTGACAATGTTTACTTGTTGACAGAGCCGTAGCTGAATAGAAGCAAGGGAAGCAAGGGCTACGACCCTTGTTATGCTTAATAATTTTTTCGGCCCTCAAAACAATAAGATTGTCTTTAGCCTAGTGGCTTTGTTTGGTATCATTTGACTCTGAGTTCGCGTGTTCGAGTCTCTGGTTTGCGTTAAGTTTCTTTACAATTATGCATTTTTTTAGAGCGGCCCTTTTTTTTTCCTCGCATGTGGCCCTCAAAATCGTTGCTACGGCTCTGCTTGTTGATTACTTGAGTCACACAAAACCGCAAAGGTTCTTCTCCATCTAAAAGTTAGCTCCATAATTATAATAATCAATGTGAAGAGAGTCTTTAAATAGAGAGGGATGGGACTTTATTGTAGGTTGTGACAGCAAGCGTGGTGAGTTTGTTAGAGGAGAGTTATAGAACATCTCTTGAACAAATCTCCGTTGTTAGGGTTATTAGTTAATACATAGCTTCATTCTTATCAAATTTGTACCTTTGAAATCAAACTTCATTGATACTGCTAGAGTTATATCTTCACCAAAGCTTCATTATCAAACTGAAGACTTTGTGAAATCTAGAATGTTTTTTCTTAAACGGTTTAAAGAGTTCGATATGAGTAAGTATCTACAGGTTGTTTGGGTGCAAGTTGTTTGCAGGAGAGTTAATTAGATGGAAGCCTAAGGACCACTCTTGCAAAATTCATGGTGGTGGTGAATTGGCCAATGGCTCAAGTATCACTTAAAGCACAATGTCATTTACCTCACTTACAATGGTTAGTCTAGGAAGATGGGTTGTCCATCGGTTCAGTGTCCACTACATTAATGCAATTTTTAAATATTTGCTTCAATGAGAGAAGAAAAAGAGGAAGAAGATAATAGCTTAGATAAAACCTTTACAAATAAACCAACGATTTAATAAATACTATTCCCTCTATTCTTTTTTATTTGATGTTTGAGGAGAATACATATAAATTAAGAAATCATTTAATTTTTGTTTATTTCTAAACTAAAACATCATTTATTATCTACCCAAACATGATTCAACCAATAAGAAAACAATTTGCAGAATATAAAAACCAATAATAAAAAAAAAAACTAATTAATTTTGTATTGAAAATTAAAAACATCATCTTAGAACAAAATTTTACTCCTAAACATCAAATAAAAAAGAACGGAGGAAGAAGTAAAACACACAAGACCCGATGAAGAAGAGTTTTAAACCAAATTAAAGCACTAACTGAGACAGAATCACAATCTTTGTACACTATCTCTGAATTTTTAGTCACTACTTCAAAAAAATTACATACATTTCATATCTGAAGAGTCGAGTGCAAAGCAACAACAGAATGATAATAGGGTTGTTGCCTTTTGGGAACCCTCGCTCAAAACCCACTATATGGTGATGCTGTCCTGTCTGATTTGTTACCATTGATATTGTCCTCTCTAATTTGTTCCAGTTCTGTTGTCTGTCCTCCACACCATTAAGTTATCAGTGCCAGGGAGATGAGAATGGTCATAATTTGGCTCCCTTAGGACTTGGCAAGAACGACCATCACCACAGGTTTATGCGCCTTTGGCCGTGTTTCCGGTTTTGTGTTGTGTATTAGAGTTAAGCATTATCGTTTCATTGAAGTTCTGCTATTGTCCTAACCAAATGGCCAATAATATACAGATACATAAACACTTCAACATTTTAAAGATTAACTAACACAAAGGCTTCATGCGTCGTCCTTTTGAAGCAGAAGAGACGAAAGATCATTACCACCACCATTGTTTGGCGTCGGAGTTTGTTCATTCCGACGCCGGCGCTTCCCATAACCACTGTTAACCGCCACCTCTTGCCATCCTCCAAACGTCAAACTATTAGCAAATGTATCTTTGACGCTCTCCATCACTTCCCTCTCTACTGGAGATAATCTCTCCAGTGCAATCCCTGAAGCAGCTTCCTCAAATTCCCTCATACAAGCAATCTACACAAAACCAACGTAAATTGATTTTGCAGGTTTCAAATATAAGATGTTTTAAAAACAAAAAATGATAAAGATTAAACTTATTTTACCATATTCATGACTTGGGACTCGAGAAACGCTTCTCGGTATAGTTTCGTGATACTGATCCTAGCATACCATTCCATGTAAGCTCCATCATCCACCACATTGCCACCTCCAGGACTGTCCACAATGTGGTCCCCACGTTCAGCCCATTCCTCGCACGCTAGACTCATTGACGTGTCCAAGTCATCAAGCCGACGGTTCTTTCGGTCGCGGCGTTTTACTTTCTGAGGTATCGGCTGGCGTTTCCCAAACTGCCTCAGACACCTATCTGGAAAATGTAGCTCTATTTTCTCAAAGCATACAAGAGTCGTTTTCGATCTTCCTAGAATCAGCTTGTCTTTAATGTGTGGTGGGATAAAGTTCTCAAATCTTTCATATGGACACCAAGTGATCTGCATTTTCACAACCACCAATTAACATGAAGAGCAATAAACAAATTCTTAAGGATGAACTGAAGGATTTACCTTGCTTGGATCAAGATCGTCCAGTTCTCTACGGTACTCAGAGAGGTCGGTTTTGGATCTGCTGCCTTTACCTTTCCACAAAAGAGCAAGCGGGAAACACGCTTCGGATTTCTCTGGTCTACCAATATCCAGGTGAAAATAACTCCAACACTATATACACAAGACAATCATATGTTTCTTTTCCAAAAGATATAGAAATCTCAAACGGACATAAAACCAAAACTAACATAGCAGCCAACCTGTAGCAAAGTCAAGCAGCCGCAAATATTGCTCTGAGACTTAAGCGACGCATTACCAAGCGCTCGGTAAAGACAAGCCAATGCAGAAGCTCCCCAAGCATATCTCCCAGCTTGATCAAAATCCTCAAACAAAGGCAAATACTTAACAGAGACTTTATCACCATCAGTAGTAGCGAAAATCGTACTACCAATAAGATACAACAAATAAGCTCGAGTATGACATTTAACAACATCGAAAGAAGCATCTTCAGGACACTCAGAGAAAGTTCTTTTAAGCCAATTAAGCTTAACCCTAGAACAATTAACTTCTTTATTAGCAGCAGATGGTAACTTCCCTAAAAGTCTACCACACATATCCATAGCAACCTCATCACCAACTTTAGAACCAACAATAGGATCTCCATCAATCTCAAGTCCAAGTACTAAAGCAACTTCATCTAACGTTATAGTCATTTCTCCTAAAGGAAGATGAAATGTATTGGTTTCTCTTCTCCATCGCTCAACAAGTGCAGAGATTAACGAATTGTTTAAACTCATTGGACCAATTTTGCGAAAGAAACCGAAACCAGCTTTGTCTACGAGCTTAATTTGTTCATCAGTGAGTTTCCATTGATGAAGTAATGAAGTGTGTTCTTGACAACGAAGTAGACCTCGTTCCTAAGGGAAATAAGGGAAAATAAGATTAACCCTAATTTCAAAATCTGAAATTTAGTATGGGGATGAGAAAAAAACCTGTCCTTCCCAAACAGCAGATGAAACATGGAGATCTTGTTCGTAGAGAACAGATGGATCAACTGGTCCGACATCAATATCCATGGCGGTAACTTTTAACTCAAAATCAGCGAAAAGTAGGGTTTACATAAGACAAATTTTGTCAATTTCTCAAAACAAAGAACCTTTGATTCATCAATTTGGAACTAAACCCAGATGAAAAAGAAGAAGAAGTTGGGGGTGGAAGCTAACTGTACCCTAATTTGGAATCGGTTCATAATTTTTCCTTTTGGCTTTGAATTTTAACATTACCGGTTATTTTAGTTCGGTTCTGTTAAACCGATTACGTTTTGACGGTCACATAAATTAATTTTTAAAATTCTAAAGATAGTGCTGAACTCCTTGTTGCGAGTGTTTCGATTTGTCAAATTATTTTTTAAATTTTTACAAACTTGACCATATCAAAAGAAATATTATATTAAGTATTATAATTTTATTTGGTATGATTAATTTATATTTTTTGGAGGTTGAAGTAAAATAGCAAAAATTTGCAAGTTAAAGGTTTTTTGCACAAAGCTCTGATTATGGTTGTTTGAACTTTGAATCATCCAAACAAATATATTTTAGATATTCCAATTTAAAGAGGCAAAAGAGAACCAACCCCCTTTAACCACTAGGCCACCACTTCTTTGGTCTTCCAAACAAATTTTCCAGCTCTTTTTCGGGTTCTCGTGCGATCGCGAAGAGTTTGACTAGAAATTGGCGCTTTCAATCATATATGGCACTTGGAGGGTCATCCTGGCTTAGAAACAAATGATGATCATTCATCTCTATCATCTTCATTTTCCTATTTCTAGTTTTGTGTGTTTGCTCTGTTTACAGGTTTCTCTGTTTCTTATGTCTTTAATGGGATCACATTCTTCTCTAATGCAGCGTCAATCTACCATTCTTAAGCCGAGTTATAACAAAACTCTTTGACATAAGAAAAAATCGCCGTGACCTGTTTTGGATACTTTGATTTTGATGTAGTTTATATACACATACTAAAGTTGACGTCTATGCCTCCTAATCAATATCAACCCAAAATCCCTTTCCTTTTACTAGGGATGAGCAATAAAATAGAACAAAACAAATTATACATGTTCAACAGAAATTTCATGTTCTTGAATGCTCTATCAATCTCCCGGAAATAGCAGCCGCAATAGCTGCAGTGAACTTAGGATCTTTGGTCAACGAAGAGGCCATTTGTTGCACCAAAACCTCTTGAATCGTTCCTCTCTCTTTCATTTCCTCAACTGGTTCAAGACCACCTTGAACTAGATCAAGTTTCACTGTCCTCGACGCACTGGCATGTTAGCCGGTGTGGTTATGTGTCCCTTCGTAAGTAGCTACCAAGAAAGATGGATCTTCTGCACTTCGTTGAACCTGAAACAATCACACACACCAGTAGAGGTTTCAATCAAACAGTAAGATGATATTAAAGAACTCTTTAACAAAGTTCAATGTAAATTACCTTCTTCTTGACTAGACAAGACGGTGAAAACGAACATCTGAAGTAAGCTCGAGGTGATGGATTATCTCTCGTAATCTTTTGCCCGTATTTCCTCCATTGATATCCATCTTTCACAGTCTACAAATAAGTATATCCACAAAACATTCGTTCATCAATCAATACACTCAAAAGCAACTAATAAGATCAAGACTCTGAATTATGAAAAAACAGTCACAAACACTTACCAAGCTTGAGTCAGACTTCTCAGCAGCAAAGTAGGCGGTTGAAACCGTCGCTTTATCTGTAGTGATATTCTCAATAGTTCCGAGACTGAGTCCAATTGGGGAGCTAACAAAGTCATCCCGCGCTTGTTTTCGTTTCCCCGTTAACTGTTTGTTCTGAAAGTTAACATTTTCAGGACTCTTTCGACTCTGCAACTCCTCCAAAATATTATTTAGAGCATAGTACTTCTCACAAACTCTTGCTAACATTTCGGTTAGCTTCGTGTTCTCTGATTTAACCCGGTTTATCTCCTCTTGTAACATATTTCTCTTCTGTTCAAAATTCAATAACCATAAAATGAAAATCACCATTACCAAACTAAATCCCTATAAGACCAAGTGTTTTTGAGGTCAAAAGTATTGCACACCAAGTGTTCGATGAAAGAACTAACCTCGTCTTTCACTAACCATTTCTTCTCTACATCTACAGAAGCTGAATCCGAAACTTCCCTTTTCTGAATCAACCAATAAAATACATATGAACCCCCAGATGGACTATGAAATATGCAAAAATTTCGACGAAATTTGAAACTCACCGGAAGTTTACCGGAGAAATGAAGGTCGAAAGGGTTGGTATTGGGATCATAGTCCATAAATAATATTACGGGAGAGAGAGACTTAAGATTATAGCGAAGACCAAATTCATAATTGCTGAGAGATTTGGTCTCCTTTGGTTTCCCTTTATAGTAACTAGTAAGTGGAGAGAGTGTAATAACTTGTCAATTATGAAAAGGTTGACCACTTGTGTAGTGAAAACATACAAGTTAATTTTATAGATAAATAATACAATTCTATAAAAATTGCAGGAAAACTATTTAATTTAATACGTATTGACAAAAAACAAGTTGTATTTAATACGTTGGCTTAAAATCGAAAATACTTGTCCTAAAAATTAAAAAAGGTTAGGTGTTAAATCGTAGTCGAATTGTTATATTTTGTTGTCATTGGAGAAAACAAGTGTAAAGATGACTCGAAAATCAACAATTTCGGCGGATGTCCCCTGTCGAAGAAAAATGAGTACTTCACATTAAGTCGCATTGTAAGATCCAGACGAACTTTCGCTTGACTTGACCCATTGACTATGCCCTAAAGGTTGGCATGTTTGTTTTTCAAATAATTTGTCCCATATTTTTGTTTATTTTATCCTACATTACGACGCATTATTTAATTATGTCAGCTAGGCAGAGTAAGAGATTTCGTTTCCATATTTTTTTAATGTTCATTAAGTTGGAAAGAAATTCACAACAAAGTGTTATAGAAAATGTTTTCAGCAAAAGGAAAGAAAAACCTTTCAAATCATTATTTTTTGCAACTTTACCTTTTCTTTTTTAAAAAACTGCATATTATTTTGACTAAGTCAAATATAGTACCCAATATAATATGTATACGTCTAAACATTTTTACAATCACATACATTAAATTTTAAAATTTTTAGATATGGACTAAGACACCTCGTTACAAGGATTTCGATTGATTATATTATTTATTAATAGCTTACAAATCTGACGATAATGAAACAGGCTGTATCACATATAACTTTTGAATTCGCGGAATTAATCTGTATTTTCGGAAATGGAAAGTAAAAAAAAGGAATAGAAGACTTGAAAATTGATGAAAAGACGTTCTTGTGTTACAAGTCTTTTTGGCTTTGAAAAGTGACCACATATCAGTATCAAAATTATATTAGTCCTCTCGAAACACCAGCAAACCTATATCGGGCTCGATCAAAATCATACTATGAATATTACAAGAACTTACTGTTTTTGGATAAAGAAGACCAAATATAGAGCCTTTGGGTCCATACTCAATTTCCCAGAATTTGACACAAAATTTTGATATAATTTAAAATAAAAAATACAACTACTGTAGGAGTGTCAAAACATGAAAACTCGTTCCGATTAACGAGTCTTGTGGGGTTTAGAAACTTTCTTCTTTCGCTTCTTGACAGATTTGGGTGTTTTCGTCTTCCTAGACTCGCGTTTCTCCTCTTTCACTTTCTTCTTGTGCTCTTTCCTTGCAGCTTTCTTGTCTTCAGGACCCAATTCTTCTTCACTCTCTTCTTCGCTTTCTCCGTCTTCTTCTTCTTCCTCCTCTTCTTCCTCTTCAGCATTCACCTCTATTGGTTGTTCTTCTACTTTAGGAAGAGCATCTTTCAGCCCCGTTATCGTTTGGTACAGCATGTCTCCTGTGTCCTGCCCGCTTGTTATCTTTGCGACATCAGCCTCCGGATTGTTCACAGCATCCAGAGATTTTGGTATGTATGACTGTGATCATCATAACAAACCAATAAGATAAGATGATTCTACAGACAACTTCACACATCAGTTCTATCGACTGAAAACACTTCACTAACCTTCATGAATACTGAATCCGCGATTTCATCCTCAACGGATATCTCTCCTCGCTCTATAACTTTTCGTTGGACCTGCCCATTATTATCACAAACTTCATTAGTTTGACTTTGCCAATACAAAAAACGTTACAGCTTTAAACCTGCCCACTGATTCAAAGGACAAATTCCATATAATAAAAAGTTATACATTACCTCTTCCAAATAGCTATCAACATTTTCGTCTGAAATTGTCGGGTCAACTATGAAGTCAAATAGCTCCCGTATTGTCATGACAGCTACACCATGTTTCTTGAAAAAATCCTGCGTGTGATTGTAATCCACACATCAGACACCCTTTTCCAGTCAAATTAAGCATTGGTTAAACAGGCTACTATTAACACTTACTGAGACGTGGTCACAATCTTCCCGTAGAAAGTTGAGTGCAAGAGGATGGTCCAGATCCACAGATTGAGAAACATCAATTATATAAAGGTGCCCCTGACAAAGTCAAGATAATATCATTATATTTGTCTTCTCTTGTTTTATCAAATTTTTGTTTTTCTTTCGTTTTGCTGGCAGGAAACGTCAAATAAGTGACCCTTGTAAACCCGAAGAGATCCCTTAAGAGATAAATCAGAACTCACCTCAAAATAAAGTATGTTATACTCACTGAGATCCCCATGCACCAATTTGCACTTCTGATATAATACTCGCATTTGAATTATCAACTGCAATGCAGAAAAAAGGATGTCAGTAAATTCTCGATAGGAT
The DNA here is from genome assembly GCA_905216605.1 of Arabidopsis arenosa. NCBI lineage: Eukaryota > Viridiplantae > Streptophyta > Magnoliopsida > Brassicales > Brassicaceae > Arabidopsis > Arabidopsis arenosa. The sequence continues at coordinate 2,623,100 of LR999454.1, read as the reverse complement.
AGTAAAGGGACCATAAAGAGATTAACCGTGGTTGTAATGCCGCCTGATATGTTTCAAAGACAACATGTCTAAGTAAAGTAGTACAATATTACATTCAGAACCCTCTAAATGAGAAATAAGACATACCTCTAGGTAACACTCGCGCAACTTGTCCAGGGATAATGCAGCATCCTTGAGACGCGGTGCAGCCCAACCATCCCTCCCTGCAAATATAAATGGTTTGGTAGCTGATAAATCTTTACTTCATCATTTCTCTGTTTCGATGAAATATGCTGATGACTGAGAGTAAACAGAGAAGAGTTGCGTGGAACCAGTGATTAAAACAGCAGATAATGCATTAGAGCGAACCTATAAACTCCATGACTAGTACATGAAGGCGTAGAAGTATAACAGCTGGACACCTAATTCCTGCTGCATGAAGCCTGCCAATGAAACATGTATATAATTATAACCAACTAAGGAATTACCCGAATTACTGTTACATATATTTGAAAAAAGTGGGTACATCTCCGGCTTCTGTTTGAAAAAGAAGATAAACCAACCTACATTAACTAGATTTCACACGGATTAGTAAGCCGATTGGAGAGGACTGCTATTCTAAGTTCACTTAAGTTCTATTATCCAGAATACACCCACAAAGAATTGTAGGTATTACCTCTTAAGATTTCTCTGTTCTTTTTCAGCCCACGTCTTAACCATCTTCCGAGGATTGTGGCGACAGTAACCATATCTAAAACGGTAATCTCCTTGTACATATCGATCTCGATCCCTGAAATCATCAAAGTTGAAAACAGGGTCAAAAACAGAATCACCAAGTGAAAACTTTTCGAACAAAACAATAAGCAACATTTATTCATGTATTAGCTCACTTAAAAACCAGAACGGATGTCTTGTACACTTTTATTGCAAGTTCCGAACCGTCAGATTTTGTGGCATGATAAACATTAGCCTGAAAGACAATAAAAGAGAGCACTTTCAACAAAGGAATCCAAACAGATCATCTCAAATATGAGAGTAGTGAATGTATCATACTTCTTTGCCTGTCGAAATACAGCCATTAACATCGTTAAACACACCCCGATTAAGCATTCTAAACAAAACCATACGCGTCCTTGGATCAAGAGCCTGGAACGAAGAACAAAAACAACATCAACACATTACAGAAAACACTCGATAAATGATCAGACCCAACTCTTTGTGTAACAGTTAGACCTCACCTGTTCAACTGTTGCCCGGTCCGCTTTATCAGTATTCCTACTTCTACCAATCTCTGTCTCTCTTAGACTTCCACGAATCGCAGTTGTCACAGAATTCGACATCCCAACTTTAACTCTTCCTTCCCATCCCTGCATCAACAATTATCTCAAACCACATAGTTCTCCACCTTACAAGTACAAAACCTAACTCAATGTTCATTTGAGCAGAGACTATGAAGCTTTTTTCAAATTCGATAAGAAACGTTACCTCTAAAGGAGAAGCACGAACATGACTAGTAAGCTTTTGTGCCTTATTTGATATAGGTTGAAGAGCACTGGAGTTAGGGCGTGAACCATGTCCACCGTGAGCATTAGGACGACGAGCGTGAAGAGAGAATCCACCACCAATTAGCTCGTCATCGTCTTTACCATCTAGCCAATCAAGAGCTTCAGCGATATCGGAATCTGATGAAAGAGAAAGATCGTCGTCGTCATCTTCATCGATCTCCTCTTCGTATTCCGCAACCGGAGGAATCGTCGGTGGTGGCTCTGCTGCTACCACTGCTTCCTCCATCGCTGTTTTTTTTTTTCTTTAGAGGAAACGGTGAAAGACCGGCGAATCAGAAGAAAAAGAATTCTCCAGTCGAAACCCTTTTCTTTACTCAGACCAGAACGGCGTCGTTTTAGGTTATGGTTCGACTTGAATTTTCGGATTTGGACATTTAAACTGAACCAGACCGGACATTTAAACTGAACCAGACCGGACATTTGTTTCGGTCGGCTTTTCTAAGGTTTCAATTCGATGAACCGATGAAGAAGATTTCTTTGGGTTTTATGTATCTTCCCTTTACGAGAAGAGAGTTTTCGTGTTTCAGCGTCAAACTCACAATTATTCTTTTTTTTTTTTAGTTTATGTTATTTATCTTGCCAAATACTTTTAAGTAGGTACTAATCCGTGTTTAGCATGAGATGAATTTTTTTAAAGTAAGGTTAAGTTCAAAACCAGTAGCGATTATGTTATGTTTAAATGATTTGAAATATATGTTTATCAATAATCAGAATGGTACAAATTTAGTCGTTTGTGTAAATTAGATTTGGATCCGCAGTACACCAGACCAGTAGATAAATATTTTATTAAATATATATATACATATATATTAATGTTAGCTTTTTACAGTTTTAATTTAGTATTTAAATTATATAATTTTAATTTTTGGTGTATTTAGATTTAACATGTGGTACATGTTTAGTTTAGTATTATAATTATATTTTTTTAGGTGTCAAAGAGATTAACAATTCTACATAACTCATACTACATCATGCTAATTCTAATTCTAACTATAAATAATATTTTTATCATTATAATTTTAAACTCTTATAAAGGTTAAATATTTATATATTTAGTGTGAAAAGGTTTAAATTGATGAAGACGAAGAAAGCTGACGAAGAAAGCTGGGGTAAGTTGTATGTGACCTTTTAAATCGTATCATATGACTTTTTTTTTTTTAATATCATCTCTATATCATTAGAAAATGAAAAATCTGCAATAAATTACAAAATAAAAAAATCCTTGAAATTTTTCGAGAAGAGATTAGGATTTAGCAAGCCAAAACTTTCTTTAAGATCTCTTAACCCCAAACTTTCCTCTTCATTAGGGCTGTAAGATTGTGACCAATAAACTTTTACAAACTTTGCTTGATAAACTCTATCATTTTGCAATAGATGATTTTGGCTCTTGCTCTGGCCGTTATAATGCAGAAAGTTATTGTTAAATCTCGTTATAACTAGTATTAGATATCACATAAGTACTTGAATGTAGAAAATAAAATTTCATCTTATAATTGTTTGTTTATGCATATGAATTTGAAATATTCTTTATATCTAAGCAATTTTATGAAAAATAGATTTGTGCATGGTGATGCGTGATGTTTTTGTACTGTTTGATTGTCAACTATTCTTTGAAACTATACTCCTCTATGTAGCTATATATTTTAGGGTTATTTGAGAAAAATGCAAGTTTAACTCTATATATTTTTTTTATTAACTATCATGATTGTCAACTTACATCTATTTCAAAAAATTGGTGTGTTTTCTCTTCATGAGCATAGACTTATCTTACAACATTTGTATCTTTTATATTTTGATTTCTAAAGGTGATTACTATGTTACTTTTCTTGAATATCTCGACTACTCGTAACATTATGTTTGAATATTCAAGAAAATGTAATATTTTTTCAAAAATTTTGTAAAATGTTTTTCATAAAAAATAAATTACAATCAACTATCTCTATATATATAATTGGTTCTTACAAAATTCGATTGCTTTCATATATTTTTTAAAAAAAATTATTTCATTTTATGTTACATGAAATGATTAAATATCTTTCAACTTTTGTTATTTATTTTTTTCATTAGTAATGGCGAGGAAGATGACTCTTAAAATTTATCATCTTCATACTAAAACAAAGTTTACGCATTATGTGTGAAGATGACTCTTGATAATTTCTCTATTTAAAACGTTTTATGATATTGAATAGATGCAACATGAATGGCCGAATTCTACAATATATTAGAGATGTAATAAATATTGAAACATTTGTAGGACATGAATATACATTAAACAAAAATATTAAGAAAATATCATATATTGATGAGATGAATTGGTATGTTAATTATGTTTGTTTTATAGAAACTTCAGTTTTATCATACAAACAGTCAAGAATCATTCGCTAATTTGGAGATAATGTATATCATGTAAGTATTCGCATATAGGAAATAAAATATCATCTTAGATTTTTCATCGTTTATGCATATAATTTTGAAATATTCTCTATCTATAAACAATATTGTCAAAATAATAGATATTTGTATGGTGATGTGTGACGTTTCTGCTATGGTTATTTAAGAAAAATGAAAGTCTTAACTCTGTATGTCTTTATTAACTTTTAGAATTGTCAATTTATATATATTTTAAAACTTTTTGTGGATGTTTTTTTTCTTCTATAAGTGATAGTGATTAAATTATCATTGTGTTACTTTACTTGAATATGTCAAATACTCATAACATTATGTTCAAGTATTCAAGAAAATGACAATATTTTCTAAAAATTTGATGAATATGTATTTCATACAAATAAATCACAATAATTTGCCGATGATTTATTATTGTTACTTGTTATTGTATGAATTGTTACTTGTTATTGTATGAATTAATCAAATTATAACTATTTTATGGTTTTAGAGTATAGTGCATGTGGATTGTTAGTGTAGTTATTGAATTAAATAGTGTATGTTAATTGTTTATCCAATATTAATATTACTTTAGGCTTTGATCAATATAAATTCTAACCCATGATTAAAGTTCTAACATAATTTTAATTTGTTTTTCATTTAATAATTATATTGTAAACTTTGAACTAGTGTTAGTGTGTATTATTTATTAATATATGTGAATACGATGTATTTGTTATAAAATAATACAAATTAATATTACTAGATCTGTAGTTTATTGTGGGCGTTTTGGTTTGGGTGGGGGGAAGGAGTTAAAGAGATTCTCCCAATGTTGTTTCTTTGAAGGGATTAGGAGTTGCGAAGAAGATATCTTTGACCACCAAGTGTTAAAAGAAGAATGTTCATGAGGTTTTTACGAAGAAAATATCAGAAGATGGTCTCCTTTCCCTATACTCCAACGATTGGTGCTCGTTTAACGTGGTGATATAGATTATCAAAGAAAATATTTTTTTTGCGATATCCCAAAGCTCGCTGTCTCAAGTATAACAATTAGAGAGATCTTCTACACGTTGTCCTTTGTGACATCTTTTCGGATCCTAAGGCATTTGGGGTGGGAAAATGATGAAGGTGTTTATTTTACATTTAAGAATGTCACCGACAACACTGAGGAAGACACTACAATCTATGTGTATCCGAAAAGATACACATACTACATCAACAATGATGTTCTAGCATCAAAAAAATTCTACCATATCATGGAAGAGAAAGAGCAAGAGGATGGAGAGAGAGCTAAGAATAGAGGTGAAAAGGAAGGAACAAAATGAAGATAAAGAAGAGAAACTAAGGTTGTGCTTAGGACAGATATGTGCTAAGAAGAGAGGAGAAGAGGAAAGATGCATTAGATGAGAAAATATCATGTGTTGGAGATCATGTGTTGTGGAAGATTAACAACGTAAACGTACATCTGTTACGTGATCGAAATACAAATATTTTTTTAGTTTGTTTTTAGGATATGAATTTGAATTGCATTATATAGTGAGAGAGTTTATAAAATATACTAGGTCAGAGCCCGCGGTGATACCGCGGGGGAAAGTATTCGTTTACAATTTTTTTTTATTTGATTATTAATATCGTGTGTGTTGTATTGTGTATATGAAAATGTGTATGTGAAGTGTTGAAATCGATATTGTTATTAATAAAGCCCATTATGGAACCCAACAGCTGATATATTATTTTTGTAGTTGGGCCAATATATAGGAAATTCATAGCCCAGATGTTTATTATTTGTCGGTTCAGCAAAAGGAAAAAAAAAAGATAACGAAAACAAAGAACCTGCAATCTTCTTCTGCAACGAAATCTAAATTTTTAAGAGAACAATCAATTGAGAGATTGCATCTCCGTTTTCTGTCTTCGGAAGCAAAATTAATGCAATTTAAATCGTATAGGTAAGGTAATTTTTTGTTTTTCCGCTATAAGATCTATATAGATTAGTGAAAACTTTAAAAAAAGAAGTAACATCTCAAGAAAATATATGATTAACGTTGGATATATAATTCGATTTTGTATTATTGGAGATTTTGCAAGATTGTACTTGTAAATAAAGTAAGTAAGATTGTTTGGGCGAAAAATTAGATATTTGTGTACAAAAAAAATATTATTAATATCTCAACGATTAATTTTGCATAATCTTAGTTCCATAAACTGTTGAACGCAATTCTCCTTTTTGTTAGGTAATTAATTAAAGCTTTTTTCGTAATTAATGTTTTAGTGTCGAGAAAAAAAATATTATTAAGATCTCAACGATTAACTTTGGATAATCTTATTTCCATAAACTGTTGAACGCAATTTCTCGTTTTTGTTAGGTAATTATTTAATGCTTTTATCGTAATTAATGTTTTAGTGTCGTCAAAAAAATATCATTAAGATCTCAATTAATGTTTATTCGTAATTAATTTTTTAAAGTTTGTAAAGATCCGTTTAGGATGTTTCCGGGTCATTTTCAAATTTTTCTCAATTGTAACCCGACCCAAGTACATTTGTACTTCTCTTTTAATAGTATAGAGATAAAACTATTAAGAAAGAGATATTTCTTGTGAATCTTACCCACGTACGCATTAGTTTGTTTTTTATATTACAATTAATACCACCTGTGCATGTCAGATTATGTCGGGGACATAACAAAAACCATGAAACGTTCCCACAAAAACTAAGAAATTGAACAAAATTTTGATAAAAAAAAGGAAATATATACAAAATAGCCTTTGACTTGAAAAGAATTAAGAAACTAACTATGGGCTACAGGAACATGTCAGAGAGGTAGAGCAAATGACATCTTTAACCTTTATTCACTCTTTCTCTCTCTTTCGCTTATCTCCTTCTCTCCACCATTGTTAAACCTTAAATTTAATCTTCCTCATCATCAACATCACGCTCAACTCCACCACAGCCACCACAATCCTTGTTTTCTCTGACATTGCAACAGATCTCTAGAAAAATTCACTAATTTTTTAGGTTGTTTATAATTCTCAATTTTCCTCCATCTATGTTGATCTCACGCGTTACATGTCTCCTTCCACCGTCGCATATCTCATTCGCTTCCATATTCTCTTACTTCTCTCTGATTTTAATATCCTCCGTAGCCCATCGTCATATGTTCTACAATTACCACACGAATCCTTTGACCCATACATCGTTTTTTTAGATCCAAATCTGTATTGAAAATACAAGTAGTATTTTTGAAAATCATGCTATTAGAAGAAATATCTATATATTTATCAATATCTCATGGTATTCAAAAGAATTACATGTATTTTTACTTAATTACATGTAATTTTCATGTTATTCAACAAAATACATATATTTTTCTTTTAGATACTTGTTATTTTTACTTAAATCGTGCTATTTTTAGAATTGCCATATTCTTTTTTTTTTTCTTTTTTCTTAATTTCCATTACCAGAGGTCTTATCTTTTCCATCATTATCTCCTCTGTAACCACCACCATCGTAAATCTATATTGAGAAATGCAAGTAGTATTTTTTAAAATCATGCTATTAAAACAAATATCTATATACTTATCAACATTTCATGATATTCAAGAGAGTCACATGTATTTTTACTTCAGTACATGTAATTTTCATGTTATTAAACGTAATACATATATTTTTATTTTAGATACGTGTTATGTTTACTTAAACCGTACTATTTTTAAAATTTTCATGCTTTTTTTTCCTTGATCCACCACTAGAGGTCTTATCTTCTTCATCATCACCTCCTATGTAACCACCACCATCGTATCAACCCCAACCACCACCGCCTTTACTAGATTTGTAACTTTCAATTCTTCATTCGCATTTACTACGGCCACCTCCGTATCCACCATCGTTACCTTCATCCGTATCACTTCCATCATCAAATCTATTTTTTCTCTCCGAATCTTCTACCACCACCGCTTCCTCCGAAATCACCATCACCTCCTCCATAACCACATTCATTATGGTGACCAAGACCACCGTACCACTTCTATGACCGGATCTATTTTTTCCTCACTGAATCTCTACCATCACTTACAAACAAATATATCATCTCGTAATAACTATACTTTCAAAAGGTTAATTGCTCTTTTCTCCACCCCTACCCCACCCCAAAAGAGTCATTTACCCAACATTTCTGACACATGGTTAGTTTCTTAATTCTTTTCCAGTCAAAGGCTATTTTCTAATAATACCCAAAAAAAAACTGAAGAGGATATAAAAAATAAATTAAAAGCACAGCATAAAAAAAATTGCATATAAAAAAGAAAAAAATTGAAGAAAATATATAGAAAAAATTATAATAAGTTGCAGAATTAAAAGTGCAGAAATATAAAAGTATGATAAACTGCAGAAATATAAAAGCAAAAAAAATATATAATAAACTGAAATATAATATAAGTTTCATAATTATAGAAATAAACTTAAAATGTCCATAAAGTAAGAAACAAGCTCACAACAACATAATAGAAATAAACTTAAATTTTCATAAAGTAATCTTTCATCCCATTATTGAAAATAAAGTTTCATAAAACCTCGAAATTCGTCACAATCATGCTATAAGCTCTACAAGTTTGTAGACATCATGACACTCTTTGGCAGCAGCGTCCATTGCTTGACAGGAGAGAGCACCGTTCTTGATAGTGGAGGCAAGGTTGCGGTCATGAAGAAGGTTGTGGTGGCCACTTATCCCATCACGAATCCTTATTCCGCGATCCCGATGAAGTGGAGCTGATTCCTCGTATCTACTGCGTTTGCTGCGTAAACCTTTCAAAAGCAATGAAAAACAATTAGACCACAAATGTTTTTAATTATCTTTTTTGTTCATCAGAAATGCTAAAATGATTAAGAACTCTCACCGTAGCGTTTTTGAGGACACGTGTGAGCTTGAGTGGGATCGCTTTTCCTCCTTCCTTTGGCCTCTCAGCACTCTCTAGATCGATCATGAGCACATCTTTCTTCAGCGAGATTGCAAGCGTATGAGTATTTGCTTCACCAGCTCTCGCAAAGCAGCAGATCGCAGCAGTAACCTTTCTTACCCTCCAGCCGTTTTTACGGTTAACCTTACTCAACACACGTTGCCGGCCAGCCCAGTTACGGACCTGCTGGCCGTTACTTGCCACGGTGACCAATAGGTTTTCCGAGCCATTTCATAAGTTAATTTATGATTTGACTTATGTTTAGTCTTATTATTAGGTTTTTAAGTTAAGGCTAGCTAATTAAGTAATATTCGGTTATTATATATGACTATGTGTTAGTTTTTTATCTCTCAAATAGTTGGTTTTTTTCTTATTATTATGTTTTTAAGTTTTGCTAGCTAATTAAGTAAGACTAGATATTGTACCCGCACAATACGCATAAAATATAATGATTTTGAGCATAAAATATAATCATTAAAATTTTAAAAATAAATATTTGAGCATAAATATAATCATTCAAATTTTAAAAGTAAATCTATATAAACACTAAACTTATTTACGAAGCGATATACAACATATATATTGTCGACGATAATGTTTCCTTGACAAATAAATAGTTTGATATATATCACGTGATAACAAATATCTCTTAGGAAATTTGTGGGAAGAAAAAACGGTATCGACGACCATCTAATGATTCTTTATCTCTAAAAGAGTTTCTTTCTTATTCATATTCCATGAAGACATTTCTTTAAAAGTTTTGACATTAATTATCGATTGTTGACCTAATTGTAAATAATTTTTATGATTAAATGTTGATACGAACATAACATCATTCCATATAAAATGCAAATATACCAAGTTTCATGAATATTATTTAGTGTAAAGGTACATCTGTAATATCATGTTGTTAGAACAGGTTTAGTGAGCTTGTTTTACCCATCGAAGCTAAATGCAACGTGTCATAAGAGAATTTTCGACTAAGTCATTAATGTGTCTATCTTATCTTACTTTCCATGATTACATGGCCAAATGGTTAAGCCCAAGTTGAAATCTAATAATTAATAATGTATCTCATGTACTTTTTCTAAGAACCCATTCATTTCACACAAATGAATGAGATCTCAAAGATTTTACCTTAGTCATGTGCATTATTTTTCTAAGTTTTAGAAATTTATTTTCAAACACTTTTAACTACCAATTTTTTCGTCAAATTCTATGATGCACTCATTGCCTCTCGACATCTACTTTATTTTCACCTTGTATTGACTCACATATAATATATATTGAACTGTGAATTGATTTTCAAGACATATCATAACTATTTTCTCCTTAATTACTATCTTCCAATACTCAAATTTTTGGGTTAAAAGCATTTGATTCTATTGATGAAGTATCAAACTTATTTTTCTTTTTGATCATTTTATAAAGTTGTAGTTCTTGTACTTGAGAATATGCTACACAAATTACATATCACTTTTTAATGGCTTACATATCATTTTTTTTATATTTTTTGTTATAGAACTCATGAATAATGTTATCATTGATTTTTTTTTTTAAAGATGGTTGATAAGGTTTTAAAATTTTCAAGATTTTTTTTCTTATAATTTCACAAGATAAAGTGTGACTCATACCATATCTTCGTCTTAAATTATAAATTTAAGTTGAGTTTAGTAATCTTTTATTTTTCTTTAAGTAAATATATAATGATAAATAAAAATGTATAGTATATTATTCCTAGAAACTAATGTTTCACTTTAAATTTTTTTTTTTTTATTATATTTTTACATATAAAATTACACAAATTTAGTTTTATTCTACTTGCATTTGAAATTTACTTCCATTCTAAAACACATTAACATATTTAAAAATTTGAAGTATGATAATTTTTAATTTTTATCATTTAAAAGTTGAATTATATTATAATTACTAATAAGAATTTTATAGTATTATTTTTATATACAATTAAATAACATAGATGACGATTTGTGTTATTGTGCTCTCAACTATGCGAGTTTCTAGATCTCATAGATGACGATTTCCCAAGCCAACAGAAGTAGGTACCGAGTTGTCGAGTGCCCAGAGAAAAAGATAAGGCCATCTAGTAAGCTGTTCCAATCGAGGAAAAGGTAGTTCCAGCAATTCTCGAAGTAAGGCAGGTCCGAATTGAATAAGAGTATTGACAGGCGAAATAGAGGTGATCTCTACTCTCAGGGGCTTGATCCCTTCATCATCAAAGGGTTAACCACTCATCACTGCCGTTTAGGCTGTTTCATCACCGGTTAGCCACCCATCACCAACTGTTAGTCAATCATCACCGGTGGTGGCTGCTTCATCACCGGCAAGGGCCGTCTCTGCATCATTGACGGCAATCGCTTCATCACCGGCAGCAGCTTCCATGTCACCGTCACCAGCATAGTTGATTCTACTATCTTGAAAGAGAGGCAAAACATCATGGACAAAGGTTAGTTTCCTTAGAAGAAGAAAATAAAGAGAGAATATGTTTTATTTTAACTTACATTATCCGAGTCGACATTTCTTTACAAAACCTCTTTGATTGTTGCATCATCTCCCATTCTGTATTCTTTCGATGCAGATTCCAGTTCATCTAAAAAAATCAAAGCAAATTTTTAATCAACTTCTCATATCATTTAAGATTACCCCTAAAAGATCAATGGATTAAGAGAATTACAACCAAAGATAGTACAAACGCAAAGCAGTAAAGACTAATTAATGTTCACCTGCACAAAAATAAGAAATCATTTGCTTCTTCCAAACATATCTGATTATCCTTTTCTAAGAAAACTAACATATGTTTTCTTTCATAAGAGACACTTAATTTTCAAATCAGAAAGTCGTGGGGTTCATTAAGCAAGACTCATCTGTTAACACAATATATGGATAAAAAGGTAAGTACGAGAAATTTCTTTTTAAATGGTTATAAATATATGCCTCTATGAATGATATAGTGTTGAGAAAGTAAAATAAAGATGCTACTTAGATAGGAATATTAAATGCATAATAGGTTTCGTTGTCACATATACATTTGCAATGACTTGCCTATAAAAAAAACATTAAATCAGTTGAGCAATTAAGCAATAGACTTGTGTTGGTAAAAATATGCAAGAGCAATTAACAAATCTGAAGTCAACGTACCTTTGTAAAGACGGTGATATAATAGAGTTGGTGATATAACAGAGATGCTTTTCAGAGTTGGTGTTCATAGCTGCTGAAAATGAAACGTATTTATAGTAGTGTAATAAGATGTGAGAGGCATGCGTGAGTGATCATCAAAAATCTTGTTGAGCAAGTATAAAATCTTAAAAAAATATCACAATTACAGGATAAACTAGAGGATTTAGTATTTAGTTAAAGGAATATGCCATTAATAGGAGCGTTGGTTTAGTAATCAGTTTTAATTTGCTATATTTTTTCGATTGCATGTATAATAGTTGTAGAAAATAAAGACATTATTTCGATTTAATGGTGTTATGTTAGCATTAAATCTTCAAAACTGATTTTCTTATTTATCAAAATCTTACCAACGGATTGAGTGATTAAAAGCGAAATAATTGGTGATTGCTTGTAAATTTCCTTTAAAATTTTTTGGATTTTTTCATCCGATATATTTTCTGATTCAATAATCTCGTAATTATTTGCTAGAGAATCTTACCAAATATAAATCCAAAATATCGACAATCAAGGGAAGATCCGTCGACAATCAAGGGAAGATCCGGTTGATTAAATTTCGGTGCAAAATATAAATATAGATAGTCGATTGTTTTTATTACAAACTTCCTTAAATCTCTTATCTAGAATCTGAACAGTTTAAAACCGGTTCATAACCCGACCCATTTGAATTAAAAACCAAAATCTCCTCCAAAATGTATATGTAGATACTTACTCAAAATTTGTTATTCTCTTTTTTATGCCCAAGTAGGTATATCATCTAGACACATGGCCAGAAATCTCCTTAAATGTTAAACTAATCCAATAAAGAGTTAAAGAATATGGTCTCCGCAAAAAAGTAGACCTGTTTTAACTTGTGTGAGATTAGCTCATGTTTTCAGTTATTTTGTTTGATGAATGTGATAGGGTAGTTAAAAAAAAATTTGGGTATCTAATCTCACCTGAAGCATTTGATGTCAGAGAAAAACAATATTTGATACTTGCTATAAGAAGTATTTTCATGAACCTGGAAATTTCATAAATAAATAAAAAACTACATGACGTCTCGCTCTTTATCGTTATGTTATCTAATTAGTCAGGTTCTTTATATTTTCATAAACATTTCATCATTCTCACATAAAATTTTTCTTCAACACTAAATTGCTCACTTTATTATAATCTCAAGAAACTTCCCCAACAAGAATCCTTTTCGGCAGAAATAAAAAAAAATAATCGCTTACCACACTCTCAGAATTATGACGGCACCTCCCGGAACAAAAATAAAATACAGTCTTGTAAATCCCTGGTAATAAATAAAACCAAGATTTATACGTTAGACCGTAAAATGCTAAGTAAACTGAATTGTAAATAATAGGACTCTATTTGTAGAGCCAACCTCCTTTAAAGTCTATGGGTTAAGAATTGACAATCGACTTGAATATAACTCCACGAAGACGACCTAAAATTATAAGCCACGTATTATGAGCTGGATAAAAACATGAGATAGAATCACAGTTCAATCTTTAATGAATTGTTTGGAGAAAAACATGTGGTTTCAAGGAGCTGATTACAGCTTCTTCTTCTCAACATGATTCCTACAAAAAAATGCGATAATGAAAACATGCTAATATATTATAGTCCAATCAAGAAAATACATGGATTGACATGTTTGGACCCGATACATAATCAAGTAAAAGGATTTACATGTTTGAATTCTTATATCATGATCGAACCAAATCAAACATATATAAAATTATATCAATATAAAATCTAAAACTAGAGACTAAAACACAGATCGTAAACTCACACAAATAATCAAAAAATTCAAACAAAACATACGAAAGTAAACTCGGTCTCTAGTTTCGTACCTCAAACGACTGAAATAGCGAGATTTGACAGTTTTTTGTAATTCATCTAACTACACCAAAAAAAAATTACAGAATCACTTTTCTCTCAATTTATTCATTACATATAACCAACAATCAGGTTGAGTTATGAAGAAAGAAAGAAACATGTCATTTGGTGGTTCAAATACTGCGTGAAGATCTCTGTAAAGTTTTTCATTGATCCATGTCACTCTATCCTACATATAAGTTGAAGATAACACATATTGTGAGATTTCAGATCTAAAAGTTGATTAATCAGAATCAGTATTCCAAATCAGAGCTGTTATCCTAAATCCAAAGCAACGGGAATCGAATGCATCACGATTCTTAATCGACAAATACAAAACCCAGCAAAAGAACAATTTGAAGACGAGAGGCGAGAGAGAAAAAGAGGCGATGTAGAGAAAGAAATAAAAGAAATGGTCTTTGTAGGGATTCACGTTTTTTTATTCGGGTCGAATTTTGGCCCGAACAGGTTTTGTTTACGGATCTGCGTGCTTTTAATATGGGTCGGACCTTGGGTCGACTTTAAAAGACCAAGCAAATTGGCGATTTTACCCTTTTTAATTTTTTTGTAAACGTCAAAACAAAAAGATAAGCCGTATTTTGAAAAAACGGCTCAAACGACTTGACAAAATGCTACCCCTCATTCTCTATTAATAGTATAGATTTTATTTATTGTCGAATACAAAACTATTATTGATCTATAGTTTTTTAGTTACCAAAATATAGTTACCAAAATATAACAATGGATATTTAGCAGCATTATACAAATATGAATGATCTTGCGAAATTTAATTACTATACTTTGTCAGAAAAAAAAAACCTTCTTCTCCATCTATATGAGTTTAAGAAGAAAATGACTAAAATACCTATACTTTGATTTTATCATATTTTTAAAATCTTAATCTTAGCTTTATTAATTAAATTATTGATCTAAAATATATTTCTAACTAAATAATTTTCAAATTATTATCTGAACATATATAAATTAATTTTACAGTTTTGGCGGAAAAAACATTTTGTGGGTTTAGCGGGAAAACATGATTTTGCAGTTTTGGTAGAAAAACATGATTTTGTGGTCTTGGCGGAAAAATATGATATGCGATTTTGGCGGGGAAAACATTTGACGGAAAAATATGATTTTATTGTTTTGAATAGAAATTATGATTTTGACAGAAAAATTCAATTTTGTGGTTTTGTCAGGAAAAATGATTTTCCGGTTTTTGCTTGAAAATATGATTTTGGCGATTTTGGAAGAAAAATATGATTTGATGAGAAAATATGATTTTGCCGTTTTGGCGGAAAACATGATTTGGTGGAAAAATTATGTTCCACAATTCTACAATTTTGGTAGAAAACAGCAATTCCACAATTTTCCATTAAAAATTGGGATTTCACTTTTTAGCCGGAAAAAAACGCAATTCCTCAATTTTATGATTTTGTCGAAAAATGATAGTCCATGATTTCACGATTTTTAGAGATTCTTTTGGTGCAAATACGTGATTTAAAAAATATAAAATGAGAAATATATAGAAAATTAACATTATTTGAGATGTGATTGTAAATGAAGGTATATTTAACATTTGTTATTTTTGACAGAACCCTCTCCATCCAAATGCTCCAATCTGGTTCATACATATGAGTTTTCATTCAGATGATCCATGTTGCTCATTTTGGCACTAAACGAACATCATTTCTCATTTTCATCCCTATGAACAATTTAAATGAGCAAACGAACATGATATATGATGTTCACGTTGTTGGTTTTCCAATCACACTTCATAATCGTCAAAGGAAAGTTGGCGGATGTTGGTAGGACGGGTAGTGGTAAGACGGGTGGTGATAGTCCATTCGATAAATATTTTTTCTTCTTTGCCATGGCTGCATCAACAAAAATTTGAACACCCAAGGTTCTAGAAGAATAACATGAAAATAACATTTATAGGATGCCCATAAGTTTTTTCTTTTCGCTTTCGTCAAATGGAAGGAATAAGTAACGACCATAAAGAGAAATTTTCACATGATGTATTTCAAAATATCATTATGAACATAACCTAATAAGTATTATGTATATTCTATATTTTCATCCTCCAACGCGCATTTCGAACACTTAACAATATACTACATTAAATATCTCCAACCATTCAGAACGTACATAACCTAGCTACTTCTCATTAAATATACTCAACCAACAAAAATGTGATTTATTTGATTGAAGAAAAAAATGTATGAGTTACCTAGAAAGTATTGAAATAAATTTATTCAAACGAAATATGTAAGTAAAATATGAATGTATAAATAAATTAATGTAATGCATGACCAACAAAAATTGGTATATATAAATAATGAATTGGAACTTGTGTACGACAATAAATTTGATTTTCATACGCCTAATACTTCATGCTTTTGATTATCTCATGTCGCATATCTCTTTTCCATAACCAATTAGAATTATTTGTGAACCGAGAAGGCTTAGAACTCCTCGGTAATCAATTACACATAAAAATATTAAATGATGAATTTCGTTATAATGCAGAAAGATATTTTTTAATCCCGTTATAACTAGTATTCGATATCAGATAAGTACTTGTATGTTGGAAACAAAATCTCACGTTATAATTTTCTCTGTTTATGAGTTAGAAATATTCTCTATATCTAAACAATTTCATCAGAAATAGATATATGCGAATACCAATAACATTATGATTAAATATTCAAGAAAACGTAATATTTTTTAAGAATTTGGTAAAACGTTTCTTAAACAAATAAAATTACAATCAGCTATCTCTACATATGTTATTGGTTCTTATAAAAATTTGATTGTTTTTTCTTAAAATTCTTTTATTTTATGTAACATGAAATGGTTAAAAAAATTTCAACTTTTTTTTTTCTTTTTTTCATTAGTAATAACAAGGAAGTTTTTTTGGACCAAAATATGTATCATCTTGCTTGATGCTTTCTCGAACCTATATATACATATTCGAAGTACATTTTTGAAAAAAACTCTTGGCTTTCAAACTTATTTACAATGGTATGTCATTCCTTTCAATGTTAAAACTATCTTATTCTCGAAATATTTTTTAAATCGTGGCAATAATTTTTTTTTTTTTTTTGTCAAACAAAACTTTCATTCACTTAGGATCTCAAGAGATGGAAGTCTATACAAACTAAAGCTAAGATAATACAATTGGAATAAAGATACAAGCTCCATGAGTTTTCCAAAGGGAAGCCCACCTTTAAAAAGTTTGCAATGTTTGAAAAATCTGTCGAGGCTATAGAGGATTCGACCATGAAAACGGGCTTCGCGAAATCCTCGACCAACGGGTGGTCATAGACGGATCGCTCGATTAACACATACGAGCTTTTTGAAAAGTGCTCCACGGAGGAGGCTGCTGGATATAGAAGGTTGAAGAAGCTTTGGTAACCACTTATCCATGGATCATAATGCCGTTCTTCTTCACTCTTTTGGTTTTATGAATATTCTCCCTAGATGATTCTAAAGGCAGAGCTCTCAAGTAACAATTGTACCAACAAAGCAACAATGGTCGACTATGTTCTAATTGTTATCCTTGAACAACTGGTTCCATGAATCGACACCAATACTTGCTAAAAATGGACAAAGAAGAGTTTTGATTAGACCTGGGCTTTTGCAGAAACACTTTATTGGGCCAAACACCTGAAAGTGCCAAGAGGGAAGACATAATGGGCCGTAAAGGGAAAAGCCCAGAACCGAAATCCCTAGTTTTTTGACAGGGGCGATGAGGCGTTGTGTGTGGCGGCTGGGCGACGGCGAGCAGATGATCGGAGTTGAAAGAGACATCGCCAGAGGTTGTGGCACCGGAGAAGACAAAGGCGACGAACTGCGGTACCAATTGGAGAGAGTGACGGGAACCAAGACGGAAAGGGATTGATGGATTAGGGTTAACCCTTCCGCCGCCATCTTCATCTTCGGTTCGAGCGTTGCTAAATTCCAGTGAGATCGGTGGTCGACGAGGCTCGCGATCCAACAAGACTCCATGGATCTAGACGCAGGTGAAATATTAAGCCCGAATTCAAGCATTTTTGCAATTTTGGCTTTGAGGGATCTCGCCAATAAGAAAGCGGGGTAAGTTTCATCGCAAGCATCTAGCAGATTAGATGACCAGCTGGGAGATAGGGTTCTGGAAAGCTTGATAAAATGATCTCCGACCACCATAAACCAAAGCAAAGGAAAAGTGATGTGGTGGTCGGAAAGGTTACAAAAGTTTGCGAAAAGCGTAACAGACACAAGAGAATGAGGGATGATTAGATTCATCCCGACACCGGCGAGCAAAGGCTCCACCGGCATCGGAAAACAGGTTCATGCGGCTGTCCTCGATTATTGCGCCTGAGAGGTTTTTGATTTAATTGTGGCATTTAATTAACTTTGTAGATTTTCGACTTTGTTACGATCTAATTTGTTACTATATTCTCGATTTTGTGATAGAGCTCTAACAAATCACAAATAATTACTATCAAATATTATTCTTTCCTTACCAACATTCCGATTTTGTTATGATATTATACGATATGGATACAATTTAATGTAAACCAAATCGTTTTTTCTCGATTTTGTGATAAAGATCTAACAAATCACAAATAATTACTATAAAATATTGTTCTTTCCTTACCAACATTCCGATTTTGTTATGATATTATACGATATGGATACAATTTAATGTAAACCAAATCGTTTTTCCTATAATTTTGATGTATAATATTTATAAAATCTTAACTATTCCAACAAATCTTCTAAGATATAATGAATATTATTAAACAATATCAACAAAAATATATGCAATACCATTTTCAATATATCTTAGAAACCATATATTCGATAATTAAAAAATATTTCTAAATAGGATTGTTTACTGTTTTCTGAAGTCACATTTGTAAACTCTTTCCCTCCGGATTGAGTAACCAATCGTGGATATATCTTTTAATTAATGTGTGGTTGATAAAATATATATGCATTTCCAAATATTTTCAATTAACCTTGATTTACAATATTTTTTCAAAATATTTCAAAATATTTGACAGCTAATCCTAACAATCTCTACAATATTTCTCTATATAGGAGATTTATTAACGTCGGAATTCATCACCCAAAGTTCTCTTTGTAATAGTTAATTATTTTTCTTTCTTAGTATAAAATATCACATTTCTTTAGCAGTTAAGTATTTATATGTGAAGTGATGATAATGTTTTATATCGCAGTTAAGTATTTATACGTAAAGTGATGATAATGTTTTATATGAATCTCTATTATTGCTAAACCACAAGAATCATTTTCATGTTAATACAAAACATCGTTTATATATAAATAATCATTTTCTACCATCTTTTTATTTTCTTAGTGATAACTTTTAATGCATGCTTTACCATCATAAACGTGATTTTACTGATAAAATCGATTGATTTGTTGTACGATTATATTTATTGATATTTTGCATTGTTTTTAATATATTATTATTGCTATCACTTTACAAATATGATACAAACAGTGTTAATATCGATATTTGTTTCCGTCGAGAAATTCAAATTTTAGATTGAGAAGTTTTAATTCAGTTTTATTTGTTGAACAATTATATTCTTATCAATTTTTTTTTTCCTAATATATTATCATTTATCAGTGATACCACTTTCCATATATTGTATAAACATTGTTCAGGTTAAATGGTCAATTTTTATTTTTGTGATTAAAGTCAAAATTTACATTGTGCGAGTTTTAATTAATTTTATTTACTAATATTTTGTATCATTTAGTTTATGGTTTAATTTCCTTAGTTCGCCCAATCAAAAAAAAAAGATGGAATAAATTTGAAAATTGCACTACTACTTAAAATTAAGAAAACATATATTAAATTAATATATTATAAAAAAGTTATGCGGGTTGGTAAAATTAAAGTTTTGTGGGTTGGTAAAATTATAATATGTCTTATTTACTCATCATAACAATATTAAAATCACTACTTGAAATATATAACATATAAAACACACAAAAATACTAATATATTGTCATATTTGCATTGTTATTATGTGAGATATTTTAATATTAATCATTGAAAATGGGAAGAACATCATTTCCCATGCTTATACATATATATATATATATATATATATATATATATGTATATATTCATTGTGTATATACATTTTGTATATATACATATATATATATATATATGTATATATTCCCCAAAATGTTGTTTTATTGGATTATGATTGACAATTTGATTTACAAGGGAGATTAGAGGATTTACAAGGTTTTTTAAAATATTTATTAAATCTTTTAAATATCTTTGAAAATCCTCAAAAACTCCTTGTAAATCCTTTATAAACCTTTATCAAATTCTTTAAAACTCTTTGTAAATTCTTTTAAGACATTTAAAACCCCCTGAAAAATGTTTTAATATTTTTGTAAATCCAATACCCGTATAAAAATTTGGGATATCTTTTTTTGGCAAAAAAAGTTTTGGCGAGAAAATTTACTTTTTCATTTTCATGATTTAAATATTTTCAAATAAGGATAAAATAATTATTAAAAATTAAAAGAGGACAAAAATAAAAATAATCAAAAAATAGTATTTTTAAATGAGAAAAATGTCATTTAAATCATTAGTTTACCATTTTCGTTGGTTTAAATCATCATTTAAATCATTAGCCAATTGAGGCACATTGCTAAATGGCTAAACGGATCAATAAGACGATGTCATCGCATAACTGGCATTTCGAAGCCATCAAATAATTTTTCTTCTACACCAACATGGTTTCCATCTTTCTCTTCGTCTGATTGCTCCATTTAGCCAGTTAACGATGTGCCTCAATCGGCTTAGTCAACAAGAATTCGTGATTAAATTGAAAGTCAACATAAAATTGAGGATTTAAATCACTAGGTATACATAAATTGAGGATTTAAATCACCAGGTCCAGAGTTCATGCTTTAAACCAACGAAAATGGTAAACTGATGATTTAAATGACATTTTTTCCATTTTTAAATTGGTTAACTAAAATGGGACATTTCTAACATATTTTAATATTAAAATGTGTTTGAAATTCGGTCGGTCCGGTTTTCACTCACACACATCATGTTGTTATTTAAGTTAACGCAAGAACTCCCTGCCGTTTTTAAGCCGCTCGCTTCTTTGGGTAGAAAAGAGGCGGGAAAATTAGATAAACCCTAAAAGAGAGAGAGCAAGAAGTGAAATTGAGAGAGCGAGAGAGAGAAGAAGGAGAGAGTGAAAGAGATGAGTCATAATCATCATCATCAAGCTGTTGATAATCTGATAAATGTTTTCTCAAGAGCTTCTCATGATCTTACAATTGTTCATTCCAAGCTCGACAAGGAGTTTCAGCAGCTTTATCCTGATAATGTAAGCAAAATTCGATTCCAATCTAAAATTTGAAATTACGAATTTCTTAAAGTTCAATACTTTGAATCGTAGGCGAATCCGATGAAGCTGATTCAGAGAATCAAGAAGTTGCAGGAAGATGTGACTCTTCTTAAAGACCAATGTCTTGACCTATTATCCGCTAAACAGGTTCGTGTCTCATAACGGTTATTTGAATAAGCTTTGGTTTAGATCTGCTAAGGCTTTTGCAACATCTGATTCTGACTGTTGTAGAAGTGATTTGTGTATTTGTTATAACAGGATTTGATAGATAAGGCACAGACCACACTTGTTGGAAATTGCAACCTTATTCAGAAAATGAATGTATCTTTGGGAGAATCAACGAATGGCGATGCCGATGATGCATTGGCTGATTTTAATCAGGTTCGCGCTCTTTTTCTTCATTGGTAATGCAATGTAGCGGTCTTTTTGGCTTGAAATGTTTGTCATATTGTTCAGTGCTTTGACGAGCTAGTGCAATATCCTAGTGATACTATTGAGATAATGGCAAGAACATTGAGATAATGAGCCTTAAAAGACACTTTCCGTATTTCCTTAGCTTTTCGTTTCTTGTTTTTCAACAGATCATCGACGAGTGGACAATGCAAGTTAGATCCAGAACAGGTATTGCTCTTTTAGAAGAAACTGTGATATGTATTGCAATCCTTGCAAATCAAGCTCTTCAATTTTTTTGTAGTGTTTGTGTTATCCTAAATGATGCTTCTCCTGTTTCTGATGCAGTGGGAGAGATAGAGGAGGCAGATAAAGAAGACATCAATAAGATGCTTTTCTCAGCTATTGTTCATACCAATTGAGGATGTTCATGTTTATGGTTATGTTCAGACCAATATCTGCATATAATCGAAATTGTGCTTTAGATTTTGTATCTAAGATCATTACATAATTTTACAATACCTTACCGAAACTATTTATCTATTGTGCTAAGAACTTGGGTTTTATCTTGGTCTTGTTTGGCTTGAAAGTGAGAGGCAGATACACATTGGCTTAAAAATTAGCCGGAGGACGAAGCTTTCTCACAAGCCATTTCCTACGTAATGAGACATCCAAAGCCAAGAATATCTTTGCTTTCCTCTCGTCTTCCAAAAGATCACAAGCATCCAGCAGAAGTTCATCATCCATGTCAGGCAGAGCTTGCAATGCATCAAGGGCACTTCCTATTCTTGAGTACATTTCATTCTGAGGCATGGGCTTGGTGCAATCATTGTCACCTTCTGTTTCACACAGAGGCTTCCTCATCTCTACTCCGGTTTTCTGAGCCTTACATACAACTAGCCCCAAAGGCGGAGTTATTGGGTTGGTTCGCTTATTCTGCTGCTTGTGGAGTGAACTCAAGTCATCAACTATTTCCATCTCATTTCCATAGTTTTCCAACTCGATCATGAGATTCTCACAATTGAAACTTTCTTGGGAGAGATGGTCATTTAGCTTGCACAAATTGCCGTAACTATCCAATGTTTTACCTTTGTATATGGTTGCATCTGGATGCTCCTACAAAATCAGACACTAATCACTTAGAATGACTTTATAAGAAAACATCTGTATAGTATTCGGTTTAACATTTTTACCTTGATATATGCTTCCCAATATTCATCTTCTGCAACAATGGTTTGCTTCTCTTCATCCCAAGTAAAGCCATCAAGGTTGAGGATATTGTTGATGTCGTCACGCTCTTTCATCATCAATATGTAACGATTCTCCAACATGAACATGTCAGTCTGTAACCCAAACTTTGCATTGAAGGATTCTGCCATGTCAGCCCAAGCTTGCTCAGTGAATGTCTCACCAATCTTATTTCCTCTATTCACCTGATCTAGCATAAGTTCAATAAGACAGCGGTCCATGACCCGTGTCCATTCTATACAGGGAGGACCAATATTACTACAGGTGTAATCATTTT
Source organism: Arabidopsis arenosa (assembly GCA_905216605.1). Lineage (NCBI taxonomy): Eukaryota > Viridiplantae > Streptophyta > Magnoliopsida > Brassicales > Brassicaceae > Arabidopsis > Arabidopsis arenosa. The sequence continues at coordinate 2,599,840 of LR999454.1, read as the reverse complement.
TCTCATTGCTGGTATAAACCACCATCTGGATACCGTGAGTTTCTCCCAGAGTATCTTTAAATCCATCTGTGCTTCCACTTTCTGAGAAGTATTCATATAAATAGAGTTACATACAAAAGGATCATTTGTCAATCGTTTCTATATCGCAAGTCTCACATTCACAGCTTAATGAATCAAACGGAGATAGAGAGCACAATGTTACAATTATAAAACTTAGATAGAGCCAATATCATCAGATTAGCTTTACCTTTTATCGAATCTCAAAGACAATGCTAAAGAGAAGCTTACCGATCATCTGCACAGTTTCTGCCGGGATGGGATCAAAAGCTTGAGCCAAACGTGTGTATCTCCCATCCGACGTTTCCTTCCCAAAAACGAAGCAAAGATTTGGATAGCTTGGAATAGTTTTAACTCGATATGATCTAGCTTCTGGATGTGCCTGCACATGCTTCATTTGTAAGCAGAACCATATAACCGAGATCTTAAAAAGAAAAGAATGTGGCATTGCCTGTATATAGGTATTCCAAGTGTCATCATCTGCAAGCACCATATCTCTTCTTGTATCCCATGAGAAGCCATTTTGCTCCAGAAGAAACTTTATGTCGTTGTACAACCTCCTCAAGTGTTTGTACCGATTCTTTAGAACGTCTTTGTTGTGTTGAGACCCAAATTTGGTATTGAAAGCTGTAACCATTTCATTCCAAGCACTCGTTATGAAAGTCTGCCCTACTCTATTCCCATTGTTCACTTGGTCCACTAATAACTCAATTAGATAGTAGTCCATTGGCGGAGTCCAAAATGTCCTTGTCCGGTCAGAATTATGCACTTGGTTGGCCTTAGTCTCACCTGCAGAAGTAAGATTTAGGCATCTATCAGAATCGGATTAATCCAAAACGATTTAACTCACTTGTTTGAGCAGCCGAACCATCATCTCTATGATCTTTGCCTTGGACTGGATGAGGCATAGTCCCTTGCTCAGCTGGACAGGCAAATATTGTGTCCAAATCGTTGTAACTCGGTAAAGATTTCATCCTATACGTTCTCGTAAGTGGGTGGTCCTGTCTCATCACATCTAGATTCAAACTAATGGAGTAAAGATCAAAAGATTATTCAAGTTAGGAACTAATAGCCTAAGAATTCAAACCTTGATGTAAGAATCCCAAACGGCATCATCCGCAGCTATCATTAACCGATTTTCATCCCACGAAAACCCGTCTTCTTTCAAAATAACTTCCATATCCTTGTAGTACTTCAACAACTTATTGTACCGATGCCTTAAAACCCTTTTCCCATATTGACCACTAAATCTAGCATTAAACAAAACAAGCATATCTGTCCATGCTTGTTTACTAAAAGCATTACCAGTCTTGTTACCTCTTCCAATTTGATCAACCATAATCTCAATAAAGTATTGATCCATTTCCGTAGTCCACTCAGTTTTCGAGCTTTCTTTACCCGATATAACAACACTTCCACTACTTTCACCTACAAAAAAACCCACATTGTAACTAACCAATCCAAAAACTAAGTAAGCATAAACCAAAAGTTTTGAAAAAGAACCAAAAAACACACCATTGATCTCATCTTCAACCTCTAAATCATGACTTGACATACTATATCTCCCATCAGCAACAGTATACCCATAAATCAAACACAAATCACTAAAATTCAACACCGGTTTCGTCTTATAAACACGCGCCTCAGGATGAGCCTATAAAAACCACAAACCACCAGTCAAAATCATATAAACCAAATCCAAACTAAAACATAGAAAAATCTGATTTTTTAAACCTTAAGATACAAACTCCATAAACTCTCATCACCAATCACAGTTTGATGAGTCTGATCCCAAACAAAACCACCATGATCAAGAAGACACTTGACATCATTATACTGTTTCCAAAGATTCGTATACCGGCTTTTCAACACGTCTTTATCGTACTGTGACCCGAATTTAGAATTGAAAACACTAAGCATCTCGTTCCAAGCTTGCTTATTGAAAGTGTGACCGGTTCTGTTTCCTCTGTGTAAATGCTCTAACATAAGATCTATAAAGAATCGTTCCATTGTCGGAGTCCAATACGTTCTTGTTCGATCATTGCAAGTGATTTGACCACTCATCTTCTTAGCTCTCTCCTCTAAGTACAACGAAGAAGAAGATGAGAGTAAGAAACAGAGTACCGTTAGCGGTTACAGTTGCACGCGGCGGAGAGAGGGAGAGAGATTGGGCGGAGTTTGGGAGAGAGAGTAAACCTAATCCTGAATTACGACATCTTCTGTTTGGCTCCACTGTTTTGTCTCTCTCTCTCTGGTTTTTTATATTATGGGCTTTTTGTTTTATTGGGTCAGTGAGCCTTTCTTTAATTTATAAGGGCCTTACTGGATCCATTATAAACATATATTTTTAATTAAAAATAAAATGAAAATTATAAATTATATTAAATATGTACGATATATAATATTTAATAAGTATAAGATGTTCGAAGCTGTTGACTAGACTTGATCCACTCGGCCTGATACACTCGCTCTATTCACTTTGCCAGAAGGGGCGAGTGAAAACCTTCGCAGAATCAAATATTCGTTTATGATCTGGTTTATTCTGGCCGACCTATATCCAATTTTTTTAAAGAATTGATAAGGGTCTTTGACACCAAATCAATTGCATCACATGGAAAATATTCATTGCCTTTGCCTCCAATGCCGAATTTGTTAGTGACAGTCTTATTGACTCTCACTAAGAGATCTCGCAAGATCCAGGCTAGCTCATGTGATCATGTCATATCGTTTCCATGATTAGTTAGACGAACCATAGAAGCTGCAAGTACTCACTAAACATTGTTATTACAAGTAGATTAGTCATGAAAATTAAGAGAGGGGGAACAAAATGCAAAGTCGATGAAGAACAATATAAGATATGTTAACTCTCAAAAAATTTCAGTTCCTAAGATTTGTAGAGTGTTTTAGACTTTTAGGTAAGACTTAGAGCCATAAAGGGGTTGGCAAAGTGGTATGTTTTTAGAATTAAGTTTGGGTCTTTTGCTGCGTTGAATTATAGGGGGATGAAGTTGGATGAAAGATGTCAGTTATGTGGAGGAGATGAAGAAACTGTAAATCATGTGTTGTTCTCTTGTTCTATGGCTAGACAAATCTAGGCCTTCACTGGAATTCCCTCTCTTTGTTGGGGGTTTCAAAATGGTTCTGCTTTTGCTAATATTCATTACCTATTAATGAATATTAAGAATCCCTTATGGTAAGAAGAATTACGATCTTTGTTCCTTTGGACTTTATGGCGTATTTGGAAGAACATAAACATTGCCTCTTTTGAAGGTAAATGTTTTTCTCCACTAAATTAATACAACCAAAACAATTAGAGAGGACTGGTTGAATGGATTGATGCTCGGAAAATTGAGGAAGAAGGGGTACCTCTTGTGAGTAGTTGGGAGAATGGAGTGGTGAATGGTCAGAGACAAGAGAATGATGGTGAAAGGTTTAATTTAGTTGGTGTCCGCCACCTAGAAATTGGTTCAAATGCAATATTGATATATCTTGGTCCTACAGAAATAAGTTTGATTGTTGTGCATGAGTTTTAAGGGACCATTTGGGTGTGGTCTTACTTTATAGTAGGAGAATGTGATTTTTGCGTTGTGAGGATTAATGTGAAGCACGATACTCAGTTCTTGGGTTTGATGTGGGCTATTGAAAGTATGAGGAGTCATAGAGTAGAGAATGTAATTTTTGCGTTGCAGGAAGAGGTTTTGGTAAAGGCTATTATCAGACCGGTGGCTTGGCCGTCTTATGGAGGCTGGTTTAGCTCTTAAGTCTTTCAAGGTTTAAAAAACTCTTCTTCAAACAGAGGTGGTTTTCTTATTGCGAAGAGTCTTACTAATGACTGTATGCTACAATCGTATGTTGCGAGTGGTCATCCTTCTTGGCATAATGGGGACTTCCCAGAAGAAAGAGCTTTGTCCTCCGATTGAATTTGAGTTTTTGGGTTGTATGGGTCCGGGTTTGGAGTTTATTCTTTTGTACTTGCCCTTCTTTTGTTAGTAAGAGGCTTAGTTTAGGCTTGATGATTGTTGAGTTGTTGTTCTCACTTTTAGATGTGTGACTTCTTGGGATTATGATGTAAATTTTCAATCTTTCTATCAATATAATTCCAGATGACAAAAAAAAGAAAACTGCAGAAGAGTTTTTTTTTTTTGTCTAACTAGTTTTCCGGCATTTGCAATTGGTAAACAATTTATTTTAGATCAGTTACAATGTATTTTAACCGAATTCATTGTAAGACTTTAAAAAACATAGTGACAATTTTTTTTTTTTGGTCAACATTTATAGTTTTGTTTTTCTCCCATAATTCTTTGGGTGACATTTTTCTTTACAAGTTTATTTGGAAAGTTAAAATTTTATTACTAGTAAAAAAGATTACACTAGTGTGTATGCCCTCATCAAACTTGCGAACATCTCTTTAGTAATTTGTTTTTGGTTATTATATATATAAATCCACAATGAAAAAAAAAGAAAGATGAATACTTAATTTTAGATGCTTGTAACCAAGCTGCTTTTTTAGAATTTTTCTTTAACTTTTACATAAATTATTTTCTCACTTTTAGATATTTCCTGGACCCCCATAATATATGGCATTTCTTATCGGTAATTCTACGAATATATCATCATAAACTTTATAACCACGAGTGTTATCTGAAAATGCCTCTCTATTCTTTATCCGCTCAACACTCTTAAAATTTTCGTCGACTATAGTTATATTAAAGATGACGGCATCATACTCTATATGCGTTTCTGGAAAATAACCATTCCCCATCTGAGGACTCGGTAAAGATGCACTATATACTTCTCCTCCCCACTCAATATTGTTGGCAAAACTTTGTTGAAACTTTTTTCCTGGCCAATACCCAATTTCTTGTCCTCCTAACTTGAGCCACCAATTTCCATTTTCCTTATTCTTTAATCAATTGTCACATCAAAACAAAGACAGATCATTGTAATAAATAATGATTTTATTCAAACAAACTATTAAATACCGATATAACTTTGACTAACAAAAACAGTTTGAGTTTTTTTTGTTTGATCTTTTGTGAGATTTATTCCCTATATTTGATATATATTCTAGCACTTTATTGTTGAATAACATGATTTTCTGAAAAGAACCCGTAAAGTCATCAATTTATGCAATTTTACCTTCCATCACCTAAAATACAGGTCAATCCCCCGAGTTCAAAAAATATTACGCAATAGAACATGTCGTTACTATCTTCAAATCTATTAAACTTATATAAATAATATATCAAATCAAAGTTCAAATCCAAATCCGCTTTTAGAATGTTAAAAATTTAGTGTATGTGACCGTAAAAATTTGTTGAAGCCAACTGTTAGGGTTATATTATGTATTACTTCTTTAACAAACAAAATATATTATGTATTAGTTTTGATTTTGTGGGATTGATCTACATTTTTTTGTAGGTAGCGGTTGCGGTTCGGGGTTAGTTTGAGTATTCCAGGTTTCAAGTATTTCGGTTTCTGAGGCTAAGTTACATTTTTGTATTTTCAAATTTTGGATCGTGTTTGGTTTGTTATGTTTCTCGTTTGGATAGGTACGGATAGTTGAATAGAGAACCGGAAAATATCCGATAGTTTTTGGATACAATCTTGTTGTAGCATTTTTTTGGATACAATCTGATTTGAAGATTTTTTTTTTTTTTTTTGCAGAAAACTCAATAACGAATTAAACCATAAACTTGTTTAGTTGTAAATGTAGATAATAAATATAATAAAATAAATGTATATATAGATAAACAAAATATCATAAAATAGAAAAGAACAAACCTTGAGTAAACCAAATTCAGAATAGACACCTGATCTTGAACCACGAACACTAGGAGGACCTAAATAAAAACCAAGAGAAATATCTGAACTGACCATTATAATCCCAGCTGGACACAGGCTGTTATAACATTGATTTTCACCCATCTGTATAATTAAATATATATCGTTATGCCTAACATCAAAAATATTTTGTACATTAAAAATCTTTCACAAAATATGATGGGATAAGTAATATATTAGACATACATATATTGATAATAAACTTACTTTCGTATACACATAACTTCGAGTTTTGTTGTCAGAATACAACTTTTGATTTACCTGAAATGTAAATAAGTTTATGGAAATAAATTAAAGGAACATATCAAAATTTTAGATTTTTTTAAAAACATTTACTTATCATGATTATTTATATTATTTAGAGAACATGTTATAATTCAAATCAAATATAAGATAAGACAACAAACTTACAGTCCACCCAGCTTGAATAAAATCATCTCCAATTTGAACGTGCATACGAGCAGAACTATATTGTAAAGATTTAATTTTAGGATCATTTATAGAAAGTATCATTGTTGCTCCATTATAGATTTTTCCTTTTCCCTTGGTACGGGACACTGCAAACTAATCATCAACACCATATACATAACCAATATTTATGTTATGAGTTTGTATAATAGTATATATATGATTTTGAAATATAAAAAAGATTAGACCACTTACATGATGTTGATTATCATCAACATTATATTTATTATAAGTGAAGTTCCAAGAACCTCTAGGCTTATAACTATTAGAGAACAAATTTAATTTCAAGAGTTCGTCTTTAGCAATTGTTTTTATAGGCACGGTACCGATGGGACATCCTATGCCATTTTTCCATAAGTAACCAAACTTTCCATTATTTGCTCTTGAAGTTTGTAAGGATGATGGCCGACCCATCTATATTTACAAATAAATTTTGTATTAGTTATTGTAATAATTATCAAATTCACATGTATTAAATATATTATTTACTTCATAATGAAATAAGTGATTTTTCATCGACGGATGGTCAAACGCTGGTTGTCTGTAAAAATCCACACATCCATATGAATCGCCATGTATAGTCTATCATTCAGAAACAAATTAGATTAGAGATTATTTTGTAAAATTCATATATTTAGTATAAGAACATGCATTCATTTATAAGTACAATTCAACGTGAATAGTATGGTTCTAGAGTTTAAGATAAAATTAAACGGACCTTGATAATTTTCGTAGCAGGTTTGTTGACGACTTTAAGTTGCTCTTCAATTTTAAAACCGCTGAAAGTTTGCAATGTTTCAGCATCCACAAAACGATTGATATACAAGATATAACCCAACAAGAATAACAACATCCTCCAACAACTTAAATTCATATTCCTTAAGAAGAGAGTTAGGGTGAAATCTAAGAGTAAAGAGAGATTTGTTTCCATACTTCAATATTTAATAACTATATATATAATAATATTAAAGTATGAGATAAGTATAAACATAAAGAGCATTAATGTTTAATAGATACATGTGACTTTCTTTTATCAAAGTTAAAAGTATATAATTAGTTCATCCGATTTCGTTTTTTAATTTGTGTTATGAACCTTATGATGCATTATTACCATTATGATGTGCTTTGTGTATCTATACTAAATACATGTAAATTAAATTTAGGTTACTAGCTTATGAACTCAACTCAATTTATTATATATTGATATATATATATATATATATATATATATATATATAATAGTTGTATATCATAACATTGAAATAAATGAGACAAAAAGAAACTTAAATGATATTACTATTTAGTAGATATTTGTGACTTTTTCATCAAAGTTTAACTATTAGACTTACCGGATATTAATGCTTAATAGATACATGTTGTTCTTTTATTTATTTATGTGTTATGGTACATTGTCACCATTTGTTTAAAACTTCTACATTATTACCATTAGGCTATGAACCCTCGCAAATCACAGGAGAATTCATTTTGAACAAAATCTTGTATTGCAAATATTATTTAATTGAGCTTTAGTATTAAATTATTGTGATAATGCATTTAAATGTATCAAATTTTTAAGAATAAATTTTTTATATCCATTATAAATTAATAGAAAAAGAAACTAAATTTTAATAAGCGGTTAAATGATAGTAGATATCAACAAAGACTTATGATAAATAGATGCATTTAAATATATGCGACAAAACTTTGATAAGAATTATATCCAGAAGATTATTAAATATATGGTTACGGGATCCCCACAGCATTTTCGAGATTGTTAGTGAAAGAGGCAATCTTTTGTAAATAGATGGTTATATATACGTTAAATAGACATAAGTTAAAAGACACACCCCGACATTTCGAAACAAACTTTTTATGATAAAAGATTAAAACACTGCAACTCAAAAAATGCGATTCAACTGTTTGATAAAATGATGTATGTAGAAAATATGCAAAATGTAGAATTACAATAAAGAGACACAACTTTTCTAGAGTGGAGAGTTAAATAATAAAAAAATCTTTAACCACTATTTAAAATTGTCAAAATAAAGAGTTACGATATAAGAACAAAACTCTCATAAGTGGAAAACTATAGAGACACAATCATCTCAAGTATTGTCCAAAGATTGTTACAAACGTTTATAAGTAAAACTATAATAACCAAAGAATGATTACTAAAAACATGATCCTCTGAAACATTTTATATAGTGGTAAAAATATTTATAAGTGGAAAAAAATACAGACAACGTACAAATAAAGAGATAAGACTGTCCAAAAAAATTAAGTGATTAAAACTTATGTTTTTTTTTTCAAAATCCATAAATATTTTGTCAAATCAATAATTCTATCTTTAATCACTCTATGATGATTAAATGTAAACAGAGTTTCTCAATGTTTAAATCATGTATGTTTAGTAATTTTTTGAAATAGTTGCATATGGGTATACATTGATCTAACAATGTGCAAAATCATTAGGATGTCATCGGGCATAGGGATCAGAGGAACCATTAGAATGTTTTTAGGTCTAAAATCGCTAATGTGCCTTGTTTACTAAGAGTTCAACGATCTTTTTCGAAACAGTCGTTTTCGAGCACAATGCATTTCCCAGAGGATTTGGTGGTGGACTCTCTAGGTTTCCGGTTGTACCTTTGGCACGATTGCGATTAATATCCAAACAATGGAATGCTCTGATCAAATATGGGAGAGTTCTTTCTAAGAAGCACTAGCAACGACTTGTGTCTTATGCAACAACGACTTAGAATCCAGAAACCACCTGTTTTCGACTGCGCTTTTCACCTATGAAATTTGGAAGAATCTGGCCAAGAATATCTAAAAAGCAAAGTACTCAACCAGCTGGTAAATCCTGATCCCCACTATCTTGAGTCCTTAGCAAGACCGAGTGGAAAGCTTTATTGCTCGATATCTCTTTCAAGCTACGGTATATACTGTATGGAGAGAGAGGAATGGAAGAAGACATTGAGGAGAACCCAAATCCTGCAGCCCGCATAATCAGAATGATAGATAAGCAAATTCGGAATCAGATCTCATCAATCCGATCACATGGAGATCAAAGATACGACAAGAGCCTCCAAGTGTGGTTTAAAACAAGGAGTTAAGTAACAGTTCTTAGATCTCATGTTTTAAGCATAAATCAACCAAAAGTTGCACTAGTTATAAAAACGTTTATTTTTCTTTTGAATCTAATTAAACATTATATTCAAAAAAAAAAAAAAAAATGCTCCAAGGCCCTCCTCCACTCAAGTTCTCTTGTTGATTGACAAAGGGAATTTGTAAGTGAGCGTGAGCGTTGCTCTCCGTAAAGTTGACAACGACAAGGCTGTTCCAACTGCAAAGGTAACAGGTCAATTCAGCCTAAAAGATCCTCTTTCTAACTCTTCAGAAGAAGTTGATATACGGTTTTTCACTGCAATGGCTTGTTGCTATGCACCACCAAAGCCAATAAACTGGTTGTCTGGAATCCATGTTCAGGTAAAAGAAGGTGGATCCAACCCAGACTTAGCTACAAGGAAATCAAACACTATGCTCTCGGTTACGTTAACAGATCCGCATGTTACCAAATCTTGATGATGGATCGATCTGGTGATCATTTCCCATTCAAAATTGAGTACCAAGTCTATGACTTTACCTCTAAATTGTGGCGGGTTGTTGGTGAGACTGGAGACTGGTTCATACTTCATACCACGGTTTCAACCTCTTGGCACATCTATGAAGGAAAATACTTACTGGCTTGCTTTTAGTCAACAAGGACAAGGTGTTATCTTGCTATGTTTGATTTTTCAACAAAGAGATTCCAAAGTGTGTCTCTTCCCGAGGATGTTCCTCGTTCTCATTGTTGTGTGGCTTTATCAATGACTATTGACTAGAGAAGAGCAACAACTTTGTATATTTGCTATTCAGAGCTCTGAGGTATGGATAGCCACTAAGATGGAGAGTACAAAAGACATTTCATGGAGCAAGTTCCTGACAGTGTCGAAATTTGATCTCCGCTATCATTTGCGGTTTTGTGTTGGGATGAGTTTCTTAGTCGATCAGGAGAAAGAAGGCACACATTAATTCTCTGAATTCTGACTGTTCATCATAACTATATTCTTCCAAATCTCAAAACCCAAAAGACTAAAACTGACAACAACTTGGAACTTGTAAGAGAATTTACACTGAATCCAAAACCAAAAAAAAAACATTGATTTGCTTTGTAATACAGTAAGTTTGGTCTTGCTCAGATTTTCAGAAACCATCAGTTTTTGATTTTCACCAGCCACAATTACCTCCAAGTGTTTGTAACATATGAAAGACACCAACAAATCTTTATAATCTCTCATCGAATATATGAGACCTAAATCCAAATCATCACAACTAACTACAAAGTAACCTTAGAATCAGAATATGATTTATATGAAGACCATAGATATAACAGAAAACTTAAGTTTTACTCTTAAAAAAGGGTTGCCGAAATGGACTTTCATGCCGAAGACAAAGAAAACTAACAAGCTAAGACGGAACATGGACTTTCATGGCGAAGAAACGAATTCAAATTGGACTCCGAGGCCAGCCCTCAAAAACCTTAGATCGGACAGAGCTTACAGCTTCTCCGTGAACAATCCACACTCTCAAACTGTAGACAAGTAAAGCATCAGGGATTGAAAGGACCGGGATCTCCAACACCGCGAGTGGGAACCCGCATCATCCTGACAACCGTCATCCAGAACTAGCTCCTCCGACGAGCTCCAAGGCTGCTTAGAGGAGACCCGTCAACAGAGCATATCCCACTTAAGACCAGTACCATCACAACAAACGAAAGACCCGCTAGCAACACGCACGGCAAAGGCAAGAACCTCAAGACAGGAGTCCAACAAAGCAAGCTTCAAAGCCTCAAGACAGAAGCAAAGACACACTTATCATTATTCTTGGTTCCTACTAACACACACAGATCTATCCAATTTCACAATGAGCCAAGAATTCAAAAGAAAAACTAGAAAAATCGACACGAAATCACCAATTTATTCCATAGATAACTTGGTTTTTATGTTTATTGTATCAAAATCGTCATCAAAACGATCAGATACAAGCAAGATATCAGAAACACACAACACAAAGATCCTCACACACAATAGTTACATAACATAATCCAAATCATAAAAGACAAGGATCTTGACCTAAGAGACAACACGGCCAACGACAGGATACTTAGCTTCAAATTTGGTCTCCCAATCATTAAGAGTATTGATCTCTTTCTCAGTGAGACCTTCAAGAGAAGGAGACACATCTTCTTCGTTCTTACTCATCTTTCCCAAAGCTCTGCTCGCGTCTTTTCCGGCGAACATCGCGTAATCGCCTCCGGAGCCGTAGAAGGATTTTCCGGTGGTGACATCAAATACACGGCCTTTGATTGCGACGTAGATCGGCTTCGATTCGTCGGTTCCGTTGTATTGGCTTAGCTGCTCTGCGGTGAATTCCATTTTTTCTCTTAAAAGCTCTGATAGATTTTTTCTCGAAAGAACCAAATAAAAGATTGAGAGAGATTGTTTTTATTATTTTTATAGCAGAATAAATTGTTTTTTTTTTTAATTAAGTGGAATAACTTTTTGTGTCGGTAATAAGTGGAATAACTTTATTTTATTCTTCAGATTTTAGAATATCAAAATTATTTTATTTTTCTCTAATTGAAGTCAATAAAATTTCAAGAAATGCTTAATCTTTGAAAGGATAGAATACATTTTTAAAAGTTTGCATAAAAATTGTAAATACAACACTTATATAGGTAAGGGGCATTTGTAATCCTTTTCTATGTTTTTTTCAAAAATATTCTTTCATATGCAAACTTTTAAAAATGTATATAAGTCTTTGGGAGATACAAAAGTAAGGGGCATTTGTAATCCTTTTCTATGTTCTTTTTTCAAAAATATGCTTTCGTATTGTCTATTTTCAAAAATATTTTTGATCGATCGATCCAAAAATAGACCGATTGATCTGGCTCTTCTTGTATCATATTCTGCAACTGCTTCTAGTGCTCGCGTGTCTTCACTAAATCAAGTATAACTCTTGAATGCACCGTTAGATTTCCTTCATAACACTTGAAAAATTAAGCTAACATCTTTATCAAACTTGTATCAAAAATTCAGAAAAGATCTAACGATAGAAGTCCTCCATTTGAGGCCAAATGTCTAACACTTAGAAACAAATCTTCATATCCAAATATGTATTTATATCCCAAAATGACTCTTTTTCCTCCGAAGCAATATAAAACATGTAGAGCCTCGATAAAATACTAAAAGACTCTAAAACACACTTTGACTCAATAAAATATATGATTTATGAAAAAAAAACCATGACTTAAAACCGATAAAAAACACAACATATCAGGGATTCCAACCGTTCGACAAAAGTGCAGGTCGACGCCGTACCAATAGTGGAATGCAATACTGATCGGTAAAATTTTATGATGAGACTACTCACACATGACCAAGGTACATGTGACTATTGTTGAAGAGAGATCACGAGTTCTAAAGGAGATCTACCAAAGAAATCTAAATTTTAAAGCATAAACAACAAAGAAAATATGAAGAAGGAAAGAACACCAAAGAAGTATATAAAATTGAAAGTAAAGTGTATCTCTGCGGCTATAGAATACAAGATTATTTATAGAGATTGGGACGCAGCCCTAAAAGAGAGAAAGAGGCGGTTTAAATAATAGCCCACCGATTGGTGGACAAGCCCAATTGATCGGTAGCATGCGTGTTTTTCCATAGGTTTGTGCAAAACTCCACTGAACGGCCTCCTAATGGATGATCTCTTCTTTAGGTGTTTTTTGGCCCATTTCTTACTTAAAATGTTCACTTCTGTTCCGTAGGTCTAAATTCCTAAAAACACTTATTTATATCGAAAAAGACTTGTTCCTAAATAAAAACTCGTTAAAACATATAAAATAAACTTATAAAATATGTTAAAATATCACTTAACAAATAGTATAATATAATTTATAAATTAATAGGTTAATTATTGAGAGTTTGGTTATGCACAATTGGTTACTTGATTTGATCTTGCATATAATTTTCTAGTATTATCTACAATTGGTTACTTGATTTTACAATTTTTCTTAAAAATTCAATTTTAATAGATTTATGTATGCCTAATATGATTATTATAAGATATTATGCCATTTGACATACTATGCCAACAATAGTAATACAGCTGTGTGTATATATAATATCTGAAACACAAAAGCCAATAACAAAGCAAAATAACTAAATATCTACCCAAAAAAATGAAAAACTTTTCAGTCTTTCTATTCGTTTTTAGTCTTTGCATGCTTGGCCATGTATCCGGCTCTGGAATAAGGATAGCGAACGAACTCAAATTCAAGAAACTTCTCTGGATTAGATGTTATTCCAAAGATGATGTATTCGGTCCAAAAACAATACCAATCGGACAACACGTTGAAATTTCTTTTCGTATTAATTTATGGGCTACGACGCGTTTTATGTGTACTTTGAGGCAAGGGCCTAACTATAGACATTATCAAAAATTTACAGCATTCAAGCTTTTCGGTGTTACGGATCATGGAGGCCTATGGGACTGGAGAGCAAGAGAAGATGGAATATATTTAAACAAAGAAGGTGGCAGACATATTAGGAATCCGGTTAATATGCATAAAATGTATGATTGGATAAATTAAAAATGTTTAACAACCTATCTAAAAACAAGAAAAAGTTATCTTATCACTTTAAAACAAGAAAATTTATACATAAAAAAAAATATCTTCTCAAGTTATAATATGACTAAAAGTAAAAAGAAAATAAAATATATCTTATAAAATAAAGCTTGGTTTTCAAAGTTACTAACTCATATGATCGAGACAACATGTCAAAGTTATCGTTTGGTACCATGTGTAACACAAATATTTGGTTTGTAACAATTTTAAAAATGTAAAAAAAAATAATTATAAGAAAATTATATGTAAACTTTTAACCATTTTAAAAGTATCATCTTTAAAACACAATTAGAATTATATCCTTAATACGCATATATATATACTGATTTTAACATTAAATTTTTTATTAACTATGTATTTTTTAATTTTTGAATTATTTTAATATTAACTAAGATATATATATATATATATATATATATATTTGATATGATGCACATATTAGTTTTGACATAAATATTTTAACTCTTATTCGGAGTGAATAGAATTAAAATCCAATTTAATATGATAAAATAGATATTTAAATTGTATTATAAAATAAAATTTGTAAGGTTAAAACAAAATAAATAGATTAATCTATATAAAAAATAGAATGTAAGTTACCACTCAAAATTCAAATCCTTATAAACCCTTATAATTCCTTTATGAACCCTTATAAATTTTTGAAGAACTCTTGGAAATCTTTTTAAAACGATTATAATTTTTTTTTTAAAGCCCTTATAAATCCTTTAAACTCTCTTTAAATCCTTTAAAAATTCTTATAGAATCCTTTAAAAACCCTTATAAAACAATTTTAAAACCTTTACAAGCCTTTATAAATCTATTAAAACACTTGTAGATTTTTATAAAATCCTTGCAAATCCTTTTAAAACCCTTAAAAATCTTTGTAAATCCATTTCCCGTAAAGAATTTAGGGATCACGTTTTCCGCCAAAAATAATGGGGTCACTCTTCCTGTAAATCAGAAACACACAACACAAAGATCCTCACACACAATAGTTACATAAGATAATCCAGATCATAAAAGACAAGGATCTTGACCTAAGAGACAACACGACCAACGACAGGATACTTAGCTTTAACCCTGCCACTCATGAGTCCTCTTCCTCTTTTTGGTATAGCAGAATTTCAGATTTGTCTTAATGATAATGAGCTTTCTGACCTCACTAGCAGGGGCATGTTTTACGCGTGGTCAAATGAAAGACCAGATGATCCAGTTTTGAGGAAGTTAGATAGGGCTGTGGTGAATGAGGATTGGGCCACTGCTTTTCCTGAGTCAGTTGCCATTTTTGATCCGCCTGGAGATTCAGACCACTCGCCATGTTTAGTTATTACAGATGCTTCAATTGAAAGGACCAAGAAATCTTTTAAGTACTTCTCGTTTTTATCAACCCATCCAAAGGTCAAAGAGGCAATGCTGGAGGCTTGGTCTAAGGATGTGTGTGTTGGTTCCAAATTATTCATATTGGGTCAGAGGATGAAAGAAGATAAGCTGGCTTGTAAAAGTCTCAACAGGACCGGGTTTGGAAATATTCAGCAGAAGACTAAAGAGTTTCTGGAACACCTCGAGTTAGTGCAATCGTCACTATTAGCTATTCCTTCTCCATCCCTGTTTAGAGAAGAATTCATAGCCCGACAAAAATGGAATTTTTTTGCCTCTGCTTTAGAAATGTTTTACAGAAGGAAATCAAGAATAAGATGGACCAACGAGGGTGACGATAACACAGCCTTCTTCCATAGGGCAGTGATTGCAAACCAAGGTAGAAATTGCATCAAGTTTCTTAGAGGGTCAGACGGTCTCAGAATTGAAAACCAGGATCAAATCAAGGATATGGCCACAGCTTATTTTCAGAATGTCTTGGGTTCAGAGAGTGTTGGAGTTTCCCCTCTTTCTGTTCAATAGATTAAGGATCGGATCTGGTTGGTTTTAGGTATTCTCAAAGTCTAGCAGCTCAATTGGTGGATATTCCTTCAGATGTTGAGATTAGAGACACTCTTTTCAGGATGCCTAGAAACAAGGCCCCTGGTCCTGACGGCTTTCCTATGGAATTCCGGAAGATGTGCTCGCTATTTCCGCGTATATGTGGGATGTGACTTGGTTACTATTTCATATGTTTGACCCACATTATTACAAGAACACATGTAAAAGCCTAATTTAGTTCGTCTTTCTCTGCTTTATCGTTTATGGTATGATATATCATGGATTTTACTGCTTTTATGATATATGTATCGGTTTTAGAGTCTTATTGTTGTTTCTAGAGTCTTTTCTAGTCATTTTCAGGTCTTTACATGTTTGGGATACATTTGGAAGATAAGGAAGCATTATGGAGCTAAACCGGGGAACAAGAGCTGAAGAGACGAATTCAGAGTCAGACCAAGGCAGGAGTTGTTGGTGTCGGATCCCGCACCAGTAGACCGGGACCAACCAAAGATCGCCACGTAGTCAGGGTGAAGGCCCGTAAAGAATAAAGCCCATTAAATCCAAGGTGTACAAGATATAGTCGAAGTGGGCATCATCACGAAAGGAGCTCGAAGTGGTCCCATTTCGGGATATGACCCGGAATCAAAGTCAAGATGGTTCAAAGTAATTTGGGCCAAAAGGCGAAGCCCATGAAGATCGGAGTCAATTCAAATTCAAACGTTGAGCATTAAACTCAAAGACCAAAACGGATGCATTAAAGAGAGAATAATTGTATTTAATTAGGGATTAAATGTCATTTGTGAGTATAAGTAAGAGGGCTAATAGCCATGTAAGGGATACGCAATTTTTCTAGCAAATACACTATAATCACTTTCCATTTCAATTCATAGCTTTTTGTATCGTATTTTTGTCCTCAAGAGTAATCATTCCCACAAAATAAACAAATATTCAAGTGTGCGAATCCGACATCCACAGGAGTGTCGATCGACACTGTACGCGGCCCAACAAAAGTCTTGACGGTTTAAGAGTTTTGAAGCCTACATAATCGACCTAGAAGACTTTCCTATTTACAATTTTAGTCCTTGCACGTTTTTGAGACATTATAAATAGTTTTTAGGGTTTTTATTATTCATCATCAAGCAATCTTGCAATCTTGCAATCTTGCTTTCAGCTTTGTAATTCTCTAAGCTTGAACCCTTTGAAAGATAACTGGAGATAGCTACTTTCAGAGATTTCAAACCCTTGTAGTGAGAAGATCTTTTCTAAACTCTATTCTACTTTTGATTTCTTTATGCAAATTTTATCAAACATGCTTTTTGTTTCTATGATCATGTCTGAGTAGTTTCCCTGTTAAGTTTAGGGATTTTCATTAGGGATTTAGATAAATTAGTAGATCGATAACCTGTTAAGATTACTCTATAGAGTTCTTCACTTTTGATTGTTCTTAATGCTAGTTCTAGAGTAGCTAACTAGACATTGATCTTAGGATAATAGGTTAGACACGAGAGTACGCCTATTACTGGTACTATCTTAGGTAGGCAGAAATTACTAGATACAGACGAGAGTTGGTCTAGGAATCTCTGTGAACATATCAAACCGGATTTTAATGCTAGGCTAATTTTAGGAGTTTACATACGAGAGTTGGAACTTTCTGCTATTAGGTTTTAGTCAATTCAGAGGAGAGTTGGTTGGCTATAGCTTAGTGATTTGAGTTCTAGAACAGTTCGATAATAATCCTAATTAATTGCTAGATCTACTATTTGTTTATTTCCTGAGAAATTCTCTAAACCTGAAACTTTAATCTACTTGAATTCACACCCGATTTTATTGCCTTTCTGTTTTTTTAATTTTCTCATATTTTATGTAGCTTAATTTTGAGACTGTTAGCTTATTGTGTGAACAAAGAGGTTTGTGAAATTCGACCCTTAAGTACTAAAATGATCTCTTATTTGAGAGAGTAAACTTGAGGTCTAATTTGTTCTATATCATGGTACATGACAACTAGGCTATTATTTTTAAAGTCAGATTTTAAAAATAAATACTTATTTGGCTATATAGATAGTATGATATAATTTATAAATTAATAGTTTAATTATTGAGAGTTTGGTTATGCACAATTTCTTACTTGATTTATCATTTGATCTTCCATATAATTTCCTAGTATTATCTACAATTGGTTACTTGATTTTACCATTTTTCTTCAAAATTCAATTTTAATAGATTTATGTATATCAAATATGATTATTATAAGATATTATGTCATTTGACATACTATGCCAACAATAGTGATACATATGTGTCTATATATAATATATGAAACACAAAAGCCAATAACAAAGCAAAAAATCTAAATATCTACCCAAAAAAATGAAAAACTTTTCAGTCTTTCTATTCATTTTTAGTCTTTGCATGCTTGGCCATGTATCCGGCTCTGGAATCTGGATCGCGAACGAACTCAAATTCAAAAAAATTCTCTGGATTAGATGTTATTCCAAAGATGACAAATTAGGTCCACAAACAATACCAATCGGACAACATGTTGAAATTTCTTTTCGTAATAATTTCTGGGGTACAACGCGTTTTATGTGTACTTTGAGACAAGGGCCTAACTATAAACATTATCAGGAATTTACAGCATTCAAGCTTTCCGGTTTTATGGATGAGGGAAGCGTATGGGACTGGAGAGCAAGAGAAGACGGAATCTATTTAAATAAAGGTGGCAAACATATCAGGAATCCAGTTGATATGCGTAAAGTGTATGATTGGAAGACAGATTAAAAATGTTTAACAATCTATCTAAGAATAAAAAAAGTTATCTTATCAATTTGAAAGAAAAAAATTTATATATAGATAAAAAAATATCTTCTCAAGTTATAATATGACTAAAAGTAAAAATAAATAAATCTATATACATATATATATATATATATATATATCTTATTATATAAAACTTGGTTTTTAAAATTAGTAACTCATATGATCGTGACACATGTCAAATTTATCGTTTAGAGATTTTACCATGTGAAACACAAATATTTTGTTCTTAACAATTTGTCAAATGTAAAAAGATATTTATAAGGAAATTATATATAATTTTTAACCATTTTAAAAATATCTTTAATAAAACAATTACATTTATATCTTTGATTCGCATAATATTATATATATTTATATGGATATATTTGATATGATGGACATATTAGTTTCGATATATATAAATATTTTAGATCTTATCAAGAGTACGTAGAATTAAAATCAGATTTATTATGATAAAATATATGGTTAATTTGTATTGTTAAAAACAAAATATAAGATAAAAAAAAATTTAATAGATTAAGTTATAAAAATAGAATGTAAGTTACCACTCAAAATTCAAATCCTTATAATTCATTTCAGTTTTTTTGTAAATACTTTTAAAACCATTTAAAACCCTTATAAATATTTTATAACCATTGTAAATCCTTTTAAAACCCCTTGTAAATCTTTTTAAAACTTTTAAAAGTTTTTATAAAATTTTAAACCCCCTTGTAAATCGTTTTAAGACCTATATTAAATCCTTTAAAAAGCCTTCAAAATCCTTAAAAAAATTCATTGTAAATCCTTTATGAACCCGTTTAAAACTTTTATTATTATTTTTAAAAAGCTCTTGTAAACCCTTTAAAACTCCTTGTAAATCCTTTAAAAAGTCTTATAAAATCTTTTAAAATCCTTTATAAAATCTTTTTAAAACCCTTTAAAAATCCTTGTAAATCTATTTCCCGCAAAACATTTGAGAATCACGTTTTCCGCCAAAAATTATAGGATCACTTTTTCCGCAAAAACTAATTTTTGTTGAGAAATATTTTGGCGGAAAATGTTTTTGCCAGAAAATTCATGTTACGAGTAAAATACACATAATAGTTTTATCCTTAACACATGCGCTTCCCGTCAGCCTTCTTGAGATTATAATTCAACAGCTTAATTGCCGGCATATGCCATGACTTCTCATATACCATGTGGAATGGGGTTGTCCCAATGGGAGTTTTGTAAGCAGTCCAGTATGACCAGAAAGCGTCGTCGAGTTTTCACGACCAATCTTTCCTTGAATTTTTTTACCGTCTTTTCCAAGATATCTTTTACTTCTCGGTTTGCTGCCTCAGCTTGGCCATTCATTTGACTGTGATATGGTGTGGCCACCTTGTGAGTTACGTCGTACTTTTTTAAACAGTCCTCCCAAAAATATGTTGACGAAATGTTTCCTGCCATCGTTGATCACTATTCGTGGTACACTGAATCTTGGAAAAATGGCATCTTTAAATAATTTCTTTGCCACCTGAGAATCATTCTTGGGACTAGCGACAGCTTCAAACTATTTGGACTAATAGTCAACAACGACCAAAATATACACATTTCCTTGAGATGGTGGGAAGGGTCCCATAAAATCTATTCCCCAACAATTGAAAAACTTCGATTTCCAGGATATACTATAGAGGCATTTTATTTCTTCTTTCGATGTTTCTCCTCCGTTGGCAAGCATCACAATTTGAAACAAATTTATTTGCACCATGAAAAAGTGTTGGCTATAAAAGACCAGCCTGTAAGACCTTCGAAACAGTTTTCAATGTAGCAAAGTGCCCGCCATAATCGAATCCGTGATAATGAAGGAGGATACCCTGCATTTCAGATTCAGCTACACATCGGCGATAAAGGCCGTCAGCACATTGCTTATAGAGGAATGGCTCGTCCCAATAATAATGCTTAATGTCACAAAGGAACTTCTTCTTTGCGTATCCTGAGAAATTTGGTGGTTCGATTTCGGCACGGATGTAGTTTGCGATCGGTTAGAATGGCTTCAAGTAACCGATCGGTTGAATCAGTAACCATATCCTCAGCACTTATCTTGTGGCTCTCCGTGAGCTGTTTCATCAATATCTCAAGAGGACTCTCCTGCGAAATTTCTTCAGCAGGTGGGGCTTGGAAAAGGGGTGAAAGGTTGTAGTGTTGAAACCTTGGTTGTGACTTGTTGTTTTCAAAGCATGTTCCCCTGCCTTGGAATTTCCCTGTAAAATTCTTTTATCCTTGAGGGTTTCCAATATTGTTTCCTATTCCAAAAAGATTGGGTTGATATTTGAAGCTTTGGTCGAAATCATGGTTTATCCGACAAAACTTATCTCTTCTTGTCTCCAAGCCCCCTATTTCCTTCTTGGTAGTTGTCAACATCCCAATAAATGCTCGATTACTTCTTAAGAAAGTTGACTATCTTCTTTAGCTTCTTGACCTCGTTAGTTTTCATGATGTTAGCAACCTCTCCCTTGGAGTCTTTGTGGCTGGGGAATGGTATTTGGACTTGCGGCAAGGTTGTTGATCAACTTGGTAGCCTCACTCACGGTGTTGGTGGTAAAATTTCCTTGACTTGTAGTGTCAAAAGCCAGCTGGTACTTCTCGTGAATACCGTGGTAGAAAATGTGCATAAGCGTGCTGAAACCGTGGTGTGAGCTTACTCTTTAATATCTACTGAATCGATCCCATGCCTCGTAGAAGGATTCTTGTCCTCCTTGTACAAAAGTGGAGATCTTATTCCTTATCGTAATGATCTGTCACTTGGGAAAGAAATCATTGAGGAACTGCCTTCTGCATTCAGCCTAGGTGGTGACTGATCAGGTAGGTAAGGGTCTTAATCATCCCATTGCTTTGTCTCCTGCAGAGAACTTAAACAGGGTAAGCTTTAGGTAGTCTTCAGGAACTCCGTTAGCTTTCGTCATGTTGCACAAGTCTTAAAATTGTTGTATTTAATCCATGGGATTCTCTATAAAATGATCATTGAAGAGGTGTTGCTTCATGAGCCCGATGATTTGAGGTTTGATCTCGTAATCAGCTTGAGGTATTGCTGGAGGTTGAATCGCGGCTCTGTTTGCATAGAAATTTTTGGGATTGTTGAATTCTCCAAATGTTCGCTCACATTCAACAATGTTATCTCATGAACCAATCGGTGCTGGATTGTTACCGATCGGTAGATTGATTGGCGTATTACCGATCGGTGGTTGTTGTTAACCGATCAGCATATTTGGAGGTTGTACACCAATCCCTGCTGCTCAGGGTTTGCAGGGTTTAACAAATTGGAATTTCCTTTTCGCCTTGTTTGCATTCACCTGAAACACATAGAAACAAGAGAAGGTTTTTAATTAGTAAATAGTATATAAAATAATAAAAAGTAAAAATCGTAGACCAAATTTAAATCAAAAATTTAGTGGCATTTGCTTTAATCCCTGGCAACGGCGCCAAAAACTTGTTACAAGTAAAATATACATAATAGTTTTATCTTTAATATAGACCACAAGTGCACATGCAATCACAGTTGTATTTAGGGATTGAATCCACAAAGATAAAAAAACACACAAAAGATTTGCAAAGACTAAAATTAAGCTAGGACAACAGGGAGTTACAAGAACTCAAGAAGGTTTTGCATAAATAAAATACATAATAAAAATAAGTAAATATAATATATACTCCCTCCGTTTCATAATATAAGTCGTTTTGGAGAAAAAATTTTGTTTCACAATATAAGTCGTTTTCAAGTTCTTATGTAAATTATATGTTATTTTGATATTTTATTATTATTTATATTATGCAGTCTTTTTTATGATTGGCTGAACTTTTTAAAAATAGATTTTCTTGATCTGCGTGCTTTTATCTAAAACGACTTAGATTATGAAACGAAGGGAGTATAATCTTATTATATAAAATATGGTTTTTAAAGTTAGTAACTCACCTGATCGTAACACGTAACACGTGTCAAACCTATCGATCTAGATTTTGCCATGTGTCAAATAAATATTTCCTTTTTAATAATTAAAAAAAGAAAAAGATAATTAAAATAAATTTGTAAATTTAACTTTTTTTAAATGTAAAAAGATAATTATAGATAAATTATACCTATATTTCCATAAGAGATTTTGCCATATAGCAAACAAAAATTTGGTTTTAACAAATTAAAAATTGTAAAAACTAATAATTAAAACAATTATAAATTTAAACAGTTTTAAAAATGAAAAATATTATTATAAGGAAACTATACATATATATATAAGGAAATTATAAAATTATGCTCAACGTTTTATTTATAAGTTAAGAAAAAGGATTAAAAAAATATAGAATCAGTTATTAATCCTATAAAAAAAGAATTGTAAATATTCACTTCTATATAAACAAATAGATTATCTTATATTTTCTCACCAAGCAAACTAATTTCTTCATAAACATCATTATTGCTTTAACTTCATCCTATTGGTAAAGTAGCATGTCATACTAAAGTAAATAAGAGTAGCATGTGATTATTAATGGAGGTGATGATGGTGGTGGTTGATGGAAAAAGTGACTTTAAAAATAACATGAATCATGTAAAAATTATTTATCATTTGTTAGAAATATATCATACTATTTATATAATAAAATAAAAATACTTTGAATCACAATGGTTTTCTAAAAATAGGATGTGATATTTAGATCCAAAGAATATATGGCGATGGATATAGACTAGAGTTGTTGTCGGAGAAATAAAATTAGTTGGGGAAAGAGAAAAAGAGGCGGTAATGGTGATAAATAGACCAATATTTATATTAGATGATTTAATAATTAGTATAACATAACTACAAATAGTATTTTATATTATACATTATGCATAATAAATCTATTTAAAAAATAACTAAAATACTGTATTTTCTAAAATTAAAACATATATGTTTATATAATATTAGTTAAGCTTATAAAAATGAAAAAATGATAATTTCGACTAGGCCTGGGCATATGGGTAACCCATTCGGGTTCGGGTAAAACCCGTTCGGATTTGGATAAAACCCATTCGGGTTCGGGTTAAATGGGTAATGAATTTACGATCCATTCGGGTATTTTTAGACATTCGGTTCCGGTCCGGTTCGGGTATCGCCGGGTTCGGGTCGGTCTGGGTAATAACTATGAGAACCGGAAAAACCCCGAAAAATTAGGGTCCCCATTGGGTTCGGGTCTAAATGGGTAAAATTACCCATAAACCCAAAATATGTCTCCATTACCCAAAAATTTAAACCGTTTTACATGCACAAACACCAAATAAAGAGAACTGAACATAAACATGACATTTAAATCCAACCCAAAGTCACAATGATTAATACTTAAGAGTTAAGAGTAGAGAAACCCGAATATGAATATGAAAACATAAATCCGATTATCCAAATATCCAAATATCAAAAACATTGAATTAGATAGAAATAGAAGTAGGATTGTAGCCTTGTTGGAAGTTGATAGATGGGTGATGACTCAAAAAATACCTCTCATAAGCTAATCTTCCACCATTATATAAGACTATATGACTATATCTATATACTTATATAAACACATATGTCTTCAGCTTCGGGTTTATGGGTACCCTATATGGGTAACGGTAAACCGCGACCTGAACCGATACCCACAGGTTGACCAATACACTACCCAATGAGATAATTTCTGAATACCCTAACTCGCCCCAACCCTTTTTTGGTCCGGGTATCGGGTCCGGTTTTTTTGCACAGGCCTAATTTCGACCAGCAACCCGTGCGTTGCACGGATCCATATCTAGTAATATAAGAAATAGAGTTTCAGAGAATTCATAAGAGAATACATGATAACATGTAATTTCGGTTATGACTAAGATATCCTTGAAATCAGATTTCTATTGTAAATTACCCTAATGGCCCTTCAGTGATAACTCTATGAAGGGACTACAAAGATCTATAAACCTTGGCTAAGCTTGTTCTAGGTAATCCAATCACGTCGTAAAAAATGAATCCATTAATAGATTCTATAAACTAATAACTACTCATGGCGAAGCTTGGTAAGAAGTTTGGCCTGATCCATCTCGTCAACACCATGGCTATGCTAGATGAATAAGATCATGGGCAGTAGGTAGTTAATCTTTATTCAATTTGAGGCTTTAAGAACAATTTAAAGGTAGATGATAAAGAGAGATCATAACAGATAAATACACTTACGTTTAGCATAATTCAATCTCTTTGGAGATCTCAACCGTTCGACAAAAGTGCATATCGACGCGGTACCGATCGGTGGAGTGCAATATTGATTGGTAAAACTCCATGATAGGACTACTTGCACATGATCAAGGTACATATGATCATTGTAGAAGAGATATCACGATTCCTAAAGGAGATCTACTAAAGGTTTTAGAAATAAAGCGTAAACAAAGAAAGAAGATGAAGAAAAGGAAGAACACCTTAAAACTATAAAATTGCAAAAGTAGAGCGTATCTCTGTGGCTACAGAATGCAAGAGTGTATATAGGGATTGGGACGCAGTCCTAGAAGAGAGGAAGAGGCGGTTGAAATAAAACCCATTGATTGGTAGACATGCCAACTGATCGCCGGTCCGCGTGTTTTTCCACTAGTCGGTGCAAATCTCTACCGAACCTCCTAATGGATCTTTTTTTATATACTTTGGCCCATTTCTTCCGTAGAATGCTCACTTCTGTTATGCATGTCCAAATTCCTATAAACACTTATTTACATCCAGAACGACTTGTTCCCGAATAAAAGACTCGATAAAACATATAAAAGAAAACTAGAAAATGTGTTAAAGATATCACTTAACAATTCACTTTTTCATTTTGTTGATTTTAATATTTTTCAAATAGGGGTAAAATGTTAATTAGAAATTTAAAAATTAAAAGAGGACAAGAGTGAAAATGGCCAAAAATGGTATTTTTGGAAAGAAGTATTAAAAGAGGGCATTTCTAACTATTTCTCTATAGGTAAATGAAAATAGTTTGATTGATATTATGAAAGAAAAGAATTTGATCCCATGCTAGTAGGTGTTTTGGGAGAGAAATGAAGCAAAATACATCAAGTGGAGAGAATGAAAAGTTTCTAGTTGATTGTCGATGCATAGCTGCAAAGAAGTGTTGGATGTTTGGCATTCGAAGGGGAAATTTCCACCGTTAGATCTTCCTCATATTTGGACATAATATAGTAGAGGATGTTAGCTTTCATATGCAAGTGGAATCGAGGAAATCCAACAGTACGATCATAAGTTATGGCCAATATGCCAATTTTTTATGGCGAAGAACCGATCAGTACGGAAGTATCTACTTAACCGATCGGTTGTGATTATCTAAAATTTCCTTTTTTCTGTTGTAAGGAACCGTCTCTCTTGTATATAAATACTTCATGTATTCTACCCATAGAAGCCTGTATTACATAACTGATCGGTACCGATTGACCTGCACTTTGGTCAATCGGATGGGATTCCCAAATAGATCGATTGTGTGTTAAAACTATATGTGTAATTTCTCTGTTATGATCTCTTCAAATCCCAAATTTCCTAAGTTCCACAAAATCCTCCTAAATATTTATTCCAATACACCCCCTTAGATTAATTAGGTCAATTCACATATTGCCTGGGATCTAATTCCTCAAACCACCAAAAGTTGTGTTGAATTGATGGATCTATTAAAAATAGGCAAAGCTTCTTTAACCACTACACTAGTTGATATTATTGCGTTTTGTGAATTTATTGGATTCTATTCTTAATGCTTAATTTGTTTGCTTAGAACAAGTCTCACAATAAGCTTATGGATATCTATGTTTTCATGTCATATGAGCTATCACTATTACACTTTTATGGTAGTCACAAAAGAAATTTGATATCACGAATCTTTTAGAGTCATATTCATATTTACACGTTTTTATATATTCTTTGATGAATTCATGATTCTGTATTTCTTATACTAGATGAATACCCATGCTACACGTGAATTTGTTTTGCAAATTATTAAGTAAAAATTATGTTAGTTGTTCTTGTTGCTAATTTATGTTTACTCTTTTATTTGTTGTGGTATAGTTAATAAAATTAGATCCATCTTATGTAGTTACAAATTTTGTGGTTAGATTTACTTTTGACTTGAAATATCAATTTATACATTTTCATGTATAAATCTGATTATTTATATTTCTAAGATCCTAATATTTTTTACCATCATGAATACATACAACAACAATATAGGATATTTTTATATAATTATATGTAATTATGTTATTTGTGTGGTCTGAAACTCGTCTAACTTGATAATAAATACAGTTTTTTGTTCTGTGTACTCTCGTGATCTAGTACTCCAACCAAAACGTGATAGACTCATTATTAAAGATTGGATAGACATAAATTGAACAAGATCTCAAGAGTTTTCATATGAAAAGAAAAAAAAGAAAGTAAATACTAAAGTGTCATTTAAGTCAACCCTTTTAGATCTTCTAACATTGCATATAGTCATATATGAGGAAATAGTCGTGCTTGAATTCTTTGGTATGACTAACGTCTCAAAGGCCCAGTATTTGAAAAAACTTGCATGTCAATGTTACTAACTTACCATAAGACACAAAAATAAACAGAGAGAAAATCATATGATAAGTCATATATAACCACAAGACGTAATAATGAGAAAGACTCAATGTAAAATTACTAAACTAATAAGAGGCTAGATAGAAAACAACTAAATTACAACAAAAATAAAGTTTTAGTCATTATTGAGTTGTGACCATTGATAAAAAAAATTATTAATAAAATAAGAAAAGTATAATGAAAGTAGTGTTTTTTTATTAACAGAATTTGTATATTTTTAAAATTTTGAAGAAATCACTTAAGAATAGAATTGATGGAGGATTTAATGTAATAAAAAACTTTTAATTTTTTCATTTAATTTGGCTAATTTGTTTATTTAAATAATATATAATGACATATGTCATTTTCTCGTGTGATGATGTGGCATTCATATGGAGAGAGTTGGCCAACTTGCATATATATGATTACATTATATGATATTATATTATGTTATATTTATTTATTTATTTTTGTAAAAATCACCTGAGTTTTTGTAATTCCATGTTGTTCTAGATAGGTTTTGATCTTTGCAAGTATTTTGTGTGTTCTTTTTGTTTCTGTGGATTCGATCCCTAAGTACTATTGTGTTTGCCTTTGTATTTGCGGTTATAATTAAGGGTAAAAATTTTATGAGTAAATTTTATTTGTAACAATTTTTTGGCGTTGTTGCTCTTTCTTTCCTCTTCGTTTTTTCTTTCCTCCAATCATTTATTTTTCTTTTATTTTTTTTATTTTTTTTACTTTACTAGAAATCTCAAATGGATGATTTTTCTTAATTGTTAAACTGATTGCTTTTAAAATTATGATATTTTGGATTCATTAAATTGGTCATATGTTTTGATCAAAATGCACTCGTTAAACCGTACAAAAATTTTGGTACATAGACATCGCGGGTTTGGTGTCATTCATGTAGAAAAACGAGAGAAGATATAAGTAATTTCATTTGTTCTCAATCTTCTACTTTAACACTCTATTTTTTTCTTAATTATTTCTCATACATATATAATATAATAATAATATTATATATATTTACGTTATATTTTATAACAGTTGCATATTAGCGAAGACCAAACTTAAAACTTAAAATGCCTTTGAATTTGATCAATCATTTTAGGAAACAAGAAACAAACTTTAATGGGCCCAGGGTCCAATAAACCAATTGGGTTTATTCCTCCTCCTCTTGTTGTCTTCCAATTTGGTATACAAAGACAAATTTAAACCTCTGAATTCAACCTTCTCGGCGAAGAAGAAGAAGAAGAGAAAATGGCGATTTGCATGTGTTGCGACTCACATCTCGTAGCGAAATCGATTATGAATCCATGGAATTCGCCAATAAGAACGAAGCTAGGTTTTGTACCAGTCGGTCGCCGCTTCCCGGCTACTACTACCGTCAAAGCTTCGGCGGTGGATTCACCTGAGAGTTCCTCTAATTTCGCCAAGCGTATGGATCAAGCTTGGATTATCTCACAGGTTCGTATCTCCCGAGATTTGTATAGAATTACTCATACTTGTTGCTACTTTGGTATGTATGATTTTGTTGGATCTGAGTAATCACAAGAACTTGCCTCGTATGGTTTTGTATTAGATTAAGAGGTAAATAGTATCAGCAAGTTCAGAAGATCTTGTATTGAGCTGTTCAATATCGAAAATCTGTAATTGCAAAGTACCTCTGGGATATTTTACCAAACATTTTGGTCACAATTCATTTGATTTGTGATATATGATGACAACACGTTAGCTGCGGTCTATCTTCTTAGTGATGAGGGGTAAGCTGACTAATATCGCAACGCGATGTAGTTATGTAGTCTTGCTTCTACAATTGTTGGATTATCTACTTATACTCTAATATTTCTCTCAAGGAATCAATCAAATGTTAAGATTTTGAAACCTTTCTTTTAGAATTTTCAGTTTCGTCAATGTTTACGTTTGAACTCATGTGCCGTTCTTTACAGATCAGTAAATCGGTCCTGTATTTTTCTAGATGTTACTTGACCTGCGGTTCGATTCAATGATTTTCTTTGTTAGCAACCAAGTCCCGTTGGATGTTCATCGTGCAATTCAAAGGGTCATGTTGAATGCAAATGGTGTGCGGGTACAGGATTCTTCATCCTTGGTGATAACATGCTTTGCCAGGTACCCTCAAGGAATACTTCTTGCGTCATCTGCTCCGGACAGGTTTGTTATCGAATAAGTGCAGACACATATTTGTTGTGTCTTCTGAGTTATATATCTTCACAAGTATGAACATTCAATTCTTTCAATGGATTTAGGGTTCTGCTAGCTGTAGCGATTGCAAAGGAACGGGATTTCGTGCCAAGTGGTTGGAAAAGCCTCCAGTGCCGACATAACTGATGAAGAAAAGCAAGTTAAGTTTTTTTGGTCTTTGATGATTTCTTATTGTCCAAAAATGTTTATAATGATTCAAGTGGAATATGAATTATTCATGTCTTATGTATATAATGTGTCAATGTATGTTCATTTATTCATTTCCCATTGCTCTCTTTGTACAACCAAAGGCTACACAAGAGTTCTTGTAATACACGTGAGTTTTACGATTTCGATCATTAGAGTAGCTCAACGGAAGAACATTAGTAGCACCGGATCGCCTTAGTATTTCTTTTGATCTTTTTCATGTGGTAGGGTTAAATCATGTGTATCTTCCTTACACTCGTTAAATCTGGATGTGGTGTTTCTGTAATAGAACTACGATAATCATCATTCTAAAAACAATTTCTACCTAACAAATCCAACCTAAGCTAGTTAGTTTAGAAACTGTTTTTAGATTAGTTTTCTTTCGGGAAACCATGTAAATGGGCATTTGATGTCATAATCGTAAATAAGAGATTCTTTAAATTTTACACAATTAGATGCATTTTTTCTTTCTATGATCCAATTTTTCTATATCAATTTGTGTTTTATATATATCCTATACTAATATTTGGGAAGTACATCCTAAGGATCATAACTTGATTTTGTAAGAAATTACAATATATGCCATTAGAGAATTCTAATCATAAAATTTTATTCCATGTCACTAATATATATTAACGGGTCAACGGGTCAACGGGTCAACGGGTCAACGGGTTTAAAGATATTAAAAGATTTTGTTTATATAATTCATATATTTTTCGATAATAACTATATTACACAATTAATATAATTCAAAATTGTTATATACTAATCAATTCGAAAATGTAACACAATTAGTAAAAATGTTGTATACTAATATATAATTCGAAAATGTGACACAAAAATGTTATTGAAAATGTTAATGAAAATGATATATCATTGAAAACATTTTATATCAATTGACTTTATAAAAATGCTATTTTGAATTATAATACTCATATAGTTCGAAAATGTTATATACTAATCCATTATTTGAAAATGAAAATGTTATCCTATACTATTATTTGGGAAGTACATCATATAAGTCGTAACGTTGATTTTATAAGAAATTACAATATATGCCATTAGAGATCTCTAATCATAATCATTTTAATTCTATGTCACTAATATTCATCAATTCATTAAAAACGGGTCAATGGGTCAAACGGATTTAAAAGTATTATTGAGATTACCTAATATATAGGAGGTCAATCACGAATATAACAAACATGGATTTTGTTTAGATACAAATAATTTTTAATCATACAACGAAATTTAGTTTAGATTTTAAAATATTTCCTTAACTAAACTATACTAATTAATTATGATTAATATATATGGAAGAAAAAAACGAAATTATAAATATGTAAACTAATTAAATTTGATAATATATTAATAGATATTTCCAAAATCTTTATATCGGGATTGTCTCAAAATTTTTGTCTATGTGTATTTCGCAGATTGGCAAAGATAAATACATATAGAAATGATATTTTTAATTTACTAAATCAGAAATAAATATAGCATCCTAAATCTTAGTACTTGCCATAACAATTGTATATTTATTCGAATAGATTCAAAACGAAAATTCAAATCCCTTGTATTAAGCAACTACAACAAACACCAATAAAAAAGTCAACAAAATATTCGAATTTTCCTAAAATATAGTTATAAAATCTAAAATCTTTCAAAAATTGTTAACCACGTAGAGATTTTGTAATTAAGGAACAAAAATTTATTTTTGAACATAATTTTCAAAACAGTTAATACAATCTTCAAAACGGATCTTATATATATTCAATTTGCATTAAATCTTAATTTAAAAAAGATATGATCATATCAAACCTAAATTGTGATAATGATTAGCCGACTCTCTTCTTAGCTTATAAATAGATAATATATGATCCGGCTAAATCATTCACAAATCACAAAATTTATTCTAGCAGCCATTTTTGAAATCTTTCACGCTTTTTTTTTCTAATGTTCTTTATCTTAGAAATTGTTTTCCACAATAGTCTACCTTGTGATTGTAGGATTTCAAAATTCAGAATGGAGTGAAGAAAGAATATGTCGAACACTAACAGAGGTTTGTGATAAAAGCAAATTTGAAAATCAAGAAAAATTATGTTTCTGATTTACAAGTGTTTTTTTATTACAGATTGAAGAGGCATCGACATCTGCTATCAAAAACTTAGTTGGGAAGAATTTTTCAATCATTTCTTTTTGATGAAAAGGATAAAATCTGCAGTGGGCATCAGTTGCTTAAGCAAGAGTTGAATATTTTTGTTGTATATACTTTATCCTTAAACGTGAATATTTTGTAGTATACTTTTTTGTAATAAATCAGTTTACTTTTTTAAATTCAGAAAATCATACTCTAATTATGTTAATAAATCATATTACTTTTTTAAAAATTCAGAAAAACATCTCATTAAAATTGTTGACAATTTGATTTCACTTACCTTATAGATGTGAAGATTTTCAAAACCGGCTGTTGCATCCGATTCAAGACTTATTCATTCTAGAAGTCATATACTACTGAACTAGGAGAGCATGCAAATGATCTGAGAAGATGAACAGTGAGTTTTTTTTTTATTATCATACTTTTAAACAAATAATGAGATTTTTTTTTTTTTTTTTGAGTGATCGAGTTTATAACTAGCAAATTCTTATTCAATATTTAATCTCATTATATAATCTAATTATTTACATCCTATAATATTATTTAGGAAGTACATCCATTATGATTTTGTAAGAAATTATAATATTTGCCATTATAGATCTCTAATCATAATCATTTTAATTCATGTCACTAATATTAATCAATTCATTAAAAAACGGGTCAATGGGTCAAACGGTTAAAGTATTTATGATATTTAAATTCTATAAAAAGTATAATATTAATAATATTTGGACTCTATAAAATTTAAAAATATATATATTATGGAAACAATTTAAAAGCAAACTTTTAAATTGACTCAAATTATATGTATTTTAAATAAAAGTATTATTAAAAAGAAAAATAATACTTTTAAACAAATAATGAGATTTTTTTTTTTTTTTTGAGTGATCGAGTTTATAACTAGCAAATTCTTATTCAATATTTAATCTCATTATATAATCTAATTATTTACATCCTATAATATTATTTAGGAAGTACATCCATTATGATTTTGTAAGAAATTATAATATTTGCCATTATAGATCTCTAATCATAATCATTTTAATTCATGTCACTAATATTAATCAATTCATTAAAAAACGGGTCAATGGGTCAAACGGTTAAAGTATTTATGATATTTAAATTCTATAAAAAGTATAATATTAATAATATTTGGACTCTATAAAATTTAAAAATATATATATTATGGAAACAATTTAAAAGCAAACTTTTAAATTGACTCAAATTATATGTATTTTAAATAAAAGTATTATTAAAAAGAAAAATAACAAAATGATGTTTAATTTCACGGAACGGAGTTATATGGTGGGACGGGTTTGTGTCGATATTAATACGGGACAATATATATATGACGGGTGAAATCCTAAAATTAATAATCAAAATAATCTTAAATACTTAACAAAATAAATAATATTAAAAATACAAATAAAAAATTAATTTTTAAGTTAAATAAATCAACCCGAGGAATACCGCAAGGTAAAATCTGGTGATACTGGGCCAAATACAGTTAGAACTGAGCAAACAAATCCCAATAGAGCCCACGTAAAAACTTCAACACAATACAAATATTTTTTTTCATTCTCAATGACACAATTCAATTATGAATACCTAATTGAACCAAATAAATTGTTCATCTCATATAAACAAAAATAGAATTTTAATGCAGCTAAATATATTTTATATACAATACAATATTCTCTCTTTCTTTATTACCAAGTCATGTTTTTCAACCAAGTTAGATTAAAACAATATTTAATTCCTATAATAAAATAGTCCAATATGATATGGAATATAGATTTAAAATTTATTATCTATATTATTATTTAGTTCTACAAACAAAATATACAACCATCGTCAAATGAAATATACAACATTATATCCAAATAATAATAAAAATAAAATATTATGATATATTCCCTTTTATACTATACTATTATATTATATTATTATTTAATTCTTCAAACAAAATATACAATTTGATTTACACAAAATATTAAATCCCGTGCTGTATAGCACGGGTCATGATCTAGTACTGTATATCTTTGTATAACAATGTAACTAAATTTAGTTTTGAAGGAGTATAGAAACAATTGTAATCGGATAGAATCTCATATCTGGTATTGAAAAGTAACTTATGCATTGTAATTTATTAATCTTTTGTTACTATAGTAATGGAAAATGGAAAACCTTCTTTTAAATAGTACAAGATTGAGCTCAACAAGAAGATTTTCTAGATGCTTGATATAATCGAAATATCGAATACAACAATTGAGAAAATAAAATATTGTTTCTACTTCTCAAAATGATGTTCTCGGAAGCCAAAAAAAAAAAGGATTATTTTCATGATCTCCTCTCTAATTATATTGTAGATGGGGTATTATGTGAGCAATGTCATTCACGAAGCACGCATAACCATTTGACTCTTTGATTACACGATCTAGGGAACATTAAACCATAGTTAAAATTCTAATTTCGATTGGACAATTTGAATTTGCTTCGTTCCTATTGGGATTAATTTGTGTTTTTTTTAACCTTTATAGATTGTGATATATACCTTTTAATCTCTTAAATAAAGCGAAAAAAACTCATGGAAATACATATTTGCTCAGTTATTTGGGTAATAAACAAAGATATGTGACTTTGAGTCAATAAGAACCAGCCGCTACCACATAAGTCTTTTGTTTGTTTGTTTTTTTTTGGGGTCAAAATATTAATAGTTAAGTCTATTAAAAAGTCTAGTCACGTTTTTATTTAAGCTATAAAGAACAATTCAATTAAAAAAAAGGTAGTGTTTCACGACTTCGAATATTTTCTTGTTTTTTTTGTGCAAGTCTGTAATCAGACTAAAATATCATTAATTTCGTCGTGTATAGTCTTAAAGGATTAAAATATTGATTGCTGCATGTGGAATGTGTTGATGGAGTATTC
Source organism: Arabidopsis arenosa (assembly GCA_905216605.1). Taxonomy (NCBI): domain Eukaryota; kingdom Viridiplantae; phylum Streptophyta; class Magnoliopsida; order Brassicales; family Brassicaceae; genus Arabidopsis; species Arabidopsis arenosa. The sequence continues at coordinate 2,564,937 of LR999454.1, read as the reverse complement.
ATTAATTTTATGGTCTTCGTTTTCGTAGTCTTCTTGCGACCCTTTACTTTAAATCCTTTATAAAGGAGTCGACTAAAATGATATATACCAACAACACAAAGTTTGTACTCACAACCAAAAGAAGAATTCAAACGCAAGACAGAAAGATCAATGGCAAGCAACGGTAATGACAACTGCAACGCCAACGCCAAGGTTTGGCGGTTCAAAGGAAACGGTGCAACGAGTGATGCGGCGGCAGTGACGTTGAGAAAGCTTGCTTTTGGGATGTTCAAAAACTGCACCATGAACAGCGGAAAGACCATTTTGTTCCCAACTCCAGGAGAGCCCTCCGCTCATCCCAACTTCAGGACTTGCCCCGAAGCTGAGGAAGCTGTGGCTGCAGCCGCACACTCCGGCATGGCTGACTCTTACGCACCCAGCCCCGGAGTTTTCAAGGCTAGAAGGTCTGCTTTGAAAATTGAAAGCTATTAAAATTTAGATTTTACAATGACCAATCATTTTTAAAAAATTTCATAAGTTAGGACCGAAACTTTTGACCTCATCAGTTTTTTTGCTAAGAATGTAAATATTTCATAAAAATGAACTCATCAGTTATTTCCCGTTTTTTTTATGTCAGGGCGGTGGCTGATTATTTAAACGGAGAGCTTCCAACGAAGCTGAAGCCAGAGGATGTGTATATCACCGGAGGATGTAACCAAGCCATAGAGATTGTAATAGATTCTCTTGCCGGAAATCCAGCCGCCAACATTCTACTTCCAAGGCCGGGCTATCCTCACTACGATGCTCGTGCTGTCTATAGCGGCCTTGAGATTCGCAAATACGATCTTCTCCCTGAGAGTGATTGGGAAATCGATCTCGATGGACTCGAGGCTGCTGCGGATGAGAATACCGTCGCAATGGTTATCATCAACCCCAACAATCCATGTGGAAACGTTTACACCTACGACCATCTCAATAAGGTATAAATTTTTCCTCACATATATATATATATATATATATATATATATATAGAGATTATTAATGTAAAACAACTAACGTTTTTGGTATGTATCGATCAATCTTTAGGTTGCGGAGATGGCTAGGAAACTCGGGATAATGGTGATATCCGACGAAGTATACGATCGTGTTGTATATGGAGACATGCCTTTTATTCCCATGGGGAAGTTTGCATCAATAGCTCCGGTAATCACGCTCGGATCCATATCCAAAGGGTGGGTCGCCCCGGGCTGGAGAGTCGGCTGGATCGCCATGAACGATCCTAATGGTATCTTTATATCTACAGGGGTTAGTCAACTTTTAACCCGGCCCTATAGTGTTTATAGTAATAATCGTGCACTAATTGAGAAGAGGCTAATTAATATTTGGGCCTTTTTTTCACAACAGGTAGTTCAAGCAATAGAGGATTTTCTTGATTTAACTCCACAACCTTCATTTATTCTTCAGGTTTGTAGTCTCACACTATCAACAACACATGTCATCATAAGCTATAAGCTTTGATTCTCTAAATAATTTTTTATATATGGGTTTTTGTAGGAAGCACTTCCTGATATATTGGAGAAAACACCTAAAGAATTCTTCGACAAGAAGATCAAAGCCATGAGGCGCAACGTCGAGCTTTCATGTGAGAGGCTCAAGGACATTCCTTGTTTCTTTTGTCCCAAGAAACCCGAATCTTGTTCTTATTTATGGGTACTTTCTTTTTCTTGGTTTCTAGTGTTTTTTTTTTGTTATTGGATTCTCCATTTTTTTTTTATGATAATAACATATTTCTTATCGATATACATATAACTGATTAGCGTAAACGATTTATTTTACAGTTGAAGCTTGACACATCAATGTTGGACAATATCAAAAATGATTTTGATTTCTGCACGAAGCTAGTTAGTGAGGAGAGTCTTATCCTTATACCAGGTATTGATCTCTTTAACAATATATATCTTAAGAATTAGGCACTCCCATAATCATCTTCTTAAATATGATTTTAATTTATAATTTTAGTCGTTAACTATGATCAATTTTTCTGGTTTACTTCTACTTATAATTATTTTTTGTTGGAACTTTGTAGGAGTGGCTCTAGGGGCAGAGAATTGGGTGAGGATATCGATCGGAACCGATGAATCAGTGGTAGAAGAAATATTTGACAGACTAAAAGGTTTCTATGATCGTCATGCCATCTCCAAGGAAGCTATCAAACTTAATGGTCATGCCATTAATCAAATCGTCGTCTCTGTCGTCTGATTGAAGTTGTCTTATACCACAAGTCCACATTAGAGTTTATGTGTACTTCCATAATTATCAGGAACACAATCAAGAGAAAACAGCATTGGATAATGAAATAAAGATGTGTGAAATATAAAATAATACTGGTTTTCATTATTATATTATTTCTTCTATTTTAAAATCACTGAGTAAAAAAAATTTCAACATAGTTTGATACAATGACTAAAACATTTCTTACAGTGTTAGTATTATGAACTCACTGAAACTATTATCTATGTAAACATAGCGGTTATGGTTTGACTGCAATGCAGTAATCATGGCAGTAGAATCCTTTGTCTCCACGCCGAAAGCGAATTCATTGGCTAGAGATATTGCTCAAAGTGTTACGAGAGATAGGCGTTTCAACTCATACCTAGCAATGAGAGGTCAAGCCTGGCTTCATAACCGCATTGAGGTGGTTTGGAGTGATTATGCTCTGTTTTTGGTTGTATTACCTGATTTGTTATCTTTTTTCATTAATTTCATGAGACGTTAAAAAAAAACCTCTAACAAGCGATGAAACTCTAATCTGTCAGTTTTTGAAATCATAATTTTTAGCTATATATATCCATTTAACATATAATCTACCATTCAAGTAGTTCAACCTGATAAACATTAATAAAGATTTGATCCCTTGACAAGTTGACATGAATCCATTTATCATATTATCTCTATGGTGCTAAAGAAACAAAAATAATTTGAAGAAAGAAAATACAGCTAGCAAGATACTAGCCTACAAGTTATTTGATTCATTTTTCTTTCTATTGCTACCAAAAAAAAAATCACAAAAACCAAAAGCATTTGTGATCAGAAACAACCATTTCCGTTGGCATAATAAATACTTGAGAGACCAGAAGACATGTTCATGTAAGGAGGAGCCGTCACTTTGTTGTCCAAGAAACCAAAAACATCGTCTTTCGCCTCATTAAACGACGCCATATTTGTCACAACCGTCTTCCTCAACTCCTCCAATGCATATTTCATTTCTTGTAACTGAACCAAATTCATCTCCTCTACTGGCTTTTCCCACCAATTGATCACCGACCGCCTCACACTCTCTTTTCTCATTTCTTCCATAGCTTGACCTTTCTTCTTCTCTTCCTCTACCTCGCTCAAAATATGCGTTAACTGCATATTCAGCTCGCAGCTCGCTGCAGGGCTTCCTTGCGGTTGCTGCGTCTGAACTAAGGACATATTGTTTCGAGACATGTAACGATCCAATACAGATTCGACACTCGGATGTCCGAATGAGAAAGGCTTTTTCGCGGGAGAGAACACGATGATCCCAATCTCTGCACCACACAACGTGCAAAGCTCACTAGCTTTCTTGAAGAGACCAGCTCTGCGTTTCGAGAATGTGACTTGCCGGTGGCTCTCTTTCTTTATTTTCACCATTGGAATTTTTTGTCGTCCGATGCTTTCTTTCTTCTTCGACATCATAGTTTTTCTTATAGCGGTTCTTAGTTGCTTTTCTTTGTTGGAATATTTGGTGGAGAGGAAGGTTGTTTATATATACATGTTGGAACCTAGTGTGGCATTATTATGAGATCCAGTTGCAATGTTGGTAATTTATTTTTATTTTTGTAACATCCCTTTGTAATTAGTGGTTTTGTCTTTAATTTTGTGGATAGATAATAAAATACCAAGATTTGTGTAAGTTATAGAAATCTTAATTTGGTAATGCAATGATTTTTTTCTTTACTTTTTATAATTGTCTTATGTATAAATGAATGATTGTCCTAATGAGTTAATCTTTATGTTACAAAAAAGGTTATCCTAATGACTGAGTTTAGCGTGGCATTATTATGAGATCAACTTGCAAAGTTGGTAATATGTTTTCGTATTTGTAACAACCATTTGCAATTACTGGTTTTGTCTTTAATTTTGTGGATAGATATTAAAATACAAAGATTTTTTTTTCTTTTTTCTTTTTTTTTTTAAATACCAAGATTTTTGTAAGTTATAAATTTTTAATTTGGAAATGCAATAATTTCCTTACTTTATATTAATTTATCTTGTGTATAAATGGACGATTGTCCTAATAAGTGAGTTTTTTTTGTTACAAAAAAGGTTGCAAATCAAAACGTAAACACATGTTAAAGTATTATGCAAATCAATATACAGTATTGTTTCAAGTAATTAATATATTTTCTTGTTTTTCGTTTTCATAAACATATGTATACACAATAATGTAACGGGACCTCCCAACCAAAAAATAAAAATAATGTAATTGGACCTTACAAGCATAGGCTTTTCAAGTCTACCACACAAAAGCCTCAATATCAAGTCTACCAAAACAAAACCCTTACAAGTTACAACCAAGAATGATCTAATTACAAACCAAGAGGGCAATAACTTTAACTAAGAAAGTGAAAACTAAGGTTTTCAACCAAGGGCTCAAGAGAACTACAATTCTCAACCCCAATCAACCTTATCGTCTTTGCCACACGATCGAGAGAACAAACCTGAGGAAATGAGTCAAACGATCCAATTCAATTACTGGTCGGACATTCAAAAACCACATTAAACATGACAATGAGATTTGAAAGTTTGGATACAGGATACTAATTAACAAAATCTTAGTGAGAGGGTAGAAGGCATTGCTTATCACGCGTAAAGGACTCTAGAGATGCAATTTGGTCAAACAACCTTTGTTAAGGTAATATTACAACATCATCAACATGATAATTTCGGAAGGAGCTTACTACATACCAAAAGAAGATTAATACTACCCTCTTACTAAACCAACGTGGGTTGGGCTAGTGGTACTTGAGGGGGTAATCCCAATATGGTGCCCGCAGTTCGATTCCCGTTGGCCACCGAGGTTTTCACCTGGCCCCCTCGGGCCTCCAGGAAACACACTGAGCGTTGGGCTCGGACGGCCCGACAGGGAACCGGCCTCAAGCCTTGGTGCTAGTCGGGTTTCGGTCCGGATACCTGGATTATCAAAAAAAAAAAAAAAGAAGATTAATACATATGATGGTACAATTATACTTCACCAATTACACCATGTCGGGTGGACATTTTTAACAAAACTGAACAAAAACTAAACCAAACCACCCCAACTCAAACCAACCAGAACCAAACCGTTGTCTATGCAAACACATTTGGTTAACATTTGTTTTTCTATTGGAATGGTTCAATTTGGTTTGGTTTGGTTCATTTCGGTTTGTTTTAGGTATAGATATTAATTTAGTTGAATTTATTTTTTGCCCAAAAGAAGTAATGTAATGAACACTAATATCTATAACTTAGATAATTGTCACTTTAAGTAATTCTCTCTTTTATATGTATATATATATATGACATTCATATATATATATAATTGATCCAAGAATTATTTAATTTTAGAGTTTTTTAAATTTTTTTATTTTTTCTTGCTTCGATGAGTTTTTTTTTTTTTGAAGAAAGACTTGCTTCGATGAGTTAGTAGCCTATTATTATCTATCTATCTTTTTTTCTTTGCCTAATCCACCTTAATAAAACTCAAAGAACTTGAATTTATGATCTATATTGTCTTAGATATTTCACTAACATATTGATTTACAATGTTGAATTTTGCAAGAGGAAAATAATAAAGATCATTTAAATAAACTTTTTAGATCCTATCAAAAAATAAACTTTTAGAAAATACACAAAACTTAAATCTTTAGGATATCAACTCCACCCCAAACTGAATTGAAACAAACCGAACTAGACCGAACAAAAACAAAAATATTTAACTAAAATTTAACCAAAACCAAATCAAATTGATCCGAAGCGAATGCAAACCAAACCCAAAAGCCACATAAAATAAAAATAATGGAAAAAGATAAAAAGAAAAATATAAATTGTGAAACCCGGTTAAGTTTCCGGGTCGGTCCAGAACCCAAGAAGTTTTCTTTCTTCTTCCTCTCTCGTCTCCTCCTCCTCCGCGGGAGACTCTAGAATCATCTTCCCATGGCGAGCGAAGAAAATAAAGCCCTGGAAGATCTTCTTGACATTCAGCTACAAGAACAAAAAGAATCTCTTTCCGCCATTGACGAAGCCCTAATCTCTGACCCATCTAATCCCGAACTCCTCTCGGTAAATTTCCCTCTCTGAAATCAGATCCCCAAATTTCCTGGAGAACTACGATTTCACAATTTTTGTGATTGCTCTTTGTCTTTTGTGTTGATAATCTCATTCTTAGAGTAGCTAGAGGTGAAAATCTTGATGTTTCATTATCAGCAATTTGTGTTCTTAATCTCTATGTTGTGGTGGTTTTGTATCTTTTAAGGTTCATGAAGAACTTCTCAGTGCGATCAAAGAGGTAGAGGAAGGGCTTTTGCACTTAAAACGAGCTCGGTTATTGCAGGAAGCTGATATAGTGTTGAATGGTCTAAATCATGATGCCAGAGTTAAAGATTTGGATGAATTGGAGCCAGAGAAAAAGGATTTGGATGGATCGAAATGTAGGTTTCGACATACCGATGGTCGTTGGTATAATGGTCGTATTATCGGATTTGAAGGTTCTGATTCTGCAAAGATCTCTTTCCTTACACCAACATCTGAGAGTATGATGGTGAGTTCTTTCTAGTCATTAGCTAGGGTGGCTAGAGTTTATTGAAAGCCTCAGTTTTGCTTGTCTATGTAGCTGGATTAGGTTTTGCTATAGGCATAATGGCTATGAAAGAGTAACTGTGAGACGGTTACTGCTGGCATTTTTTGCAATTGCTGTTTTGTGTCTTAGATACTAACGTTGCACCACACTTGTGCAGATTTGCAAGTTTTTCACGCAGCAGAGGTGTCGGTATGGCAGTTCCTGTCGTTCATCACATGGTATGTGATCATCATATTTATCATTATCATTTGTTTATTATATATTCATACCTTCACCACATTAGAAGTTAGATGTGTGGCCGGTTTGTCGTTCTGGTTGTTAACTGCAAGACATTGTTGCAGGACTAGATGTGCCGATATCTTCTCTGAAGAATTATGAACAGACTGAGTGGAAGCAATCGATGGTAGGCTCTAAAATTTGGGCAGTTTCTGGCAGTAAGTTCGATATATGGAGAAAGGCTGAACTTGAATCATGGGATGATGAGTTACAAGTAGGCGGAGTTGTTTTCATAGATGATAGAAGCTCCGCGAAGCTAGGATCTGATGCTTTGGCATTATCAGAGTTCGCTCAGATGACTGATGATGATGGGGAAGAGGAGGACGAGGAGGATGAAGAACTGAGTGCTTCAGATACTGAAGATTCTGTTTCAAGTGATTATGATGAAGAGTCTCCACAAGGCATAGGTTTTCTAGAAAGCACAAATCTACCGAGAGGCGTCCAAACTGACACCGCCTTATTTGCTAAGTGGGAGAATCACACTAGAGGAATAGCTTCAAAGATGATGGCAAGTATGGGTTACCGTGAAGGGATGGGTCTTGGTGTCTCTGGCCAAGGGATATTAAATCCCATCTTAGTAAAAGTACTTCCTGCAAAGCGGTCACTGGATTATGCTCTTGAGCACATTAGGAATGGAGAATGTAAAAGCGACAAACAAAAGAAGAAAAGGAGCAGAGGTGGGAAAAGGAAGCGTGGGAAGAAGTTTGCAGAAGCAGCTAAAGCAGCGAAACAGGAAGAGGAATCGAAGCCAGATTTGTTTAGCTTAATCAACGAACAAATTTTCCCTACTCACCATGAGAAAGTAAACAGCATAGAGTCTGTAAAAAAGAGGGAAAACAAAAGTCCAGTAGACAGGAAAGATTTGGTTGCATACCAAGACGAAGTCAAAGACTTGAAGTTAGAAGTCATGAAACTAGAACAGATGGTGAACAGAAACAAGAAAGATCAAGTTGTTTCAGAGGCTGCGACGAGAAGATTGAAAGAAGTCCGAAAGGCATTGGCAAGTACATTAGCATCTCAAGAAGCTGCCTCAAATGCTGTAGTAAGCAAAGAGAAAGAGAAGAAATGGCTCAAGTTTTAGAACATAGAACCTTATTTCAGTTTAACAGAAATTTCACTGCTAAACTGTAAGATTGATGGCAAACACTTGAACCTTCTGAATTATAATTGCGTTTACAAGCAAAAAGATATTTCATGAAATACATATTGTAGGAAGAAGATGAGACATGCCAATACACATTTTCATAGTCTTCTGTGTGTTCTAATGAAGTTATTGGTGTTTAGATTTATAGCTCTTAAGCAGGCATAAGCTGCAGCCGAGCACAATGCTGCCGAACCTAACAGGACAGCCTTCCAATGTCTACTAACCACCAGAATGGCCAAAGTCGTCAAAGCCACTGCCGTGGCAGAGAGGATATTTTTCCAGAGCTCAAAAGATTTGATCACATTGCTGCAGCTTCTACAATGAATAATATGTCTGAAGTACCGGTTAGCCAAATTGGGAGCGTGCATAGTCCCAATTCCGCCTTTTGCAGGGTAAGAAGCCGAGAGAGCTGCAATGAGCCCTGCAGGTGCATGTTCCACTACAGGAGGGACCTTGGGGAGAGATATGGTCCTATGCCCGAAATGGTAAGGCATCCCGTGACCAACTTTGTCCATCCACTTTCTATACTCAGCGACCCATGTGTCCGATGACTTTAGATTTAAATACAAGTCCTTAGTTGGTACTTTCTCCTTCATCAGAACCTCGTTTTGAGACGATAGAAACCCCATGTCTTGTTCAAAAACCTTGCAGGCATTCTGATGCCAGAACCATTGAGGTAACACCGAAACCAAAGGCGATCTTTTTGTGACCCCAAACCTAACAATAAGCATAGACTTCCCTTGCCCTGTAGGTCTACAAAGAAACAGCCCTGAAAAATAGTTCTTCACTCCATCCTTCCCCTCAAACTCTCGATTATTCTGCAGAACACAAGGAGCATCAAACCGAAGTAAATTACTCCCTTTCCCTCCGTCTTTCTCTCGACCCCAAGTCCCTGCGAAACCCCGATTACTTCTCTCTGTAACCTCAAAAACCAGAGGCTGAGCATCTTCTCTTTTAGCAGTGAAGTCAGTTCTATCATGAGAAATAGGAACATGAGCAGGATCCATCAGATTCTCAAGAAGAATGGAATGATCATAAGGAAGCTCATGAGTAGTCGAAATGTCGAAAAAACCGGGTCTAGCGAAATTCTCAAACCAAGGAAGCTTTTCAGGGTTTGGAGGTGTCTTTGTTGACATCCACACCCATACAACCCCCTGTGAATCTTTCACCTCATATGTCTTCACACAAGCCGCCTTCGGAATCTTAGCACTCGCAGGAAGCTGTTAAAAGAAAACCCAAAACCAGTAAGTTTAAGAGTGAGGACAAATTCTCTAAATAGCAAAATCAGTAAAACAAAGAACCTGAGGAATCTTGACACATTTACCCTCTCCTTCAAATTGCCAACCATGATACAAACATTCCAATCTTCCATCAATCAATTGTCCTTCAGACAACTTAGCCAAACTAAAAAAAAAAAAGACAAAACTCAATTTCAGATTCCTAAACAAAAAAAAAACTAGTGGTTGTGGTTTTGCTAGATGATGATATCTTACCGATGAGGACAGCGATCTTCGTAACAACGAAGTGTTCCTTCACCGTCTTTATACAAAACTATTTGACGATCGTAGACGGTGAGACCAAGCGGCGCATCGTCAGGGACGTTTTTAGTGAGGTACAATGGGTACCATTCCTCTGTCCAATCATAATCCGCTACCTCAACACGTTTCTCTTCTTCAGGGTTTAAAAGAACCTCTCCTCCTCCTTCTGTTTGATCAGCAACGGCGGTTCCAGCGACGGCGGAACGGCGGAGGAGACGTAGACGGGGTTTTGTGGGTACTGTGCATGTTGTTGTTCTGTGGTTGTGGATTATTGGTGGTGTTAGTTTAGTGAAGAGAATCGGAGAAGTGGGTGTGAGTTGAAGAGAAGAGCTTAGAAAAGGAACAGCCATGGAGGAGTCTTTTATTATAGAAATCGATGACAATGTTTTAAGTGTTTGCTTCTTCTTCTACTAAAATAGATCACAAGGTTGCTTGTTCAACCATTGGACCTTGCTCCACCACATGTACATAGATAGTAGAAACTTTTGACCAAACGATGTCGTTTTACTTCTTCAATACAGAAAATAAAAACTGAAAATTTTGAAAATATCTTTATTTTTCTTTTTTTTCTTACCAGGAGCATCTCAGACCAAAAACCTAGACTAAACAGCACTCGGGACCCATAAGATTCAGGTTTTTTTACCATTTTGGTGATAAAATTAGGATGTGGCAAATAATGAGTTTGTCGTGATATTTTCATCCCCTATTGGATTTATTGTTATGTTATATATAATATATCTTTTGATAAACCACTAAATCAACATAGAGAACCACTTTTGATAAGCTTCATATTTGAAAGATTTTAGATCAAGATCTGAATTTGGGATTTCTTCTCTCAAAGCAAATTAAAAACCTGTCTTTCATAAAATAGATGCAGAGATTTTTACTTTATGTTAAAGTGGCCATTTAAGTTTAGGCTAACTAAAGAATAGTCCTAATACATGTCTGACTCCAAAATTATTCTTACTAGGATCATTTTGATAGTATAGATGATCATTTTGTGTTTGGTAGTAGATAAACTGTCATCAAAAAAGAACATTTCATAAATTGATGAAATCTTTGATTTAATGGTAAAAAAAAAACCAAAAAGAAGATTTTGTACTTGTGTTGACAGCAAAGCAAAAAAAAAAAAAAACAAGATTTTGTACTTCAATTACCATGTCTTTTATTCTTAAAGTAAACATATTGAAGATTTATTTACCCGCATGCATAGATATACATTAGACAATTAGAGATGAAATTATTATTGATTTAGTTTAAAATCTGCTATGAAAGAAATTAAAAAAAAAAACGATTACTCAAATAAAATTTGATATTTTATGTAATAAGCATTATAAAACAAAAAAACAATAAGTTACCTTCATCTTAATTTAGAAACATTGATTAATTTTGTCTACCTCGTTGATAATATAATGGCTCTGTGTGTTATTTGTTATAAAAACATTGCATTAATTAATTAAGTTTTTTTTTGTAAAGGAAAAAACATAAAACTATGTTAAAAACTGATTTATTCTTTATCCATTGTTGATAATAATAATAAGAATAATAAAGGCTATTATGCCTAAGAACAGAAACTGATAACGTAATTAGCATTATTACAAGTAAATCTACTCGAAGCATAATCGTATACATAGCTATTCGCAGTAGGACAAGCTCCTTTAAATAACTTCGAGTATTTCGTCGGAGGACAAGTCTCCGGTCTATTGAAAGCGCCGGTGCAACAATACTCCGGTTTGTTAAAAGCCTCACAAGCACTCTTACACGCCACAACACCCTTCGAGTCCGTAACGCGTAGCTCGTTCGGACAAATCGCGTTCACGTCCGAAACACATCCCGCGGTTTTACAATTGCCTGAGCCACCTTGTGGTGTGATTTTCATCTGAACGTTGTAACCGTCGACGAGGCTCACGTCGTAGGAATCTTGTACGGCGTATTGTTTTCCGGAGGAGCCGATTCTGAATTCAGCTAGTGTGGTTGGTGGAGCTCCTTCTGCGCCGGCGCATTTTAATTTGCCACCGCAGTCTCCGGTGGTGCATTTTCCGGAACCCGAGGCGTCGAAGTTGCAGCCCGTTCGACCCCAGAATCGACCGGACCAACCTGGAGAAACGGTTAAGTTTACGGAAGATCCCGAAGGTAAGGCAAATCCGCCGTCGCCGATTAGTGTGGACTTTGCGGTTAGGATTCCGGGCCAGACGGTGAAGCTGCAGCGGTTCGATAAAGTGAAGACGGTGCCGGAGACAATGGAAATTGTACCTTTGAAAGAATATACAATTCAAAAGAAATTATTAGATAGAATTAAAACAAAAATCGTTTATGAGATAAATTATTAAATCAAAGTAGTAATCAGAAAAATGTTGGAAATGTTTTATGTATACATGTGGTTATGATGAAGGAGAAGAAGAGAAGATGTGATGTGGAGAAAATAGCCATCGTTAATCTGAGTATTGAAAAGTTTAAGTTGTGATGATGATGATTATGAGAATCGTCTATTTAAGCTTATTATTTTGGATACTACTTACCATAAATGCCAATGTGACACGTTCATATTTTTTTTTTTACTTTTCTAGTTTTATGAGATTTTATTTTCGTTATTACATAAAAATCAACTTTCATAATATTAAATAGATCTTCCATTGAAAAGTTGATTTTTTTTCCTCACATTTTGGTAATTAATGGATGTTATTGGTTTGTGATTTAAATAGTGTTTTAACGACTTTAAATTTTATGTTGAATATGTTTTTATTCAATCAAGATTTTATTAAATTCTGTTAAAGTTTGGTGTTATTAGTTTTTTATTTGTAAAAAAACTTCTAAAATCTTCATAAATCTTGAGTTATTGGATTCAAAATTTTGTAAAGTCAATAAAAGTTTTGTGTTATTCAACTAAAACAAAAGAATCTCTGATTGCTAATGAATTAAATTATTATGTTATTCGTTTATGATTTTATTCACTTTTATTTACAAAATAAAGTCATAAAAATTATTAACAAAATAGAGAGATTGTTTGGAAAACTTTACAAGATTATGAAAAAACTAGTCAACAAGATTATAGAAAACTCTCTATTAGTCGTTTAGAGTCTTTCATTTATTTACTTTCTATGATTTTATTAAAGTAATCAAAACACTATTTAAATCACAAACCAATAACAACCGCTTAGTGTGTAGAAAATCTACAATAGATAAACTGGCAAAAATGACGGTAGCAACATTTACTTTTCAAAATGCTCCCAAATGGATGATGTGCGTGGTTTTCTTCTACACTAGAAATCGACCCCATGCGTTGTGTGGATTTAGTACTATACTATAATGTTTTAATTATTTTCTATTATTTAAAATTTTTATTTTATTTGGAATTTTATATTTAAAATATATAAATGAAAATGGATAACTGGATAATCTTCTAAAATTATTTTGTTTTTGAAATTTTGTTTACAACAATACTATATAAAACATATGAATTCAACCGGTGAAAATGTGGTGTAATTAATTTGTAGTGGTAAGAACCAATGTGAAAAATAATAAATGGTATTTAAACATAATTTCTATATGTTATACTCTTGAGACACTTGCAATTTTAAGAAGAAAGGAGAGGGAGAGATTTTGTGTTTTTGCTTTTGGAAAATAATGAAAATATGAATGAGAGGTGAATATATAGCCGCGGGCCGGGTGGAAGATATGTGATCCGCACAAATGTGTGCTCTTGTGCAGATATCTCGAGGAGTTGAGGCGAGTGGATGAGAGGCGCAAGACTAGATCAGTTGTTGCACGTGGGCGTGAGACTCGGTATCTTCAACGACGAGAATCAAAAGGTTTTTCACTATATTTTATCTTTAGTAAATACAAAATTGGAGACGAGATCTCCAAAAAACAACAGTGTCATCAGCAAAAAGGCTTAAGAAAGACTCAAAGATAGATGTTTTCGTGGACACAGAGTTATTTAGCGATCCAAAATGCTCCAATCATTGTTAGCAGCGGAAACAAGTGGCAAGAGATTAGTGGAACAGGCCTCAAATGGAGCAATGATGTCAGGTAATTCACCATGGACGAAACCTTAGCTAAGGCACATATTTCAGCATTTGCATACTTTGGGAGGAAGCTTTTGTTAATACGAGAATATGAGCACACAAACAATTTCACGAGGTTTGGCAACGTGCCTAATCCTCAATAACTTTCAATAGAAATTGTTTAGACAATCTTACACCAAGCTTTGCCTAAATGGAATTACTCGACACTAAGACACCCCTTAGTTCGACACCAATAAATTCCTAATGAACTTGAGACACTTAGATTAACACCTAATCTAAGAATCACTCTCTTTCTCTCAAAAGCAAAAGCTTAAACTACTCTGGTTTTTCTCTCCTTGACGGCACTCCCAAAACCTAACGTCGCGTCTCTCTATTTATTCTATAGAGATCACGTTTACATCACATATTAAATGTAAAATAACCTTATTCATTAACTAATGAATATTCTCTTTGATTTGAAGCTATCTCCATATATATAGATGGCAAACTCTACGCTCCAATTGAGTTGTGCCACGTCATCTTCTTCGTTGCTGGATTCTTTTTGTGTCCAGATATTCCTGTGTAACACAGCTGCGTCCTGTTCCACTCTGTGCTGCGTTCTGATGCACTTTATACCTTCATTCTCCCCCTTTTTATCTGAGTGTGTCAACTCAAGCTCATTAATCAAAAAACCTCACTCCCCCTGCATCTTTGCACCATGTTCTCCCCCTGCTTGAGTGCACACTTAGATAAAACCTAAATACTTTTTGCATCAACAATCACACAAGTATTCTCATTACTTTGTGATTCTGCATTCTTCTCTGGTTGAACAGGAATGTCTGGCACAGCTTTATCTTGTGTCACTGGATACTGAACTGAATATTCACCTTGAATAGACTTCACATACAAATCTTGTTTTGCTATCCATACTGCATTGTATCTTCTTGGTTCAATGAAACATTTCTTCAGCTGCCATGCTCGTTTGATACTTTCTTGCCTTTTGACACAAAAAGCTACAACGTGTCCACAACTTCCACAATGAAAACAGCTCTGTGATTGTCGAGATGTGATGCTCTTCGCCTTATGAGAGTGATCATTTTTCTTCAAATCACCGTGTAATGTATTACAACTCATACTTACACCCATCATTTTTGAAGCACCATGAGCAGGTTCATGTCCTTGTGCCGTACACAGAGATCTGCTACCAAGAACAAAATTACTCAGCTTTTCTGTGTTTTCACCAACACAAGTTGATATTCCACGATATCCTAGCCCATAATGATGTTTCTCAGTTCTTCCCATGGCTAAAATTTGATCCAAATTTGTTGATCTATTGTTTAGCATGCGAATCTTCTTATGATTCTCGCTCAGCTCATGCTCCAATGACTTGCTTTTCTCCTTCTCACATTGAAATTCCTCCTGAAGCTTGTTTATCTTCTGTTCCAGTACATGTCTGTCTGCAACAGAGAGTTCACACACTGTTTTTTCTGGATCTGCTTTTAACTCCAACATGCTCACTTTGGCTTCCAACATCCTATTTGTCTTGATCAACTGAATGTTATCATTGCTGAGTTTAACCCAACTGTCAAAAAGACTTCTGAATTCAGCTTGAACGTCAACATCTTGATCACTTTCTGAGTCACTGTCTGTTGCGACAGAAATCGTCTGTGTTACACAAGAACCTGCAGATTCATGTTCTTTGTTTTCTTTCTCAGATTTCATACATCCATGCAAAGCTACAAGGTTGAGTACGTCTTTTTCTTCACATGACTTTCTATCACTGCCACGTTGACCCATCTTCATCATCTTCTTCTGTGAGCTGATACATTCTCCTTTTGTATGACCATAACCGTCGCACTTGTTACACTTGATTTCTTTCTTCTTGAACGATGGACAATCTGATTTGATATGTCCAATACCATGACATTTATAACATTCAACATCATATTTGTTCTGTCCTTCCTCCCTTTCTTTTAATCTGGTTGTCACAGTCTTAAACAAAAGATCCATGTTCTCTTCAAATTTTTGTATCATCAAGCGCATAACTTCTTCAACTTTTAGAATCTGTTGCTTGTCTTCATCCACTGTAAACACATGATCCTTAAGAAGTTTAGGTGAGTTAGAATCCATTTCTATCTCTTCAGCCTGTAGCATCCCTACTGCGTCATTAAACTTGAGCTCATCCATATTCTTTGTCAATTTTATCACAGTTTTCAAAGACAAAAATTTAGGCGGTAAGCATCGCAAAAGTTTTTTCACCAATTTTGCATCTTTGTATCTCTTACCTAACACTTGTGCTTCATTTGCAATGGAACTGAGCCTAGCACTGAAATCCACTATCTTCTCATCATCATTCATCCGAATATTTTCAAATTTTGATGCAAGTAACTCTAACCTTGTTCTCTTAACCTTGTCTGTACCTTCAAAGACATTTTGCAGTATATCCCACGCCTCTTTAGCTGATTCACACCCTTGTATCAGTTCGAATTCTCTTCGCTTCACAGATTTGAAAATTGCGTTCAACGCCTTTGAGTTAAACTTAGACATCTTTTTCTCTGTTGCAGTCCACTTCGTCCTTGGCTTAGCCACTAATTCTCCATCTTCGGATGTCACATATGGCTTTTCCCAACCACACTCAACAGCCGTCCAGGCGTCTTCATCGATGTCACAGATATTGGTCTTTGTTCTCACTTTCCAATATCCATAATTCGCACCATCTAACAATAGAGGATTGTAAACATCGATTAGTTGTGCATATGACTCCATATTCTCTTCTCAGGATCTTAACCTGTATTGAGCTTATACTCAGGTCGGTCACCCGCTCTGATACCACTTGTTAATACGAGAATATGAGCACACAAACAATTTCACGAGGTTTGGCAACGTGCCTAATCCTCAATAACTTTCAATAGAAATTGTTTAGACAATCTTACACCAAGCTTTGCCTAAATGGAATTACTCGACACTAAGACACCCCTTAGTTCGACACCAATAAATTCCTAATGAACTTGAGACACTTAGATTAACACCTAATCTAAGAATCACTCTCTTTCTCTCAAAAGCAAAAGCTTAAACTACTCTGGTTTTTCTCTCCTTGACGGCACTCCCAAAACCTAACGTCACGTCTCTCTATTTATTCTATAGAGATCACGTTTACATCACATATTAAATGTAAAATAACCTTATTCATTAACTAATGAATATTCTCTTTGATTTGAAGCTATCTCCACATATATAGATGGCAAACTCTACGCTCCAACTGAGTTGTGCCACGTCATCTTCTTCTTTGCTGGATTCTTTTTGTGTCCAGATATTCCTGTGTAACACAGCTGCGTCCTGTTCCACTCTGTGCTGCGTTCTGATGCACTTTATACCTTCAGCTTTATCTCTAAGTTCTGGTTAATTCAAGAAAATGCAAATGATACTTGGAATCGGAAATGTCTCATGCGTTTGTGCCCCTTAGCAGAGAGATTCTTAAGGTGTTCCATTGGTAATATGGGTCAATTGCAAGTTTTTCGATGGACTTTTTGACATCTTTTTGGTCTCCTAATAAAACGCTTGGGGCCGGAGGGACCTAGAAATCTAAGGATCCCTTTAGAGCTTCGATAGATGATGTGATTCACGACATTGTATGGACTCTTCTAACTCCACATTTTCCTGACAACGATATCTTCCCCTTCAACTAGAAGAGAACGATAAATATTGGTGGTGTTTTAATGATATGGATTGCAATGGTTTCTCTTCTTTTATGACTTGGCACGTCCTTAGACATATGACGTGCCCCCAAAACTTTTCTCCCAAAGAGATTTTTCTGCGACAACCCTAAACTCCGCCGCGTCTTGCCTCTCCGGTGTTTGGTTGCGACCGACACTGTGAGAGGGCTCTTGGTTACTTGCTCTCCTCTTCACATGTGCACTTGAAGGCTCTGGAGGGTCGTTTCTTCTTTGTTTCTCGTGGTGTGTGTTGAAGGTTCTCCGTGCGCGACGGCCGGTTTCCGGTGACTGGAATCTCCTGCCCTCTCCCTCCACTGCTTGTAGACGGTGCTGGACAAAGGTAGAGGCTCTCATCTCCGGTCCAAGCGTCTCGCTTCTCTTCGGCGGAGCAAGCTTTTGTTTGTAGATCTGCTCTAGATCTCCTTCTTCCTGGTGATTTCTGATGGTTGAGCGTGCTTCCCTAGGCTTCGTCGTGGTATCGCCTCTCTTCCTGGCTCGGAGTCATTTTTTCCAAGATCTCTCTTGGTCTAACCACCGCGTTTTGGCTCGTGTCTACCGGATTCTTGGGTTTCTCTGAGTCGAGAGTTCGCTTTGAGGATAGCTTACCCCCGCTCGCTTGAAGCCTCTGTCCGCTCTGTGCGTGTCGATTTCGTGTGTTGGAGTTTGAACTGAGAGGCTTTCTTTAGCTCAGTGCCTGGTTCTCCAGCTTTGGTCAGTGTTCTCTGTTGGCCCGCTGTTGCTTCTGATGCCTCAGCCTCTCTTTTCTGTTTCTCCTCCACATAGGTAAACAAAGTTTGGCTGTTATTGGTAAGTCTAAGGTCGTCTAGTTGTCTTCGTCGAGCTTGATTTTAGGAGAACCATGTCTCTGTTGGCCTATTCTGCTTGTGGACAGTAGCAGAACTTTTAGGAGCATGATTCTCGTGGCTGGTTAAGCTTTGTCGTCGATTAGGATTCTCTTTGCTTCCTTTGTGCATCTGCAATGGTGTTTTCAAGTTGTGGCGTTAGCTATCAGTGGTAGCTAGTTACCTACTTCTTTTGAGATCTCCGTTTGCATTTCGGCTCTTTGGTTTTGTTCAAGGCTTGTTCTTTCCTGTGGCTTCCTTTTGATAGTGCTTTTGTTTGAAGTTAGCTTGCTTTCCGTGCATGTTTCCTTGTGTTTTGGATTGAGCTTTAGAGGAGCTAGTAGGGCTAAAGACTTCTGATGCAGTGGTGATTTTTCTTATCTTGCTCTGCGCTACTGACTTCGAGGATGAACTTGGTTAGAGGGAGCTTGCATCTCTGGTTTTTGGCGTGTGAGGTTCCGTTTCTAGGAAAGCTCATGGATTGAATTGAAGAATCGATCTCACTTGAAGCAGGGAGAGTAAGTGATCGTAGATTTGGAGTTTTCAAACCGTTGACGGCTCGGTCTCGGGTCTCCTGCGAAAGGCTTCTGAAGCTCTTGGTCCATCACTTTAAGGTGTTTTCACTTTAAGCAAAAGCCCTTCTACTTTGCTTTTTCATTCGGGAAGGATAGATCAGAACGTAATCGCTTCATCTTTTCCCATTGCATCATAGCTTTATTTACGGGGTTGAGAAGATGGACCGAAAACTTAGTTTTAATTAATCGTATGTTATGTTTCCATGTTTTTATTCTTTTTGCCATGGATCCATATGCATAGGTTTCAAATGCTATGTTTGTAACCTAAACTATTTTTCATTTTCTATGAAATATTTACAATTTAGCAAAAAAAAAGGAGCAACGCCTAGAAACTCTTTTCATATGTGGACTTCTCATCTTAATAGACCGCCGCCTACTGAGGTATGCAAGTCTCTCATTTTTTTCTTCTATTGTTCTACTGAGGCTAAGACAAGGGATCACCTTCTCATGTCTTGTGATTCAGAATTGGGAAGATCTACTGACTTGGACCAGGGGCAAAAATGCAACTGCTCCCTCAACTCTCAAAACACTTGTAACTTAGGCCATTATATATGCTATATGGAAACATCGGAACAACATGCTTCACAAATCTCAAGTCATACTGCCTTCTTCCATCTTTAAGGTAATACATCGTGAAATTATCAACTCCATCAATGCGAGGACACATCAAAAAAAAAATTGGAAGCTAATGAGCCACTGGATCTTTTAAATTTGAAGACTTCATTCTTGGAAAAAATGTTTACTTCCTTGTTCTTTATTTCTTTTTTGCCAAGGAACTAATGTTTTAGGTAACCAACATGTAAATCTTCAATTTTCATTTCATATGATATTTATTCACTTAGCAAAAAAAAAGTGTGAGCAACGTGGAGGCGGAGATAAAGACATCGTCGAGATTCACGTTCTGGTGAAAACCGTTTGGATCATCTCGAAAACGATAAGACCGGTCAAAGATACGTCACATATCAAATCAAGAAGCCTAATTGCAAACACAAGATATGAAGTAGTTTGAGTAAGAGCAAAGGATACTTAAACGAAAAGTAATAGAGACAAAATCTGATGGAAACACATATTGATGTTTGAGTAGATAAGTTTGAATGCTTTGTATAGCGTAAATAACTTCTCTGTTCTTAATATACTGATGTTTTAGTCGGAAAGCATTCCAAACTCGGGACAGACAGTGTGGTGGTCCTTCGGGGAGAAGTCAACTCTGAAGCACTTTGGTGCGTTTCTACCAGGGCTGACCGGATCAGCCGATAGGGTTTATCAAAAAAAAAAATATTGATGTTTTGGATTTTACACATATTCAAAAATAATCATTATTAAATCATGATTGTATTATCTTTTATATTAAATATTTTTTAATAACTATATAAACCATTAATAATCTAACAAATTTAATCAATTGCGTCTTGAACTTTACGATTTATAATATCAGTCAATAAAAAACAAAGAAAAAAACTACAAAAGCAATGTGGAATAAACTAAAAATGATTGAACATGATTAAAAACAGACGGAGTACATTTTATCTATTTTCACAAGCTCTAAACTAACATAAAAAAACTTGCTTGGTTTTTTTCCTTCGAATTTATAAGGTTATTGCTTAGGTTATTGAAATCGAGTCCAGAGCTGGGACGGGACCCTCAGGTTTTAAAATCCAAATCTCTCCGTTGCTTGTTTATTTTTGTGGTCCTAGAAGAATCAATCATGTTCTATATCAAGTTTATTTAACCTAAAAAGGACAAACCTTTTATTGATTTCCACAATTTTTTGTACTTTTCAGGTTTTCTGAGACATGAAAGCCAAATAAATTAGCTTATCAACAGAAACTATCAACAAATGAAGAGTTTCTGAAGCACATTATTAGATCCTTTTGTACCTTTTTTCTATTTATAGATTCTCTGTTTTTTTTGGTTGTTTACAAAAGTGACATATACTATAACAAGAAATATGAATTAAATGATTAGCATGAGTGATTTTTTAATCTTTAAAAAGAAATATCTGAACGGTACAAAAAAAGTTGTCTGATTTTTGTCACAATATTGGAGAAACTCATACTACTATTTTAGGGTTTCTTTTCCTGAAATTCTCCGGCATGCAGTGGTTGGATTCACCACCAGTTTCACCACTTTCAACTTCTGGCATCATTAACACCAAAAACACAAATCTTGTTTTGTAGATTGATGACTCTCATAGATACATGCATAAGAGAGTAAAGAGACTGTCATTAATTTCTCCTGACTCAACCATCACTCTCAATCTCTCTCTCTGACACGAACACACATGCATTTACAGTTTTCATTTATCACAACAACTACCACTTCTCTTTCTCTTTCTCTCTGGACAGATTAAGCCTGGCGACTACACTTTTTCAAAGAAAAACATTCAAAGAATGGCGTTTCCGTATTCTTCATGCAAACAAAAATATACATTCCTCTCCTCTCTTCTTCTACTTTTGCTTCTTTCTTCTTCAGTAGCTGAGCTCTCTTTCAACTTCTACGCCGGTTCATGTCCCGGAGCTGAGTTAATCGTCAGGAACACCGTTAGATCTGCTTCAACCTCTGATCCATCAGTCCTTGGGAAGCTCCTACGTCTCATCTTCCATGATTGCTTCGTCCAGGTACATTACATTCTTCCAAGACTGTCTCTTTCTTGCATAACAAGGCATTTACAATGAAATGAGATTTTTTGTTGTCATTGCTGTCCTAGGGTTGTGATGGCTCAGTGTTAATTCGAGGGAACGGTACAGAGAGAAGCGATCCAGGGAACGCGTCTCTAGGAGGATTCACTGTTATAGAAAGCATCAAAAATGTCCTCGAAATATTTTGTCCCGGCACAGTGTCTTGCGCTGATATACTTGTTCTTGCTGCTAGAGATGCAGTAGAAGCTGTAAGAATTTTATCAAATTCACACACTTATGAAATGTTTATTTCAGTAAAAACTCTGTTTTCTTTTTTGGGTTATTAAAAACTCTGTTTCTTGTTGTTGTAAATACTATTTTCCGGACAGCTAGGAGGACCGGTAGTTCCGATACCGACAGGGAGAAGAGACGGGACGGTCTCAATGGCGGAAAATGTCAGACCAAACATCATCGATACCGATTTCACAGTTGATAAGATGATCAATATCTTTTCCTCTAAAGGCTTATCTGTTCAAGATCTAGTGGTCCTCTCTGGTACATTATGTTTCTTGATATTCAATAAGGAGAGCGATATTTCTTTAAAACAAACCTTGAAAATTCAATTTGACGGTCTCAGGAGCACACACTATTGGAGCTGCGCATTGCAACACATTCAACAGCAGGTTTAAGCTTGATCCAAAAGGAAACTTAGAGCTAATAGACGCGTCTCTCGATAACTCCTATGCGCAAACACTTGTAAACAAGTGTTCATCGTCATTAGATCCAACGACCACGGTCGTTGATAACGATCCAGAGACATCTTCGACGTTCGATAATCAGTACTACAAGAATCTGTTGGCTCACAAGGGTTTGTTTCAGACGGATTCAGCTCTCATGGAAGATGATCGAACGAGGAAGATTGTTGAGATTCTTGCGAATGATCAGGAGAGTTTCTTCGATAGATGGACTGAGTCTTTTTTGAAGATGAGTTTGATGGGTGTGAGAGTTGGTGAAGAAGGTGAGATTAGACGTTCTTGTTCTGCTGTTAATTAAAAGAAGATTAGACCAAGTTTCTAATCAGAGGAGCAAAATTGGGAAATAGTGTTTCTTACGGATGGTAGTTTTACTTAATACGATTTCTTGATTTATTTATTTTCAACTCATGTAAACAATTACGACTTTATGAAAATTTAAAATTAATTATAAGTACTTTACTGAACGAGTTGCAAAAAGTAAACTTCACTTACGAATTTTCATGCGTCGATAGAAATAGTAATGGATATTATGAAAGACTAACGGAAAAATGGGTTAAAAAACCTTCACCTTTCTTAAAAACGTATTAAAAACCTTCAACTTTTTTTGTGGGTTTTTAAACCCTCACCTTTTCATTAATAAACTCAATTTAAATTCAAAAAAATTGTTACATTAAATCATAAATAAATATAAACAATTTGATTTAGGAATTTTCTTCTAAAATTCTTGTTTACAATCTTTTGCTAAATTGAAATTTATAAGTATGATGTAGAAAAATTAATTAATGAAGTTGTATTCGGTTGTGTTACGAAAAATTATGTATAGAAAATTTTATACCGAACAGAATATGAGTTTATGTTAATAAAGGTGTATTCGGTTCGATCACACAAATATACTAATGTGAGACCAAACCAAATTTTATAATACTCCAAAAAGTAGATGAATTTGCACATCAAAATATTTTCGTTGGACGAACAAAATAAGATTTACTAACAGTATTTCTATATATATGTGTATATATCACGATATACTAAAACTATAATATAAATTACATTTAGTTAATCGTTATTTAACTATATTTTATCCAAAAACTGAAAACTCGAACAAAAAAAAAATCAAAATGTGCTATTTGTCTAATGGTAACAAAAGTTATTTGTGTAATCTCAACTAAATTGTGAATGAATTTTTATAGCGCAAAAACCTTAAATTTAGAAAAACAAATTGCAAACGAATTTGGAAAAAAAAATCATATTTTTTTTTTGTTTCGTAATGTTTTAATATAACGATTAAAGAAAATTAAGTTGAGTTTACTAATATTAGGGTTTATTTTACCACTTATGAAAAGGTGAGGGTTTAAAATTCCACAAAAAAAGTTGAGGGTTTTTTACATGTTTTTAGGGAAGGTGAAGGTTTTTTTACCCATTTTTCCAAGACTAACCATAGAAGATTGAGAAATTAGTTCTCTCTCTTCTCTAAAGTTGTCGTCTACTGTTTAATAATTTTGGACTTTTTTGCCCCTATTTTCACTATTTCTATTTTTCTTTCATGTATCTGGTCGATATCAGAAGAAGAAAATGAAAAAGCTGTAAACAATGAAATTCGTTGGACCTCCAATGATGCCTATCGTTCTGCCTCCTTTTTAATTTTTTTCGAGACTCATGATAGTGCCAACGATAAACTCGAGACGAGCTCCGCCGAGACGGTGCCTTGATCCATGTGTTCGCCAACGATGAACTCCGAGACGGTGCCTTGACCCATGTGTTCACCAACGATGAACTCGAGACTAGCTTCGCCGAGACGGTGCCTTAACTCATGTGTTCGCCAACGACTAATTGAAATTATTGTGGTTGTTGTGGAATCAAGATAGTAGAATGGGTATCGTCGACGACAGTTGAATGGATTAAGCTGCGGAGTTCCAGACCTTGACGAAATTATGCAATGAGGAATTTACCAATTGGAGTTTTGATGAGGTTAATCGATCAAGATAGGGGAATGGGTATCGTCGACGGCAACGACATTGTCATATTCTTCTGGGTTCGATTCCGTAACGGATAACAATTTAATTAGCAACGTATATAAAATGCTAACATATAAAACACATAATAGATACACTGCTAACACAATAATTAACTATCTAAAACTATAATTGATCCATCACCGGAAATTTGCCGTAGGTTCGTAGCTATTGTCAGAATGCATCTAAAAGATTTATCTCGTCGAAATCTATTTATTATACCACTAAATAATTTGTTACATACGGAAGGGTATTTTCGTCCAACTTATATAAATTGATGAAAGAGAACTAATTATACAAAAAGTATGTGTATATTCTTAATATTTCAGTCATCTATGTATTTAGATTAAATTAACCCAATAGTAATAATCAACGGACAACGGTTCTCGATAATAATGGGCGGAGGCAGCTTATTAGTAGTGGGGTCAGCTGACCCCAACTGATTTGCAAAATTATACTATATGTCTTTACTATTAATTCTCATGAACCCAATTAAAAATTTTGTTTGACCCCATTAACCCAACTAATTTAAATACATAAAATGCAAAGGGCTATATCTTTTAAAAATTAGATTCACGTTAGAAACAAAATCCGAAAGATTAGTGCAACCTTTATAGTTTACATGGATTATGCAAACAAATTCATTCAAGTTAATTAATTTTATACCAAAAAAAAAAAAAAAAATTCTTTCTCTCTTCTTTAGCTGAACAGAAAAAAAAGTTGTAGTAGGTAGCCTTATTATATTTTAGTTTTTTGTTAAACTCACATAATTATAGATTTATATTTACACTCTATGTTTTTTATTAGTATTTCCTTAGTATATATTTATTTTTTAGTTTTATCATTTAAGAGATATTTTTTCGAGATAAAAATTGTAAAGACTACACTACTGAATCGCATCTATGGTTGATATATTGGATAAACTTTTTTGAACCATTTGGATTTTGTTTTGAAATGGATTCGAACCTTATGAGTATTTCAAATCAGCTTTCCAAAAAATTACTTGAGTTGCTCTCAAAAAAAAAAAAAAAAAAAAAATTACTTGAGTTTTTCTAAACCGTTTATATCAAAAAAATCTTACATATATTCTTTAAATTGTTAAAAGCAAAAGAAAGACATTATATGACAGTCAAAACCGATATGAATAAAGCATATGACCGCATTGAGTGGGGTTTTATCAAAGCAGTAATGGAGAGAATGTTTTTTCATAAAAAATTGATCTATTCGATCATGCAGTATATTTTTACTGTCTCCTACTCTTTCCTAAAGTCCTACTTAATGGATCAACACAAGGAGTTATCATTTCCCAAAGAAGAATCAGAGGAAAATCTCATATCCCTATATTTTTTTATCCTATGTAGTGAGGTCCTCTCAAGCCTATGCAGCAAAGCTCAACATGAACAAATTCAACCTGGGAACAGAGTGGCAATCGACAGCCCGAGAGTGAACCACCTTTTGTTTACTGATGACACAATGTTTTTCTGTAGATGAGATGAACAAAGTTGTCAAACCTTACTATACGTAATCCAAAGGTATGAAATTGCATCATGACAACTAATCAACAAGGGGAAATTTGCAATTACCTTCTTAGCCAAGACTCTAGCAAGTATCAAGGAAGCTCACCAAACCCTTAGAATGCAACAAGTGGGAGGGTTAGGAAAATACCTTAAATTCCCTCAATTATGTGGGAGAAAGAAGAAGGACATGTTTAATCTGATAATTGACAGAATCAAACAAAGATCATTGAGATGGTCTTCAAGGTTTCTATCCACAGTTGGGAAAACCACCATGCTGAAATTTGTTCTAGCTGCCATACCAACTTACACAAGGTCTTGCTTTAAGATCCTAGGATCACTCTGCAAGCACATCCAATCAGCCTTTACTAGATTCTGGTGGGATTTCTCTATAGAAAATATTAAAATGAGTTGGGTCTCTCGGTCAAAGTTAACCAAAGCAAGAAGGGATGCGCATTTAGGATTCAGAGACATACCTAGCTTTAACGATACTCTACTAGCAAAGATTAGTTGGAGGTTCCTTTTCACATCCTACCTGACTTCTTGCCAAAATTCTCCTGGGACAATATTGCAAGTCCACTCCTTTATTCATTTATTTAAGAATTTTTGTATTTTAATTTTTTATTATTAATAAAATTTATTTTTTTCACTATGTTTCAACATAATTCAATTTAAATATAATTTATATTTATAAATTATATCAATAATAAAAATTGACAGTCACAACTTATACAGCTTTTAGTTACCAATGAGATTTTAATAGCTAAAGTCCCTATAGTCAAAATTTCTGCATCCAAAGTTTCTACACCAAGATATTTTGAAGCCAAAGTCTCTAAAGTTAAAGTTAACAGGCCTTAAAAAGCATAAAATTTTGATGGAATAAGCTTTGATTGTAAAAGTTTGTGTTGTACTCCTTCCGTTTTTTTAGTTGATGTTTTAGGAGAAAAAGTTTATTCTAAATTAGTTAATTTAAAAGTCTCTACAGCCATTTCTTTTTTTTTTACTCTTTTAGTTTTAGTTTTTTTCTAAAGTCATGTATTCCTGGCTTTCAAAATAAAAATAATGAAAGCTTATAGTTTTTTTTATTTCCTCTTCCCCATGATTATAAAAACTTTCATAAAATTCTCTAAATAACTAATTTTTAAAAAAATTCAGTTGATTTATAATGGAATTCTTTTTCTTGTTTTATTAAGATCTATTTCTCCATATTTTCGATAATTATTTTAAATCCTAATTTTTACAGTCATATGTTTTACCAATCGGTTATAATAAATTTTATAGTCAAAATCCTAACAGAAAAAGTCTCTACAGCCAAAATTTTTATAGCGAAAGTCTTTAAAGCCAAAAATAACCGTCGCTACCAAGCAGCCCCTTAATTAGATTTTTATTAGTGTTGACGATTTATATTCTGCAGTTTGGTTTTCTATTAGTTGATTTGATAATAAATGACATTTTAGAATAAATAAAAATTAAATAATGTTTTAATCCATGTGAAAAAACCTTAAACATCAAGTAAAAAAAAACCGAGGGAGTATATGATTATATGAATGTTATTCTTAATAGCTCAACTCATTTCTTTTTTTTGTACATCGTTTTCTTATATAGATTGTAAATCAAATTTTATTAGTTCAACATTTTACTAATTATATAATTTAGCATACAATTGTGAAAATTAATTCAAAAAAACAACAATCTTCTAATAACTTAGCCCCTGATTAAATCAGGACACATTTTAGTTTTAATCATCATTAATCTTCTAATAACCGATACTACCATCTTTCTTTAACCGGAAAATATCAGAAACTCGGAACAACACCAAAACCACCATAAACTCCGACGTCTCCACCATCATTCTCTCTCGAATCAGTTCTCTTAGCAAAACGTCCTTTGATTCTCGGTCTCATCTCAGCGTAAGCTTTACGCGACGCATACCTAATCGTCTTCTCAAATTTCCGATTCTTCCTCTTCTCTCTATACCTCAAAACCCTAGCTTCCCTCTCCGCTGGTGACAACTGCACAGCTGGCGTCACCGTCGTCGTGTTTGTTATCTCCGCCGTAACTCCTCCACTCTCAGGCACCAACGCTATATCTATCGATCTCGACGATACCTACAAACATTTCACAAACTCAATCAGATCCAAAAAAAATTCCAGATTTAGATCTGAAAAATTCGTACCGTTTGGTTGATGAAATTGAATCTGTTTGAAGAAACTTTGGAAGCAGAGAGATCGAAATTGAAGTAATCTTCATTGAGAAACATCTTATTCTGCACAGGAACAACTCCGTCGTTACCGGAGCTATTCTCCGACGTTACTTCCATCTTCGGATAATCAAGATCGGAAAACAAATTCGTGATTTCGATTCCTTCTTTATGTAAAAGCCACGACGCAGAGACGTCACCACCATCTTCTTCTACAAAATTGACAGAGGAAGAAGCGGATTTTGCTGGAGCAGTGTCGTAGAAAGGAGTGATTGGTACGCGCTCGTGGCGGCTAGAGAGCGGATTGGCTGAGTGGATATCACGGTCGCACGTGACGCAAAGCGCGGCTGCGTCGGCTTTGCACGTGACGTGTGCTGGTGCTTGTTCACAGACTTCACATAGCCAAACTCGCTCGTGACGTGAAGCGAGTTTGTTAGCTGTGTGGATTTTACTGTCGCAGACGCCGCAGAGAAATGCGGCGTCTGCGCGGCAGAATAGAGTGGCTGTCGTCGATTTGCACGAATCGCAAAGTCTCGACGACGCCATTGATTTTTTTTTTTGGAGAGAGAGACGATAATAATGGAGTTAGCTTTTTGGTATTGACTCTTCGTGTTATGGAAGTGGTGATTGTACCGGACGCGCCGGGAGTGAAGTGGGTCATGGAGATCTGAGAATAGCGAATAGAGAAATGACACGTCATTGAATCTTAGCCGAATAGTTGAAGTTTATGAGACATTGAGGAGACGTGGGGCTAAATCATGTGAAGGTGTTTTTTCTCAGTTTCATGTTCTCACGGACTTTAATAAAACGAATGGAAAGTTCTTTCTTTTTGTCGGCAAGGATATTGGAGATTACAATACTGAAGGTTATACTTACCGTGGATGAGATGGATATAACCATTTGTGGATTAGACCTTCTTTTGTTTAACCGATTAGAAAAGTAGTTTTTATTGAGGTACGGTACCGACAATAAAAGAAAAACAAATTTGTTAGAAGTTCATTATGAACCGTATTTAAATTGTAATAAATTTGGTCTGTAGTGAATTATTGTCAGTTCCTAAAAATAAAATGGTTTAGTCAGCTACTTGTTTAATACTGTGATATATGTTTAATTTTTTTAAAAATAACTAATAATACTGTAATATATGTTTAATTTTTTTTACATCCTCTAAAGACAAGGATCAAAGCATTTTATATGATCATCTCTCAAATGTCACTAAAACATGATCTCTAGGCTTTGCTTGAGAATTGAGCCATTGACATTTGGTATATGTTCATGTTACGTTTCGTTAAAATTTATATCGATCTCAAGTTCTTTAAGCTCAAATCTCACAATCAAATCGATTTTAAAGAATCATAAGAAAAGAAATAGAAGAAGACGACACAAGAACACAAAATTGTATACCCAGTTCGATTCACCAATGTGATGAATCTATGTCTGGGGCTGGATTCAATCTAGCAATCCACTATCACGAATCAAGAGTTTGCTCAAGCTCAAAACCAGAGCTCAAGAAGATTACAAGGGAAAGGGATTGAAAATTTTATGTTACAAGAGAATGATGACATTTTAAGTGTTTCGTCTGGAATCAGTTCAATTTCATTGTTAAAAGGTGATATATCCCTTACGGGTCTCAATCAAAAAGTCCGTGCTGAGTTTTTCTTTCATAATGAAACAAAACAAGAAAGAAAAGAGACAATATTAAGTGAACACGTCATTGATATTAACTCTTTAAGATGAAGAAGAACTAAGATAAAAATGATACTAAACAAACCAATAAGTAAAAATGATCAAAGATACACTCTTGAGGGATGTGACAGATTGGTGTATGACGATGATTTTATCCACTTCCCGACTTCAATGTATTACTCAACCTGAAGATCAAGATGGAAAAGAGAAAATAATATTTGAGAACAAACACGCAACGAAATGGTTCGGTTTCCAGTAATAGGACCAAGATATGGTTCAGTTTCAGAATGTGCTTACCAGTCCAATCCCTCGAAAAGTCCCTCGCCTTTCACAGCACAAGTTTTGAAGATTGCCCATTGACGACTCTTTATCTTATGCAACTCCAAGGCTTCTGTAACAGCCGCATCATCGAGTGCACCAGGAAGATCCTGTTTAAGACGATTTAATGAAGCTCAGACCAAATAGTTATAGATTTTTCATCAGCAAAAAAGTTTATAATGCATGCAAAACAAACTAAAGCTTTTTAGCTACAGAAACCAATACAGATTTCCAGCGAAATCAGCCAAAATTAATCAGAAAAGCGAACATTTAGAGACTGCTAACCTGCTTGTTCGCAAATATCAGAACCACCGCACCTTTCAATTCCTCTTCCTGTAAAATACGTTGAAAGAGAGTCAGAGTTAAATGCTGATAGTGACAGAGGTACACTCAAGTAAGCTTTGTTGTATAATGGAACAGTTTAAGATAAGATCTCCAAGATCTATGGAGAGTAATACTTCCATAGATCACTAACCTAGATACTTCAATTTTAGTGTCACTTATTAGAAGGCTAAGAACACTTGATATAAAACTTATAAGCATCTATAACAATTCCTAAACAAGAAACTGTACCAATATTGTATTATAGTTACCAATATACATCACCATAAAAAGCTTTCCATCAGGAAAATAATACAACAGTATTAAAAGAGGAAGCCTCGGCAGTAGTTTACCTCCAAAATTGCATGAAACTCCTCTTTCGCCACCCCGATTCTATCTGTATCACTGGAGTCAACAACATAGATCACTGCTTGTGTATTCGGGAAATAGCATCGCCAGTATGGCCTGTCCAAATAACCATTAGAAATTTAGGAAAAACAAAAACAGTATAATCTTGATGGAGCCATTTCTGTTCTTCATTCCTTCACAGTACATGCAATATATTCATCATTTCGAGGTCATTAATCTACCTGATGCTTGTTTGTCCACCTGTCACATGAAAGTTCTAGTTAATGTACTGAGTCGCCGAACCAATTTCTTTATCAAAATGTAAAACGCAAAATCAATCGCATGTAAGTATCATCTACTAACTACAAGACATAAATACATACAAATAAATGCATCTTATGCAAAACAATCAACAAAATACATACCAAGAAGATATGATAATACAGAACACTTTATCACCCAGATTCGAATAATACAGGATTCCGTCCAATATACCCACATTTACCACAAGTACTTATCATAATGAAGGATATCTAATCTAAGGACTCCAAATCGAGGAAATTCCTGATCACGGTTTGTGTAATTCACTCAAAGACAAACATTCCATTTATTCGAATGTGTTACTGAAGATCTGCTAATATGGAGGAGCTAGTCAACTTAGAAAGAAGACTAAGGAACTCAGAAAATCTCAAACTCAATCAATCACAAAATGGTTTGATATGACTTAATCTAATGCTTATATATAGTGTAGATTCCGAATTTCCCTTCCATATACATCAAAATCATTTCTACAACTTCAAATTCAAAGTTTAATGCAATCGAACACATTCTTAGAGCATACCTAAATCCCAGACCTGGAACTTGATATTGTTGTACTGCACAGTCTCAACGTTAAATCCAATAGCTGCAAAGATCGGATCAAAACCAAAATTCACAAAATCACAACATCAAAATCCGAAATCACATCCAACTAGATCCATAATCTATACAAAAATCGAGAGATTAGATACATACTCGGAATCGTAGACACAACTTCCCCCATCTGAAGCCGATCTGAAACCAAAATCAACGCAACTCAAAAAAACGATCGAATCAAAAACCCTAGTTTTAGAATGCGAAAGATTGAGAGAGTGAATTTACAGAGGATTGTGGTTTTGCCAGCATTGTCGAGACCGAGGACAAGGATTCGAGCTTCTTTGTTACCAAAGACGGAAGAGAACATCCGCGTGAATAAGATTCCCATTCTTCTTCTTCTTCTTCTTCGATTGGATCAGATCAGATCAAACGATCTAAGAGAGATTGTTCTTCTTCTCTTGGATCATTCGACCTCTATCAGATCTTTTCTTCTTCTTCTTTGAGAGTTAGTGCTAAGTCTGAAAGAAAAAAAAAACAATTTTGAGAATGTCGAGAATATACGTTTAGCAATTTTGTTTTCGTTGTTTCTGATTCAATCAAAGGCTTTGTTTGGGCCTAAATATTATCAGCTTGGCCCATTTTAACTCTAATTGGACTATCTTTGTTTTGAACTTCTAATTTCATTTCGTTGCATTATCAAAATGTTAACAAACTTTGTGACCAAGAGGTAAGTTTATGCATCATGGAAGAAAGTGATATAGAGACAGACTACTTATGTATGTTGTACTTTTTTCTTTCTAAGAAATTGCGAGTCGAAACTCATACATCTCCCTAGGTCTGGGCCGGTCTTTAATATTTTTACTTGTACTAGGTGACACTCGATCTTGTGACCTCTTAAAATTTTTCAAGATACCTTTCGAGTCGAGCTATCAACTTCTGGTTCCCCATACTCGATCTTGTGACCTTTTGTAATCTCTTCCCCATATTTTTTCTGCAGGTTCTTTGGCAAGTTTCGGCTGTTTTTCTGTGGGGCGTTTCTTTTTCTTTTGGTTGGCTTGTGGCCTTTGCTTTTTATGTTTGGGCTTGCTGGCCCTCTTGTTATTTTGTTGTTTGTGGTTTCTTGGGCTTGCGTGTCTGTTGGGCCTCCGGCTGTTTAATCTTTTTCTTTTAATGGAAATTTAAAATTAAAAAAAAAACTTATGGTTATATTGTATTTATTTTCTTGATCGCAATTACATAATCAATCTCTCCTACCTAATTGGGTGATCATGGGAATGTGCCTTTAGTCAAGTGGTTAAGTCCATTTGACTCCGCCTTTCCCACCGGAGTTCGATTCCACTAAGTCGTGTTACCTCGCGTAATAGGAATTGACTATGGATCTGACCTTCTCGATATAAGATGTCAAAAAAAAATAAAAATTGGGTGATCATATTGTCGTTTACTTTGCCTTAGGATTTATGTGAATTTTGTGTTAGTATACCCATGCATCTTATGTTCTCTTTACTCTAAAACAAAAAAAAAAATATCAATCATCGTTAGAAAACTACTAGTATTTAGGTAAAGTATACATGGTTTTTCTTTTCATGTGCATTTCGATTTTTAAAATTTAGAAAAATATTTGATAAAAGCACACCAATGATGTTTGTTAGTTTTTTAAACTACAATACTTTTAACATATATAAAGTATAATAAACATAAAAGTAACACCTAGCTTGACTAGGTTTGGATCCTCCATGTGTGAGGTGCAAAAGTAAAGTCAAAAAGAACAAACCCTAATACTAGAAAACTAAAAACAACCAAGTCCTAGCTAAAGCTATATCAAAATTGATGTTAATCGGAATTATGCTAGAACCAAACAACAACCAAAATCGCATATTCACACTCTTCCATATCAATTGATGTTTTCACTCCGAAAAAGTAATTTTGTTTTCGCCTTTCTTTATTTAATTATTTAAATTACTCTACTATTTTATTTGTAGCTTTGTTTATGCGGCACAAAGTTTAAGACAGTAATAAAGTTGAGGGAAATAAATGCAATGGAAAAAAGGGGAAGAAGTATTGCTTTGGAACTTTCTTGCGGGAGACGCGGCTACTCGGCGCCTCTAAAGACAGCTCAGCAAATGACAAATAAGTCAAAACAGAATCATTGTCTTCGCTTTCATATTAAACTCTGTTCTTGACACGTGTCTCCTTTTTCCTTTATGCTGCTCTTTTGATACGGTGAACAAACGTATTAAATTAATAAATGGGCAAATATTAATTATAGTAGTAAATTTTTTTGCACCTTTATTAAAATCAGTGGATTATAGAGCCTGTAGATTATAAAATCAGTGGATTAACTAGCGACGAAAACATAAAATTTGAACAAATATATATATATATGTGTGTGTGTAAATTAAACTACACATGCAAATGGGTTTATTACGATTTTTTTTAACCGCTTAACTTGTCGAAGATAATTAGTTGCGAAAAGGCTATTATTATATCAAAATAAAAATTAAGTTGTTAAAAAATTTTGATTGAAGATAATGCAAACCTTAAGTTTTAGACGTTTGTGTGGTGTGCACTTCACTTCAAAATCTTTCTGCATTGTGAGAACAGAAGAAAATTTGGTCATGTAACAAGAAGACTCTTGTTGATGGGTTAGTATCAAATTAAAAAGCAAAGCAGGCAATTGGGGCAAGTAATCGAATTATCTTTTGATTTATACCGTAAAATGTGTTTCTAATTTTTGTTTAATCAAAAAAGAATTTGATTCTTTTTCTTGTGACAAGACTACAACTCCCGCACATATTTAATCTATAGAACTCGATAAAATTAATTAAAATAAAATATTAAATTGATAGTTAATCATATTATTTTCAGTTTATTCACTAGTTAAGAAAAAAGTATAGTTAAAATTTGACGGTAAACTAGTAATGGACTATCAACTAATTTTAAATATCCAATTTGATAGCTAATATAAATGCAAGGAAAAATATGAAATTAACACAAATACATGGGAGGAGACACAATTATAACAATTCATAATGAAAGCAACTAAAAGAATATCTTTGACATAAAGAAAATGTCGAGAATATATACGTAATCAAAGGGTGAATGTATAAAATTAATTTCTGAACATAAATATAAAATTACACTTTGTGTATGGGATGAATCACGTTTCCATTGAAACATTGCAAGCTTTATTATGATGATCACTTGTGTTGTGATACTATATATTAATATATAGTTAATTTTTAGTAGATCTTACTGATGACATAAATGGTAATAACTTTTTAGCAATAAGATAGAGCAACAAGCGATTGCAGATGTAATAGTAGATCACACTATTTTTTGTTTTTTTATATAGCTTAGTGATCCTAAAAGTTTTCTACGTCCAAAGACTAATCATGGGGCTCATAAAAATTATTTTAAATTGCTAGACCTCTGATGGCCAATACTACTCAAATCCAAGCGGCGAGAATTACCTTCTTTTATCACTGGACCAAGGCAACTTGGTTACCTATCACACTATTGAGAATTACAAAAACTAGAAGACGAGTTTTCCATTATCTGGAAATAGGAAATTACAAGCAAACATTCATTAATCGTAACCAAAATTTTCTCTCAGTAAAATTTACATTCCCGGGAAAAACACAAAGGAAAATCTCCCAAGAAAATTCCCAAACAAAAAAAGACAAACACTGAGAGAAGAAAAGAAAACAAAAAAGCTCACTGACTCGTTGTTTCTTCATTTTCTTTAGCTTTCTCTCTGTCTCCCATTTTCTCCTCCTTCGAAATTACCATTTTACCCTCGTGACCACACATGCATTTGTTCGCCGCCGGCGTGGCCAAAAACCTCGGCAAATCATCTCCGGCCATTATGACAAGAATCTTCTCCTCGTACGCCGCACTCGCCGCCTTCACTCCAGACCGACTCTCTTTCTCCTCGTCAACTCCTCCGCCGTTGCCTTCGCCGGAGTCATCACCGGAGGTGGATAAGCGCCAGTAGGAACAAGCGAGGATAAGTAAAGCAAAGGCTATGAGGCCTAACATTGCCGCAAGACCACCGAATAGATACGGTACCGGAGAGTGCCACGGCGATATTGGCGGTCGGTGATTCCCGAATGATTCTACTGATGTAGCATGTCTAGCTACATCTAACGATGTTGGTTTAATGCTCAATGGTCTCATTTTTTTTTTTAATGTTTCTTCTGTTTCTCTCAGATTTTTTCTCTTCTTTATTTTCTAAGTATTTTTGTTTTCTCACTTTAGTACAAAGGAAAAAAGAAAAGAAAGCTGGAAAGATGAATGAAACAATGGGTGTGGTGAGGTGTTATATTTATAGGTAAGAAGTACCTGGGAAAAAAGAAAGTGAGTCACTCCGAATATTTAATTATTTGAACTAAAGCCGTTTTTAATTTTTTTTGCATTTTGTTTTGAGTGGTTTATTACTTTTAGTTTTGCCGCATATATTTGCATGCAATGTCAAATTACTTTGTTATAGACACATATACGTTTTAAGGTGCTTGTTTTTGTAAAAGATAGCGAACATAAACCACACCAACTTAAATGAGATATTTCTTCTGTTCTTAAAGATTGATGTTCTAGTTTGTATTGTTTGTTCCACAAAAAATAATTTTCTAGCATTTTTTTATTTTTATTGACTTACAATAGTAAATTGTAAATTTTAAGATGCAATATGATGATAATTATTAAAAATATTAAAAATATTAAAAATTAAAAACAATGTTAAAATAATTAAACAAATGATTGAGTTCTTAATATGTGTGAAAACTCCAAAACATCAAACTATTAGGAACAAAAGAAGCACGATATATCTTGTCTTTTATATTTGATTATTTTCTATGAACTATACAAAAAGGGATTCTTGTAGAAAATACCCTTTTTTAATTTTTTTTACGAAAATACCATTTTTCCTAAAATCTTACGGAACTGTCATGTCTTAACACGTAAAAATGTAGGTATTTACAATTTTTTTTGCAAAAATATGTACTTTATACCAAATAGTAAACTCTAAGAAAAAATAGAACCGACTAAACCCAAACATAACGGATAAAAAGCATGTTAAATCATATTTTTGTTGTCTGAAAAATAGCAAAATCCACAAACTATTCGAAAATGGCAAAATCAACAAATTCCACTCTAAAATAGGGTAAAATCCGTAATTGATTCACACATAAAACCAGGACAATACTAAAATAGAAAGAAAAAAAAAACTCGGACAATGCCCACAAGAACTACTGCGGATTGGTTTATAACTTTTGCGTAAAGGTTGTTGAAAAATATCTAAACAGTAGCTTAATAACATTAAATCGAAAAATTTGATTTAAAAAAAAAAAGATATGGGCCATAAACTACTAATATTTACCGATAAATTTGTAAGCATATGAACTTTGACATCAATCAACTACAAAAACTTAAAACTCTGTTAACAACTGCATAAACTACAAGAATTTAACATTTAAATTAAAAATTGTGTGTTCCAAACAATTTCTAAAATGTAACTATAAGCAGAGAGAAAATGAAAAATGTAACCAACCAAAAATTAACACTAAAACATATATAACATAGAGTGTAATTTAAGCCTAAACTAAATATAAAATTGGATGAAAACTTACAAGTTAGGTTTGTCGAAGTATTGTGTTCAAGATTGACGACAACTTCATCTTCATTTAGTTCATCATTCTATCGTTTAGTTTGCTAAGTCTTAGAAAAAAAAAAAAATTGGAAATATTAGAATTTATAATCTATATAATAACTGAAATTTACCTAGTTTGACACAAATATAGAAAATAATAACTAATTTTTTTTTTTTTTTTTTAAATAATAACTAAATTAACACCCAATAATTGTGATTTACTAGAATA
The DNA here is from genome assembly GCA_905216605.1 of Arabidopsis arenosa. Lineage (NCBI taxonomy): Eukaryota > Viridiplantae > Streptophyta > Magnoliopsida > Brassicales > Brassicaceae > Arabidopsis > Arabidopsis arenosa. Next base: position 2,527,504 of record LR999454.1, on the reverse strand, counting down.
ACACAAAATTTGGGCAAAAATACAAAATACTCATTTTATGTTCATTTCTTCCAAAATAAAAATCTTTAAATATATAAGAAATAAGAATTAAATTAAAATTAAATAAAAAAATATTATTTTTTACCCTAATCTATCGACTTTTTCATTTTTCTTTTGAACAGACAAAAACAAAAACAAAAAACTTCTTGAGTTCTCTCAAATTGAAATCGACTTCTCCGTTGCGAAGACACAAATCAAGGAACCCTAATCGCGTAACTGACCACCGTCGATTAGAGAAGAGAAGCCATAGACGACGATGCTCCTTGTCTGGAGAATCCACCGCCAATTTGAGTTGTCGTAGTTGACTCTTCCCCTTCTCCGGTGGTTCTTCTATTTCAACTCTTGGTATATTTAATATATACGATATCTTCTCTCGGTATAACTTTTCATCAATTTTTTTTACAACCTTATGTTACTAAAATATACATTTAAATAAATTATTGCATTTGTTTCAGTGAACCATTGCAACATTTAGTTTATTTGACGAACCATTGCAACTTTCGATTTATTTTATGAACCGCTGTAAATTTTTCGGTTTATTTTATGAAACGAATAAATATCTTCTACGATTGCGTATTTTTAACGTAAATTTTCATAATTTAAATATTATTTTATTACTAGATAAAATTATGAAAACAATAATAAAATTATGAAACATTACTGTAAAAATACGCAACTATAGGAGATATTTATTTGCATTGCTATTATTATAAAGAAAATATTAGAATTGTTCATAAAATAAACCAAAAGTTTCAATGGTTCGTTAAATAAACTAAATGTTGCAATGGTTCAATGAAACGGTTGCAATAATTTATTTAACTATATATTTAGTAATTAAAAATTAAAAAAAAATGAAAATCTATACCAAAAAATGCGATCGTATATATTAAATATACTAAAAGTTACTATAATTCATAAAATAAACTAAAAATTACAATGGTTCATCAAACAAAACCAAAAGTTACAATGATTTGTCAAAAACATCCTTTGACTCGTCAAGAAAAATCTCATCAAAACTGTTTCACATAATGACCTTAACATCACCGTCGTTCTGCATTTCATTTAGGAGCAAGTGAATCGGTTTTTATGGGGATGTTAGATGTGTGTTAAAATATGTTGGACCCCTTACATTTTTCGGTAGTGGATCTGACTTGTAGAAAGGCATTAGTTTGTTTACTAAAATATATTTTAAATGAATTGTTACAACATTTCAGTTGAACCATTGCAACATGTGGTATATGTAACGAATCATTGCAACCTTTTACTTATTTTATGAGTCGTTGCAAACACTTGAACCATTGCAACATTTAGTTGAATCGACTAATCATTGCAACTCTTCAATTTATTTGACGAATCCTTGCAACCTTTGGTATATTGGATATATATTTTCGTGTATTCTGGTTATACATATATTTAAATGAATTGTTGCTATTGTTTAATTGAATCATTGCAATATTTTGTTTATATGATGAACTGCTTAACTTCTTATTTCTATTATGAACTATTGTAACATTTAGTTTATTTGATGAACGTTGCCAACCTTTGATATATTTGATGAACCATTACAATTTTTAATTTATTTGATGAATTGTTGCAACTTTTAGTATATTTGATGAACTGTTGGAACATTTGCCATTATAAAAAAAAATTATGGGCAATAATTAAAAATAAATAAAATCAGAAAAAAATCACTAAATAAAACTTTTTTTTGGAGAGAACACAAAGCATCAAAATACTAAAAAAATAAACGATTTTTTTTCTGTGAGAATGTGTTGGTTCATAGTAACCATCATTTCTCTATTTTATGAAATCTCTTTTAGGCGTTTTTCACGATTGGGTTTCTTATTTTCCACTCAATCAACTAACCAATTTGGGTTGAGACCGGAGTGCTACTCGCAGATTTTACTATCATCTCTTATAATAATAGTAATCCTAACAATTACCGTCTGCTCAAAAAGATGAAGAACACGACTTATTTGAGTCAGCTCGTTTTGAGTGTGATCGTTTAATGTGTGGCAGTGCCACATGTTTTTTTATTTATTTATTGACGAAATCACTTCCAGTAGTAGAATTTATAGTACACTAGCTTAATTACATAGAATCATATATATGAAAGTTGGTCAACTCTCTCCACCTTTCCACCACATTAGCACACGAGAGAGTGCCGCATGTCTATGAATAAATCATCAAGAAAAATCATTAGCTTCATCTTTATTTTTATCTGTCTTTTTCGTCTTCACGTACATTTTTTTTTTCAAATCAACTGCAATTATAATCACTAGACGCAGTTAAACAAGCGAAACTAAAGTAAAGAAAAAAATAACCCCAAACCCATCCATTGTTCATAAGATGGAGTCACATAAGCATCTAACCCTCCGGCAATGTCGAGATTATCATCAAATCGGGCCTCAAGATTTCAACAAATATTTGAAAAGAGAAAATAGAATGTATAAAAAGATAATATTTATAATATTAAATAAACACAAAATTGATCAACAAAAATATTCAACATTAATTTTAAAAAATAAATAAAGTGAAAGTCCGCTCATAGAGGGGGTACCCACCTAGTGCAAAGAAACATTCATTGCATGAGTAGAATGTCATCAACATAGTTAAAAACTATTTAATTGGTAAGTTAAAGAAAAAACTATTTAAAGAGCAAATTAGCATTTTAAAAACTTTCTTTGAACTAATTTTACTTAGAAAATTGTATTTAATTTAAAATACTTGAAACTTTTGTAAAGAACTTTAATTTTTTTTTTTACAATATTTAAAAGAAATATATACATACATATGCCGCAAATCAATAATTTAGTCACGTAATTACTTTTAATGTACAAGAGGCAATATCTCATACATGTTTTGACTGTGTAATTTAGTGAAGAAATGAAAGAGTATATTTTTCCTCTATTATATATTATAAAGAAGAAAAGTTTAAGCTTGATAAAAAACAGTTTTTTTTTATTATTATTATGTGGGATTTTGTTTTTTTTTTTCCAACCTTTACTATCACACCAACTACCTCGCACAAGGTATAGCTCAATAATCCATAAAGCTGTCATCAGATTAAAATGTAAGTAATCAAGTGCATATTTGTGCCCCAAATGTTATAAACTTTTATATTTATATTTATATTTTTTTTTTGTTAAAGGAATACACTTTTATATTTTTCATATGATCGGTCCATTTCAAAGGACCATGTTATTTTTTTATTTTTTATTTTTAAACGCAATCCTTACAAATATATAAGAAAGCATATTTCGGAATCATCTATGTATTCACATTTAGTTGCTGGATAATACATGTTTTTTTCTGGATAATACTTTTGATCGATCAGTACAAAAGTTTACTTTTTAAAAAAGGGTGAACGAAATATAAAACCATAGAAGAATAGATATTGTAAGATCTGGGAAGCGTAATTACGTATTTAATTCTCTCTCTTCTGCAGTTTCGGAAAAGGACCAAATCACCCCTATATCTGACCGAATACGAGTTTAGGAAAACAAAATCTGAGCATTAAATGCTTGCGACATTTCTATTGCAAAGATAACGAAAGATTGCACCAGCGTTATGGGGAAATGGAAGATTTTACGAAAAGAAAATGATTACACAGATATTAACGATATATGTTTGTTTATGGAGGTAGGTTAACATTAATTAAACATACAATTGTTAGACAGATACCAAATTTATTAACAATTGATAGAGGTAAAACATATATTAACGATAAATGTTTGATTATGTGGAGAGGTAAACCTTAATTTGATAAGGGGATTAATTGAAAGGAAGACGGTAAGGGATACAACTGAATATCGTGGTAATAAATATGTTATGGAGGTAATCCATTTAATATCTCGATGGGGTTAATGAACAAGTTACCGAAATACCCAATTAATTACATATATATGTTAGTTTATTTCGAGAGATAACCTTGTACAAAAATGAACGTGTTATCGAAATAACCCATTTATTACTTATATTAAATTGAATAAGAGATGAAGTCAGAACAAATAATAGGTTCTGGAAAAGTTTTGATTAAAGTTAAGAAACATGTTAGAGAGATAACATATTTATTACTTATTTGTGTTCAACATGAGTATAGGTAAACATGAACCACTCCAAAAAGGGAACAAGTTAAAAAAATAGGATAATGAAACAAATGAATTAGTTTGTAAACAACAAGTTATAGAGGTAACACATTTAATAACTCGATGGGGTTAATGAATAAGTTACCGAAATACCTAATTAATTACATATATATGTTAGTTTATTTCGAGAGATAACCTTGTACAAAAAGGAACGTGTTATCGAAGTAACCCATGTATTACTTATATTATATTGAATAAGGGATTAAGTCAGAACAAATGATAGGTTCTGGAAAAGTGTTGATTAAAGTTAAGAAACATGTTAGACAGATAACATATTTATTACTTATTTGTGTTGAACAAGAATATAGAAAAACATGAAACAACAAGTTATAGTGGTAACATATTTATTACTTAAGTATTTGTTTAGGACGAGAGAGATCAATTAAAATTGCATTGAAGGTTAAGAAAGGCGTTAGAGCGATAACACATAAATTTTTGAAATTTGTTTGTTGCTGACTAAAAAAACATTAATTTGAAAAATGTCTCAAATTATGGAGATAAAACATACCACAAATTTATTAACAAGTAATAGAGGTAAAACATATATTAATGATAAATATTTTATTATGTGGAGAGGTAAACATTAATTAGATAAGGGGATCAAGTGAAAGGAAGACGACTGTATATTGCGGTAATAAATACGTTATGGAGGTAACCAATTTAATAACTCGATGGGTTTGTTTGAGATGATATATATATATATATATATTAAATTCAAAAGGATATGATAACGACGATAAATTAATAGAGTTAATGAACGAGTTACCGACATAACCAATTAATTACATATATGAGTTAGTTTATTTCGAGAGATAACCTTGTACAAAAAGGACCGTGTTAACGAAGTAACCCATTAATTACTTATATTAAATTAAATAAGGGATGAAGTCAGAACAAATGTTAGGTTCTGGAAAAGTTTTGATTAAAGTTAAGAAACATGTTAGAGAGATAACATATTTATTACTTATTTGTGTTGAACATGAATATAGGTAAACATGAACCATTCCAAAAAGGGAACAAGTTAAAAGAATAGGATAACGAAAACAAATGAATTAATCTGTAAACAACAAGTTATAGAGGTAACACATTTATTACTTAGTGTTTGTTTAGGACGAGAGAGATCAAATAAAATTGCATTTAAGGACAACAAAAACATAAGTTTTTGAAATTCTCACGCAGAAAAAATCGAACAGGCGTTCCAGCATAAACCACCCAGATCTCGTTTGCTTTTGAGATGTCCAACTGACGACCAAGCAGAAAATGACCAAAACTGGCGGACCAAGCAGGTTTGTTTAGCAAATCCAAATAACCCCCGAGAGGTGTATCTCTGATAAACTCGATTTCGGATTGCTCCAACGAGTCGATGATGCCTCTAAGAGTTTTCATCTTGTTGTACACATTGGCCCTCTTTCCAAGGGGTTCTTCACCAGCAGCGATTAGATGATGAGGAAGGTAAGATCTACCATCTACAAAACCCAGAAAAAAAAAAAAACTAAGAACAAAAAAAGCGACATAGATCCGAAAACATTGGCCAAAAACAAGGTTTAATTGAGACACTTACTTGGACGAACTAATCGTAACAAGCCGCAACTCAATCGAAGAATAGATATGAATATCGGAGAAAAAAAAAAGGAAACTCGGAGAGAGCTAGACGAGAAAAAAAATTGCAAACACTGAGAACACTGAGAAAAAAAATAAAAAGCAGTTGATATAGAACCCAAAAAACACAACCCTTCGATTTCGTACCGTTTTCATGATTAATAGAACAACTATTCCCAAAAATTTCTCGAAAATCAAATCTTTGGGAGAGATATGATATCTCGGTTGTGACACACGTCTACTATTCTCTCATATATCTCTTTTATTAATTGATAGGCGGGTAGGGGTTTATTGGTCATTATTTTGCTACAGACGACGGCCAAATAGTGGATAATCCTGTTAGTTTTTTTACGAGTCTTGTGGTCACCGCGTATAGATTCTCTTAAAAAAATCAGTTGTCGAGAAAAATTAACTCAGTAATAAACAACTTTAACTCAAGTCATTCTAAAAAAATGCTTAAAAATGCATATCAGCGTTAGAAGTAGTTTAATATGTATATGTTTGACTAAAAAAGCGAGTAGTTTAATATTATATATTTTTATTCTTTCTACTTTTTCCCGTCGAGATATAACTTAATATCTGTGATGATTATAAAGGCCCACAAAGATATTAGTGCGACACAAGGCACAGTGAAAGAGCACATTGGCTTTGGTGGTAAATGACTATGTTTGCACAATAATAAGAGAGACAGAAATGATTAGGAAAGGACGAGAGGAAATGAGCATTGTGGGTTAAAATCCCAACAAACCTCTTTGTGCATCTTGTCTTCATTTTCCATTTTCTCAATTGGTGCGTTGATGTGATCTAAATGCTTCTCTCTCCCTCTCTATCTTTCTGTTATTTGGTGATTTCATCTTTGCATCATATGATATGGATAAGATTTCTAATTATCTTTTGTTGTTTGTGTGTTTAATTTCCACTGTTTATGCATAATCTTTCAAGAACTTCTTATTTCTATTGAAAGATGAATCATTGCCGAAAATTTCACATGCATGATCTCGATTGTTTGTTTGCGTTAAGCGCTTCCATTTACATTTAGTTTAGATATACCTTTAAATGAATCTACAACCTTAAGCATATTAAACACTTTGCAAATTCTCTTTGATACGTTTTTGCACTTAGGTTTGATGTATATGATCCTCCGGTTATTAGGTTGGATGCAGTTATAATGCTTTAGGGCCGGTTTTGTTTATTGAAGTTGTGTTTAGGATTTTTGTTCTGGGCTTTTTGGTATGTTATGTTTTTTAAAGTTAAGATCGGATTTCTAACTTCTGCATAATTAGTTTTGTTCCTTTTTATCTAAACCAATGGCTTTTGTCACCGTCACCCATAAACAAATATATATTTTGCTGCTTTTTTTCTTTCTTCCTGTAAATATCACCATACACCTTTTGTTAGTGCGGCCATATATACATTATTAGTTGGAGTGACGGGCTTTAGTTCGTGTAGCTATATTTTTTTTTAGAATAAAGGGCAAAAATATATATATTTTTTATTGAGCAATTTGTTAAAAAAAAAATATATACGTCCATCAATCAGCTGCTAAATTTTTTTTAAAACACATGACGAGAAAACACCATTCCAGTTTGTTATATAAATAGAAAAAAGCACCAATCGAGTACCTTTTTAAATAAATGTCAATTGGTAAACATATTTAGTCGATTGGCATTTTTGGGGTCATTTTAACTGCTGATATTATTGAGTTTGATTATTTGGCTGTAATTTCATAATTACTCACAACAGTGAGACACCAGGACGTACGGGATGTGATTATTTATTTTCTCTACACGACAAGATTAACATAGAAATTTTGAAATCACCAGTCGTTGTCATTACACAAATTAAATTCTATTTTATATTATCTAAGCACACACAACTAAAATATTAGATTCGCTCAACAATATCGTTGGTCCAAATTGTTTTGGCACATTGTCACAATGAGAATCATTACCGCTATTATAAATTCATTACGTTTGTCATTAAAAAATTCAATACCTCTTTTTTAATGTAGTAGAGTATAAAGCAACAAGCACCTAGTCGTTATTGTAATTTAACAATTAATAAAGTTTATATTTTGTTATCCAATGATATATATAGTACAATTAATAAAGATATGTTTTGTATTTGCCATTTAAGAGTAAGAGGAAACATAATAAATGTAGGGCACATAAATGTATTTGCACTATTATATTGGATACATTCATTCATGTCCCACGTTTCGTCAGCTTCCATTCCACCTGAACCTTTCAGTTTCAGGTTTTCAAGTGGAGGGTATACAACTTTTCCATGGTCAATCATTTCGTAGTGATTTGTTTATTTTATTAACTAAGATTTTTTTGGACTTTGATTCATACTATAACAAAAAAATCAGACTAAATTACTACATTTAGCAGTTCAGCATTTTTTTTTCTTTTTTGATAATGGGCATAACAGTTTATTAATCAACAAGAAACAACACGCACCAAACAAAATTACAAAAATCCTTTTGTTTATCCTTGCATTTCACTTATATTTGTAATTTTCTCGAAAAACAAAATCTACTTAATCAAATCATATGGACTACATATGTATAGGTTAAAATTTATAATTGAAACTTAAGCGAATGATTAACACCATGTATGATTTAGCTTACGCAAATTATTTAGAGCTCAATGTAAATTTAGGCAAATCATGTAGTGACCAATTCCCTAGTGATGTTTGAGTTCAAGCCCAAAAATGTACGAACAACTTGATGGATTAAGGTGATTTCTATTTGGGTTCCCCGAATGCCATGTAAAATCGTTATGCTACTTTGTAGAGGGAGCACTCGTAGAATTGTAGTCACGACAATTGTCTTGTACCGTAACTCCGTAACTGATCATAACTCGGGTCACGTAACGCATCCTTACCTTTCAAGGCCCAATAATTAGGAGTAGGCAAAATATATAGTGTGACACACAATCAAACTATCAATATGATAGATTCTAAAAAGTGTTTATACCAGAGATATATAGTGAGTTTGGAAGGAAAGAGAAACGACGTTGAAGATATATAATGTCTGAAATGTGTGATTAGGCGAGAACAAAGGTATGCGAAAGAAAAAAAGAAAGAAGCAAAATACACTAGCTAAGGGGGAACCACTGTCAGAGAAAAAAAACATGCATGGTGATTGAAAACGCTTGACCCCTCACAAACATTCACCACCTTCAAAATGCCTAATGTGGTAGCTCCCCCACCCAACATTTTCTATGGCCACCATCATGAAAATTGCGTCGGCTTTGGCATTCTTTAGCTCTCGAACCAGTTCTTGCAGTAGTTGTAAGCGAAAGGAAAATACATCATTTACCATCCTCCAATACTTTCAATTTATAGCGCAATAAAATAGATCGTACCCAACATCATTTGCACTTATCTCACCTTGACTTCCACAGCAAAACGACGAATTCATGTATAAAGCATAAAGGATTTTCCAAACAACGATCTCAAAAGGAAAAAAAAAAATGTCCATAACCGAGGAATCTGTTAGCATATTGACAACGATCGACCACATATACTCCCTTAGAACATGCCACTAGGAATGAGAGGGTAAGACACTCACGACTTAGACATGTTCATATTTAAATTCTCTATCTAGAGAATCCTGATCACATATACTCTTGAAAGTTGCTACTCCCAAGAAGTTAGAAAACCAATCTTTAGCTTGGCATTTCTCCGCGTCTTCGTACTCTTACGAATCTTTCATTAATTTCTTACTTTTTTCATCCATTTTTCTCTTGTTTGGCAGATCGTGTTTATAGACTTTTGAAAGATATTAAATCATTAATTGATGTCGACTAAAACGACTAGATCTAGCTTTTTGTATATGTTTTGCTATTTTCTTAAGAAAAATGGTCGTTAACAAAACTATACTTAACCAATAATATAGAAGAGTTTTACCCAAAAAATGTGGTAGTGTATAATTTGTTACAAATTGTCAAACTAAACTCCCCTATTAGTATAATATTGTTTCGTTTTGGACCAAGTGGCCAAGCCCACACATATTTATTTTGGACTCCTTCTCAGAAGATTTCGTACTAACTGAAGTTGGACTTGACTTATATATTAGACTATTATTTTCAATCTTCCGATGTGGGACATTAGTTTGTCTCCCAACAATCCTCTCATCAAACCAAGGACAACAAACCTTAGGCTACCCCTCCAGCAAAACCTTTGAAACCGGTTCTGGCACTCTTATTCGCGAGGTCTACTTGAGCCACTCTTCTAATCGTGTCACATTGAGGGCTCCTACCACACCGAACATGCAGCCCATACCCACTTCTTTAGGTCTATTTTTTCAACTTAGGCTCTGATATCAATTGATGGGTTCTGCAAGTTCAAGTCTTTTTTAGTTTTTTTTGGAATATCAGGAGGTTCTGAGCCAAAGCCCGTAATCCTCCGGCCAGGCCCGAAACCACAGCATGTAATATTAGTTTCGTTCCAAGCGTCACTCGAACCGGCGACCTCTACGCTTCGCCTATGGTCTTTACCAGTTGAGCTAACGACACTTGATTTTTTTTATAAATATGATATAATCCGTTTTAGGTCAAGAGGCCAAGTTCGCATGGATTTATTGTGGGCTCTTTCCCAAAAAATTTCATACTAATTAGAGTTAGATTTAATTTATATATTAAAATATAATTTTCTAACCTTTCTCCCAACAAAAACGATAGACGTAAAAGTTCATGTATTAAATTAAAAATAAAGTAAAGGTAAAACAATAGAAGGTGCAGTAAATACAAGAAATACATTTGGGAAAGAATATTCTCAATATCTAGTGCAAACGACAATCATTTATATATAAATGAATATATAACACAATCCATAGGTGATGACAACATACATGTATATAATTCAATAGATCGTTACACCCACTAGGCAAAGTGCAAGCTTCACTTGTATGCTATGGGCCACTTGAGTATGAAATGCTCCTCAAACTCCAACTTTTATATATTCCTAATAATAAATTACAGAAATAAATAACAAAAGATGGAATTTCGATGGATCGATTCCACTTTTGTACTTGAACGAGCTATCATTTAATTTTTATTTTTGAAATGCATCCGCATATTAACAAGTAAATAATATGTGATTATGCTGATAAAATTAGTGATAATATGCCGACCTTAATCTATACGTTAGTTAATCAAGAACTGACGTTTTGAGAACAATTATAATTAAATTGCGGACAAAAGCATTGTTTCAAAACATTTTGAGTACTTTATAGATAAAGGACATATTCCCAACTTAGGTTTTGTTTCGCGGGTGTTTGGTGACGTACATAAAAAATATCTATTTTTCAATATACGAAAAATCGCACTCAAAATTTATAGTTGAGTATTTCTTCATATAAGTGTCCCTAGAGCTCACTACTAGGGCAAAAAGGCAACAACAAATAAAATCCTAAACATTAAATTTATTGTTTACAAATTTCAAAATATGTCTAGAGACCTAGAATTGTGTGAAGGTTTTCTTGTTATTGATATTGAGGTCATAAGACCAATATTTTCACATCACATTAACCTAAAGGCCTAAAGTAATAAAACTGAGGATGATAACAAATCTAGTAAGAATATTACCAATACGTCCCCTTCCCCCTTCAAGTTGTAGCTGTAGAGATCACAATTATTGTCTAACTTGACTAATAACTAATCAAACTTTCTTACGAATTTATTATGGCCAAGCTCATAAAATATGTCTACCAATTGCTTATGAGTATAAACGTGTTTTAAAAAATTTCCACAATAAATATAAATATACATATATTTAAAAATAAATATATAACTGAAATTTTTATATTCTTCTATACATACTATAATATGAATTTCTAGAGGGTTTTGTGCAAAAAAACCCTCAAAGTCGTCTATTTTTGCAAGTTTACCCTCCAGCTCCGAAAAATGCAGAATAATCATACGAAATCAAAAATAATACGCAATATAGCTCTTATAGACATATTGTAAACGTGTTCACGATCACATACATTTAATTTTTAAAAATCCAAAGGATAGAGTTGAACTCCTCTTTTCGAGGACTTCGATTTGATATATTACTTATCAAATTTTTAAAAATTTGACAATAGCAGAAAAAACTATTTTGCAATTTTGACTTCATAGGATTATTCTGCATTTTTCGAAGGTGAGGGTAAAGTTGCATTTTTTTTTAGAGAATTACAGCAAAGTTTTGCTGCTTTATGCCGTCGGATTGTTGATCCCTTATTAGATTTAGCCTACCACGCTTCCTGAAGTAGATTAGAGTAGGCCGGAAGGGATTTGAAAAACGAGAACCATTTAAGCGAATATTTTCTTTTGATTATCAACCCATCAATAAAGACTAAACACGGAGAATAATCGGACCTACCATTGCTTCCAATACTACTATTGAATCTGGAAATGAATCTTACCACGCTTCGTTACTCAAAGCTATGCTTAGCTTTGAGTAATTGGATTTTGAGAACAATGGTTAGACTACTTATAAAAGGGTCCACGATAAGTTAAGGTTATTTGACGCAAGGAAATTCGGAAATTTTGCAATTTTTCATTGGTTGAGAAGAAATCAAGAGTAACATTACATAGGAGTAGCCATGGAGTAGAAACCATTAGAGGATTGGCATCTAATTTTGATCTCTTTAGTGTGATTAAATTTCGAGTATATATAATAGCTATTGTGAAAGAGTGACTTAATGCCGAAGTCCAGAAAGCATTAGTTGGTCTATCTTCTCGTAAGTTACCACAAAGAGATGATTTTCTACCAACCAAAGTTCTACCATTTCTAACGACAGTCAAGTAAATTCGATGTAACTCCATTGCATGATAGTATGACTTAGAATTTTTGTATGTTTGACTGTCTGATATGTGTTTACAAAAGACGCCTAAAATAGGTTGATTAGCGGTAATCCAACGAGAGAATACTCTGTATTTTCTTTGTCAGTTTATGCCTCTTACATGCTAGCAAAAAATCATGATGGGAAAAAATGGTGATTGAGAAGGCTCTAAGCCTTAATGAATGGAGAATTTTTGATATGTCAAAAAAAAAAAGAATGGAGATTATTCGTAAACGGGATAGTTTTCCGATCCAGCACCTAAAAGAGTTGTTTTAGAAGCAGACAAACACCTAAAATCTTCCATTGGTGTATTAATTGTAAGTATTAAGTAAGAGTTGCTGACAATGCTTCATGTTTACAGCTTTAACAAACATCAGACTTAAATTTAGAGGCTATGGAAATTTGGAGCATTGACTAATGACCTTTTAAGTAACTTTAATGATCTCAACCTCTACTGTGAACATATCATGTGGAGGTTAGGGATAGTTCTAACATTTTTGAAAAGTTAGTAGAGACTGCATGGACAATATGCCACGATCTCTTGGCTACATAAGTCCATCCATTAGCGAAGGTTCCATTAGAGACACATAACGTGAGACGATAGGACGAGATGGAAAACTATTAATCCTACCACTACAAGATCAACTCTTAGTGGAGACACTCAAGTATTCAAATTGGAGGTATATATTTCTTAAGCTGATCCAAATTGGAGCATATACTAACTCTGGAGAAGAAAGATTAGCGGTTGGTGACCATTTGAAGAGTGAGAACGCACAATTTTCCGCTTGCTAAAATTTTAAATCTAGGACCTAGTTCATGTTACCTCTGAAGGAGAAAGATTAGGCAGAGATCACCCAAGACGACATTTGGTAGAAATTATTCTCTGACCTTCCTATCTGATTCGGAACCGTAAAAATAAAAAATAGTCGAAAGAGCAGTGCCGTGAAAATTGTTGAGATTTCTAAGTTAATAAGATTTATGCTCAAATGAGCTTATTAACAGAAATATATAAATGAAATTAGATAGCTCATATAGAGCTTTATTGAAATGCAAGAAAGTAAAGAAAGGAAGAACTTAGATTGTCACCCAAATCTAATTGATTCTTGGATTGATTTCATAAATGGGGAAAGAAGGAGAGTTGTTCCAAATGACAACTCTCTAGGTTACAATCAAAGTTCTCATCACATAACTATATATATAAGTCACTATCTTGCTAAGAACCCTAGTTACATGGACCATTACATGGGCTTTTGGACTACTCATGAAACACTATATTGGGCTTCATATGGATCCTTTAATAAAAATGTGCCATGAGGTGATCATTTCAAATGTTGGAGACCTTCAAGGGGGGATAAAGGATAGAGCTCTCCCAACCGGAGTCCTATCTTCACAGTAAGTCAGAGTAGCCATTTTCTTTAAGTTCCATAAAGAATACTTAAATCAACGAGCCCAAGGAAGAGAGACATTGTTAATCACCAAAATTGGATCCTCATCAAACACCTCGGCTAAGAATCAACTACAGGAGACGAGATCAAGGAATATAATCTAGCGATGGATATAGAGGAACCGAAGGCGTAGGAGGGAGTTAGAGGAAGACAATTATTTTCCAGTTATAATGTGGAAATGAAAGAGTGTTCTTTTTTTTGGCTTATCGCCTAATTTTTTACTACTCTGAAAGTTGATACGATAGGGATTTATCAGCCTGAATATATGAATTTAACCAAACCGGCGAAAGGGATTAGAGCTTACACATGCAACTACAAATTTGTTGTATTTTCTAGCTGTCTACTAAACGAGCGTTAGAGCGAGCGGTCTTAGACAACTGGAAAAACCCAACTTACTATAAAGCATGAACAAATGAATATAATGAAACTTGTTTTTTGTTTTATTTAGAATTTCATTACATCTTAATCTCTTCTTATATAACTTAATTGTATACTATTTTAACCACTTGTAAAATAGTAAAGCTGGTTGAGGATGTTTATCGCTATATCCATAAATACCATCTTTTACTGCTTTCCATGTACAGATTTTACATCTTTCCTCATCCCTAAGCGCTATGTAAATGTCAAAAATACCTTTATCTATTTGTCCGTCATGAAATCCACAAAAATAGAGGGTAGTTTTCGTCAAATTATTATGAAATTTCCATTCATATATTTCACCTTTTTTAAGAAGGCGAAAACCGAAATCTTTATTTGCAGATTTACAATGGACTCCAAGAGGATAATCATTTTCATTTTCGATCGAGACTGTCATGAGAGGTCCTGTTATCGAAATCAGTTCTCTATCTTGTTGTAGAGCTTCTGAACAAATAAAGGATATCACCACTATAGAGATAGTAAATTTTGAGGACATAATGGATATGAGATTTCCTTTAGATGAGTTTATCATAATGACTTAAAGAGTACTGATATGTGCCTTCTCAATAATTCATAATTTATAGATAATGGGATAAATTTGTAGAAAATTTGTTTTTATAGAATTATGTCAAATAACCTAAATTAGTCAATAACTAGAGATTTTGTCCCAAAAAAAAAGTCAATAACTAGAGATAATTTAGTAAACATTAAATTAAAATAAATGGATATGAGATTTTGTTTTTATCATGAAGATTTTTTAGTGATGATATTTGCCTTTTTTTAAGAATTCATAATTTCTATATCGTAAGATAATGCAACTTTTATAAAATATAATTTATATTAATTTACTTAGGATAACCTATATTAGTCAAAAAGCATTAGAGATATTTGAGCAATTATGAATATCGTTAGAGGTTTTTCTTTCCTCCAAAGATATCCACCTAATCAAAGAAACAAATTTACATTAAAATCTATTTAAAATGTTCATTTAATTTAGACCTATTTATATATATTATTATTTATAATTAATAGAAATATAAAGTTGATAAAATACCAAAAAAATTAAGTAAAAAGATGAAAAATTAAAAAATAGTAATTACAATTGACAAAAAACGACAATAATCATCTATTTCATTCAATGTCTTAAATTTGAACCTATTATTTTTATCATTTAGATGTTATTTTTGCTTATATTCTTATGTCTGATATGAGACAAATTTTGTATTCATGATTGAGAAGGGGATTGCAAAATCTGCTTTATTGTCTGCTTTTATTGTAGCAGCCTCTGTATCGGTTTCGATTTAATGAAATTTCATCTTTGACAAAAAAAAAAAGATTGAAAAGGGGACGGGATGGAAACAGAAAATCTTAAAGTTCTGTTTGGAAAAATTACAAAATTTAATATATATATATATATATTTTTAAAAAATACTTATATTTGTAGTAAATTTATCTATCATATAATATAATATAATAAAATAAAAATTAATTGAGTTATTTATTCTTAATACTCAGCTTGACTAATATGTCAAATTAACAGCTTAATAGCGGGAAGGCTGAATTATGAAATAGTGGAATCAATAAGATGACAAAAATTTTAAATTGGACACAACTGACTTTTTATTGAAACGCCAAAAGCTACTATTTTGTAGATGAATGAACTTTTTCAAATTTAGGTATAATTTTAAAACATGCAGGATGGATTGAAAAATCACTTGTTATTTTATGTGTTTTCTAATTCAGTGCAAGTTTTATGAATGGTATGTATTTAGCGGAATAACGTTTTCAGTTCGGATAGTGTCGGATTCGAATCGGTTTCGGATCGGTGTTTGGAAAAAAAAACTAAAAAATCTGTTCAATTTTAACAAAAATTGGTTTAATTTAAATATAATTTGGTTAAATTTCATAAAAAAAAATTGTATAATTTTAACAAATATAACTAAATTTTTCCGAATATCTAGGTTATTTCAGATATTTTTTCTTATTTGGTATTTTTGGGTATAAAATTATAACTAAATATAAAAAATATTTTTTGATATATAATTTTATGTCGAGTTTTCGGATATCTTTTCGGTTTTCAGTTACAATCGGATTCAGTTAGGATAATTCGGATAAAAGAATTCATTATCTATTTGGATTTTATAATTATTTGGTTCGGTTTCGGATGAATTTTCGGATTTCAGATTTTATGGCCATCCCTAATTAAAAGCTTTAAGCAAGTGTTGAATTTTTTCTAGATACATCAAATTCCCGATATATTAGTTCTTTTTATGTAAATACATCAAAAGTGAAATAGCAAGAATTTAACTATCGATAAAGATAAATTTTTCAAACAGAGAAGAAGAAGAAATAAAACGATAGCAAATGTTTGGATGTAGTCCATGCACAAACATATTGGTTTAGTAAAGAAAAAAAATGAAAATTACCATCTTTTTTTTAGATGGGTTTCCTCAAAATGATGTATCATTGGACGTAAAATACATTCTCGATCGGCTGGTATTAATAAGGGTTCAAGCCATTTGGCTGACCGAACCGGGGAATAACGGAATATTGAACCGATATATGTATTTTTTTTAATGTAATGTTAAATTATATTCAAAGAAAAAATATCGTTTTTATAACTAGTGCATCGTTCATCTGAATTCAAAAAATGACTGAAATCTGAAACTCAAAAAAGCTTAAAGTCTTGATTCCAACCACATTTGTAGCCCTTTGTCATATCTGCCATCACCCAACAGTTTGATGGAGGAAAGTTTGTTTTGTTCCGAGTATGCTTGTCTATCCAACCAATTAGTCGACCTGCTGAGTTATGAGCTTCCCCATGTCTTCTACCATTCCGCTCTCGCCAAATTGCGTAGACTGATGCTTGGAAGATGAACCGACATATGTATTACGTACGTAACCGGACTTCGAGTTGAATAGTCGATGAGTTTTGACTTTTGAGACTCTCCGAATTGCATCTTCTTCCGGCCAAAATCCATCGGACCTTTCGTCTGTGATACTGCTCGTCGCATCTCAGACCAAATCTCAAATTCTCTTTAGGTTTTGTTTTTTGACGTCACTCAATGTAGTTTAAATTTTGTCCTTATTTCTATCGGACTTGGGATAAATGTTGCAACACAGTGACTACAAACTCTTCAACTCTTAAGAACAAAATTGGGAAAAAAGCTTTATAAATTACATACTTTATATGTAAACCGAAATCTACTGTTAGTTTCATCACCAAGTCCGAAGGTTTTTCGTATTTAGCTCCTATGTGTTTAGACGAAAATGAATAAGACATTAATTCAAGAAATGGACCAAGGCCCAAGCAACAATGGAGAAAACCAAGCATATCTTAATCAGTCCAAGCCCATGAAAATCACTCTCACTAAGTCAGCAACACAAGGCATACGAAAGAACATCCTTAGGTCAAATTCCATTAAACCTCGAGAGAATTGAGAAGACGAGAGATTATTTTGACTAACAGATTTGATCACTCTCTCTTCCTTTCACTACACTAGTTACGGTACGACCTTATCTCTTTACATATCTACGATTTTGCCAATACGAGTGTAGAATCAATTCATAGGGATTAAATTTTCTCTGTTACCACTGACACAATTTTCACAAAACCCTAGAACAAACTTGTAATTTTTCTTTCAGATTTCGACATTGCAGAATTTATGTCAGAACCTGCAACGAAGAAGAAGATATCATCATCCATATTCCCAGACTGGTCTCAGCTCCATGAAGACCTTCTGCACAATATCATTAAGAAACTGGACAACTGTTTCAATGTTATTCATGCTCGGTCTGTTTGCACCTCGTGGCGATCCTCAGTTCCCTTTCCTTCTTGCCTCGTACGCCCAAGTTACTCTCTTCCCTCATTCAACGAAGAAAGCAAAGCCTTGGGCACCCTCAAGAAGGTCCCTTTGTTTCTCTTTAGAGTTCGAGCTCCTTCTCCTACTTCTGCTGAGTATTTTCTGGGAGGAATAGGCCAATATGAGTCAAAGGATCATACGAAGCTTTCATCTCCTATTCAGTGCTCAGTGAAACTAACGATTCCAGGATTTTGTCCAACCTTGATCAACATGCTTGACTGCCAAGTCTTTCATGTAGGCCATCAATATATGATCTGTAGGGATCATGAAAATTGGAGAACAAGTTACGGAGGTGTGGTTGTTCTTCCGCTAAACAAGAAGGGAGGAGGAAAAGAATTTGTTGTGCTCCTCAACTACTATAAAGTTTTGTTGGTGTTAAGAAGTGCTGAAATGAGGTGGATGCCGCTTAAGAAACTCTCAGATGCTTCATGCAAGAGTGTAGTGACTTTCAGAGGCAGATTTTATGCACTCTTTGACAACGGGGACATTTTTGTTATCGATCCTTATTCCCTGGAAGCGACTCCCCTGATGCCCTCACAGAGTCTATGTTCAAAAAATTATCTGGTCCAATCTGGCAATGATGAACTTTTCCTGGTTAGGGATATCATCCCACCTTATTTTTGTCAGTTAACGTGTAGAGTGAGTAGGCTAGACGAAGAGGCTGGTAAATGGGTCGAGGTCAACGAATTAGGAGATCGTGTATTTTTTATTGGAAACCATAGAAATGTCGCTTGCTCGGCTAAGGAGCTTCCTGATGGTTGTGGTGTGAGTGGGAACTCAATTTTGTTCACCAATCATGCAGGCAATGTAGTTTTCCCCTATATATATGGATTACATATAGGAAGTGCAGAAGTCCAGCTCTGTTTTTTTAGATCAAGAGAAAACCCTGTCCATATTCTCAATAGATCTCGTCCGGTGCTGACTCTTCGGATTAAGCACTAAGCCATAAAATCTTACTATGGATACATGAGACATCTATTGGTTTACTTCTATAAGATCAAAAACAACTTTGTTCCTATGATTTTCGGTAAGGATGGTTTCATGGCATTCTTTATTCAAGTCTTAATCTTTGTTGCTAATTAAAAACATAGTCGTGTATGGAAATGGATTTTTTTTAGAAAGTGACTACTAAGCAAAGAAACCCATTTTTTAACTAATGAAAGAAAACTCTCTTATCCATTTCTTCTCCATATCTTAACAGCTGGAATCGAGGTAGTGTCCGCTGAGTAATTTCTTCTCCGACAACTTCTCCATTTTTTGTGACTTTTCAAAGTTGCCAAAGGCTTTTGAAAGAAGTTCCAAAGCAATATGAAACTCAACCTACAGAAGATGTTCCAAGCCACCTTCATGGGTCATGGCTACAAATTTGAAAGACTCCCATGTGTGTCTGATCTTATTGATGCATTGGAGCCACAGTTATTAGGCCACACAAGATCTGAAATATGCTTCAGGTATTTATTTTTCAGTGTACACACGTAAGAAGTTTGGTAAATCATTCTTGTAGTGTAGGCTCTGTCTCGACTGAGGAAACATGTTTTAGGTATTCACTTCTACTTGTCCTTGTCTTGGAGAGATTTATGATGGTTAAGAAGTTACCATAATGGGTACAAATTGTTAATATAAAAGCATATAAAGTGCATAATTAGGAAAGAGTTCTTTTTTTGAAAGTACATACATTAATGAATATATACACTTGCACTAGTAATCATTAATCGATGGTTTTCTTTTTTAAAAGCTCTCGAGTTCCAAGGAGTGTTTGCCAGTGGAAACCAAACAGTCTCTAGTTCAAAAAAAAAAGGTCTTCACCTTGAAACGTTGTGTTTACTACACTCTTTCCTCCTTGAGATTGAAAGGCTGAGAGATTTAGGAGCTTTGAGAATGGCAAATCAACATTTCTTCAAGCCACTTCTTCCTGGCTTTCACAGCCACTTGGTCATCTTTCTCTCTCTCTCTCTCTCTCTCTCTCTTTCCCTTCTTCTATATCTGTCTCTGTCCCTCTGAGAAGCTCATTGAGAATAATGGGTCTGCTTTTGTTTTTTCAGACGATTCCTGTGGCTTTTTTCTTTGAGAATATAGAAGGAAGAAATGAGCAGAAGACGGCGGAGTTAAGATCAGACGCATCGAAGAAAACCTGGAAAGTGAAAATAGATGGCCAGAGACTTACAAACAGTTGGAGAGAGTTTGCTCTGGCACATGATCTTCGAATCGGTGACATCATTGTTTTCAGACAAGAGAGAGACATGGCTTTCCACGTTACAATGTTGGGACCTAGTTGTTGTGAGATTCAATATGTGTCTTGTTTAGACAACCAGAACAACCTCGGTGAGTTGGATTTAGTCTCTTCTTTTTCAGGGAAGATTCAAAGGAAAAAGAAAGAAGTAGAGTCTTCACTAGATCTCTCTTGTTTCGTGGCTAATGTCACGTCTTCAAATCTACGTTTTGACTCACTGGTAAATTTTAACTCAAAAGAAACTCTTATACTAGGGTCTGATTTAGACCAAAATCATGTTTTGTTGTAATGAATTTCCAGAATCTTCCAATGTGTTTTGTGAGGGCAAATGGTCTAGACAAAAGATGTGGCGAGATGATTCTGATGAACGAAAAGGGCAGATCATGGACTGTATCTTTGAAACGAAAGAAATCATGTGCAACTACTTACATCAGACGAGGATGGAGAAGTTTCTGTCATGCTAATGGACTTAGAGCTGGAGATTTCTTCACTTTCAAACTGTTCCAAAGAGGAGGAACTCTACGTTTACGTTTATACCACAGAGAGCTAGAAGAAGAAGCTAATGCAATAGACAATAACCAAGACGAGAGAAGCTCACGTGAATGCACAAAAAGAAACTTGATATTGAAAGCTTCTTCTTTACCATCTGAAAACCGATTTGTGACAGTAACTCTTACACCTTACAACGTAGGACAATCTAAACTGGTTAGTTTCATCACCAAACAGCCATTAATTTTCTTTATATAGGTCTTATCGATACTTCATCCTCGTCTCCTTTGTTTAAATCTTTCTCAGATTCTTTCAGTACCTTTCACAAAGGTTAATGGCATCGTAAAGGCGAAGAAGATGAGTTTTTTGGATAAACATGGGGTGAAGTGGTCTACGAATCTGTGGTTTGAGGAGAAATGTAAAAGAATGAGATTGTCAGGAGGTTGGAAAGAGTTCTGCTACGCTAACGGTGTGAAGATAGGAGAGTCGATCATCCTGGAGTTTCTTTGGGAAGCAGACAGAAGCTCTGTTCTTAAGTTTTGTTCCAAGGTGAAACCAGAAAACAAATGTCATTAATTCTCGAATGCTATTTTGGTCATTGTAAGTTGCTTTTGTTGTGTGGATAATTTCTGTGTGAAGTCATCGGTTGATCGGCTGGGGATAGATTGCGTTTTGCCTCCCAAAACTTTTATTTGTGTTTGTCATTTCGAATTGGAGCAATGAGCCCATTGGAGTTGAATGATTGACAATGAGTAGAGAGGTCCATAAACCTTAAATACTAGTTAACAAATGTCGTAACTTTCCCATGTGGAGCACTGGAACATTCAAATATGCTTTTTATTTTGTGCCTGTTATTCAGTTTGCTCCTTCTGAGCTTTGCTTTAGTTCCACAGGAGGCAAAGGCTAACTGTAGACAGTCCCATTGAAACCATTGTCGCCATTGATGAAGAGAGCACTAAAGACGAGAGAAGCTCAAAAAAGATTCTTCTTTACCATCAAAAACCGTTTGTTTTTGCATGTTTTTCAGACGATTCATGTGGCTTTCTTCTTTAAGAATATAGAAGGAATAAATGAGCATAAGACGGCAGAGTTAAGACCAGATGCATCCAAAGTAACTTGGAAAGTGAAAATAGATGGGTAGAGACTCACAGACGGTTGGAAAGAGTCTGCTCTCGTACATGATCTTCGAATCGGCGGTGACATCATTATTTTGAGACAAGAGACATCCATGACTTTAACAACCTCGGTGAGTGATAAGGTGCATCAAGCTTATTATCGAAAGAAGAAGAAGAGTGATGACGCGGCGGGTGACGTGGCTACTGTGGAAGAGTAAAGTCGAAGCCGCTGGATGATTCAGAGGGTCTACTGTAGCTATAAAAGAGCCGTTGATTCCTTTATTCTGGTCATGCCTTTTATGCTTTATGTGTGAGATTGTGAGCCTGCGTGCTCTGGTGGTGATCGTCATGAGATCCCATTGATGATTGTTGTAGCTCGTTGTTACAAACAGTCGTTTATCGTCTTTCTCTTTCCGATTTGTTAAACTCATATTTCCAGATCGTTTAGTTGATTGAATTTCTGGGTTTTGAGTTTGTTATTGAAATCTGGGTTTGAGTTTATCTTATCGTAGCTAAACTCTAACATTGGTGCGGTGAAACTGGTTCGTTACGTGTGTTGATCATGGATCGCGGTGGATCTGAGCTATTGGAAGAAGATACTGGTTCTTCTGATGCGGTGTATGTGCAGATGAGGAATTTGCGTTTGGGTTTTCAGGGTTTATGTGAAGCGAAGGTCGAGACGGAGTCTAAGCTTGTTTCCTTGGAAGAGTTGGTCCGATCGATGGCAAAAACGTTGGATCGAATGGAGGTTAGAGCTGGAAAACTGGTTGATGATGGTGAACCTGCGCGACAGTCGTTTTCAGGCCCGATCTTTTCCGATTTGCACTCGTCGGAAACTAGATCGCCTGGGTTACCTTTGGCAAATCGCGAGAACCTGTTAAAAAAAATTAAAATGCCTGTGTTTACGGGATCGCAGCCGTATGCTTGGATTTCACAGGTGGAGCGTTTTTTCAGGGTGGGTCGTTTTAGCGATGCTGCTAAGTTGGATTTGGTGTCCTTGAGTTTGGAGGGTGATGTGTTGAAATGGTTTAATTGGGAGGTTTCACGTCATGATTTTGGATCGTGGGAGGAGTTTAAGAACCGTCTGTTGATTCATTTTGGTGGTACTATTGATGATGAACCGGGGAATAGACTATTTGCCATTAAACAGGTGGGATCAGTGGCTGCATACATCACTGAGTTTCAGGATTTATCTTCTCAAGTGATGGGGTTGGATGATACACACTTGGAGAAAATTTTTTATAATGGTCTTAAGCATGAGATGAAGGAGGTTATCAAAATGAAGGAGCCTAAGGGACTTCCAAATCACATTACAGCTGTGTTGAAAATGGAATCAAGCTCTTTTTGCAGACTGGTAAGTGAAACTGGTGAAGGAAAGAAGCAACTAAGTCAGCCTATTCCTCCACCTGCACGGCCAGTGTTCACTTCCAATGCTCCTAAACCAGTAGTGATTCCTCCAAGTTCTTCTGTTGGAAAGTCTCCAGAGAGCAGTCCAAAGCCTCTGGGTCGTCCTCGTATTCGTCACAATGATGCAGAACTTGACGCCATGAGGAGTAAGGGAATCTGTTTCAAATGCAAGGGAAAGTACTTCCGTGGCCATGAATGTCCAATGAAGGAGTTGAGAGTTTTAACAGTGGTGAATGGGTATGAACTTGAGGTTTTAGATGAAAATATGCGGGAATGGGAAGAAGAGACTGCTATTGTTGAGTCCCCACCAGTCACTGAATGTAGGACATTGTCCTTCAACTCCTTTGTGGGCTTACATTCACCAAGAACCACAAAGCTGCTGGGACTTACGGGAAAACACAAGGTCTTGATCATGATTGACTGTGGAGGTTCGCATAATTTTATTACACCAGCCCTGGCTTCTCGTTTGAAGCTTCAGACCACACCTGATACAAGTTTGGATGTGCTGTTAGGCAATGGTGTCATGGTGCAAGGGTCTGGTGTCTGTGAAAATGTACATTTCAAGTTATCTGATGTTGAATTTATCAACGATTTCATCACACTGGAGTTGGGGAGTGTTGATGTTATCCTTGGTGTTCAATGGTTGGAAACTTTGGGGAAATGTCAAGTAGAGTGGAGATTACAAGAGTGGCAATTTACATATGGTGGAGTACAAGTAACATTGAAGGGTGATCAGTCTCTCCATCCATCTCCACTCTCACTTAAGTCCTTGGTTGCACCTCCCTCTTTGGGGCGTTCTAGAGATCAGATAGCTGTGCTGAAGAGGAGTGAGCCTCCAGCTTCTGTATCTTTGGTTCCCTCCACTGTAGCAGAGTTGTTGCTCCAATTTCCACAGGTCTTTGCTGTTCCTTCTGGTTTACCACCTCTGCGTGGCCAGGAGCACGCAATTACTTTGTATCCGGGTGTGAATTCTATATATGTCAGACCATATAGGTATCCACACGCCAGGAAGGAAATTATGGACCAACTGGTGACTGATATGCTCACATCAGGTATCATTCAAACCAGTAACAGTCCTTTTTCTAGCCCTGTTCTATTGGTGAAAAAGAAAGATGCATCTTGGAGATTCTGTGTTGACTACAGGGCTCTTAATAAAGCGACGGTTCCGGATAAGTTTCCAATTCCGGTTATTGATCAACTACTTGACGAGTTATATGGCTCCACAATTTATTCGAAGCTGGACTTACGTTCTGGTTACCATCAAATCAGGATGCAACCGCAGGATGTGGCCAAAACTGCTTTCAGGACCCTATAGGGGCATTATGAATTCCTGGTGATGCCTTTTGGCCTTACAAATGCTCCTGCTACTTTCCAGGCTCTTATGAACAAGATCTTTAAGCCATATCTCAGGAGATTCGTGTTGGTGTTTTTTGATGACATCTTGGTGTTCAGTGATAATGAGAAAGCTCATGTGCAACACTTGAAGGTGGTGTTACAAATATTGGAAGAACAGAAGCTATTTCTCAATAAGAAGAAGTGTGTTTTTGGTGTGTCTCAAGTTGAGTACCTAGGACATATCATTTCTGCTAAGGGAGTAGCCACAGATTCAGCCAAAACTGATGCAATGCGATTGTGGCCTACTCCTACCACTGTGAAACAGTTAAGAGGGTTCCTTGGTCTGACGGGTTACTATAGAAAATTTGTTCAGGGATATGGGTTGATTGCCAAGCCATTGACAGACTTATTGCGGAAGGATCAGTTTGCTTGGTCTGAGGCAGCACAAGAAGCTTTTGAGAAGTTAAAGCAAGCAATGATATCAGCACCGGTATTGGGACTGCCTAATTTTACTGTACAATTTGTGGTAGAGACGGATGCTTCTGGTGTTGGAGTAGGAGCAGTTCTTATGCAGGAATGCAGGCCACTGGCTTACTTCAGTCATGGCTTAACTCCTAGAGAACAACTAAAACCTGCGTATGAACGGGAGCTTATGGCAATTGTGTTGGCAGTGCTTAAATGGAAACACTATCTCATTGGCAGGCGTTTCGCAGTTCATACGGATCAGCGGAGCCTGAAGTATCTGTTGGAGCAAAGGGAAGTTAGTATGGATTATCAACGTTGGCTTACGAAGTTGCTGGGGTTTGACTTTGATATTTTCTACAAACCAGGGGTCGAGAACAAGGCTGCAGATGGCTTGTCCAGAATGCAACAACCTCCTGCACTACTGTCCTCCACTTCCTTGTTTGCGATTACTGTTCCAAGTGTGTTACAGCTCCAGGATCTTTACAGTGAGATTGACAGTGATCCTGACATACAAAAACTCATTACACAGGTTCAGTCTAGTCCAGAGAAGTTTGGGAACTATCTAGTCAAAGAGGGAAGGTTGTGGTATAAGAAAAGGTTGGTGATTCCCAAATCCTCTACTTTCATTCTGTTAATCATTCAAGAGTTTCATGACAGTAAGATGGGGGGTCATGCTGGTATTTTAAAGACCAAGAAGCGCATTCAAGCAGTTTTTCATTGGGAAGGCATACACAAGGATGTACAACGATATGTGGCTGAATGTTTGGTTTGTCAGACTCATAAGACATCCACATTGTCTCCTGCAGGGTTATTGCAACCATTACCTATTCCAGACAAGGTGTGGGAAGATTTGTCTCTGGATTTTATTGAGGGGTTACCTAAATCTGGTGGGGTTAATGCCATTTTGGTGGTGGTGGATCGCTTTAGTAAGTATGCTCATTTCTTGGGACTTACTCATCCTTTCTCAGCTTCGGATGTAGCACAGAAGTTCATCGCCGAGGTGGTCAGACTCCATGGTTTTCCTCAGACATTGGTTTCTGATAGAGACAGAGTGTTCTTGAGCAAAGTGTGGTCAGAATTGTTTCGATTGTCAGGCACCAAGCTCAAATACAGCACCGCGTATCATCCACAAACCGATGGCCAAACGGAGGTGCTTAACAGGTGTCTTGAATCATATCTTCGATGTTTCTCCTCCCATCACCCTCGTACTTGGGCTAAGTATCTGGCTTGGGCAGAGCTCTCCTACAATACAGGTTACCACACGGCACTCAAGACTTCCCCTTTCCTGGTAGTATACGGTCGTGAACCTCCTCAGGTACTCCGCTTTGAAGCAGGCTCCACTACTAATGTGACGGTAGCAGCTCAGCTTCAAGAGAGAGATGCTATGTTGGAGCGCATCAAAGCAAATCTATCCCGTGCGCAGCAGTTAATGAAGCGCAATGCAGATCAGAGCCGGCGTGAGTTAGAGTTTGCTGTTGGTCAGTGGGTGTTCTTGAAACTGCAGCCATACCGCCAGCAATCTGTGGTCAGAAGAGGGTGTCAAAAGTTGGCAGCGAAGTTTTTTGGTCCTTTTGAGATCTTGGAGCGCATTGGAAAGGTGGCATACCGTTTGAAATTGCCTGCTGCCGCGTCCATTCATCCCGTTTTCCATATCTCACAACTAAAGGCAGCATTGGGTTCTCACCAGCAGGTTCAGACAGAGTTACCTTCCTTGACTGATACAGAGGACTCTGTTCTGTTACCAGTTCAGATTTTGGAGATGCAGTTTAATGCGACAGGAGGCCGTGAGTTGTTGATTCAGTGGTCGGGCTTCCCTGATGTTCCAAACTCTTGGATGTCCTCGAAAGACTTTGTGAAGCAGTATCCGGATTTCAAGATTGAGGACAATCTTGTTTTCGCAGGGGAAAGTATTGATAAGGTGCATCAAGCTTATTATCGAAAGAAGAAGAAGAGTGATGACGCGGCGGGTGACGTGGCTACTGTGGAAGAGTAAAGTCGAAGCCGCTGGATGATTCAGAGGGTCTACTGTAGCTATAAAAGAGCCGTTGATTCCTTTATTCTGGTCATGCCTTTTATGCTTTATGTGTGAGATTGTGAGCCTGCGTGCTCTGGTGGTGATCGTCATGAGATCCCATTGATGATTGTTGTAGCTCGTTGTTACAAACAGTCGTTTATCGTCTTTCTCTTTCCGATTTGTTAAACTCATATTTACAGATCGTTTAGTTGATTGAATTTCTGGGTTTTGAGTTTGTTATTGAAATCTGGGTTTGAGTTTATCTTATCGTAGCTAAACTCTAACAGTGAGTTATGTTCTTTTGTCTCTCTAACTGATATTAAAAAGAAAATCTGTTTAACTAATACTAGTTGGATTTAAGTCTCTTCCGAAAAAGGAAAAAGAAGAAAGAAGTTGCGTCTTCACTAGATCTTTCTTGTTTCGTGGCTAATGTCACTCCGTCGAAGCTAGGTTATGACTCACTGGTATCTCTACTTCTAATTTTAACTCTAAAGAAACTCTTATACTAGGGTCTGATTTAGATCAAAATCATGTTTATTGTTATGAATTTCCAGAATCTTCCGTTGAGTTTTGTGAGGGCAAATTGTGTAGACAAAAGATGTGGAGACATGATTCTGATGTATGAAAAGGGTAGATCGTGGACTGTAGTTTCTGTCATTCTAATGAAACTAATATATCCACTTTGGTATGCATTCTATAGCTTTTATTTGTGAAGTCACTTTTAACACTTAAAAAGATACTTGATATATTCCGATGGAAATGATAATGTAGTTGATTGTTTACGTTGGTGATTAAAGAGTTTGTATATAGATGAGATAGAGTTGGAACAGAGCCGGTCCTTTTATAATTCAGGTCTCCAAGTAAAAGAAACATTAACGCTTATTATTAGTGGGGCAAGAAATATTAAAAAGGTAACTGAGAGAGAGATATGATAAGAACTGCCACTGCCACTCTTATTGATTCTTAGACATGTTTCCACAACTTGACTACTAAGAGCAACATTATTGGGGAGGCCTTAGTTTTGGTTCTTAAGCCAATTTTTTGCTCTTAAGCCAATTTTTTGCTCTTAACTAAGAACCATTCTTTAGCAAAATCAACATTTCAACCTTTAATTTTAATCACTCATGAGCTAAGGACCTCCCAATAAGGATGGTCTAACAAATTTTAGCATTTTGAAGGCCGATTCAATATATATAATTATTTTGGCTGCAAGCCCAAGATTGATTTGCTTGGCCTCCTGGCCGGCTCTGGGTTGGAATATGGAAAATAAGATTGTGTGGTTTATATTAACTTTGATCATGTTCTTATTAGATTTATAATTTTTTTCATGTTCAACTGAATCATATTTTATTCAAACTAGTGCATTATAAGAGGATGAAGAGCCATTCATTCAAGTTAGAAGAAATAATCAAATTTTGTCTACTTTTCTATATTAATTAGTGTGTAGAAATAGAATGTTAAGTTCAATCATTTTGTTGCAAATTATTCTTTTTTCTTTATCAAATTTTATTGAGTGAAGTTGGATATATATATATATATATATATATATACTACAAGAAAACACGTCATTTGCGACCCCCATATTGGTTGCAAAACGGTCGCAAAATAGGGTTTTGCGACGCTTTCACGACTAACTAAGATAGTCGCTAAAAAACGGTCGCAAAATTTTCCAGTCCCAAGATAGTCGCTAATTTGCGACGCTTTTCCAACATAAATTGTAGCGTCGCAGATTAACGACTAATCTGTGACGGGTTAATGTCGTTGTATATTTCCGATTAAAGAGCGACTAACGTAAGTTAGCAACTTGTTTGCGACTTGTTTGGTTCAAACGAAAGAGTTCTTGGATCGAATATTTAGTCCCACATTAGTCGCAGACGATATATCTTTTAGTACCAATTTAGTCGCAAAAGAGTCTTAATAGTTTGCGACCAATTTAAGACTCTCATTATTGTGTAGCAAAAGAGTCTTCTATTAGTAACCATTTTGATACTAGATTTGGAGTTTCTTGTAATAATGTGTAGTCACACATTGGTCACATTTGTTAATTAGTTTGGTCACAGATTGGTTACACGTTAATAATCCCAAACCTACAAATTCGCTTTCAAATGCAAATAATCCCAAACCTGCAATACTTCATTCAAATGCAAATAATCCATCATTCAAAAACACTAATAAAAACTATTCTAACAAAGTATTATAGAGTACAAAAACATAAGCAAATAAAAGACTAGTTCATAGGGTTTGAATCAGTGTTAGATAAAGGAGAGGCTGGTGTGGTTTCAGTAGGTGTGAGTCCAGCTGGTTGGATTGCTGCTTATGTGGTTGTTGGAAGGGTGCCTGTTTGTGTGCTGGGTGGTATGATGACTGCTGGTTGCAGGAGTGGAGAAGAAGACATGAAGGCTGCCAAGTCAGGATCCTTGTCTTTCATAAAGAGGATGAGCTTCTCCAAGCTGGCGATCCGAGCTTGAGATGTGCGGTGCTCCGCATCACGTCTTGTATTTTCAGCATCCTGATCAGAGATCTTGCGCCGTAGCTGATCTTGAAGCTCAACAACTGTAACTGTAGAAGAAGAGCTCGCATAACTCTCCTTCCTTTTTCCTTTGTGTAGGGTCTCCGCAAGAGATCCAAGGCCATAAGGGTTGCATTACTCATCTGTATGAGTACACTGAAACAAAAAAACAAACATTCAGTAAAGTAAACATTCATTAAAGTATTGACAAAAACAAACATTCAGTAAACTAAAGACATAAATGAATTACCTTAAGGAAGATATCATTCATTTCATCAATGCTAAGTTCTCTAGGATGTTGAGAATGTTTAGAGGAAATCTCTGTAGTATCCTGACCCTCTTCTTCCAGTTCAGCCAATCTCTCTTCAAGTGTCTTCGTATACGCCTCAACTACTTGTTCAGACTTTTGATCCACAAAAGATCCATCAGCTCTAGTATGCGTTCTCTTAAATACTTTGCCAAGTGAAACTGGACGCCCCAACTCTTCCTCCTAAAATGAAAGACAAATAGATTATCATGTGTAGAAATATTAGAAATTCCGTAAAAGTAAAGTGTTTTGATGGAAAGAAACATCATACCATCTCTTGATGAACTTGGATAAAAGATTTCTGACCGGCTAAGTGTTTGTGCACTCCAAGTCCACCACGATCAGAATTTCTGCATTGTGAAGCATTCTCACTCCTCTCTATAGCATCAGCGGTTTTCCAAAACTGCTGCATCTCAGCCCAAAGTGTCTTACAAATCCAAGTTGGTTGTACACCTGTCTTCTTCACTTGACTGACAATCCCTTTCATCCGTTTCTTGGCTATAACAAGGAATCCTGCTCTCACAAGGCCAGTAATCCTAGAATCCCAATTAAACTCCCACTACATAACACAAAACAGTAAGTTAGTAAAATTCTATATACTACAGCAAACAGAGAATGACATTAATATATGAACATCATTACCGCAAAGGTTCTGAAATATCTCTCTTGTATGTCTATTGGAGTAACCTTCCAGCTGTAGTAAGGCCCATCAAACTTCCTCCTAAATATTGTGGAAATTGCTCGGGACAGCACCTCGTTATGCCGGTTAAACCTGTTACAATAACAGGCTATTAGTAGTCTATATAAAGCAGCTTTCATATATAGCAAACAACAATACCCAATCTCTGTTTCAACATATAAATCAATCACAAGAAATCAGATATAGCAAAAGGATTCTCACAGAACAAACATAGCATACATATTTGGGACTGAAACGTCTATATTTCAATCCTCTATTTCAAGCTAAGAGAGACAGTGAAGGTTTTCAATAACAATCAGTCAGAAGACCATAAAACATCTCTATTTAGAGACCATAAAACACATTCAAATTAGATGATACTTAAATGAATCAATCACTAGCAAAAGAATCAACAAAAACACATTCAAACACATCTCAAATGAATCAATCACTAGCAAAAGAATCAACAAAACTGAACAAACATAAAACACATTCAAATTAGAGACCATCTCTGCTATTTTAACTCTCTAAAGCTAAGATACAGTGATGGTTTTCAAGAACTAAGTATCAAATCATCGAAAATTAATCATAACAATTGTCAGACCAATGCAATAACGATTGTCACTTTAGAAACAGAACAACAACAACTAACAATTTGTTCATAACAATTTGCGATTAACAGAACAACAACAACTAACAAAATTAACTACTAGACAGAGGGACAAAGTTAATAGTAGAGTGTTTTAACGCCTGGTATTGGGTGTCTAGACAGAAGAGGTAGATTTTGTCGGCCTGGAAGGGCTAGCAAACGATCCAGAATGTCTTGGTAGTCTCCAGCTGGATCAGCGTTCTGTTCGTCGTCCTCTTCCTCTCCATGGAGTTGGTTTTGTTGTTCAGGTGAGCCTTGGAGATTCGCATCATCTTCCGGTAGATGCTGGAGAGGAGGAAGCGGTTGTTGTGGCTGATGCTGCGGCTGAGGAGGAGGAGACTGTCTACTGAGAGGATGAGTCACATGGGATTGGGTCGCAGACTGTGTCGCCGATGGGTTTGATGAGTGAGAAGATGTTCTAAGCCCACAACATAGGTTCGGGGTCGAGAGGCTACTGGTTTGTTGACTCCTCCACGGCTACTGGTTTGGCCTCCTCCGCGGCTACTGGTCTGGACTCCTCCACAGCTACTGGTCTCGCCCCCTCTGCGGCGACTTGTCTCGCCTCCTCCAGCGGCTGCTGCTCTAGTGTTCTCGCCTGGGTCAGCGGCTACTGCTCTAGAGTTCTGGCCTCCTTCAGCGGCTACTGCTCTAGAGTTCTGGCCTCCTTCAGCGGCTACTGCTCTGGCCTTCTGGCCTCCTCCAGCGGCTGCTGTTCTGGTGTTCTGGCCCCCACCGCGGCCTCGTGACGATTTACCTTTAGGAGCCATGAAAATCGCAGAACTCGACTGAGATTTGAGTCGAAATTTAGGGTTTGAGACAATCGATTCGAACCCAGAGGAAAGGAACGAAGTGATTTGGGACTGAGATTAGAAGAAATTGGGAAGATTTGATGACTTTTGAGGAGATTGGAGAAGAAGAATCGCAAATCGCGAGTTTGAGAGAAAAATGAAAACCCTAGATCTATATTTGGGGAAAATGAGAAAGTGAAGAATCGATTTTGTTTTAACCTAATAAGTAAGTGTATTAGTCGCTCTTTAGTCGCAAACTAGTGACAAACCAAAAAAATTGGGGGGAATCGATACCGCCCAAACACTTAGCAAAAATCATAGAAATTTCACAATATATTAGTACCAAATTAGTCGCAAAATTGGTCGGCAAATAGTTGCAACAGTTGTTGCAAAATAGTCGCAAAATGAACAATGGTTACAAAATGGTGGCAATATTGCGACTGTTTTGTGACTGTTATCTATTAGTCACAAGAAAAAATTCAGAAATCTGCACACTGTGATCCGAAATGGTGATATATATCACTCAAAAACACTCATATTAGTGTCATAGAGGACATATATTAGTTTAAGGTTGAAAAACTTTGCAAAAATCAAGTAATATAGATATTTTACTAAATCCCTAAACATTACTCATAAGAGTACCAAATTAGTCGCAACATTGGTCGGAAAATAGTTGCAACAGTAGTCACAAAATAGTCGCTAAATGAACAATAGTTACAAAATAGTGGCAATTTTGCAACTCTTTTGTGACTGTCGTCTATTACTCATAAAACAAAATTTAGAAATCTACACATTTCGATCCAAAATGATGATATATATCACTCACAAACACTCATATTAGTGTTATAAAGGACATATATTAGTTTAAGGTTACAAAACTTTGTAATACTCAAGTAATATAGAGTTTTACTAAATCCCTAAACATTACTCATATGAGTAATGTAATACTATAAAGAGATTTGGTAGTTTTTGATGTTTTATTTGTAAACATAAATATTTATGTCTTTGGTTAAGATTTTATTAATAAGTAACATCAAATAAGTGTAGAAATGTTTAACTTTATATGTAAGCAAATTTAAAATGTGAAAATTGAGAAAACAAAAATCGAGAGTTGGTAAATAGTCGCAAACCGGTCGCTATCTCAGGTGTTAGTCGCAAACAAGTCGCAAAATCTTCAGGTGCTAGTCGCAAAAAGACTTACTATTTAGCGACTAAAATAAAAAATGGTCGAGAACAAGAGTTTCAGTATACGTTTGTCGCAAATGAGTCGCACATTTGCGACTGATTAACGACGTAATTTAAGATGTACGAAAAAAACTTGGGTAGATTCGAACAGTTGTCCTATAAGTCCAAAGGGAAGTATGTTACCAAATTGCCAGTATAATTAATCGGTAGATTGGTAGAAACATTAGTATATATAATACTTTTTAGATTCTTTTGTTTGTTATAGAGGACCATATATTGCTGCAAGGTTGAAAAACTTTGCAAAATCCTAAACATTATACCCTAAACATAAGTAATATAGAGTTTATACTCAATCCCTAAACATTATACCCTTATGAATTTCACATTTGGTCGCTATTTAGTTGCACAATGGTGTCAAATAAAAAAATTGGGGGGGGGGGGGGGGGGGGGGGGCAATCGAAACCGCCCAAACACGTAGCAGAAATCTTAGAAATTTCACAATTAGTACCAAATTAGTCGCAAAATTGGTCGGCAAATAGTTGCAACAGTTGTCGCAAAATAGTCGCAACATGAACAATGGTTACAAAATGGTGGCAATGTTGCGACTGTTTTGTGACTGTTATCTATTAGTCACAAGACAAAATTTAGAAATCTACACATTGTGATCCAAAATGGTGATATTTATCACTCAAAAACACTCATATTAGTGTTATAGAGGACATATATTAGTTTAAAGTTGAAAAACTTTGCAAAACTCAAGTAATATAGATATTTTACTAAATCCCTAAACATTACTCATAAGAGTACCAAGTTAGGGCTTGACTGGTTTAAACGCAGCGGTTGCGGTTGCGGTTGTGAGAGTTTGCGGAAGCGGGCGGTTGCGGTTTCAAGCGTTATTTAGCGTTTTGACCGACTGGTTTATCGGTTGAAAACGGGTGCGCTTGCGGGAGATTTATGACTGGTTGATCAGCGGGTACGATAGCGGTTAAACCAAAATTTACCAAAATAAATTTAATATATGATTATAAAAAATTATAAAACACCAGAAACTATAGTTATGAAAAGTATAAAATTTTTAAACATGATTAATGATTAAAAACCATAAATTATTATTCATATAAATTTTTATATTGAAAACAAAAATAATTATTTATATTAGAAACTTAAAGTTAAATAATAATTATTTTTTAAAATTAACGTGAATATAAATCAGACATGATGATATATATTTTAATTTATTTATTTTCCTTTTTTAGTTTCTTTCCTTTTTTAAACCAACCGCAAACGCTTGCGGGAAGGAGCTTTTGAAATCCAGCGATTTCGAGCTGTTCGAAGAGGTGTGGAGCGGTTTCTGTGATTGGTACCAACCGCTAGCAACCGCAACCGACCGCTAACAACCGCTAGGCGGGTGCTAGCGGGAGAACCAATTAAGCCCTTAGTCGCAACATTGGTCGGCAAATAGTCGCAACAATTGTCGCAAAATAGTCGCAAAATGAACAATGGTTACAAAATGGTGGCAATGTTGCGACTGCTTTGTGACTGTTATCTATTAGTCACAAAACAAAATTTATAAATCTACACATTGTGATCCAAAATGGTGATATATATCACTCAAAAACACTCATATTAGTGTTATAGAGGACATATATTAGTTTAAGGTTGAAATTTTTTTCAAAACTCAAGTAATATAGATATTTTACTAAATCCCTAAACCTTACTCATAAAAGTAATGTAACAAGACAAAGAGATTTGGTAGTTTTGAATGTTTTATTTGTAAACATCAATATATATGACTTTGGTTAAGTTTTTATTACTAAGTAACATCAAATTAGTGTATAAATGTTTAACTTTATATGCAAACAAATTTAAAATGTGAAATTTGTAAAAACAAAAATCGATAGTTGGTAAATCGTCGCAAACCGGTTGCTTTATCAGGTGTCAGTCGCAAAATCTTCAGGTGCTAGTCGCAAACTGGTCGTTTTCGCTGCATTTTCAACATGTTTTGTACCAACTCTTTCCAACTAATTTGCAACGAAAGTGTAACTATAACAGGTGGTTGTTAACTAGTCGCACATTTGAGACTACATTGCGACGATCGTTTCAGACCAAAAATCGAGTCGCACATCGGCAACCCATTTGCGACTCAAATAAATTAGTCTGTAATCGGTCTTAAAACCTTCGCTAATGAACAACCAAGTAAAGACTATTTGTTTTAGTCGCGGAATAGCGACTATATTCCATCGGTAAATATTGTGGTCGGTAAATAGTCGTTACGGAGTCACAAAATAGTCGCAAAAATATGCGACTAAAAATTTGGTCGCAAAGTTTAGTTGCAAAACGCAGGTTTTCTTGTAGGCCA